>OZ020192.1:19362697-20578987 GCA_963971165.1 Philopedon plagiatum | reverse complement strand
AGTTGACAGATCGAAGATGACAAGTGACAGCTGACATGCATTTACGCACGTCTTCTAACGCCATTTGGAACACGTGACGCATGCTAAATTTTTATTTTGGCATTTAACAAGTGACAGGTGACAGTTGACATATCTTAAATGACAGGTGACAGCTGACATACTTTTATACATGACTTATAACGACGTTTTGAACACGTGACGTATGTTACATTTTTATTTTGGCATTTAACAAGTGACAGGTGACAGTTGACATATCTTAAATGACAGGTGACAGCTGACATACTTTTATACATGACTTATAACGACGTTTTGAACACGTGACGTATGTTACATTTTTATTTTGGCATTTAACAAGTGACAGGTGACAGTTGACATATCTTAAATGACAGGTGACAGCTGACATACTTTTATACATGACTTATAACGACGTTTTGAACACGTGACGTATGTTACATTTTTATTTTGGTATTTAACAAGTGACAGGTGACAGTTGACATATCTTAAATGACAGGTGACAGCTGACATACTTTTATACATGACTTATAACGACGTTTTGAACACGTGACGTATGTTACATTTTTATTTTGGCATTTAACAAGTGACAGGTGACAGTTGACATATCTTAAATGACAGGTGACAGCTGACATACTTTTATACATGACTTATAACGACGTTTTGAACACGTGACGTATGTTACATTTTTATTTTGGTATTTAACAAGTGACAGGTGACAGTTGACAGATCGAAGATGACAAGTGACAGCTGGCAAAATTTTTTCCTATGTCTTATGACTTTATCCTCAACACGTGACCTACGTTAAATTTCTACTTTGACGTTTGACATGTGATACGTGACAGTTGACAGATCGAGGATGACAAGTGACAGCTGGCAAAATTTTTTCATATGCCTTAATACGCCATCTTTTGCACGTTACCTACGTTAAATTTCTATAATATACATATCTTACAACCTAATTCTCAACACGTTACGTATATTAAATTTCTAATTGAAAATGAGGGCTCTTATAGCTGCAAGCCTATAGATCATCAGCACAATATTTTATTGGAACTCGATGGCGAGTTTGGCTAGAGCGCTGATATTCCAACATACAGGTCCCCGGTTCTAATCCTACCATAGGCAAAATAAATAAAAAAAGTTTTTGACGTCATCTTCATAAAATACTTAACACTCAATTAAAGACGGAAATATTCAATATACCTCGACAGCGTAAAGTGTAAGACGATGCAATACTAATCCATAGGTCCCCGGTTCTACTCCTAGCATGGGTAAAATAAATAAAAAAAGTTTGTGACGTCATTTTAAAGAAATAATTTTAATATTTAACGACGCCGTGTTGGAGTTGAAAGATGGAAAGTTTAGCCGTTCGACGACGCCGACGCCGAGACGCCTAGCATGGGTAAAACAAATCAAAAAAGTTTGTGACGTCATCTTGTGGAAATAATTGTAATATTTAACGATGCCGCGTTGGAGTTGAAGGATGGAAAGTTTAGCCGTTCGACGGCGCCGACGCCGAGACGCACTAGAAATCTATTAATATATTCCAATAGTTGAAGGCCCGGTTCAAATCCCCAAGATGGCGTTAGCAGCAGCAGCAGCAGGATCCAGTAGCTGAGGCCCAAGTAGTTGATGTCTGAGTAGTTCATACCCAAGTAGCTAACGCCCAAGTACCTAAGAAGACGGACGTCACTTCTGAGGCGTCGCGACGCCTAATTTTGGACCACGCCCTGCAGGCGTCGGTTCCAAAAAATACCAGAATGAACCTCCATAAGAAAATACATGGGATTTTGCGCCAGAACTCTTGCTGTAGATCTAATTCGTACTGTGATAAGATACATTCAGCCTAATGTAGTTACTAACAGGAATTTTTTGACCGTCTAAGGCACTGCAGAGCTGTAAATGGTGGTCATTATCAACACTTACTAAAGTAGTAGCTTTTTTTAATTTTTGTTCTGTTTTGTGTTGTTGCGTAAATTAAAATCTGCTGTTGAATAAAATTGACATTTAAAACGTCAAATTTTAATTTGTAAAAATCTAAGATACAACTTTGCCCTAAGTTAAATCATTTACATTTTACATCTTTTTAATGTATCAAATTTGACATTCATATGTTAATATCTTGAAAACTGTCAATCCGAGTTATAGATTTTGGTATATAAAATTTGGCTAGAATTTTACGAAGAATTCAAATCAACCAAGAAAATTGGGGTGTTCCATTAAAAAAATCGAAGTTGACAGTTGTACAGCTTTTTTGAATCACCCTGTATACTTCAAAATAATTTTAGAATATTCGCAAAAATAAAACTAAATCGACGTGTCCGAGGGTTTTTAAGTTAATTTTTTTATTTTCGAGATATGGAATTTATTTCTTAATTTTTTACAACCCTGTATATGAATGGCCGCTTGCGTCACTTCTCAATTTCTAGTAAACGGTAAAACAGCGTTGCCACTTTTACTTAATAATTTATCACGATGAGAAGGAAATAAAAGTTTATTTGGCTATGATGCATAAAATAGAACAAAATATATTACTTTTTTATTACTTTATACTTATAATATGGTAATTTTATTTGATGAAGATATAGTTAAATAAATGTCGTGTAATACTGTATTGCTTGGATGGCATCAACCAGGACATTTTGTACATTTTGGCAACTATCTGCAGTTGACCAGTCAAAACAATCGACCAGTTTTGCGTGCAAATCGAATGATTGATTGCTTTAAATAGTAAATAACTTTGTCTTTCGTTTTTTTAAAGTCAATGGGCATGACAGATATTTTGTAGTATATAAAAATTTGTAATACAACTATGAATATGAATTCCATTTACAGACTGGCAATTTGTTTTTAACTTTTCAGTTGTTATTTTGCATAATAGGGTCTGAGCTTTTTTAAAATTTATTTTTATTGTTAAAATGGTAACACATATGATAGCCCTTAACAATATCCATCCTAAAGAAGAGGCCTTTCTTCGACAAAAAAAAACGAATAAAAAACACGAACGGAAAGCCCTAAGTGAAAAATTCCGAAAAATAGTATTGGGCCCTTAAAAAAGATTGGTAGTAATTTAGATAAGAGAGTATGTGCATCTTACCTATGAGTATGACTTGGATGAGTATAAACCGGTGTTGTCATTTCGTCTAGACTACTAGTTAAAGGTATAACTCTAATACTTATACTATCATATACAGTCTTGACATCGTTCCTGGCAAATATCTGAAGGTTGCCAGCATGTCTTTTTTCAATAGGCCTAAAGTATATTTTGTTTCCTATAGCTTTTATTGCTGAGTCGTTCATTACCGAAAAACCATTTAGGAACCATGAAATTTGAGGTTCAGGAGTACCTGAAAATAATGTTTGTTTTCGTTAGGAATTTTTCAGCACACAATATTGATCACAATAAATATTACGCAGAAAATAAAGCTTATTAGTGCCAACCAACTGGACGAATAATTGGTAGTAGAAAAAGGATAACAGTAATTTTTTCCAGCAATTGATAATTTAAAATGCATTAGAAATTTACCGATAATTGCGCATGCTACGCAATTAAATTAGAACCGAACTATACAATGCAAATTGCATAGCTAAAAAAATGCTTATGGTATGCGCGCAATTCAAACTTCTGCGATTTTCTTAAAAATTGCCTCGTATAAAATGATTGTAAAACTGCACGACCATTTGTTAAAGGTTTTTCTGAGGTAAAGGCTTTGAGTAGCACATAAAATTATAGGTATTGTCGAGCTTCATAAAGGTGTATACAGCAAAACTCATACACAAATTATTAAGGCACTAACTTCAATTTCTCTCAATTTACTTTTGCTTTACCTTTATCGGCGTTTGATTTCCTGGCAACTTTTGTGACATTTTATTTGGTTTGACCGCTTGTTAAAACAATCATTTAAAAAAATTATTGTTCTTAAAACCCCTACTTGTTATTTATTACTGTGTTTTTCGTTAAAAAATGACTGAAATGAGAGTTTATCAGAACTTTGAAAAGTATATAATGTATGTTATTTTGCTATATTGAATCGAATGAAAGCTCGCATGATGCCGCGGAACTATATTTTAACAGGTAGTACGATTTTATATCCATTATAAATTTATCTTTGGCTTTTTTCTATATTCATTCTAGATATCCAGACAGAAGGCAACCTTTTCCCGACATATTTTCTAGAACTAACAAAAAAATAGTTAATTATGGTGTGTTTATGAAGCCAAAACCAAAATCCTATAGGAAAAAATCGGGAGATCGACGAGGTTAACGTTTTAAGCTGTGTAGAAGCAGCTCCTTCTACTTCGTGTAGGGCTATTGACAAAGAAGCTGGAGTGGAAAAGGCTCAAGCACAAACTATATTACACAAATATAAATGTATACCATATAAAGTCAAAATCGTTCAGCATTTACATCCTGGGGATGCTGAATGTCGTCTCATTTTTGGCAATTGGTTTTTGCAGCAAACTCGAGCCAATGTAAATTTTGGAAGATTTGTGATATGGTCCGATGAGGCGTATTTCACAAGCTCTGGTATTTTCAATAGACACAATACCAGACATTGGTATCAAGAAAACCATCATCTTTACTTTGAGCGGGAGCTTAAGGGAGCGAGAATTTCAAAATTTGCAGCGACGATCGATCATACATTTAAACGCCATCCATACGACGAATAAGTAAAATGTGCGAGTTTTGTGTTAGAAAAAACGGTAACAATTTTGAGCAACTTTTGTGTTTTATAAAATATAAACAACGATTTTTTACATTTACATTTTAAATTTAATAAAAAAAAACATCTGTTTTATGCTTTTTCTAATGGAAAATGAAACTTTATTTTGTCCCCAATTGTACGTAACTAACAATATGGAACAATACTTACCTTTAACCTCACAGTCAATATCCATATTCTCTCCTTGTTTAATTTCAGTCATGTTCATAAAACAATCCAGACTAGGTTCTTCATTATATTTAACTGTGATCTCATGTGACACGCTGCCATAATTGTTTGTATGGTTACACACATAGACACCATCATCATTTGAGGACACGTTTCTTATTATGAGTCCGCCCGGTACCATTTCGATACGACTGGACGGCAATTGAGATTGCTTCTTATACCAAAATACGTCTGGTACGGGTTTTCCCACTGCAGAGCATTCGAGAAAAACTGAAGATCCTGGAGAAAGAAGTTGCATTCAAATATGTGTGAGATAAAAAAATAGACTTCAAACTAATTGTGATTTTAGTGCAATCGTATAGCGTAAGGAATAACAGAAGTTTACAAACAAGTGAAACATAAAGCCTTCCTATAAATCAGCGCAAAAGTTTTACCTATATCACAACATCCAGATGCGGACAAAAATTTAAATTAATATATACATAAATTTTTAAATTCAACGATTAAATCCATCGCTGTATACATCCCTTTCTAACATACTCAATGTTACCGGCAGACCATATTTAATGTCAATAAAGAAATGAATGATCATATTTGAGAACATAAAATGTACCTAATTAATTCACTGAAATTTCTCATATGTGGCAACACTGTGTGTTTATTTGTCGAACTGTATTCTAAGAAGCTTGTGCTTACGCGCTGGTCGTAGAAATATCAGCAAGATTAGAAGAACACAAGCTCTGCATCAAGAACAAACAAACATCGTCGGCCCTTTTTCGTCACCAGCTTCAAACAGGGCACAAAACCAACTGCGACAGCTGCAAACAAATAGCAATCGAAACAGAAAAAAGCGCAACCTAAACAAACGAGACGATGCCTTGAACCTTCCAGCAACATGAAAATCCATCGTCAAACCAATAGAACCACCTAACATGAACAGCACGATGGCCGAGAACCAAATGAACTCAAACACAGCAACACAGCTCCCAAGAAGACCACTCAGGAGGTGGAGTCAACGCCGGCCAATAGATACGACCTAAGACCGAGGCGATCCCACTATAAAACCACGCACTTGTCGTAATAGTACGTTTTTGGATAATATTTTTTCATCTGAAAAAATCACCGAACTAGGAAAATGTTACACTTAACATCAAAACTTACGTCTCTCGGCCCACGAGGCTCAACTAAATTAAATCCCAAGGGTTTAAAAGCCTTTAAAGTGACCCCGAACAATCGGAAAATGGTCCACTTTATAAAAACCCGGTTTAGTCCCATTTCGTGAATCCCACGCATAAGAGCACGAACCCAAATGCCGACAAGGCACTTCCCCGTCATAAGACACATAAGGTTTAAACGCCTCTGGAGCAGATTAGAAAATGTAACCGGATCAATCGCTCCAGAAAAATCCGTGAAAACTTTTAAATGTTTGGACTATGTATAATAAAACATAGGTACCATAGTACCCTCGAACCAGGAGGTCCAACTTTTAACAAAAATGGTTTAGATGCCTGGAAGTCTTAAAAAACTCAATTTCCAAGAAAAGGTATATCTTGGCTAGCTCTGGAATAAAACTTTCGCAGACCATACAAAACCTAGAGTGTCCATAATTGTTGGCATTTCTAGGGAACAGATTGGTATAACATATTCTCAAACTTAGAACTTTTTACGCAATTTTTGTGAAAATTGAAAAAGACTTTAAAAAAAGAAATTCACTTATTTAAAAACATTTTTGTATTGAAAAAAACATTACCCCTTCGACAAAAGACTTTTAAAGATTTTGCTCCGAAGAAAAACTTGTAAAAGATTTTTCCATTAACTTGGAAAAAAATAATTCCTAAGCGGAAACAAACATACAAAATTTTTAATTTCATAGATTTTAAGGATCTTGTAAAAAAGCCGTTGCTTTTTAAAACTTGAGAGAAAGCTAACTTAAAGAAATCATAACTTTATAATTTTATGAGTTAAAAATGAAAATATTTTAAGTTAAGATTAAAACTTTTAATTTCAATTTTTATGACAAAAAATTCTTTAAGTTAATAATAGGTTGTTATTACTAAAAGAGCCACACCAAGTAATAATTAACTTTAGAATAAGTGCGCCCACGCTAGCATTTATGTTAAGCCCTCTTAACCGTGACATTCCCATAATTAAAATTTTCAATTTTAAAAAAAAATTTCTTTCAAGAAAAACAAACAATAAAAATGTCCCATCAGAGTCGACAAAGTCAGACCACATTAACAACTTCCGAAAGCCACAACCTTGATTCATCCCTTTCTTTCAGTTGACGGCTTCTTGAGCAACCGGGTGGATGGTGGGATCCTCACAACAACCCCTGCTGTTGCGTCAAAAATGGAGAATACCAATCCATTTTTAAATTACTTAACACCTGTTAATCACCTGGAACAAACTTTCAGTTATCCAGAAAACACTCATAGGGTCACATTCAATCATAATGTACCTGTAGGTGTCCTAGTGGACATAGAACCCCCACTAGAACAGGCTGTTAAAACCCCGATTAACACGAATTTTTTGTTTCAGAGCACACCTCGAAATGAAGACTTCGAAAATCGAAGGCCGGCACTAGTACGACCCACTGCGGCTGTCACCCTCAGTTTACTATCTACGACCAGCGAGTAAGCACAAGAAGATACCAAATGAGATTTTGGCGAAACATCTGCAAGTTTCAACTAGAAACGAACGGATGTATTCCCGGATTAATCACGACACATACTTCTCCATCCGTGAAACTCTACGTACTTCCATATATATATATATATATATATATATATATATATATATATATATATATATATATATATATATATATATATATATATATATATATATATATATATATATATATATATATATACGAGTTTTTTTAACTCGGGACATGCGATTTGCGTGGTAAATTTTTCACCCCATGTCTACTTTTGTTCGACTCGGAACTAGAAGGCGAAATTTTCAACAGCATTTTTTTAACCTCTGTAAGTGAGGTATTTGATTTTGACAGTTACGGTATGGAAGAAAAACCGTTCAATGCGAATTGAAGACCCTAAACTATGTACCTGCCGAGATTTGGCACAAAATTTTTAGTAGAACAAAAGTTATCATGGGGTGGAAAAATTACCATGCAAATCCCATGTCCCCAGTTAAAAAAAAGCACTGTATATTATAATATATTGTTGCTCGTCGAAACCGATCGTTCTTGCGTTTAAAATTTAACATATTTGCATTATTACTTTATTACTAACTTATTTTTTACTAACAAATACTAAATTTAATTATGAAAAATACTGTATTTTTAGGTTTAAATGGAAATTCTTAGTTCGTCTAAATTTTACTGGCGGTAGCTCATATGCATCAATATACAGGACATGACCACAGATAGCGACACACCAGACCGTTATTTTAAATTTATTTCCTGCAAAGTATCTATTTCACAACTATTTAATTAGTTCTGACACAAACCTAGTAATTTAGTTGAATAAAGTTATTTTCAAGTAAAAATTTTTTTTATGATTTTTCATAGCGATGGTACGGGTAAAATTTCTTATTATTTCTCAGATATGGTTCAAAATTGATATATGGGATCCTCGATGCAATCTGAACAATTTTTCTTAATAAAATTTTTCGATGTCTTGTCAATTTGACCCATTTCTCAGTACCACCGTCAACTTTCTTTTAAATTCCCGCCAAACCGGTGATCACATGACATGTTAAAATAGATTTTTTAGTTGTCGGACATGTAGAAACGAACCCCAAATAGGGTTTTTTAAAAATATCCATAATACAAATTTTCCCCATATGTGGCCAACTTTACGGTGAACACTGTACATGCATATATTCTTTAAAAATCCTAACTACATTATTTAATAATTTGCCATGTTGGGGCTAACTGAGTTATGCTCGAAGCTTGAGACCAAAAAACGAAGAAAAAATAAATATGTCTACCAAAAAATTATCATGAAGCCAGCCAGTGTCATGTTTCAGACGCTTTACCACCGATTTCTAAGGTTTTAAATTCAACCGAATTTAATAGGTTTTCTACTCTATTAAAAAAATTATTTGACCCCTCAAGATTACTTTAATTACTGAAAAATGCCTATAGTATCCTCTTCTTCATCAATACCGAAATTACGTTATAGTGAATATTATAACGGGCGTATATTTAACACTATTAATATAGGATAGAATCTGATATAAAAAAAGCAAGCTGAGCGTTATCTAGTAAAAAATGCATACCTTTCGTGGCCGTATATTCTTTAATGGGTTCCATTATAAATCTAGGAGCTTTCGGCGGACCATTTCTAACAACTTCCAATTTTAAAACAGCATCAGAAATTACGCTTTGGAACGTATTCGTTGCTGTACACCTAGAAAAAAATGAAAAAGTGACACCACACTACCAGTGATTTACCATTGAGTGTCGCAGTAAGTGTTGATGTTTATACAGAAGTCAACAGACCAAAAAAGTCATTGGCATGAAAGGAAGAAAAGCACCTATAACTTAGGTTTGTTTGTTTCTAAGACATTGATAAAACGGATTATAAAACATTTATGAAGTTAAGTATAGTAGAATTTGACATTTATTATTTTTAAAAATTTTTCTTAACTAAAAAATTTAAATTAACTGGTTTTTATCAACATTTTAAAAATTTGACACGAATATAAAAATTTAAGGTACACCTGGGTCACGCTGTGGATCTGAGCTGCAATCTATTTTATGATGTTGAACTTTTAAAACTGAATTTATTACTGAATGGTTTAATTACTAATTATCAATGTTCTAAGAACCGTAAAACGTCCTGATGACAGTCGGTGACAACCATGAGATGAACAGTATACATACGTTTTTATGGGATATAAAACATAAAATATACAAACACTGGACCTAACTTTCGCGCGCTATATCTTGGAACTATAAAAATCCATATCTGAAAGTCGTTTTTTCATTATAGCTGTGCAAGCTCGCCTTGCTCAAGGAGGAAAATGAACAGTTGCTAGTTATTAACGATTTTTTGTATTGAAATACCTGGGCACTAATGTTATTTAATGCAAATATATTCTGCAGTTAAAAAGTTACTTACAAAAACATAATTTCACCCAGTAGAAAAATATAACAATTCTTCGACAAATCAAAAAAACGTGGGCTACTTTAAAGTTACGGAATACCGCCCGCTAGGGATATTTTAAAACTCTGCTACAGCTGGTATAGTTATGGCCTCCGTTTCTAAGGGGGTAAGTCCTGTTGATTACTCAAAGAAAAGACACTTCTACAGTACAGTATAACGCTGAACTACTATCGAAACTGCGGGCAACAATCAAAGAAAAACGCAGTTGTACGTTAACCAAAGGTGTGATCTTCCATCAGGATAATGCGTCAAGTTATATCTCATGCATTGCTGCTAGCTGCTACTGAAAATACAGGTTTGGAATTACTTTCATACCCACCTTATTCGCCTGATCGGGCCTCTAGTGATCATCGTTTATTTCCGAAATTAAAGGAAACATTCGTGGTCAATTTTTTCGTGTAATGATTGCTGCCATAACGCAGTGGTTTGAAGAGGTTGGTTTAAAAATAAAAAATAAATAACTAAGTAATGCCTAGTTACATTTAGTATAAAAGTTTGAAATAGTTAAAAATAAATATAATATTGTATTTTTGTTAAAGTAAAATAATAATCTTACCCGTAGGTTCCCGAATCTAAAACACTAACATTTCTCAAAATCATACTTCTCACAGGTGGATCCATGAAAGGAGGAGGAACATATTTATCGCCTTTATTATAATCTATATACGCTTTAGGATTGGATTCAGGAACATCACACCTCCAGCTTACAGTGTTGCCAGTCTGTACAGATACAGGGATGGTTCGTTGCGACGGATTTTTCTCCATTTTGACTAAGGTGATGTGCCAAGGGAGTGATGCTACTACCGATGCACCGTAGTAGGCCAGGCATTGGTAGTCACCAGCGACATCAACATTTCTGACCTAAAACGAATTACTTATTTATATTTACCGTTAAAACAACATGCAAAAAAACATAATACAGAGCTTAAACAAAACAACGGCTAACATTACTGTTAACAGGGGTGCGGTCATTTTTATGATTTCCATGCAAGTAAACCCCTTTCTTTTTAATAGGAGTGAGGAGTACGCTGGTAGCGGGGTAACGAAATGGGGATACCTACTACCAGCTATGTTGAATTATTGGCTCTCAAAGTCATCCATACAATATTATCCAAAATTTTACTAAAAAATAAAAACACAAAAACGATTCATGTTCTCATGGGCGCAACTAGGATTTGTAACGTAGATGCTCGGTTATATGAATCGTCCACTAGAGTGAACAGTGGAAATTTAACATTAGAGGTTCTATAGAGTGAACAGCGGCGGTATTTTATAGAGTGGACAGTGGCAACTAGGAATTCTCCTTAAATATTCTTGTTATCTGAATGTATCGCGTTAGCTTTGGTGTTTGTACCGTTCATTTCTTATGAAATACATATGTATTTAGCATGATAAAAATAAAAGAAGATATGATGCCGCGCAGGTAGGCGTGGCCATTTACGTCACGCCGTGAGTAATTCTGCGATATTTTCTAAACGAAACACGTCTTTTTTAAGATCGCGTGTTTTCAACTATTTTTTGGTGTATTTAATATTACTTTCAGGAGTTTAAAAGTAAAAATGAGATTGTGCTGTGTATGGTTGTGATTTGGACAATCAATCTATGTATTTATCCCTTTATTTATATGATTATTTTAAATCATATACTATAAAATTTGTATTATAAGCAGGAGGCAAAGTATATTGCCAATAGAATTTATATAAAATCGACTTTAACTAACGTAAACTCTATGTTGCGCGTTATAAATTTCAAAAATAAATCACAGCGTGACGTCCTACGCGAACCCGGACGAATTTGACACGGTCTGGTCTGGTATAATACCTTCTATTTATTGTATCATGTGTATTTAGTATTTACTGTTTGTAAAACAAAAATATGAAACGAAAAGTGATATCATAAAGAATTTGGAAAATGAGTGGTACATATCTTACAAAAAAGTATGGTATAGCTAAATCTACTGTTTTTGCAATTAAAAAACATAAAGTGAACATTCTAAGCTTAACAACACAATGCGTTGGTATTATTAAAATAAAGACGTTGAAGTCAGGAGAAAATCCCAGGACGGAGAAAAAATTCTATGAATGGTTTTGTAAACGAAGATTAAGGAGTCTTCCAGTGAGTAGTGAACTCCTAAAGCTTAAAGCCAAATGTTTAAACGAAATTCTAAAGGAAACAGATGGATTTTCTGCAAGTGATGGGTGACTACAAAAATTTAAACGCCGGTGTGGAATTAGATTCTTGAAGATATCTGGTGAAAAATTATCTTCAAATCCTGAGACAAGCAAAATGATGACGATGATAATTTAATGGATGAAGACTCTGATATAGAAAATAATGAAGTCCTGTAAATTGTTCATCAGAAGCTGTGGATGCATTTAACAAGGCCATTATTTGGAATAAAAGAAATATTCTTAATACTGATGACTTATTGGTATTGCGAAAGTGCAGGGACAAGGCTTTGCAGAAAAGTTTGGCTGCAAAAAAAATTCTAAAACAAATCACTCAATATTTTTCTAAATTGTAACTGTTTGCTTTCATAAATAAAAATAGTCGTTCGATTGTATGACCACACCTGGTATTTATTAGTTCACATAACCGAGCAGATATTTTGTTACTATGCTTATCTTAAAAAAGCTATTTTCTAGGATACTTCTTGTCAGTTGTAAACACCAATAATGCTGGAAAAATTATTATCATTACCTGAATTGGTAACTCGGTTTTCTTCCTATTAACCCTATATTCGTGTTCAGGAATCAGTCTAAAGGTTGCATTGCTTAGATTAATTAGTGCTTTGTTATCGTACGGATCATCCAAAGGATAAAACTTCCACTGGAACCTATCTGGCTCTATATTCATTTCACAGAGCAACAAGGTCTCGAAGTCTATCTGGACGGTTATAGAATCCGGTTTGCTTACCATATACTCAAAATCTAGAAATAAAAACAATGTTTATTTTTCTCCTAAACGTTAAATGACAAAAAAATACTATAATAGCGTATGAAAGGCGAGTGCAAGGAAGAAACAAGAAGGGAAGACCGAGGAAAACTGGGAACGACGGCATAAAAGAAGAGCCAAATAAAAAGGGGATGGAATGGAAAGACATCAAAAAAACTCACACAGGACAGGAAAGGATGGAGAGAGAAATGCAGAACTCAACTCTATACCCACCCGCCTTACACCTAACGGTATAAAGGCATAGGATTAAGTGAAAGTATGTAGCGCCCCCTACAAAATAATGCAAATTTGATAACGGATTTACTTTTCCCATCCCAAAAAACCCCCGCCCACCAAATTTTGTGAATTTATTTAGTATCTTTCAAAACATATCGGTAAAATAAAATTTTAACTTTAACACCCAGTATTTCTCTTATTTTAACTTTGGTTAAATACTCAAGAAGTATGAACACTTCCTCAGGAATTTTCAAAGACCTAAAAAGCAGGCTTATCTGTAACATACGAGGGTGGATTATCAATTACTGTTCCTCGACATAGCAGCACAAGCCTTAAGAATATTTTAATTATTTTATATTTAACATTATCACTTGAAATATTAATAAATAATACAATTGTTGTAACGATAATGAAGTGCTTTGCCATCTGTAGAGAAAAAATAGTTTTCTAACTTCTCCAGCCACCGTTTACTTTCATCATTATGGCATAAATATATTATTATGGTATAAAGGTAATTCTCTTAATTTTGGAAACTGGCGATAGCCACTCGGTGCTAAATCTGGTGAATACGGGGGTTGATCCAGTTTTCAAAGTGAGCATTTTGAATTTCAGCTTTTGTGTGCAGGAGGACTACTCTGATTAAACAAAACACCTCGTCTTTTATCTTTGATAGCATTGCGTAACTTAGCAATTAATGCAGCATAACACTGTCCTGTTATGCCGGAACCATGCACGTGGTAAAAATTCCATTTACACTACTTCCTCAATAACCCCATAAACTGTCGCCGTGACTTTTTCTGTTGATGAGGTTGATCAAAATTTTCATGGGGGTGGTGAGCCTCTATGCATCCACTCCATTCTCTGATGTTTGGAGTCGGGATCAAAGTAATAGACTCAAGTTTTATCTACCGTAAGAAACCTTTCAAGAAATTCATCGGGGTTTTTGATTTATAATGGCTAAATTTCTCTCAGAAGTCACTTGTCGAATGCGTTTTTGGTTCACACCTTGCAGTCGCCTTTTTAAAATTAAATTTAATTCATCATGTAAAATTTTTTTCATGTTGCCTACAGAAAAGCAACAATTCTCAACTATAAACACTGGAACTTGTATATCTTGGAGCATCATATACCAGTATTTTCTTGTCAAAAGTTTTTGGGCGTCCAGCGCCTGGTGCATATTCACACGATTCTCTACCGAGCCTAAAGTCTCTGGACCAGTTCACCAATTCTAACCACCTGATACAAAGGTGCAGATTCACCTAAAGCTTTACACATGTTCTTATATTTCTTTGGCGAAGAGCCCTTCTTGCAGAGGTATTTATTACAGCTCGAATGTATTTGACAAACATACATTTGTACATATTTCCGTATGTTTTACTTGTGAAACAAAAAAAATAGAAAAAATGAAGTAAAACGTATCATTAGCCCCTGAATTTAAATTATAACATGCTTATGTTATACTTACCACCAAACGCGAAATGAAATAGGGTTGTTAAAGTGGCCAAAATGGCGGAAGTCCGATGCACATACGTCATATTGTTGCCGCATCCCTGAAACAAAAACTTAATTAATA
Source organism: Philopedon plagiatum (assembly GCA_963971165.1). NCBI lineage: Eukaryota > Metazoa > Arthropoda > Insecta > Coleoptera > Curculionidae > Philopedon > Philopedon plagiatum. Next base: position 20,564,201 of record OZ020192.1, on the reverse strand, counting down.
AAATGTTACTATTATTTAACTTGCAGTAGAAAAGCAACTGACGCTATAGAATTCTCTGGCAGACTAAACTTGGGTAAATGCAGTTAAAATTAGCATTGTGACAAGAAAAATCCCACTCTCGGTTTTATTATTTAGTGATAATCAGGAAATTTGAAATTATGAAAAAAATACAAGATTTGGTAAAGAATTTATTATGATTACTTGCATTATTGTAACACGGAGAATAGTTGCATGAAAGGATCGCGCTTGACATTTTGATTATTTTTTTAAAATTTTGTTCATTATATTTTAAGAAATGCCGTGGATTTTTTAAGACACCGGTACTTTCATGCATACATTTTTATTCATACCAATCACATGTAAGTATGTATTATAAATTATAAAATTTACATAACTCTTCTAATAAGTACAACAGAAACAAAAATAATCAACACCAAATAAAACACAGGTGCTATTACTTCCGAGTTTTCTTCAGATATCGTTTCTGTGATGAGCTCCAAGTAATTTGGTATCAAAATGAAAATTCCACACCTATAATTTTAAACCAATCAAAATACGTTATTTTGACAGATCACCATAGCAACGGAGGTATTTTAGTGCAAATTTTTTTCTCCTGGGGTACCCAACAGCGAATTATACTGGACATTTTTTGACATTTACAATAACTGACCATTTTTGACAAACTGGTTTTTATTTTTTCACATAATATTTATTTTTGATACATTTTAATTACAAAGCTAAGATGTTTTCTATATTCTTCGGACACCTCCTCTCTTCTTAATGGCGAAAATGCAGGACTTTGAATATTTTCAATTAAGTGTCTATGTCTAATAAAATATATATAATATTTAGAAACTAATTTATTCACCTTTGTCCCATCAACACTTTGAATTTTGCGTAGTTTAGATGCAAATATTCGTGAACAATTCGGAACAAATGAATTGAAATTGGAGCCACAATCCTCTATTAATGCAAGTAAATAAGTCAGGGTACGATGATTGATCATTACATCAGACAATTTCACGCATATTTTGCATATAGTATAATTTTCAAATCTATTAATTTTTTAAACAATGAATTTTGTTGGTTTTACTGACTGTGCAATATTCTTTATTGCAACAAAACGCGAATTTTTTTAATGTTTTGAAATGTCAAAATACAATGATCACAGCCTCCTATGATTGATGCTTGCTGACACTGATTATGAATTCTATACCATTAAAGCGCGCATAACGCACGTTAATAAAAACGCAAAAAAAACAATTTTCTACCACTTGTAGTTACTCAAAACTTATGTAAAATTGAAGAATATACTATGTTCTATCTTGAAATAGTATTCCCATTCAACTACAATAAGAAGTTACCAATTTGAAGGCCTATATAATTGCTGCCAAAGCTATAACGCGCTTGTGAATCTCTGTTCATGCAGCTTCCCGAAAAACCTCTAAAATTATAATTTTCTACCACTTGTAGTAAGCTCAAGTAACTATAAAATGAAAGAATATTATTTTTTTTGTTCCTAAATGGCACTTTTGAGCTACTACAATCAGTAGAAATCAACAGTTTATAAAAAATAAATAAAAATAAATTTTAAAAATATTTGATTTTCAACCACAATTCGGTGTGGAATTTTCTTACCGAATACCACTCGAGGTCAAATCAAAAACCGGAAAATTTTTTCTCGCTCATGAATATTTTTAGAAAATTTCCCTCGCCTGCGACTAGGGAAATTTTCAAAATATTCATGAGCACGAAAAAATTTTCGGAAATAATTTGACCTCTAGTGGTATTACTAGTGAAAATAATCGTTGGAGGGTTACTCAAATAAAATGGATTTTTTGAAATTTTTCTGAGGTTACATGGTTTTCTTTCATGGAAAAGTGTTATTCGTCGATTTTTTAGGACTAAACAAATTTTGTTCGGTGGTTTAAATGATATTTTAGTGGTATACAGTGTGGTCCATTAAGTGTGCAACAAATGGGAAATTTTTTTATTAGTTGCACAACCGAAATATAAATACCGCCAAAAGTTGGTGCATGTCCGATAAACATATCAGGTGCACTTAGAATGGCTTCACGTCAAACTCCATACAGGGCACGTCAAAAAATATAAAAATCGTTCAAGAGTAAAGTACCCATATTTCGAAAAATACAGAAAAACATTATAAAGGAAAGTTGTTTAGAATTAAAAGACATGTCCAAATACAAAGTCATAGCCTTCTATTCAAAAAATAAATATTTTCTTAAAATTTTAATTTCGTTTTATTCCACATGGCACCACCTAACAATCCTGTATGATCATTAGTTTTTACTATTTTTATTAGAAAAGTATTTGCCTTATTTTTAAGAATATTTGTGAAATTCGAAACTTGTGTGTAATATCGTTGCAACAGACATGAAGTTTTTGGTTACTTAAAAAAATATAAATCTAACTAAACTTTACAAATTTGCTTCAACTCGATAAAAGTTATGCAAAAGTGATTTGGTTGCCGTTCATTTAAAAATATATTATAGCTGAATATAAAAAAATCATTATACGGGCTTCTTTTTTAATAAATTATGCTAATTTAAAATTTTAAAGAAAATATATATTTTTTTTAATAGAAAGCTATGACTTTGTACTTGCACATATCTTTTAATTCTATAACAACTTCTTTTAATAACTTTCTTCTGTACTTTTCGAAATATGGGTACTTTACTCTTGAACGATTTTTATATTTTTTTGGCCTGCCCTGTATGCTGTTTGACTTGAAGCCATTGTAAGTGCACCTGATACGGTTATCGGACATGCACCAACTTTTGGCGGTATTTATATTTCGGTTGTGCAACTAATAAAAAAATCCCCATTTGTATTTGTTGCACACTTAATGGACCACACTGTATACACATAAACGTAACTAGCTTCGGTTTTTCTGGGGGCTACTCGGGGGCTTTTATATCGAACTGCTACTGACACAGAGGTAAAACTACACCAGTGTTACATATTTTTGTGGGGGGCGGGGCTAATTAATATTTCGGGGGGCTTAGTTCAAAAACATATTTTTTCAAAGAACATCTTTTTCAAAATTAGATCTTTTCGGGTATTAATTTTTTCAAGCAATGACTTTTTGAAAAAGAAATTTACCTACCAAACCTAAGGAAACCTGATGAAACCCAAAAAAGGTTCGTTTAGGTTTGTTCAGGATCTTTTTCCGTCGTTTTTATTTAACATTTTACAAGGTAGTAAAGTTCATAGCCTAATACTGTTTTCGAAAAAATACATACATTATCGGAAATTGTATACCTATTTTTTTTAAATATACTTGCGAAGTAAATATCGTGTTTTCGAGAAAATATTTTATAAATCTGTTTTTAAAAAATCATCTTTGAAAAAGCTCTAAGGACATTTTTGAAAAAATGTACGTTCGGAATATGTGTTTTCGAGAAAATGTTTTTGAAAAATTTCGATAATCCGTTTTCGAAAAAGCTGTTCGAAAAATTTACTTTCAAAAGAGATGTTTTGTAAAAAAACTGTTTGGTTATTTGGTTCCTTTAGAAGGCAAAAAGATCCCGGAAATTTTGTAAAAACGCAGTGAGATGTGTGAGGGATGTTTTCAGAACCAATGAGAGCATGTAAATCAAAAATGCCAAAAAAGGCTTTTTATATTACAATTAGTATGAATCTATTATTCATATTTTTGTGGTATAATTCATTTCAAAGACCTTACACAGACGGCAAACGTTTGTTTTTGTTCATAATATTTTGTAGAATATGTAGGAATGGTTAATGTTTATGTTACCATATTTATTTTTATACCATTCGCTATTGAAGTCCTTTTTGTACAAGAGGGGGCCTGCCCCCCCCCCCCCTAATTTCGTGCCCGCGGAATTTTGCTATATTTTATTAATTTTAAGATATATGCTTTAGTCTATGGTATTTACGATTGGAGATATATCCTACAGTAATTGCGTTATTTTAGTAAAGTTTATTAATCTGAAAATATCCCACATAACTGAAAGTCTGGCAACAGCCCTTTTCAAAAAGTACGTGAGGACCAAATTGTTAGCCTGATTAAGAGTATTATAACAGCGATGTTTTTTACGATTAAAGCTACAGAATATACAATTACCACTTCAGGGGCATTAAACCACAGATAAAAGAAGAAATTAACCCCTCTACCTACAATAAGTACCCTCTGCAAGTAAGTAATACGAAACCGGGGTAAGAGAATAGAAACCCACCCACCGTGTATCCTTTATTTGTAAGGGAAGACCAGCAATGTTAAGTGGAATATTTGACATTATTATGAATGGCAATCACCAACGGGAGACGACACAAAAGAGGGTAGGGATAGGGAAGCACATGCACGTGCAATTGACCCCTTCCGAAGTTCTGGTATCCGGTTCTAAAGTTCAGCGTCGTTTTTTAGGGCTTCTTGTTTTTGGGGGGTAAAATAAGTGAACCTTCACAAAAGCTAACAAGGAAAAAATTTATTAATACCAGCTATTACTGGCGACTTCCCTGACGTAGTTCCTGTGTCCTGCATCTTATTAAGTGAACGATGTTGTGGATTAAGGAAAGTTGAGTAAATCTAAGTTTATGCCACCACACAATCCAAATTATACATAGTGCAAATCACTACTACAAAATTTTATAGATTTGTTTTGACCAAAAACGAGAAAAAAAATCCCATTAATATAGGTCCGTAAAAGCTTCGTTTTCAAGATACAGGGTGATAAAATTTTAATTTTTTTCTGTTTTTGCTTACTTATTTTACATAATATGTTGAAAGATAGTTCAGCGCCTTCAAAATTAGTTAAATGCTTCCAAAATCCAGTCTTTCTCCCTGTCACGCAAAAAATCCGGCAACACTTATTCCATTCAGTGATGTCAGCTCAGCTAAGACTAGTGGCAAATACAAAGCAACTATTGCCGTCAGCTGTAATCGTGGTCACTAAAAAATACCACACCGTGGCTTATTTCGAATAGTACCTAATAAGGATGTTCCATAGGTATCCTAAAAAGTACTGTACTGAATTTGAATGAACTTCCTTTAAAAACATGTAAAACAAATAAGTAAATAGTAGGTATAATATAAAATGATTTTTTGTATATTGGTTTCATATAAAAGGTTTTTCGATATCGTTTTCCATGGATTTCTTAAATAAAAGGATACGGGATGATGTAACATTCTTTGAAGCCAAAACAAACCATTCTAAGCGACACTGTAAACACAATTTGTAAACATTGGCCATATCTTATTTTACCTTGTATTTGTGTACAAAAAATACGTTAGAAGCATTACAAGATTTGCTAAAAGTAATAAAAGCCCTAAATTACTTTATTTTCTGCTAAATAATAATAAATTTAAGTTAAAAAGGTTTTATTTATAGGTTATGTTATTTCTAAAGGTGTTTATTTAAAGTCGCTCCGAGTCATTTATAAATCTATACGTCGCACTTTTTCTTTTCTAGTTCATTAGACAAAGACGTACGTGTAACCGAGTGTTCAGACCGAGGTTTAGCCGTTTTCCTAAACAACCAGCACAGACAGCAACACTTCTGAGCTCCAACACTCCATGCCATTTTATCTCTTTCTACTACCATTCTTGATTCAATTACGTAGAAATTCGTAGTCTTGTCTATGTTCGTAGTTCGTAAGCTGCTCCCCCAAGAGAATAACAAACAACAAAATATAAGGCTTCACGTTCGATACGGTCACAGTATACGGATATCGAATCCTTTTATATAATAAATCCATGCCGTTTTCATTATCGTAATGAGCTTTTTATGAACCGATTTTTTATTTTTTAAAAGTTGGTAATGCGGTGTGTAGTCACAATAAAATGATTTGTTAATTTATCAATGCTGCTGTGGTAAATAATTTGATAGTATTACCTATTATCAACATAAAATTTTGACATACAAATTTACAAAATTTGTAGGTCATATTTTCTTTTTAAATATGAATTTTTTTTATTGAAAAAAATGTAAAATAGAAAAAAATGTTAAATGTACAGTGTAAAAAGTACATGTTTTATAAAGCTATTAGCGCACTTGTCTCGTTAGAAAACTCGCCACAAGCGGCTAGTTTTCTAACATGGACGCGTGCTCTAAAATGATGCTTTAAGTGATGTAAGGATACGTATTCAAAAATTCGTTGGATATGAATATCAAAAGAATCCGTATTATCCGTAACCGATCGAGAACTTAGAAACGGATACAGAATCGAATCGTATTCGGGTGATCACTAATGCAAAGTGCGGAAACAAAGCGGAATCGGGATTGAGTATAAGCGAACGACACGATCTGCAACTGGGCACATTTGATTTCATGCTATCTTTTTCTAATGACATTTTCTAAAAAAAGATAGCATATATACTTTTATCCGGTAAACTTTGCCCTAATCTTCGACTTCGAATCATATGATCCCGCATCCACTTAGTGTTGCATACGTATCCATGTTTCGTAACCCCTTTCGCGCGGGCCAAGAAATGGATATTATGGATACGTATTCAGATGATGGATACGGATATTAAATGATTCCGATTCCGTATTATTCGGATATCTAAAGAATACGGATGTTTACAACACTAATGCTTTATAAAACTTGTACATTAATATACTATTTCCAAACCTAAGATTATGTATAAGAATTTATTTATTAAATATTGATACTATAGTGATTTGTGGGATTATTTTGTGCAAAACATTTATGGAAGGGAGATCAATTTATGACAAAACAGAATAAATTTATTTTAGGGATGTCTGAAAACTGAACCTGGTTGTTCAGATTTGCTGTTAGTGTCGTCACGCCATTTTCAAGACGAAGTGCCTCCCTCCAAAGACCAAATACGTCCCTGCTTAAAAATACCAATCAGGAACTTTCAATTTCCATAATTGCATTTACTATAAACAGTGCCCGTTTATTTTCTTTACCATAAAAGGTGTGGGTGTTACAATCACCATCAGATTGTTGAATCTTTCACATCGTCTACGTCACCGTTAGCCACCCACTTGTACCTGTGTTTTTACGGTAACTCAATCAATGAGTTCTTATATTGGATCGCGGCAGCAAAAATACGCGCTGCTATATGACGAATAAGGCTGGGTTGGGTAACTGACAAGTGTTTTTTCGTTCCCGTTCCTACGCATTTAAAGTACTTTGCTTGGGTATACAATACGCTGACTGTCGATTAATTTGATCTTACAAATATGGAAGAAATTGTCTGTAAATTTTAGAATGTATGACCCGAATCTAAAGATTTTTTTAAAGGACTATTAACGCACATACCATAAACACATTTTCAGGAAAGGAAAAAAAGTCTACACCGAACTAATCCACTATATTTGAAGCAGTATTACGTCCACCACAGTATTACGTCCACCACCTTTTTAGTGAATAAATAAAAATTAAATAAAAAATTAAATTTTCTTCTCATAAACCTAAGAATTTTTCAAAAATTAACATGTTAACGCCTTGTGGCAATACGTTACCTTTAACCATATGGGATATGGAAGACCAAGCGCGTAAAATAAAAGTACTGATTGCCCATAGTTTATTAGCACTTTACTAATGTAGTTAAAATGTAGTTAAAATTATAAATTTGAAGTATTCAGTACTTGATGAAAAACTCATTATAAGGTATTAGATGAATAACAAACAGTATTGGAATATTCGTTAATTATAATAGTTATTTATGATATACGTGTTAAAAAGTACAATTTTACGGCACGAATTTGAAAGTTTGCAGAATGAGCGAAGCGAATTCTGAAATTCAAATGAGTGCCTTAAAAGTACTTTGAACACAAATATCCTACAAAATTTTTTCTACAAACGTCAATAAAAAAACAATAACACAATTACAATTTTTAGAAAGTTTAACATATTGGAAACGCATAGTTTTAAGTAGCATCGTAGATATAATATAAAATAAGGAATATGCACATTTTTTTTTATTGCATAAATCATTTAAGGAAGTCATTACAACCCCAAAAATGCTATTTTGAAGAAAATTACTGGGATAATTTAGCTAAAAAAAATTTTTACTTTTCGGAATAATTTATTACAGTTTCAAAAGCAGCCATTTGCTCACTCAAAAAAGTTACGTCACGCAGTGTTATGGGCAATCTACACTGAACGTGTTGGCGACTCAAATTAAGGTGACTTAAAAGGGGATACGGCAACACCGCCATAGTCGATACCTTCTACGCCCCTACCGGTCACTTCTGTAACTGTAGTTGACGTTTTGTCTTTATTTATTTAAAAAAAATTTAGACAGTTGAATTAAATAATAATTTTATTATTAGTTTAGACAATAATATTGTAGCTAAATAATTGGCTTTGGCAATAGTTTGGTATGAATCTGGACTATTACAACATTTTTAAAGTGAAGTTTTATAACCTGATTACCAGGATTACTTCAAGGACTGTCTTTATTCATCCAAGGTTATGTTATGGTTATGAGAAAGGTTATGAGTATGAGCATAATAAGATTGTCATTTGGATATACTTAATAACTATAATAAGATTTAAATAAAACCTAAGAAAGTGCAAAATAAAGCGTTTAAATAAATTTTAAGAGTTTTGCCTGATGTATTTTATGTAGCAAGTGTACCTAAAATCATCATCATGTATTTCATCAAAAAATCTATACGGTTGTAAAAAAAGCTTAAGCATCCATTGAAACATTTATGTGAATTTACTGGTTTATGGTTTAGGAATTTGTTTGTTCACCATCATATATCTATATAGTACATATAAACGCATGGATTGTGGACAAACAAATTTCTAAGCCATAAACCACTAAACCCTCAAAATGTCTCAATAGATGCCCGCTTTTTGGTCCATTTTTGTTACACGCCAGTGTCCGTCTATGTATTATTTAGTCTATGATACTATTGTGTTGTGTAAAGTGTGCATATAATTAAAATATATGTTTATAGAATAATTAGTAATTACTTACCAATTTCTTCTATTTACATAGTGATACATTGCGTGTCTGCGTTACATTTTTAAAAACTAAATACCACTTTCCACAAACGATTCCACAAAAATAAACAAGGTTAGGGGTTAGGTAGGGAACTAGGCAAACGATGATGACTAAAGCTTTCCAAACGGGGGTAAATCCAGAGACGGCTCTAACCTATTGCGAAATAAAATCAGGATTCGATGTGCAAATAAAATATAAATATTTATATTTGCCCACATTGTGTTATTTAAAAGTGCGAGATAAGAAAATACCATACAGGGTGTCTGAAAAGTCTTAGCATGGGCAAATATCTTTACTATTAATAAAGATAGAGACACCAAATTTTAGTTGTATCTTATTGGTTAATAAATCTACTTTTTTATCCAATTTGACTTTTTCAACCCCCTTGGGGGGTTACGCTAGGGAGTTGAGATCAAAAATTTTGAATGCAAACCTATGCCGGGTGGCCTCTTCTTTTAAAAGTCATTAAACCGCAAGATTTTACCGCAACTCCCGTATTTTAATGCATTTTTACATGGCAAGCCTATAAAAATTATAAATCGTAAATCGTATAATCAGGCAACAAGTCGACCATTAGTCGACCTCTTGTGCCATACAGTACCTACCAGTCTGCGCTGCTATTTTTTGTTTTATGGGGCACTTTTTTTCTAACTTTTTTCCAACTTTACTTCTTCATTTGTCGTTTTTATATTTTGTTTTTTGACATCTGCGCAGTAGACCCAAATGCGTACCACCCAATCAAACTAAGAGGGCTAGACATGCGCACGAAATTTCAGGAGATGTACTTTGGTGTCTACATTGAAACCTACCCACTTTCAAGAATATATCTCCAATAGTAAAACTACAACTACGTATTTAACATATTTGTACGATTTTATGACGTCTTACTTTTTTGAACATAACTATGTGACATTGTGACCAACCGTGCCAGCCTTACTAATCAGTTATATTACGCACTGACATATTTCCGGCATGGCCGCTTCTTCTTATTTATTCAAGCATTAGCCTTACCATAGTTATTGAGACTTTTGCGTCCTGTGAGAAATTCAAAATATTGTATGTCTCACGGAACCCTCTATGCGCGAGTCGAACTTGCACTCAACCGTTTTTTTTTTATTTCATACAATCACGGCAACGCTCATCAATTAAATTATTTCTGTCAAATACCGTTTGTACTTATTTTCGGCATCGACGCCTCTGGTAACAGACCAACAGTGACTGCCTTACTAATTACGTTAAAAGTTGTTTAGACTGGCCACCATGAACTTCTTGGCAGTAATAAAGTCCGTTTTGGAACTCTGCCAAGAAGTAACATCTGAGAAAAGATCTTTAAAATGAGGTACCACACGGCATAGGGTTGCATTTAAAATTTTTGACCTCAACTCCCTAGCGTAATCCCCCAAGGGGATGGTAAAAGTCAAATTACATAAAAAAGTAGATTTATTAACCAATAAGATAAAACTAAAATTTGGTGTCTCTATCTTAATTAATAGTAAAGATATTTGCCCATGCTAAGACTTTTCAGACACCCTGTATGGGATTTTCGTATTTCGCACTTTCAAATAACACAATGTGGGTCAATAAATATTTGTATTTTATTTTCACATCGAATCCTAATTTTATTTCCAACTAGGTTAGAGCCGTCTCTGGATTTATCTCCGTTTGCAAAGCTTTAATGATGACAGGGTCGGTTCGGTTTTTCACGTGTCATTTTTTTAGCCACTGGCGTGTTCGATTGACAAAATCGGATTGATCCGGATCAGTTGACGAACTTTAAGGGAATGGCAGTGCAAAGAGATAAAATAGCATTGAAGTGACGTAAAGTGATCCTGATTGATCCAATTTTTGTCAATCGAACACGCAGGTGTTTGCAGCGGTGGCAACGTTGCTTCTTCAGTGTGACGGTCGCTTTATCTGGTGTGGTTGGGTTTGATAAGTTTGATTTGGTTGTTTGTCTTCGATTATATCGTATTTTGTTAATAATCCTTTTTATTAAACAGTAGAAAATGTTAAAAACTAACCTACAGATATTATATTATGCCAGTGTAAAAGAATTCTCCAGCTAATGACTTGGAAAACTTCATTTTCTCGTGTCCAAAAGAGCCGGTGCTGGAAGAAAGTATACGTACTGCAAAATTAATCAAAAATTTTACATAAAGCGGTATCTATAAAGGTCAGTATCGCCAAATTCAAGTAAGCATATGTGACTGTAAATTTATTTTCATAGTATAGTAAATAATAAGTATTGGTAACGAAATTCTGAAGGCAAAAAAGGAACCCTCTCTAAAGGGCATCAACTTCCAGCAAATTATCCGATTTTCTTTGCACCCACTCCGTTTTGGTCATTTCTAAACAATTTTTTTAATCAAATAAAAGGTTTTCTATCAACTAAATGTACTAATCTTCGGGAAACAATCAAGAAAATGAATTAATACTGAAATTTACATTACACTAGGCATTATAAAACGTTTACGTCATAAAAAAAGTGACGTCACAAACAAAAGAAGTGCGTTTTACAAGTTCCGAAATTCGCGCGAAAATTTGCAGTTTTAAATCTTTTTTTTTGCTAATAAAACCCAAAATAAATGGAAAACAACAACCGCCATAATCATTTAATTTATATAGAGAATACATTAAAAAATATTTCGGGTTGATTTGAATTTCATGCATATTCCCTATTATTAAGTTGACATTTGTCAAAAAACCTAACAACCATTGTTGGCGTCGTAGTTGTTTACGGAAAAGTTGCAACGTCCTGTCAGTTAATTAAAACGCACTGGTGTAGTTTTTGCTTTTCTTAAAATGCAAGAAAATATGGATGAAATCGATCCACTTAAAGAAATAAATGAAGCGGCCAATCGTGCTACATTGGATTTGCTTTTCAAGTTGTTTGAATTGTACCATTAATATTAACGTTAATAAATAAAATACAAATATAATAAGGAATATGCACATATTTTTTTTATTGCATAAGGAAGACATTACAAACCCAAAAAAATATTTTGAAGAAAATTACTAGGATAATTTAGCTACAAAAAATGTTTACTTTTCGGTATAATTTATTACAATTTAAAAAGCCGCCATTTGTCCTTGAAAAGTTACGTCAGGAGATCAGCAAAAATCTACTGTTAACGTAAAGCTTAACCCAAAGTCGAACAGGTTTGATTTTCTCGAAAACAGTCAGAGGGAGAGAAATCGAATGTTTTGGGTTGATAGTTCAACTAGCTTCGGTAAAAAATTCAGTTATACAGGATGTTTCGTTTCAGAGCTATTAAACGTCAAAGTCGAAATTTCCTCGATTTCCGTTGAAATCGGGTACAGGTCGCAAATGTGAATTAAATCGATGCAAATTTTCGTAGGTTGTAGGGGACCCGGAGCTTCAGAACTCCACTGAAACTGGTGAGGATCAGAAAATGGCAAGTAATTCTTTTGAATTTTTTTAGGTCGAAAAATGCCATTTCCAGACCCCTCTTTGGTACCTAATAACTCTAAAACAAAACGTCAGGTCGAAAAACGGATTTACAAGGGAAACTTTGAAATCTCAAATACTTTTTTTGCAATACACTTACCTAAACCTAAAATCACGGGAAAATGGAAATATTTGGAAACACTGGAAATTTAGATTTTTGACCCAAATATTTCGCGGTTTTTAATTTTTTGTGGGGTCAAAATGGTTCAAATTAAAATCCCATATCGGAAAGAGCGCGTCAAAGTATGTGTTATCCATATTTTTACATTTCTTCATTCTCTATAGGAAGGGAGCAATCGCCGATTAAATTTCGATTTTTTTACTTTTTGTGCCCTAGACATCGGTACATTTGAATCACTCTGTATTTTTTCCTATCTATTTTTCCCCAATTATTCAACACTATCTTATAAAGGGATAATCACACTGTAAAATGAATACCGAATGGGTCATCCAGGAGCGTATTTAGGTGGTAAAAATCGGATTTTCTTGATTTTTTCCGACAAATCCTATTTTTAACCGACATTATTCCACACTATTTACCCTATTTAGTGATTCTTTTTGGGTTTATTTTATCCATTAATTATCTAAGAATACCTCCCACTAATTTAAATCGCTTATTTTTTCGGTAAAGATATAAATAAATAGGTTTATTTGCATCGGGGACATCTAAAATTTGAAAATTTTTTAATTTTCCAAGATTGCCATGAAAATAAAGAATTGCAGTTATTTGAAATTATTAAGATGATATGTCAAAAATGCCAATGTTTGTTGCAAAATTGAAAGGTTCCTGGACCGATTTCGGCTTAAAAGTATACATGAATAAGATTTTAGGAACCTTCTACTTTAAGTACAGGGATATTCCATTGGATGAATTAAGCATTAAATGCCATTTTTATTGAGTTTTCGATGACTCTACAATACTGGAATTCGCCATTTAGCCAGATTCGAAATTCGCGCGAAAATTTGCAGTTTTAAATCCTTTTTTTTTTTTGTTAATAAAGATCAAAATAAATGGATAACAGCAACCGCCATGAACATTTAATTTATGTAGAGAATATAACAAAAACATATTTCAGATTTATTTGGGTTATATGCATATTCCCTATTTGATGTTTCCTTTTAAAAATTACATTTCTCTTTTAGCTCTAGTGCCATAAAGTACTTTTAACACTAGTGCTATAAAGTACTTTTAACACTAGTGCCATAAAGTAACATTTTTAAGGCCTCTGCGGGGTGTTATAAAATGCATTTTTAACACGTTTGTAGAAAAACAGTATTTCGACACCGAGTGTCTTTTTTAGGTGGCATAAACTAACCAATTATATGATGAACTTCCCTTCAAATGGAACTAAGTTCTTGTTTAACCTTTAACCCAAGGGTTAATTTTGATCCAAAATTGATTCATATATAGAATTAATCCCAACCGGGACAAACCAGGACATTTTGTTTACCCAGGACAATAGGCAAAAAACCCAAATCCGTCCTGGCCAAAACAGGTCGGTTGGTTACCTTAGATATAGAGCTCCTAAAGGAAAGAACGGACAACCAACCAAGCTGTCTTGTTTGGTTGTTGGTAGGCTGACCGGTAGTTCTGTCGAACCAAAAAACTTAAAATGCATTAAATAAGTTCTTTTACCTTTTATAGAGAGTACCTAGAAAAATACTCTTTATAATAGGTAACAGTACACAGGATTATGTTCGTAATTACATTAAACTTTTGTTTGGAAATTTATTGTATAGTATACAGCCCACATAAAACTGGCCTACGTGCAACGTTAACTAAAGAGGTTAATTAATAGGTTACCAGAAGAAAAATATTTATTACTGATTTAAAAGGCTCCAAATAAGGAAAATAATTATAGTTCAACCGTTGCAGCGTTAGTTGTTACGTTTAGAAAAATTATTATTTAAATTATACAGAGATTTAGCATATTATTCATTACAGCCAGATTAATTCTTGTTAAGACCGGTCTAACATCAAACATCAAACGTTCAGTATTGTGTACAATAAAATTCGACTATTGTCGATCGATAATATAATTGTTGTACTATCGTACTTTATTAAAATTTAGATAATTTTTTAGTTCATTTTTATATCTGTTATTACAGTTTTATACTTCGTTTCTCAAAGCATTTAATCAAGTAATAGAAGTAACTGATGTTTGGAGTCGCCGCTAGAAATGACGAAATGACTTTAACGTCTGTGCTGTTCCATTATAAGTATCCAGTTGGATAATTATTGATTAAGTTGCTTTGAGGAACTGACCATAAGAATGTTATGATGAATCTCTTCAACTTGTTGATAAAAAAAACTTTTCAGTCTTCTGATTCCATCTTGGGATCTCTATCTGATTATATTTATAACAAGAAGAGAAATAAAAAAAGATGGTCATTATCGAACAATCTGTAATTTACTAAATTATTGGTGTAAATGAACATCACGCAGCGCTCGAGTCAATCGCAACCGACACAAAACCTAAAAAAAATCAATAAAATTGATACGTAGATATTTTAGTGTTATATTATTGCGGTCAATTCAAAAAACAAAACTGGTCGACTATCATTAACCTCCGCCCATGACAGAAATTATAACAACGTATATTATTATTATATTTCTTATTTAAAAATCAATAGAGGCATATCTGGTCATCATCAAGGCATTCCAAGGTTGTTGCTTTTAAGATAGATTGGACGACCGGACCAAATTGGCTTGTGTTTTTTTCATTTTCGGTTTACGAAGGTGAGATCCGATACGGCTATAAAATACCGAGGCTGGGAAAAGTTGCTCCCATGAATCTGATTGAAAATTAAAGCTTGAAACGAATTTAATCGGGCTCGGTAACCAAAATACATATTTAATTTGGAGTCAAATTTAGATACTTATCTCTAAGCAGCTCTTTCGTTTGTTTTTGTAGTTGATATTTGCAGAACTGGCAGCTGCTGTCAACAATAATTTTAGCTTTAATGACTCTGTATCAAAAATGTAAAACAGAACTCGTGGCTCTCCTTCTTGTATTCAACTTACAGTTCTTACATTTTTAAACCATTTAACATATCGCTCCTGTTCAAGCAAAGTGTCGTAAGCGCCAATCATACAATTTTACAGGAATTTCAAAAAATTAATTTTCATATATACATGTCGCTGTAAATTTTATACATTTTATAGTAAAGCACTACTAGCTAGTTCCAAGTTTAGTTATGTAATATTTTCAATACTAGCTGAAATTAACGGCGCTTGCGATATTTTAAAATTGTCTCCTCCTTTGGATGTTACGATATTTTTGCTGTCGCTTACGATATTTAAAATTGTAAGATCTGCAATGTTTTTGCAGGCTTATATGACAAGAAACGTAAGCGACAGCCGTGTATAGTATTATAATGCAACACTGAGGTGGTTACAATAATTAAAATTCTACAAGCGCAGTGTTCCGGCTTCTATCGATTCATATCATAAAATGTCGCAAGCTCCATGAATCGCTGGCGCATACGATGCAAAATATATAATTAAGATTTTCCCTATTAAATACTTTTTGGGGCTTATGATCGATGTGTCGCACAGAGACGGTTCCAACGATCCTAAAAACTCATTTTGACTAAAATGGCGCTTACGGTACTTTGCTTGGACAGGGACGATATTGCAAAAGTCACCGAATTATGTTTTGACAAATGACAATTTCGAAATTTTCCTGATTTTGCAACCAGCTCACAAGTTTGCTTTGTGTTTACCTTTTCAAAATTCCTATTTTTGGTGCGTTCTTCCGTTTGTGTTTTATAATTAATGTTTTGACCTATTTATTTTGGACTTGGATAGTGTGGTATTAGTGGTATTCATATTATTATACAGTGACCGGCAGAATTCGCGCTCCGTATGGTAAATTTTTTTATTATTATTTCCTCAGAAAATGCTATTCTTGATAAAAGTTGCTGCATGTCCTTAAACTAAAAGGCCGCCTACCAAATTTTGAAAAAAATTAGGATATACGAGGGAGAATTACAAGTTATGTCCAATATGAAGTTACAGCCTTCTATTCAAAAAACGAAAATAAAACTTATCAGCCAGGTTCTCCAACGCTAGTCCGGTCTAATTTGACAACCAAAGTTTTAAACTGACAAGTGTAAGAATAAGACAACTAGATTTTATACTATAAACGTATTTCGGAGTTTTTTCGCAAATTTATAAAGAAAAGGGCAATTTTAGTACGCACTTTCGACAAGAATAGAACTAAATTCACTCCAGCAACCCGTTCCAAGATGAAAGTCATTTGAAAATCAAGCAAATCGCTGAAATGTCCGAATAATTCATAAATTTTCATTGACGTCTTATTAACGACACGACAAAAACTTGTCAAAACATAACTGATCAACTAGAAGATCTTAATTTAAACCAGTACTAAATCTTAAACTTTCTTAGTGAATCTGGACGTATATTTTTATCTAACCCTGTATTATGGAATCCAGGAAAGTAATTATTTTTAATAAATAAATAAATACATTTTTCAAGTGAACTAAAGCAACACTGAACATATTGTCTAAGAATAATTTCAGTTTTAGTCAAATTGCTCCAAAAAGCGACAATATTTTATGTTATTTTCTAAGAGTCCTCACAAGTGCACAGTCGTGACCAAAATAAAGGTTAATTTTCTCTTAAAAGAAGCAATAAAAATTAAACTATCTTGTGGCCACAACTGTACATGCTACTTAGTTGAAAAATGTAGGCTTAAAAAGTTCAAAAATACTTATGTGTTTTATTTTAAAACAAGTAAGTGTCCAAATTCATGTTTCATTTAAAACCTAATTCATGAGCACACGTGTTGATCTAATTTTTGTTAAGGAAATATTACGTTTTAGATTTTTCACAAACACTAAACTTTAGTATGAAACTGCAGTTTTTTAAGTACATATTTAATTAATTGCTCTTAAGGGTGGAGACAATCCAATTACGCAAAATTTTACGAATTGTTAAAATTACTCCAAACCGAGTGAAATATGTAAATAGCTTTGTGGTTTTCAATGGAACTTATGACAGATATAGATGTATCTAACGATATGATTGGGTATTAATTTATATCCGGTCAAACGTACGAGTATGTTTAAACTATTAACTAAACTTTTGTTGGAAAATATTAGACTTATGGTCGGTTTCTTAAAGAACTTTAATTAATATTTGGGCAACTAGACACTTGTAGTGAGACAGCACACACGTTAATGTCATTGCCAAACGTGACTTCAATTAAATTTATAAATTAATTAAATGCTCTGAGCATCACATCCTTCATTAGACGTTAAGTCAGCGAATGTCAATCCAGGAAGTGATGGCTTTGAGGAATCCATTAGTACGTAAACTTAACGTTTACGATAAAAAGGGATATTTAAAGAAGGAGCATATGATTTAAAACCTATGCATATGAGAACTAGATGGGGTTTATTTGACAGATGACATTGTACCGAATTCTGCTTTAGAAACACTAGCGCAAACAATTTAACCAATAATTAAATTAATTAGCAGTGTTGCTAAAAAGTTGCTTAAAAAGTTCGTCTAGCTGTATACCCTTTTTTCTAGCTATATTTGTTTTAATAGTTGGCTATTTTAGCCTTTTCTAATATTAGGGTTATCATGCGAATAACAGGTGGATTCTGAAAGTACCACACAAACGATGCGAAACAAGCTTCTATGCACACTGCGCATATGATTAGAATTAAGAATGTGCCTGTTAAGTAGCACTACGTTTAATTTCAAACACCTGGCTCTTGATCTGTAGTTGACAGTCAATCAAAATTTGTAGTTATGGTAGGTGGCGTTCTAGTTAGCAGAGAAACCTATTTCCCCCGTTTCTAGCGCCTCCTGCTGCAAGTTGGTATGGGAATCTATTATCAAAGGATTCACTACCATGACGAAATACAGAACGCAAGATAGGTCTTTCGGCTATAGATGAATTCGTTCTGTGGTTGGTGATTTATTTTTCTTGGCGGCCCTAAATTCTTATCTATTGCTAGCGGCTGCTGAGAAAACGTAGCACTAAAGGTTTAAGATTTCTGTGCTGCATTTTAAAAAGGTATGCATACTTCGGTATACAATTTATAATAATACCTAGTTTATACACGCTGATCTGGCAGATAATAGATAATAATGGTAAGCATAAGTATCCACTCCCAATGTGGCGGATGCTATAAGATTGCGGGGTAACCTTTTTTCACAGCATTCTTGACATGGGTATCAAATGAAAGGGTTTGACGAGTAGAATACGATAAGCTATGTGACGTCATTCTAAACCCAATATGGCGAATTTCCTTTTTCTTCACAACCCCCTTGACATTTGTAGCAAATAATAGGGTTTGACGAGTAAAATACGATAAGCTGTGTGGCGTCATTCTAAACCCAATATGGCGGACGCCACAAGATGGTGGATTGTTTTCGTCACATTCCCCTTGATATGGGTATCAAACGAAAGGGTTTGACGAGTAGAATACGATAACAGGTAAAATGTCTTGTAATAATGATGCATTATCAGAAATGCATAGGTTAAGACTAAAAATTTAAAAATAAAATCTTGTAAAAACCACTTTTTAAAAACAAGCTTTTATTATTTATACTCGTACGTACTAAAAGGAAAAAAAAACGAAAAAAATAAGAATAGTTTTTTCACTATGGCAATGCTGAATGCTATTTATAAGTGGACGTAGTTCGCGTGGGTGGATCCTAATAAAAGTAGTAAGTATCTAAGTTGTCACTGAAACAGATATAATATATTATGTTAAATTTATTGTCTTAAAAGCTCGTCACGTGAATAGAAAAGAAAAAAATACATACTTACAATTTCTGCCATACATAATAACATACATACTTACAATTTCTGCCAAACACTTATAAATAGCATTCAGCACTGCCACAATGAAAAAAAATATTCTTATTTTTTTTCGTTTTAGTACAACTAAACAATAACAGCTAGTTTTTACAAAATATTTTTTACAAGATTTTATGTCAATCGAATACGACTCTGATCACGATTACAACCAAGTTAGTTTCTGACGTCATAGATTAGCAATTCGAAAATTTTACTGTTGAAGTAACTAACAAGTATTTCCAATATACAACTCCGTACAGTACAGTACATTTGTTTATACGGATAATCAAGCAGTTAAGCAACTTTTTGTTAAAGAGGCTTTAGCCTTTAAGTTTCTAGGCGTTGGCAACACTGCTAATTGGACCCTTGTAATGTGACGGGACTCACGTTAATGTCATTGTTAAAGGTGACTTTAAAAGTCAATTAAATGTATTATTGCTTGAATAAAACTTTTGATCAGCAGGCTGTATATGTATATAGAGTCAGGTGCAAGCGTTAAATGAGATGTTGTTGGGTCAAATAGGTGCATGCAGGGGGGGGGGGGGGGGGGGCAATCAGCCAAAAACCGTATGTTATAATGAACATTTTAAGGCAAAATTATTACTGTAATGAATTTTTTTGTGGAACCCAACCCCAGGGGGGTCAACTGTCCCCCCCCCTTGCCCCTCCCTATGGGCGCCCATGAATATATGTATGACTTATTACTGCAGTCATACATTGACCCAAGTAAAATAGGTAATACCGTATTAAAAAAAAACTAAAACACAAAGTAAGTCCTTTTAATGGCTTTTTACCAACCACCTGCATTAAAAGGCACTCCCTGTATATAAATAAGGCGGTACTTTGAGAACACTGCAAAAACTCCCAAGTTTCTTAATTACAGAGCCATAGCGTAGTACCTTTATACCGCGGTCTTTTGTATTATGTTCGTTCTTCGTTTTTTAGTGATTGTCTCGAAACTTTTTCTCTCTCAGGCCCATTGTGACCACCAGTCGTGGCAGTCTGGACACGGAATGCAGCCTCTTGGGTTCTTTTATTTGAAAATAAGTCTGCATTTTACGACTTTAGGTGCACGCTGTAGCAGGCTTAAGTTTAGTTACTTACGGTATGGAATATTTTAGAAGTTAAATTTTGTATCTATGAAAAAAATGTATTATGGTTTTGCAACAAGTTCCAAGATCAAAATCGTTGGGATACAAAGCAAAAATAGTAGACTAACTCATAATATGTTTTTAATCATGATTAATTAATAACTGGCCAACTATATGGTCTCATATCTACTTTTTGAGAACGGCCAGCCGTTTGCTCTTGTAATCCATTTGCGGATTGATAAACTATACTAAAATAATGTAAATCACATGCAGTAGTCCCGTTCATTCATAGCTTAAACTGTTGAAGTCATAAGTAATTGGTGGTTTTTCCCAATGGCTTAGATGACAAGAAAAATTATGTAAATCGTTTTTTCTTTCTCCTCTAAAATTGTTGATTTTGAATTTAGGTAATTTTCATATTAGGCCGACGATATTGGTCGCGTGATCTATTAAAAATTACTCAACATTATCTGATCATTTGTCATCGATCAGTAGGGACACGATATCGATGGAAAAGTATCGATACCCGATACCACAAAAAGTATCACTGTTTGGTATCGATGCTCTACTTGGTATCGAAATCTAGACATATATACTCCATAGTACCGATACTTACAACCGAAACACCTAAAATCGGCTAATCGCGTAAGTAGTCGTTCGCAAGAAACACAAACGGTCGTCCGCGCATACGTATATAAGGATATATTGGTATCGATACTAAGGATTTAATTTAAGGCCGTGTCAGTATCGATACTGGTAAAGAATGGGACAAAAAGTATCGATGCCAAAAGTACTCGGAATCGCTACTAAAACATCGATACCATACTATTATCGAAGTATCGTTCGTGTCCCTATCGATCAGTGTCCTTCAAACGTTCGGCAGTAAATTACGGAATACAAGATCAGTGCGTCCTACTCAGGCTTAGTTCGAAAAATTAAGTATTCTTGCTCTGAATTCTGGACAGGCCCGTGATCAGTTGAGGCGTTGATTTGAAAAATGACATATTAGCTTTGTTCGCGGAGACGATCCGGAACTAGTCCGTGACAAGTGCGCGTGCGCTTTGCGATTATTTGCGTTCGCGGTGCAGAAAATCACTGATTTTGACAATAAATTTGGCCTTCGCGGTGATGCGAGAACAAGTTCAGGACACATCCGTAACCAGTCAAAACGATCCGAGGATTATGGCATGAATTATTTGCCCGCGCAAGTGCAGTGTGAAATTTGTCATTTAATTTTGGGCGGGCTGTATTTTGCGATAACGAACAGTTAAATTTCATATGCTGTTAGTTGTATAAAGGTAGATATAAATCTGTATATAATAATATGCTCTAGTATATTCAATTATTCTTGTATTTAAAATTACTCATAACAGAACAAATATGTCTTTATGGCAATTTTAATCATTATATAACGTTAAATTAGGTTGTTCAGTCTAAAAATTTAATTCAAAATAATAAAATATATTAAGGTTAAGTGAAAAAAAACTTGTCAAAACATAACTGATCAACTAGAAGATCTTAATTTAAACCAGTACTAAATCTTAAACTTTCTTAGTGAATCTGGACGTATATTTTTATCTAACCCTGTATTATGGAATCCAGGAAAGTAATTATTTTTAATAAATAAATAAATACATTTTTCAAGTGAACTAAAGCAACACTGAACATATTGTCTAAGAATAATTTCAGTTTTAGTCAAATTGCTCCAAAAAGCGACAATATTTTATGTTATTTTCTAAGAGTCCTCACAAGTGCACAGTCGTGACCAAAATAAAGGTTAATTTTCTCTTAAAAGAAGCAATAAAAATTAAACTATCTTGTGGCCACAACTGTACATGCTACTTAGTTGAAAAATGTAGGCTTAAAAAGTTCAAAAATACTTATGTGTTTTATTTTAAAACAAGTAAGTGTCCAAATTCATGTTTCATTTAAAACCTAATTCATGAGCACACGTGTTGATCTAATTTTTGTTAAGGAAATATTACGTTTTAGATTTTTCACAAACACTAAACTTTAGTATGAAACTGCAGTTTTTTAAGTACATATTTAATTAATTGCTCTTAAGGGTGGAGACAATCCAATTACGCAAAATTTTACGAATTGTTAAAATTACTCCAAACCGAGTGAAATATGTAAATAGCTTTGTGGTTTTCAATGGAACTTATGACAGATATAGATGTATCTAACGATATGATTGGGTATTAATTTATATCCGGTCAAACGTACGAGTATGTTTAAACTATTAACTAAACTTTTGTTGGAAAATATTAGACTTATGGTCGGTTTCTTAAAGAACTTTAATTAATATTTGGGCAACTAGACACTTGTAGTGAGACAGCACACACGTTAATGTCATTGCCAAACGTGACTTCAATTAAATTTATAAATTAATTAAATGCTCTGAGCATCACATCCTTCATTAGACGTTAAGTCAGCGAATGTCAATCCAGGAAGTGATGGCTTTGAGGAATCCATTAGTACGTAAACTTAACGTTTACGATAAAAAGGGATATTTAAAGAAGGAGCATATGATTTAAAACCTATGCATATGAGAACTAGATGGGGTTTATTTGACAGATGACATTGTACCGAATTCTGCTTTAGAAACACTAGCGCAAACAATTTAACCAATAATTAAATTAATTAGCAGTGTTGCTAAAAAGTTGCTTAAAAAGTTCGTCTAGCTGTATACCCTTTTTTCTAGCTATATTTGTTTTAATAGTTGGCTATTTTAGCCTTTTCTAATATTAGGGTTATCATGCGAATAACAGGTGGATTCTGAAAGTACCACACAAACGATGCGAAACAAGCTTCTATGCACACTGCGCATATGATTAGAATTAAGAATGTGCCTGTTAAGTAGCACTACGTTTAATTTCAAACACCTGGCTCTTGATCTGTAGTTGACAGTCAATCAAAATTTGTAGTTATGGTAGGTGGCGTTCTAGTTAGCAGAGAAACCTATTTCCCCCGTTTCTAGCGCCTCCTGCTGCAAGTTGGTATGGGAATCTATTATCAAAGGATTCACTACCATGACGAAATACAGAACGCAAGATAGGTCTTTCGGCTATAGATGAATTCGTTCTGTGGTTGGTGATTTATTTTTCTTGGCGGCCCTAAATTCTTATCTATTGCTAGCGGCTGCTGAGAAAACGTAGCACTAAAGGTTTAAGATTTCTGTGCTGCATTTTAAAAAGGTATGCATACTTCGGTATACAATTTATAATAATACCTAGTTTATACACGCTGATCTGGCAGATAATAGATAATAATGGTAAGCATAAGTATCCACTCCCAATGTGGCGGATGCTATAAGATTGCGGGGTAACCTTTTTTCACAGCATTCTTGACATGGGTATCAAATGAAAGGGTTTGACGAGTAGAATACGATAAGCTATGTGACGTCATTCTAAACCCAATATGGCGAATTTCCTTTTTCTTCACAACCCCCTTGACATTTGTAGCAAATAATAGGGTTTGACGAGTAAAATACGATAAGCTGTGTGGCGTCATTCTAAACCCAATATGGCGGACGCCACAAGATGGTGGATTGTTTTCGTCACATTCCCCTTGATATGGGTATCAAACGAAAGGGTTTGACGAGTAGAATACGATAACAGGTAAAATGTCTTGTAATAATGATGCATTATCAGAAATGCATAGGTTAAGACTAAAAATTTAAAAATAAAATCTTGTAAAAACCACTTTTTAAAAACAAGCTTTTATTATTTATACTCGTACGTACTAAAAGGAAAAAAAAACGAAAAAAATAAGAATAGTTTTTTCACTATGGCAATGCTGAATGCTATTTATAAGTGGACGTAGTTCGCGTGGGTGGATCCTAATAAAAGTAGTAAGTATCTAAGTTGTCACTGAAACAGATATAATATATTATGTTAAATTTATTGTCTTAAAAGCTCGTCACGTGAATAGAAAAGAAAAAAATACATACTTACAATTTCTGCCATACATAATAACATACATACTTACAATTTCTGCCAAACACTTATAAATAGCATTCAGCACTGCCACAATGAAAAAAAATATTCTTATTTTTTTTCGTTTTAGTACAACTAAACAATAACAGCTAGTTTTTACAAAATATTTTTTACAAGATTTTATGTCAATCGAATACGACTCTGATCACGATTACAACCAAGTTAGTTTCTGACGTCATAGATTAGCAATTCGAAAATTTTACTGTTGAAGTAACTAACAAGTATTTCCAATATACAACTCCGTACAGTACAGTACATTTGTTTATACGGATAATCAAGCAGTTAAGCAACTTTTTGTTAAAGAGGCTTTAGCCTTTAAGTTTCTAGGCGTTGGCAACACTGCTAATTGGACCCTTGTAATGTGACGGGACTCACGTTAATGTCATTGTTAAAGGTGACTTTAAAAGTCAATTAAATGTATTATTGCTTGAATAAAACTTTTGATCAGCAGGCTGTATATGTATATAGAGTCAGGTGCAAGCGTTAAATGAGATGTTGTTGGGTCAAATAGGTGCATGCAGGGGGGGGGGGGGGGGGGCAATCAGCCAAAAACCGTATGTTATAATGAACATTTTAAGGCAAAATTATTACTGTAATGAATTTTTTTGTGGAACCCAACCCCAGGGGGGTCAACTGTCCCCCCCCCTTGCCCCTCCCTATGGGCGCCCATGAATATATGTATGACTTATTACTGCAGTCATACATTGACCCAAGTAAAATAGGTAATACCGTATTAAAAAAAAACTAAAACACAAAGTAAGTCCTTTTAATGGCTTTTTACCAACCACCTGCATTAAAAGGCACTCCCTGTATATAAATAAGGCGGTACTTTGAGAACACTGCAAAAACTCCCAAGTTTCTTAATTACAGAGCCATAGCGTAGTACCTTTATACCGCGGTCTTTTGTATTATGTTCGTTCTTCGTTTTTTAGTGATTGTCTCGAAACTTTTTCTCTCTCAGGCCCATTGTGACCACCAGTCGTGGCAGTCTGGACACGGAATGCAGCCTCTTGGGTTCTTTTATTTGAAAATAAGTCTGCATTTTACGACTTTAGGTGCACGCTGTAGCAGGCTTAAGTTTAGTTACTTACGGTATGGAATATTTTAGAAGTTAAATTTTGTATCTATGAAAAAAATGTATTATGGTTTTGCAACAAGTTCCAAGATCAAAATCGTTGGGATACAAAGCAAAAATAGTAGACTAACTCATAATATGTTTTTAATCATGATTAATTAATAACTGGCCAACTATATGGTCTCATATCTACTTTTTGAGAACGGCCAGCCGTTTGCTCTTGTAATCCATTTGCGGATTGATAAACTATACTAAAATAATGTAAATCACATGCAGTAGTCCCGTTCATTCATAGCTTAAACTGTTGAAGTCATAAGTAATTGGTGGTTTTTCCCAATGGCTTAGATGACAAGAAAAATTATGTAAATCGTTTTTTCTTTCTCCTCTAAAATTGTTGATTTTGAATTTAGGTAATTTTCATATTAGGCCGACGATATTGGTCGCGTGATCTATTAAAAATTACTCAACATTATCTGATCATTTGTCATCGATCAGTAGGGACACGATATCGATGGAAAAGTATCGATACCCGATACCACAAAAAGTATCACTGTTTGGTATCGATGCTCTACTTGGTATCGAAATCTAGACATATATACTCCATAGTACCGATACTTACAACCGAAACACCTAAAATCGGCTAATCGCGTAAGTAGTCGTTCGCAAGAAACACAAACGGTCGTCCGCGCATACGTATATAAGGATATATTGGTATCGATACTAAGGATTTAATTTAAGGCCGTGTCAGTATCGATACTGGTAAAGAATGGGACAAAAAGTATCGATGCCAAAAGTACTCGGAATCGCTACTAAAACATCGATACCATACTATTATCGAAGTATCGTTCGTGTCCCTATCGATCAGTGTCCTTCAAACGTTCGGCAGTAAATTACGGAATACAAGATCAGTGCGTCCTACTCAGGCTTAGTTCGAAAAATTAAGTATTCTTGCTCTGAATTCTGGACAGGCCCGTGATCAGTTGAGGCGTTGATTTGAAAAATGACATATTAGCTTTGTTCGCGGAGACGATCCGGAACTAGTCCGTGACAAGTGCGCGTGCGCTTTGCGATTATTTGCGTTCGCGGTGCAGAAAATCACTGATTTTGACAATAAATTTGGCCTTCGCGGTGATGCGAGAACAAGTTCAGGACACATCCGTAACCAGTCAAAACGATCCGAGGATTATGGCATGAATTATTTGCCCGCGCAAGTGCAGTGTGAAATTTGTCATTTAATTTTGGGCGGGCTGTATTTTGCGATAACGAACAGTTAAATTTCATATGCTGTTAGTTGTATAAAGGTAGATATAAATCTGTATATAATAATATGCTCTAGTATATTCAATTATTCTTGTATTTAAAATTACTCATAACAGAACAAATATGTCTTTATGGCAATTTTAATCATTATATAACGTTAAATTAGGTTGTTCAGTCTAAAAATTTAATTCAAAATAATAAAATATATTAAGGTTAAGTGATTCGCAGATGTTCCAGACAAGCACGTTCACCAAAAACGTTCGGGGAGATTTATCAATTCCTGATCGGTTTCGAATCGCACATGCGCATAAATGTTTGGGATTATTTAACTTGTACAGGTTACGGACTGGTTACGGATCGTCTCCGCGAACAAAGCTATTATGTAAAAGAAGGAACTCTTAAAATAATCGATAAAAACATAATATCTTTAAAAATTCCAGAGCTGAGATAACAACTTTTTTTCTGCTAATAATAGAGTACTACAAATTAGTTTTAAATACGTTAAGACCAAGAAATAATTAGAGATTACACAAAAAAATACAAAAAAGTGTTGGACATATTATATCATTTTTGCTCCGTTAATACATAAGTAACGATCTTTCACGTCATGTTCACCTGTTTGCAGACGATATTAATCTCTTTCGAGTAATTAATGATCAAACTGATTGTTTTGCATTACAGAAGAAGGGCTTAGAAGCCCTCAAGCGCTGGTGTGATACAAATAACTTACCCCTGAATGCTGAGAGGTGTTTTGCTATGACTTACTCAAATGGGCAGCATTCTATGCATTTTGACTATAAGCTAGACTACGAGCTATTGAGCGATGTAGTATAAAGACCTTGGAATTACTTTTAATCCGTTTGCGACTCATATCGATCCGGTCTGTAATAAAGCTGTAAAAATAATCGGTTTTATTTTACGAAATTCAAATGGTTTTACAAATGTGCAAACATTGAAAACATTGTATTTTAGCTATGTGCGCTCAGGACTTGAGTACGGTGCAGTGATCTGTAATCCTATCTATAACAAGTAGGAATTCAGCCTGGAAGTGCTCAGAGAAAGCTTTTGAAGTGGCTTGCTTTTAGAGAGGATGGAATGTTTCTTCCTAGGAATGTGGAACAGGAAGACCTTCTTAGGCGATACCATCCCTGCTTTGAAAGTTTTGGTAATCTAAGGTTTCATGTTACTGTTTCATAGGTACTGTAGTAACTACAGTACCTATTCTATGTTTTTTGCGGTGTTCCTTTGTAGGTAAATAATTTCTTGCCAAAACTAGGCACATTATTAACAAAACCTTTCTTGATTAAAAAAGTGTATTTTGCTTGTTGCGTTGATATAACTAGTTGCCCACAAAATTTTGACCCACCTGTAAAAAAACTCACGGGCCGCGCCTGCTAAGATGTTCCCTGGACAAGGGCGATATTAGAAAAAAGTGTTTTTCGAAAAAATGTGCTTTCTAAAAAGATGTTCTCGAAAAAATGTATAATGTACAATGTAGGTATGTGGAAAAAATAGTTTTCGAGATAATAACTAAAATTTCAGTACATCCGCAAATAAATGTATTAAAAATGGTAAAACTTAATTTTAAAATTATTTCCACAAAGGTAATTTTAAAACCAATAAAAAAACAGTAAACACCACAGACGAAACTTTGTCATTAACTTTAACGAAATCTGCGCAACGACGGTGTATGAAAGATATACACCCATTCACATTCAAAATTATTTCCTGGTTTCCCTGTAAAATTTACACATACATTTATGACATGTATATCGAAATTTGACCGCTCAAACTACATTATCTCTTACAAA
Organism: Philopedon plagiatum; assembly: GCA_963971165.1. Lineage (NCBI taxonomy): Eukaryota > Metazoa > Arthropoda > Insecta > Coleoptera > Curculionidae > Philopedon > Philopedon plagiatum. The sequence continues at coordinate 20,535,684 of OZ020192.1, read as the reverse complement.
TATCAAAAATAAATATATTTATTTGGTATTGGTACCAGTACATGGTTCTTTCGTTAATGGGTTCCAAGAAGTTAATCAATTTAACGCCGTATCTCTCCTCTGTCAACATATCTTTGTATTCGAAACTTGAGGTCTCTATTAAAAACGAGAGTTCACAAAAATATGGTGAAAGTATGTTCTATTGTGTTTATTTTTTCTCCTACCTACAAGTTGTACAAGAATGGATAGTAGGCTGGTCGTGATATGTTATGGGATGGGAAGATGGGATGAAGTCATGAATTAAAATATGTAATGATGATGTTAAGGACCGGGTACTAGCTTTTTTAATTTTTTTTTCAACATTTTTTCAGGAAAAGCAATAAGACTGCGTAAAAATTTGATACCATTTTACACACAAGGTTTAGTGTAACAGAAATGTATTTCACCTTTAAAAATAATTTATCTTCATTTTTATTACTATTTTTTTTTTAAATGTCGCTTGGTTCCTTTTTGCATTTTAAAATTTAGCTAATTAGGTCGAAGCAACAACAAAACTAAGGATTTTTTTAATCTAAGACATCCCACGTAGACTTCAAGTACTAACGTACCGTGGGCGTCTGCAGAGAAGGGAAATCCCGTCTATTGACACGGGATTTAAAGGACTGGAGGATGGGACGGGAAAACATCTGCAGGCAATTTGTTCCATAATTTGGGGACCCTCGGTATGAATGAGCGAGAGAAGTGGTCTGTTCTAGGCTTTTGCAGCTGGGCAGTAAAGGGATTCATAATAAATTTATAAAAATTGATATTTCCACTTAAAATTTAGTCTCCCACCCATAAACAAAAATCTCGTCTTTTCGCTTCATCTTCCTCTTCCAATGTTTGGTTAAAGTGGGGTTTGAAAGGAAATCATTTATTTTCTTTTAAGATCATCTGAATATGAGTTTTCTTCACAACTTCTAGAAGATGTTTAGCACGAATCTAAGGGACATCCCAGGAGTTTCTCTAACAGATTAAAGAACTAAAATTGTGGCAGCATCGTTTGGTCGGGTTTTTTCAGTCCAAATAAAAAGCCGGTTCTTTTGCGAAAAGAGCGTGTTTTTTTTGGAAAAATTAATTTTTTTAGACTTATTTGCAGTAGAAGAGCATAAAATTTTAATTAAGAGCTATCTGGAAGGCCAGGGTTCTATTCAAGATCTGTTTTAATGGGATATTGCATCACGAAATGATTGTGATCCGTTGGTATGTGGCAAGGTCTTTGTGCAAACCAATCCCTTACTACTCGTTTGTTACAGTTGATACCCACTTCGGCAGGATCTAGAAGAAATTGGTCATTATTTCAGCATATTCATTCTAAAAAAGAAACAGACTTACAAACAAAAGAGTGGAAAAGCTTGTTGCAATTCGCAGTAACCTTTATCTTAGGGATGAACAACTACATGAAAAAAATAAAACCAAAAAAAATCCTGACTTTCAATACTATCGCCAAATACCAGGCACATCACTGGATGTTGGTTACGATCATGATGATCAGCTTCTTTGCCAATATGTAGTAGAAGTACAAAATGAAAACCAAAACTCATCAGATGACGAAAGTTAATATAACGAATATGATTCCTTTTTAGAAACCGAAAGTAGGAAATGATTAATTAGATTAATAATAATCGAGACACAAAATATGTTCGTGTGTCTTTTTTAGTTTACGTACATGAAAATTTGTACTAGAGTACTAGTTTTACTTTGCTATGATTTGTACATTTTGCTCATATATTTTTTATACTTACAATATATTTTATGAAGAATAATTATTATTTTTTTAATTTTATTCTTAAATACACTAGATAAAACTCGTTACTTTTAATATAATTTTTTTTTAATGAAATTTTGTAATTCGGCATAGGGTTTAATTTAAAATGTTTGTTCTTTTGGTAGAAAATGATAAACAAGGTCGTTCAGATTCACTAAGAAGGTTTAAGAATTAGTACTGGTTTAAATTAAGATCTTATAGTTGATCAGTTATGTTTTGACAGATTTTTGTCCTGTCATTGTTAATAAGTCGTCACTAAAAACTTATGAATTATTCTGATATCTCAGCGATTTGCTTGGTCTACAAAAGATTTTCATCTTGGAATGAGTTGCTGTAATGAACTTAGTTCTGTTTTTGTCGAAAGTACGTACTAAAACTGTCCTTTTCTTTATAAATTTAAGAAAAAGCTCAGAAATGAATTCAAAGTATAAAACTTAGTTGTTTCTTGTCAGTTTAAAACTTTTGGTTGTCAAATTAGACCGGACTGGCGTTGGAGAATCTGGCTGGGTATGTTTACACTTGCGCAAAATAACGTTTTCGTATTTTGTATGCTCCTTGTATAAGAAATTAAATTTATCATAAAGTGAATCTTATTTATTTTAAAAGCAAAAACTTTTATTAAGAGTGTCATTTTTACGTATCTTGCAAAATTTGGTCCATTCAATTCAGCATTTGAATTGTTGCCATCGGTCGGTATCCTGGCGATCCTATCCGCGGACATACTGCATGTAGAAAATTACAAATAATATCATCCACGTTGGCAAACAACTCCCCCGGAATTCACTAAAAAATTTTAAACTTAGTAGTGGTTTCAATTGATATCTTCCAGTTGATCAGTTAGGATTTGATACGTTGTTGTCCTGTCATAGTTAATTACGTTCCGAATTGCGACTTAAGAATCAAAAATTATGATTGATGATAACCTACATACAGCATACACCATGGCGTCTTAAAATACATAAACACACGATACGCTACACAAATTTAAAATCAGCATAAAATACTGGACTGCAAATATTTCCATTATAAATTTTTTACGTAAACGATACTTGTTTGGGTCCCGACTTAGGTACCCGGATTATGGGTTTAGGTAGTGTGACTGCTCGTTTACGTTGCCTACACCTGCTGGTAACTCGAATACCAAAAACCAGAGAATTAGTCAGAAATATGATACTTTTATTTGTTTGGAAACAACATGCAAAACGTAAAACATCAGACAAATAAGAAAAATAGTAATAGAAATCTGCCTTTAAAAGTTAGATTATATTTTTGTTACAATACTACAAGGGTAGAATGGACGGGTTTGAATAAGGCGATCCCAAAAAATATGTTATTCTTACATAAGGCCGGTGTTTGGTCCTAATAACAAAATAGGCCAGAATATGTAAAATATTTTTATGTACGACTAACTTTCGCCGGCTACTTTGTCCGCGATATAACAATTTTATTATTTTACTCCATTAAAAACTTTGGACCCCCATTTCACCCCCTTAGGGGTTGATTTATTAAGAACTATAAAACACGTGTTTAAACATTATTTTTTAGAGTACTTCTATGAACTTTCGAGTTAATATGACCATCTGATATTTTTTCTCTATACAAAGTTTGAACCCCTGTTTCACCCCCTTATGAGTGGAATTTTGAAAAACCCCTTCTTAATTCGTAGTAGACGTCTAGTCTAGTAGATTCCTGGGTAGATTCAATCCCCATCAAGCGGTTAGTAGTAGAACTACTTAACAAAGCCTAAAATTTGCTTGGTGCCAAAGGGGAGTTGTATTTGCTTGGTGACAAAGGGGAGTTGATGTACTTGCATGGTGTACTTGTATCCCTTTTTGCCATCATAATACTCAAAATTGAGTGCCCAAGTGATGTGAGTAACATTTTTAAGAGCAAAAGGATACATGTGAAAACAGCCCTCAGGTTTATACAGGTTTAAAAATATTAGATAAAATGAGTCCCTTTTTAGAGCAAACACAAAAAAATATAGGGATGATGAATATGTTGACCTGTCCCTTTTTAAATTGTCCTTGATTTTCTACTAGGATTGGAACTTTGTAGCTTGTTTTCCCAAATATCTAGATTTGTCACTTACAACCCTTTGCTTCTAACCGCCTTATATTATTATGTGCTTTACGAGAATAAAAACATTTTGAGGTGTTGGTGCTACATAATTTTTCAATCATAAAATAAAAACTTATTAGAAGTTAACAGGATTTAAAGAATCTAAAAAATGACGTCCAACTGGCAATGAGCGTCTGCTCTTTCGCGGGAGGGCAGCCGTTTGGCTAGTGCGTTCGCATGCGATCGATATTTTGCGGCCATGTGCCACTTGTTAATGGTCTTTAAAAGGTTACTCATCATAATTAAGTACGTTTTGTTAGGGAGGAGATCTATAGTAGATTTTTAGGGGATAGTAATTGTCGGGTTATACATATTTCGACCAATTTAATATTTTATTTCTACGAGTTAAATTGTGTCTAATGCTACCAATATGGAAATTCGTCCAGATTCACTAATAAAGTTTAAGATTTAGTACTGGTTTAAATTAAGATCTTATAGTTGATCAGCTATGTTCTGACAGGTTTTTGTCCTGTCCTTGTCATTAAAATCTTATGAATTATTGTGACATTTCAGCGATTTACTTGGTTTCCAAATGATTTTCATCTTGTAACGAGTTGCTGTAAAGAATTTGGTTCTATTATTGTTGAAAGTACGTACTAAAATTGTGCTTTTCCTGATAAATTTGCGAAAAAGCTCAGAAATAAATTCATAGAATAAAACTTAGTTGTCTTATACACTTGTCAGTTTAAAACTTTTGATGTCAAATTAGACCGGACTAGCATTGGAGAATCTGGCTGTTAATGTCGATAGATTTTTCTGGATTTATGACTATTTTTCGTTTCGGTACTCAGGGTGGTTCCTTCTTGTAAGATAAGTACTTTTGGAGCGAAAAATAAGCATATTATTGTGATGTAGCTAGAACTTTTGCCACATTTATAAATTAAGTTTCAATTGTTACCAAATTGGTTAATAAACAACATTTAATACATTGTTTGTCCACCGTGATCGGAACCAAAGATGCCAAAATTTACTTCATATTTTGTAAAATTTCCGTTTATTGAAACAGTAACAAAAAGAACTATAACAAAAACTAAAGCTAACGTATTACAAAATAATGTTACTGTTTTAACAGTAGAAAATATAATATTATTTACAAATGAAGTTAACGCCGCGCCGGGGAAATTTTATTTGTTAAAAATTTGGTTCCACTGGGGTAATTAGTAGACAAACAATAATAGTTGGCGAAAACAGCTAAAAATATATTTATATAATATAGAGCGTACAAACTAAACTCAAATTAGTGTAGTAATTACTGTGAAGTTATTTGTTGAATGCATGCCTTTTGGCTCTTGGTTGGAATACTTATCTCCGTAAATAAAATATCGGTCAAGCTGGGTTTATTTCGACAGACACGCGATTAAAATAAACGGAACATGCAGCATGGAAAATAGGAGTTTTTCCGAGTTGTTTTAACAGAGCAACATGCGCAGCAGCGTCAGCGTCGCAGGAAATGCGTTTTTCAGGTATTTATTATTTGTGATGAAATTTTGATGCAAGTATACTGTATGTCCGCGGATGGGGTTTAGAAGAGGATAAATGGACCAAATTTTGCAAGATACGTAAAAATGTCGCTGCAAGTAAAAGTTTTTGCTTGTAAATAAATAGGACTCACGGTATGAAAAATTTAATTTTTTATACAGGGAGCATAGAAATTACGAAAACGTCATTTTGCGTAAGAGTAAACATACCTTGTTTATCATTTTCTATCAAAAGAACAAATATGAAATATATTTTAATTAAACTCTTAGTCGAGGTACAAGATTTCATTAAAAGATTTAAATATTAAAAGTAACGAGTTTAACACATTATTTTTTTAAAGTCCCAACTATTCTCTCTCACACCTTGAACCAGAGCACTAGTTTCTACATATTAAACAATAATGACACCTATGGACATCTGTGTCAAAGTCTTTATTAAATAAAGCAATTATTTAATTTAAAATATTTCTCTTCAAAACGCTATCTACTGAACAAAGGAGTTTTATAGTCCAATGTTATGGCGATCGCCAAGCATCATACCGTTACATCATAGAACAATTTAGCGAAACATTTGTAAGAATCCCAATAACTGAAATGACAATCTACAACATAATAAAAAAAGTTTCAAAGAACTGGAACAAGGAGAGGAAGAAATATGGCCAAAACGATGCTGCCACAGTTTTAGTTCTTTAGTCTGTTAGAGAAACTCCTGTGATGTCCCTTAGAAATCGTGTCAAACATCTAGAAGTTGTGAAAAAAAAATCATGTTCAGATGATCTTAAAAGAAATAAATTATTTTAGTTTAAACCCCACTTTAGCCAAACCTTGGAAGAGGGAGATGCAACGAAAATACTAGATTTTGTTCGTGGGTGGGAGACCAAATTTTAAGTGGAAATATCCATTTTTATAAATTTATTATGTTTTCTGCTGAATGTACGTTTTCTACTAATGAGACTGTAGTACCCCAGCATGTCAGGTACTGGTCTCGAGAAACCCCCGAATTTAGAGTAATGAGGCGAAGACAGTATTTTACAAAGTGAACGTGTGGTGCGCGATATCTGTCCTATAGTAAGTTACACAATCTCCTTGAAAACAACATTACGGGATATTTACCACAAAAAGGACATTAATCTTACTTAGAAATGCTGGATGCATTTTTTAACGACGAAGTCAAAAATTTACCATTAAATTTTCGCCAAAAAATTTATTTTTAACAAGATGGTTATCCAGCACATTGCTCTCGCGAGGTTATAGAATGGCTTCCCGCAGATTTGTGTCCAAGGTGGATTGGTAGAAATGAACCAATTTTGTGGCCCCAAGGAGCCCCGGCTGCATATTCGTTAACTGCACCCCATTATAGACCGTTCGGAAAGCCGAGCGTTAGCGTTCAATTGGGGCCAAGCGAATCGGAGAGCACCCTAAGGTCGGAACAGGGTTAGCACCTGGTTAGGGGCCATGACAAGTCTCCTTCCTCGCAGGCGAAGACACTTGTCAGGGCCCCTAACCAGGTGCTAACCCTGTTCCGACCGCATTTTTTCCGTTGTCATTTTCATAAATGTCAGCATACCAACATGACAGAATCAGTTAAGTGCAGACGATATAGTTGCGAAGTTTATCTATATCATCTGCAGTTAACAAGGCAACGCTCGGCTTTCCGAACGGTCTATAATGGGTGCAGTTAACGAATATGCGCCCCGGCTTAACGTTGGCCGATATGTTTCTATGGTGCCGTTTAAAACAAATTGTTTAGGCCACTCAAATGCCACATAATATTGGCGTGCTAAAAGGCAAAATTACCCAAGCGGTTCGTTCAATATCCGAGGAAGAAATCAGAAATTCCTTCAGATATCAAAGGAAGCAATCGGAAAAATGTGTTGAATATGGGGGTGGAGATTTTCAATGCTGATATCTTTATTATAGTGCTTAGTTTAAGTCATATTCTTTTGAGTTTAATTAAGTGTTCGTATTATTTAAAAATTGCACTTGAATAAGAAGTATTTTGAATTAAATAATTGCTTCAATTAATAAAGACATTGACAAACATGTCCATAGGTGTCATTATTGTTTAATATGCAGAAAATAGTACTCGGGTGTGAGAGAAAATAGTTGGGATAAATGTGATAAAACTCGTTACACGCAACATTTAAATTTTTTAATGAAATCTTGTACTTCGGGAGTTTGTTATCGTTGCATAGTTGGATATTTTTCTTTTACCAACCCCCCTCCCCCCAAGCATAGTGCTTTCGATACGCCCCTGACACCTTAACACATGCGGTATAAAATGTTGCCCTAAAAACAATTTAGTAGTATTGTTGCAAAAATTTGCTACAACGATTTATTGAAAACAAAATACCCTTTACAATTCAACATACACCTGTACAATTCCTAGAAATTGCTGTTAGACGTCCCAACATTGGTAAAACTCTTTAGTAACGCCAAGCAGCGACTATGACGTGTACCTATTAAAAGTATGGAGACTTCCTGTTGGGAAAAATGAGAACGCGGCAAGATGTCATTTTGATTCTGTATGCTGGACGTTTGCTATTTATGTAAATGCATCAAGAGATACATACGAAATTAGATTGTTACTGCCTTGGAATGCCGAGTATCAATAACAGTCAAGTCTGAGTATCTACAAATACAACAAAACTAAGTTATTTATAAAAATTGAACTATGACAAAGCCTATTAACATTAACTAAAAATTATTAATATAGAAACTAATAAATGTGGTACCTACTTATATTTAGAACATAAAAAAATGGAAAAAAAGAAAATCCGAAAATCCGAGCCCACATTTCGTTGCACGGCAGTGTTCGCCTAAGTATTATTTAGTCTATGGTACCACTTAGTCACTTATAATTAAATGTTTACCTAGTAAATAAAAGTTACTTTTTGATATTTCGTGGTATTATCTAAATAATGCCAATTTATCCCACATGATGGCATGCAAACCAACCTCGTTGGTGAGGTAAATTGGCATAGCTTCAAAGAAACTATTCAAGATAGATTTTTATCGTTTTGTATCCTTGCTGGCCATAAACATTATTTAAAATGTGTAAGAGAAAGCCTTATAGTAAATATGCATTTAGTTATTTTGTAGTAGTTATCAAAAAAAAAAAATGAAATTAATAATGTACCTATGCCAACCACCCCCCGGTCGCCTTTATTATTTTTGATAACTAGAATTAAAAAATCCACCATCATTGTTTACTTGAATAAATGTGACTTTCCGAGTTTTGTACTTATCAAGAATCTCAATAATTTTTGTTTATCGCGAATTTTCCCACCGTAGAGCTTATATAATAAATTATTATTTACACACTGCAGCGCGTTTACTTTTTTGTATTTGCACACTACTTGTTAATTCGTAATAACTTGAAATAATCGATATATATATATATATATATATATATATATATATATATATATATATATATATATATATATATATATATATATATATATATATATATATATATATATATATATATATATATATGTTATGATCGACATTGCATAATTCGAATTTGGTAGCCTATTCAATATCACTGGGGGTCTCGGAATCGGACATTTTCAATATTTTCAAAAGAAAAAGTTTAATTTGTAACGCAACACATATTTACGAATAAAACTTCAAAACGACATCATGACGACCCAGACAAAACTGTCCACTCTAAAACTTGTGTTATGTTCCTTTTACATAATATGAAATATCACGAAAAAAATGGATCTGCAGGGTGTTTCAATATTGTACCGACAAATTTAAACAGGTGATTCCTTGAGCAAAAATAATAAAAAAAAGTTACAAATAATATAGGTCCGGAAACGTTTCGTTTCCAAGATACAGGGTGTTAAACTTTAATTTTTTTTCGGTTTTTCTTATTTATTTTATGCGCGCTTAAGGATTATTGATTCAAAATGAGTACGTGTGTTACATATTAAAGTACCTACAGAATTAACCTATTGCCATTTAAAACTACCTACAGGGTGTTATTATTTTTTTGTGGGTCACAACCATTTTGACCTCCGAATTTTTTTTTGATCCGACACTGATTATCCTTTTGTATAAAAACAACTTTTTTGGTTTATCTTTTACCGTTTTCATTAATTGCACTTTTTCATATCTTATACGGTTCGGCTGATATTTGGCAAAGCATGATTTAAAGTAGGGCCAAATTTTTAATCTGGTCAAATAAAAAATAATTTATTTACATTTTAATTTAGTTATAACAAAACATTAACGATAAAATCATGTTTACAAAAATTGTTCAGAATTCTTTTTATGAACATTCTTTTATCGTTAATATGTTTTGTTATGACATGACTGAATTAAAATTTGTTAGGTAAATAAATTATTTTTTATCTGACCAGATTTAAAATTTGGCCCTACTTTAAATCATATTTTGCCAAATATCAGCCGAACCGTATAAGATATGAAAAATGTGCAATAGATAAAAAAGTTAAAATAAAAACCAAAAAAGTTGTTTTTATACAAAAGAGTAATCAGTGCCGTATCAAAAAAAAGTTCGGGGGTCAAAGTCGTTGTGACCCCAAAAAAAATAACACTCTGTAAATAGCTGTAAATGGCAACAGGTTAATTCTGTAGGTACTTTAATATGTAGGTAACACACGTACAAATTTTGAATAAATAATCCTTAAGTGCGCGTAAAATAAATAGAATAAAACGAAAAAAAAAAATAAAAGTTTAACACCCTGTATCTTGGAAACCATCTGTTTAAATTAGTCGGTACAGTATTGAAACACCCTGTATACAGTATATAATATATACATATATTCTATTTCCTCCGAGTTCATATATCACAGGTCATGTTAGGGTATCGCAGGTCACATTCGGGTATTACAGGTCACATTATGGTATTACTGGTCACAATCTGGAATTCTATGGTCACCTTTGGCAATATTTGGTCCAAGGGAGATAAGTGATAAAAACAAAAACTTACGGCATCGAAATGGCTTTCAACTTTTTCTTCGTTGTTTTGATCCTAATGTTTCAATCTAAACTGCTGGCCACTCGAACTTACACATAGAGATTTTTAGGCAAAATTTAAAGGTCAATACTTTCAACAGGAATGCAAATTTTTGAACGCGTCTTGCAGATTTTAAGAGCTAGTTTTTTTCGGATTAAGCTGCATGACGTATATTTATCGTAGGACCATAGGTTTATTATATACGGGGTGATCAATGAAGTCATGCGAAAAATCAAATAGTTTGTATGAGTGAAATTTCCGCAAAAATTTTTTTTGTCGTTGCAATATGGCTCGTTGCTAAGGTAACATCAATATCTCTAGACGTTTTTGTCACTTTTTGGATTAAGGCCCTTAGGTCTTGTATACACTACTAAACATAAAATTTGGGTAGCAAAATTTTTAAAACGCTATAACTTGACAATGGATTGACAGTTCTTGATGATTTTTACGGATTTGGAATCCTTATTTCACGTAGATTTTCTATAATCTAAGCATTTTATTTAGGGGTTGAAATGTACAGGTTGAAATTTACACATTATACCGGGTCGATAATAGACAAAAACGTAGCGACAAGAACAAGTTTATTACATTATATTCTACAATATACAAGATTGGTTAACAACGGCCAAAAGTCAATTCTTACAAAATTTCTAATTCTAAACCTAATTTAAAGGTTCAAATTATAAATTGTCTTTCGGGTGACATTGTAAATGCGCGCAATTTGCTTTTTTAACATTCCTTCGTTGAGAAGTCGAATGCAATTTTCCCTTTCTGCCGTGGATAAACGCCTCATATTAATTAAAATTTACAAAATTATAACATTGAAATGTGTCAGATTATTTCTAAAATAATGTTAACAGTTTTTAATTCCATAGCAACAAATCCATAGCAATAAATATGGGCATGGTGGTAGACAAAGAACTCTAGAAAACTGAATGACTCTTTGAGACAATAAACTGGGGTGAAAGTTTTGGACAGAACAGTGAGGACATTAAACAAAAACAACTTGAGGTGAGAATTTATTTTTACAAAAACTTAAATAATGCCAAACCTTAGAGAGCGTCGTACCCTACGTTTTTGTCTCGACCCGGTATAATGTGTGAATTTCAACCTGTATATTTCAACCCCCAAATAAAATGCTTAGAATATGGAAAATCTACGTGAAATAAGGATTCCAAATCCGTAAAAATCATCAAGAACCGTCAATCCAATGTCAAGTTATAGCATTTTAAAAATTTTGCTACCCAAATTTTATGTGTAGTAGTGTGTACAAGACCTAAGGGCCTTAATCCAAAAAGTGACAAAAACGTCTAGATATATTGATGTTACCTTAGTAACGAACCATACTGCAACGACAAAAAAAATTTTTGCGGAAATTTCACTCCTACAAACTTTTTGATTTTTGCATGACTTCATTGATCACCCCGTATATATAAACCTATGGTCCTACGATAAATATACGTCATGCAGATTAATCCGAAAAAAACTAGCTCTTAAAATCTGCAAGACGCGTTCAAAAATTTGCATTCCTGTTGAAATTATTGAACTTTAAATTTTGCCTAAAAATCTCTATGTGTAAGTTCGAGTGGCCAGCAGTTTATGTATCCATGGACAGGCATCAGAATAGGTTTTTAAAAGAATTATTATAAAAAGCAAACGAAAAAGGGAAATAAAAAGAATATTAACAACCCTTCGACCTGGAAAGGTCATAAAACAAATTATATAAAAAAGCACAAAGCAACAATTTTCCCAGTCAGTATAGTCAGTGAATATCTTTGTAGAAAAACTGATGATATAACTTGTATAAATTACATGAGGTCCACTCATGTTTCCAATATAAATAATAGTTAAAGATTGAGTGAAACACACCCATTAGCACACAGTTTATATTTATATTTTGATATTGCAGCATAGTCTGTCGTTTTTTTTTGTAAGCATTTTGATAGTGTAATATTTATTTTGTTTCAACAGAAAATGTTGTAATATACACAGGTGATTCTACGTGGAATAATAACTGTAGAATTTCCAAAAAAGAAATTTGGAAATCACAATATTTTCCGAGATATAGCTGTGCAAAATTAAATTTTGTAAATTGTTTTGTCCTACTGCTTCAAATTTAATAAATTGTGAGTTAAATATAAGTTGAAAGCACTTTAGTGAAAATTTTATCATAAACAAATTTGATTTTAGACAGTATTTATTTATGAAATGGCTTATGAGTAATCAAATTTATTTATTTATTTACAATCTATTAAAGTTTCGTTGTTAAAATTTTGATGTAAATAAAAGAATGGCAATTGTTATTATTAATTTATTTATTATTATCCAATGGCACATTTTGTTAAACTTAAAGCACTAGTACTTGATTTGTCGATGTGGTTTGAAAATTTGATTTACAAAAATAGGAACTTTAATGCCGGTTTGCGACTACACGGTGTCGACTCAATAAGACACAAATAAGAGTACATTATTTGTTGTTTTTTATTCCCTTTAAGATGACACCTTCACTTTTGCAATATCTGTCAAAATAAAAAAGGTATGGTAAAAATAAATTTTAAGTTTTAGGCAAAGTGCCCTCTAGCGGCAAAGCAGTGAAGTGCTTTTACCTCAGGATTATAGAGTCCACTAAACTTGGTTTGGGTGCAAAATTTCAATTCAATACGTGCAAGATTCAATCGAGTATGACAAAAAATAATTTAAAAAATTAACACACAACTATAACTCGGAAAATTTTGAGGGTTCCAAATGTCTGTTTTGGAACTACAATTATTTCTCCATGTAGAATCACATTTCCTAGTTTCCTAATGCATTTTCTGGATACTCGGTGAGCAAGCTTGAGCAAACCCAAGCAACAATTACAGTAATTTTTGGGTTTGATTCTGCAGCAGTTTCAAATCAATCAGAGCAAATGAGATTATCCGGTTTCGATCAGCAAACTGTTTTCCTTGAAGATGATTGGCTCTGACTAGTTTCAAACTGCTGCAGAAACAAACCTTTTATTTTCCCCATGTTTATGTTGGTATTAATCGAGGCCTATTAGAGCGCGTTTCTATGGTAAGTACTGTGCGTGGTCGACTTAAATACGCGAGGCGCGCCTCGCTTTGACAGATGTGTCGAATCTGTTTAAAACTTAACGGAAATCTTTAAAAATCAAAGTTGATTTAAATACATACTTATTGAGTCACCTTGTTAAATTGAAAATATTTTTAAATGTTCACCTGAAATAATTCAAAAACTTTCGTGTTCAAGGTTTCCTTCTACCTTCAGCCAATTGTATCGAGATATCGCCATTGAACGCACTTTCAGGATATCCTGTATATATTTATAATCCTGGTGCTTAGCTTATTACAAACTAGTTCGATTACCGCTATAGTACGCTTCTCTCTGACTCGTGCTGCATAATTTCACTCGTTTGTAATAAACTCTTTACCACTCTTGTTATGTAATATAATATACTATTGTAAGTTTGTTTTCCTGGCGTATTGCTTACGAATATTTTTAGCTGCATTATTATTACCAAATTCGAATTATGCAATGTCGATCATAACTATAATATATATATATATATATATATATATATATATATATATATATATATATATATATATATATATATATATATATATATATATATAAACCGAAAAAAAAATTAAAGTTTAACACCCTGTATCTTGGAAACGAAACGTTTCCGGACCTATATTATTTGTAACTTTTTTTTATTATTTTTGCTCAAGGAATCACCTGTCTAAATTTGTCGGTACAATATTGAAACACCCTGCAGATCCACTTTTTTCGTGATATTTCATATTATGTAAAAGGAACAGTAGAGGGATATGATGCTCCCCGAGTCTCCGCATGCGCAGTAGGGTCGACCTTGAACGCCCAGGTGTGCTATTGTTATTTGGCCTTGATATGCGCAGGTGTTATTCCAAGGTCAAGGTCAAGAACTTGGCCTTGAACGCGAGCAGATGTTTCTTTGTTTGGTGATGACCAGGTGTACGATGCTTATTTCAAGGTTACATTTGCGGTGCATATTTTCAATGAATGCGAGCAGCTGTTTCTTTGTTTGGTGATGACCAGGTGTACGACGCTTATTTCAAGGTTACATTTGCTTGGCCTTGAACGCGAGCAGATGTTTCTTTGTTTGGTGATGACCAGGTGGACGACGCTTATTTCAAGGTTACATTTATGATGTTAGTTTACCTTGAGTTATTACTGGGGTGTAACATGTTTTGGTATTACGGTCGAGTGGGTTGGGTCTAAATGTGGATCGGTATATATGAGGGTAGGGGGGGTTAAATTTTAGTATAGAACATTGTGTTGAGTAAAACGGTTCAAGCAAGTTAATTTGAAAGTCATGGCGTACGTGTGTGAAAATTGTGGTAAATCATTTACTCGGAGTTATAATATGTTACGACATAAACGAGAATCGTGCGTAGCACGATTTGAAAATATGCATGGTGGAAAACAGCGAAAAGTTGACGATGGGGCATCAACATCCGAGGTGCGTACTTGCACTTGCTGCAATATAACCATACCAGCAAATCGAATGGCAGGTCATCAAAGAACAATACACCATAAAAGTAATGCATGTTCACCAATATCAGCTGGTGTTGAGCTAGTGTCCAGTGCTTTTAGAAATAGGATTGCCACATACCGTATATCAAGTGATAATGAACATACTGACTATTCATTATTTTTTGATGAAATTAAAGCAAGAGTGTTAGAGGTAGTAAGTGACCTAGTAAGAGTGCGTTGTGCTTTGAAAGTTAATATGGTGGTTGTTGGTCGGTATCTTTTACCAACACAAGATAATATGTACAGTGACAAGTCATTTAATACACGCAATGAAATTGTCACTTCAGGAAGCGATTTGGAAGAAATATATCAATCATTAGTGGAAGCCATGAAGACTCAATCGACTGAGTTTCAGGAAAAAGATTCAGGTATGTTATAAATTAACGACTAAAAATAAAATAAATACTTATGTCATTCTTTTTTGTTTTCGTAGGTTGGGCTCTGGAAAAAATTCTATACCTGGAAGTAAATGTCAACGAGTATAAACCTTTTGGTGGATCTTCATATATAAAGTTACCCCGATTCATCGAATTGAAAAAAGCCATCATCAATGTGTTTAATCAAGATGAGTGTTGTTTTGCGTGGTCAATCGTGTCTGCTTTGTGCCCCACCACTAGAATGGCATCACAGATTCAATCTTATCCACACTATTCAAGAGTGCTGAATTTTACAGGTATAGACTTTCCAGTAAAGTTGCGTGATATATCAAAATTTGAAGAAATGAATAATATTTCAGTTAACGTTTATGGTTTGCAAAAAAATTTCGAAAATAATATGTTAAAGTACGAAGTTGTCGGTCCATTAAGGTATTCGGGTAGAAAACTTAACAGACATGTCAACTTGTTGTTAATAACAAAGGATTGTAGTATTAAAGATGATGATGAACATATTTGTGATACGCGTTGTTCTAAAAGTCATTATTGTTGGATAAAAGACTTATCGAAATTATGTTCCAGTCAAATTACATCACGTAGAGATAAAATGTATTTTTGTGATGGTTGTTTGATATATTTTAGTTCACCATCATCTTTGATATCACACCAAAAAAATGACTGTAACCACAAATATTCATTAACACCATCACTAAATTTAAAAATAGATAAATTTGGAAGGAGTGTAAGTGAAAATATATTAAAATTTGACAACATAGAAAAGCAAATGCGTGTACCGTTTGTCGTTTACGCGGATTTTGAATCGGTGCTTAAACCACTGGATACAGTGGAACCGAATCCCACAAATTCTTACTTAGTCAAAAGCATCAAACATGAACCGTATTCTTTTGCGTATTTAATTAAGTGCTCCTTTGACGATTCGATTTCAAAATTTGAGCTCTACCGGGGAAACGACGCAGCCCAGGTTTTCGTTTCTCGACTTGAAAGTGATTTAAGATCTCTTTACAATACATACTTAAGAGATATAAAAGCAATGGAAACTTTAACGGCTGACCAAATAGCGGAGTTCAATAATGCCACAAAATGTGGTATATGTGAACGACCTTTTGAAAATAATAATTGTAAAGTAAAGGACCACTGTCACATAACTGGGAAAAAAAGACCTGGTGCTGCTCATTCGATTTGCAATTTAAATTATAAGTTACCCAATTTTATTCCAATTATATTTCATAACTTGAGCGGGTACGATTGCCACATGTTTATTAAAGAGTTGTGTCGTCACGGAGACAAGATCGATGTTTTAGCTCAAAGCAAGGAAAAGTATATTTCGTTTACGAAAAGTATTTACGTTCACGATTATGTCGATAATAAAAGTGGGACAATAAAGAAAAAATATTTGAAATTGCGGTTCATCGATAGTTTTAAATTTCTATCAACATCACTGGAAAATTTGGGTAATGGATTAGCTGTGGGTAGTTTCAGGGAAACAGGAAAATATTTTTCTGATAATGAGCAGTTTAATTTAATGCGTAAAAAAGGTGTTTTTCCCTATAGTTTTGTCGATTCAATAGACAAAATGAACCATCCAACTTTACCCACAAAAAATCAGTTTTATGATAGTTTGTCAGAGGAGCACATTAGCGATGAAGATTATGATAGAGCTAAAAAGGTGTGGGACACATTTAATTGTAAGAATTTGGGGGACTATTCGGATTTATATTTGAAATCTGATGTTTTATTATTAACCGATGTTTTTGAACAGTTTCGCGATACTTGTTTACAAACGTATAAACTGGATCCAGCACAGTACCATACCCTTCCAAGTTATTCGTTTGATTGTATGTTGCGTATTTCTAAGGTAGAGTTAGAGCTATTGACCGATATCGACACGGTTCATTTTTTCAAAAAAGGTATTCGAGGCGGTATAAGTCAGTGTTCAGAAAGGATGCACGCTGCCAACAACATATATGTACCAAACTACGATCCTAACGAGCCATCATCTTTCATTGTTTATCTTGATGCAACAAATCTGTACGGTCATAGTATGTCGCAAGCATTACCATTTGGCGGCTTTAGATGGTTATCAGAGCATGAAATTTTAAATTTAAATATTATGGATGTGGACGATAATGGTCCAGAAGGATACGTTTTGGAAGTTGACGTTCATTATCCGGATATGCTATATGATGATCATTCCGACTTACCCTTTTTAGTTGAAAATATTGTACCACCCACGGAATCGGCAAAATTTTCAAAGTTAATTCCGAATTTAAACGATAAAAAGAAATACATCATTCATTACCGAACATTAAAACAAGCAATCAATAACGGCCTAATGGTAATGCAAACACACAGAATTTTAAAATTTAATCAATCCCCCTGGTTAAAGACATATATCGACTTAAATACAGATTTGCGCAATAGGGCAACAACAAAGTTTGGTAAAGACACTTTTAAATTAATCATTAATGCTGTTTTCGGCAAGACCATGGAAAATGTGGAGAATCGTAATGATATAAAACTAGTCACCCGATGGGAAAATGACAGGAATAAAATTGGGGCACGAGCATTAATTTCTCGTCCTTATTTTAAAAGTTCAACGGTTTTTAATAAAGAATTCGTTGCCATTCATATGGATCGATTAAAGGTAACTTATAATAAACCAATTTATATCGGATTTTCCATACTGGACATGTCGAAAACAGTAATTTATGATTTTTTCTACTCATTCATTAAAGCAAAATTTGGCAAAAATGCTTCTTTACTGTATACAGACACAGATTCGTTAATATTAAAAGTTTACACCGAAAATTTTTATCGTATAATTGCAGAAAATCCGGATAAATTCGATACATCCAATTATACCGAAGGAAATATTTTTAACATAAAAAAAAGCCAGTCAGTAGTAGGTAGAATGAAGGATGAATTTCCAGGTGATCCAATAATAAGTTTTTATGGTACCGGAGCCAAAGCTTATTACATAAACTCAATCAGTAGCGAAATTAAAAAAGCGAAAGGTATAAAAAAACGTGTAATTGAAAAACAGCTTCACCTGGAAGATTATCGGAATATCGTAGAACGTGGTGGTCAGATATTTCGAAAAATGAAAACCTTTCGAAGTTATAAACACGACGTTTATACCGAAATAATTAATAAAGTTGCTTTATGTCACCACGACGATAAACGTTATATTATACCATCAACAACAAAAACTCTACCTTGGGGACACCCAGACATAAAGTTTTACGAAACAAACCCTGAAGATAACCTAAATATGTTAATACAAGCTATGCAAAGTTTTTTACCCGAAAATATTAGTTATAATTAGAAAAATGTTGGAAAGTCTATGTTTTAGAAAAATAAAAAAATATTAACTCCAATGTCACGTAGTTTTATTAACCACTATAGTAATAGCAATAGTTGAAATTTTATAACGCAGGATAGGAAAATACATAGATAATTGTTTCAATAATATGTTGTTTTATTTTACAATATAGTAATAAAGTTACAAAAATAAAAATTAATTAATGTCTGGCTTGTAAACTTCTCGAAGCATCCATTGTCTTCTCAACATATCAGATCTGCTAATCGGCCCTCGTCGACACATCAGCGTTCCACAGTAATGACACTTAACAATCCTTACTCTCAACAATTCAATATAACTGTAAGATTGCATGTGGTCAGTCCAAATATATACTTCTCTTTTACAATTATAGCAAACAGCAGAAATTATTATTTGTGCTCCCGAAAAAGTCTCAGCTGGACGACTGTTATCTTGATCTGCGGGCAACATTATAGTTTCTGATAATAGGCATCGAAGGAAAGAGAGTGTCTATAAATATGGGTTGTCTGGGTCATATAACCTTGAGAGCACAAACAATAACAGAAGTAAGGACACACGATTACCTTGAAAATATGTCCTTGAATCGCTGTTTAGCCGTAGAACGCAACCTTGTAAGTTGAATTAACTTGTTTGGCCTCTAAAGCATCAACCGTCAGATAGGGTGGGGGAGTTTATGGTGGGGTGATAAGTATAAATTTGGTTTGCTAGGCAGAGCATTTCATAGTTCGCTAGAACAGTTCGCCAAGTAAATACATTCGTCAGTTAAGTGCAGTGAGTTAGTTAGAAAAATGAATTCCGGTAGTGAGTCGTTGTTAAATGCGTTTAACTTGGATGGAAGTATCCAAGCAGAGTTGATGGGGCAGGACGTTATTGACCTGCTGACCCCGGGTGTGTTTGACGAGTGGCACAATGACGACGTGCTAAACACTGCGTTTGTGGAAGAAGAGAATGTGGGTGAAAAAAAAGTATCTTCGGCGGTTGATTACGTCAACAACTGGACGGAGAAGGACGGCGGGCGCATCAATATCATAAGTGATGTGGTGGTAAAGAAGGCGAGGCGGCAACCCACTACGAAGTTGGAAAAGCTGCTGAAATTGCCAAAGACAGCCGGCAACAATAAAAGTCAATTTTATGCAGCTATGGAGGGTGAACAGAAGAAGAAGAAGAAATTCGTGTTCAAGCGACCAACAGTGCCAGTTCAATACCCCGATTTTTTGGAGACGTCACAACCACCGAAGCCTCTGTCACCGGTCGTCATCATTAATGAAGGCCCAAACTCGACAACGCCCGAGCCGCCGAAGTCCATGCCTCCGATTGTGTTGGTGGCCGACGCTGACGAAAAATCGCCGATCGCGAGTGCGCCGATATCGCCAATAGTTGGGCGTGGAATGTGCCGCAAACCATTAAAGAAGCGGTGCAAGCGGCTATTCGAGGCGGTTAGTCAACCCCGTCAACCTGCTGCTGCTTCTTCTGCAGAAGTGCCGATACCGGACTGGATGGAAGAGTTTTCTCCAAGCCAGAAGTGTGCCTTCTCCGTGGCTTTTAGTGCGAGGCAAAAACTAGTTGATGAACTAAAAAAGAACGATAGTGATGTGGCGCAATACGAGAGACAGATTAAGGAACTGCAGGCGAAAATTGAACAGTGTAAAAGTGAAGGGGAAGTGTGTAGAAAAAGACTTAAGTTATTGGACAATTTTCCATATAATTAATTTTAGAATTTTATTGTAAATATAGAGTTAAGTTATTTTTGTAATAGTGTTGTATATATAAGTAAAATAAAATGTTTTTGTATATATGATAATAAAAAGTTAAATGAAACAATATTTTTTATTTCTAAAATAAGTATGCGAAAGTTACACAAAATAAAATAAAAATGCAAAATAGAAAAAAGAATAGACGAAAAAATGTAGGGCCGTAACTTTAGGTGTGTAATCATTAGATGCACACAACTTAAGTATGCGATAAAGTGTTATGTCTGTGAAGAGAGGCTACCCGTTACAATGCCTGAGAACATGCATCTTATTTGTAATAAAATGTGAATTTTACTGCAAGTAAGATAATAGACCAAACTCTCGGCATTTTCACGAGAACTTACTAGAAATTTAGCTAGTTCTAACGTATGGTAAGAACGTACATGTCTTTATAGAGTAACACAATATTTTCCAAAAGAAATTAATTCTTGAGAAATATCATGTTACTTGGGATGTGACATGAATCAACTACAAACTACGATCAAATATTTTGTAGCCCTGAAAAGGGCTGATTTTGTCGGGGTAGGTCGGGGAGGGCATGGTTCCGGGATCAGTTGGTGGAATCAGCTGGACCATCATCATCCTGATGGTCCGTGATCCACCAAGTGGATGAATCGGCCGGACCGTCATGACCTTCCGGCGGCGGTGGTGGCACCCAATCAGTGCTGGAGTCTGGCTCCATGTCTTCAGCCGACAACTCCCCATTTTGCCAATCCATGTTTGGCAATTCCAGACCCACATCTGCTTCTTCGACCGCCCGCTCATCTTCCCAGGCATTAAACATATCTTCTGCCTCGATGTCTAGAAGTCGTTCGATGTCCAAGAGTAGGTCATCCATATCGACATCATTCATGTCAACGGTATCATCGCTAAAAACCGATGAACCGCGACTCAATGGTCTTTCGAAATCCATAGTTATATCTTCGTACTTTAAGATTTAAAAATGAAGTGATTCTGTGACCCGCTCGTAACCGTTTAAATAGAGATAATCTACCCCCTCCACCACTCCATCCCCACCTTTCCACCGCCAACAAACTAGAGTTTATTATACAAATGCCCTCCATCCAAAAATGATACTGGCGGACTTCACTGTCGAAAACTGCTTTTAGTTCTCAAAAATGGTGTAATTGTGTTGTGGAAATGTGACCGACAAAGAAACTTATGCTCGATCCGTCTGGACTTACATAATTTCTATCTAATGTCACAGATGCCGTGGCATTAGATAAATACAAGTAAGATCAAAATATCCTGTACAGATGCCGTGGCATTAGATAAATACAAGTAAGATCAAAATATCCTGTCATCCTGAAAAGGACGGATTTTGCAAGGAAAATTATAGTCGATCCGACTGGACTTATATAATTTTCTACCTAACACCACATGTACTATGGCATTAGGTAACTAAAACTACGATGAAACATTCTGTGGCCCTGAAAAGGACCGTTTTTCAAGGGATAAAATCTTATTTGTAATCAGGCTCGATTACAAATAAGGCACGCACTCTTATGTTGTAGAGTACCAAGAGCTACTCCACAACCTTTACAGTTCGGTATGTGCGCGCGACTACCGAAATCTTGGGTTACATGACCACTGAAGAATTGGTCACCAGCCGACTTGTTTTCCAAGTCGGCATAGCAGCCAATACACCAGCCGTCATCACCCACCTTCACCAGGTTTAAGATCTTGCACACCCGGCGGGATCGGACGGGGAAAACTTTCCTCTGTCTAAGTGCCCAATTATCCAAATTCCTAGGAGTATCATCGCTTAAGTATCCATCATCATCTGATGATGCCATGTTGAGATGAGCGAATGTAATGAAGTAAGCAGTCGACTCGAGCTGCTTTTAAAGACCTCAGCTTCCCCCACCCTTGCTAAAAATACAGGAGGGGATGATGGTGCGATTCTATGACGACTACCAAGATATGATAGAACCCATAGGAGATGATAAACTTAAACGCTGAAGGGTGTTTTACGTGCAAAGATATAAGAAAAAGAAATATATAAAATTCAGTTTTGGAAGGTCTAAAATTGCACCAAAGACCCCCAAAGACCCCCAAAAACCTCGAAAAATCCCGGGGTGGCCACTTCGTGCCCCCCCGGCCCCCCCCCCCCAGATCGGGGGCTCCGCCCTCAAACCCCCGCCAGGGGCTACCGCCCCTGGACCCCGTTTGGCTTTTGCGCAACGGAGGCGGGCCAGCGGGTGGGCGGTGGGGGCGGCCGGGGGGGCGGGGGCGGCGCGGAGGTTAGGTCGCTTCGCGACCTAACGACGCTGCTACGCAGCTAGCGCCGCCCCCGCCCCCCCGGCCGCCCCCACCGCCCACCCGCTGGCCCGCCTCCGTTGCGCAAAAACCAAACGGGGTCCAGGGGCGGTAGCCCCTGGCGGGGGTTTGGGGGCCTCGCCCCCGAACCCCGGAATAACAGTCAAGTTGTACAATTCACATTAGTTTGGACCTGACTATCTTTTCATAGTTCCCTGTTTTCCCTAAAATACATACCTACTCCCTAGGTCTTTTTTTGACCGACCTCTTATTACTTTTAATGACTCAAATCACTCGGGTCTTATTTAAAAACGATTATGCCACCCATCCCTCATGCCTTCGCCCTATTCCCCACAGCTTCCCTATACTACCCCTTTGAATTAATTAGAAATCTGAAAAATGTCTTTTTCAATTTTTCCAAATTAAATATTGAAAAGTCATTTCCAATCACAAAAAGTTTACTCTAAAATATTTTCCTATAACTTTTTTCGATCTGAGCTACACTTCTCCCGTTATTCATGAGCAAACCCAATCAAACCCCATAATTCTTGAAATTTTGATTAGTCTGATCATTTTGATCATAAAAAGTTTTATGTCAAATGTTCTGAAATGTCCTTGAACTATCAAATAATAATAATATTAATAACAAAATTCTTATTATTTGTATTGGCTAAACAAACCCAAGCAAACCTGAGCAAACCCACAAGTTATGTGCTTGTTGTCATTGCTTTGATCCGAAATAAAAATATTTTTGTTATATAAGGGTTAATGTGGTTGCTTTTTTTGTTAAAAATATACAAAAATAAAAATCTTAGTGGGTCGACAAATATCGATTTTTAGTTCCAAAAATATACGTCTCGGAAATAACTAAATGGATACAATTTTTAAGTTAGAAAAATAACGATTTTAACGGATCTTGGACCTTTAACTTAAAATAAGTTTTAGACACTTCTAGGTAAATTATCGAAAAGAGTTATGCAAAAATGCCAACGTCTATTTTTAAACGTCCTGAAAATGTCATCCTTGGTCATCTTTGCATTTTTCACCGATTCAGTGTCAAACACAAAGTGACTAAGAATATCTAAACTACGATCAAATCTTTTGTGGCCCTGAAAAGGGCCGTTTTCACGGTGGGTTGGAGAGGGAAACCTAGAGTGGTTGTTCCCCTCTCGCGATCTGCACCGATCGCGGTGCAGCTCGCCGTCTTCGCACCTCCAGCCGAGTGCTGCGACGGCTCCGGCGACGCTCCGTGAGCTCTTCTAACAGAGCCGCCCTTTCTTCAGGACCCAGCAGCATCTGTGGTCCTTCCACCACTTCCACGGGCTCTGTTGGAGCCGGCTCCGGTGGTGGTTGCGGTCTTGGGATCGGCTGTACGATAGCCGTTGGCTTATTCGCGTTTTTTAAACGCCAAGCCTCCCAAAACTCGCTTATTTTGGACTCCCTTGTCGTCCTTAACATCAGCCTGTCCCACTTCATGGCTGGTTGAGAAATGAAAATTGTGATGGCTGCTCCCGCTTTTAAAAGCATTTAGGATGGTGGGGGGTGAGAGTGGGGCTAAACAGTTGTAACATATCCTTTCAGAGTAACAAAATATTTCCTATAGAATAGATTTCTTGTTAGAAATATTTTGTTACACTGAAAGGATACGTCTGTTTTTGTCATACTTAAGAGCAGGTTTGCCAACGTTCTATGTGAAACGACACAAATTCAGATGTATCTTTTTGAGCGTATCAACCCAGAGTGAATTTATTGTTTAAAATATGTTTCTTGATAGAAAGTTATGTCACTTTGAATAACTAGAGGCATATGCGTTCTTATAATACATAAAAACTACAAGCTAAATCTTGCAAATGCTCTTTCTCTCGCCATCTATGTATGATTTAAACACATAATGCATCTCTCACCCAAACTAACACAATTTTTCCTTCGAGAAATATCTTCCTTAGGAAACATAGTGTTTAACTACAAACTACGATCAAATATTCTGTAGTCCTGAAAAGGACTGATTTTGTCAGGGGACAGGCAGGGTTGTCGTATGAGGAGCTTTATTTGTAATAGAATTTACATTCTATTGCAAATAAGGCAAGACTGCTGATGAACGACGGTAAACAGTCTCTCCCTACACAAAGCACACCTCGAGTGGTTCCGCCTTTGATCACCTCGCGAACCCACTGTAAAATGGGTTGTGACGAAATGAACATCCATAATCGCAGCTCCAAATCCTCTCGTGTAGCAGTTCATACACAAATCTCTAGACCCCCATGAGACGTAGGATTGCATGATGCAATACCTAGGTCTAAGCCTACGCGGTCTGCGTACGAGCCTATGTTGCACATTTGGTGCGACTGCCTGCTCGTCGTCACTAGAATAACCATTATCCGAGCTTGACGACATTGTGGCTTCGAGTGAATTTAATTTTCTAAATCCCGTCTTATATACTTTCTTTTCCCCACCCCTCTCCTAAATTTCTCTCTATTTTTCGCCTCATAACCTTATTTACCAAAGC
Organism: Philopedon plagiatum; assembly: GCA_963971165.1. Taxonomy (NCBI): domain Eukaryota; kingdom Metazoa; phylum Arthropoda; class Insecta; order Coleoptera; family Curculionidae; genus Philopedon; species Philopedon plagiatum. Next base: position 20,510,480 of record OZ020192.1, on the reverse strand, counting down.
CCCACATTTGAACTATTAAAATAAGGCAATAGTAAAAATAAAACGCAAATATGTCCTTTATAAGTTTATTTTAAATATGTAAAAATATATAATTTGGAGAATTACATAACTTCAAACTAATGTATTGATTTGTTAGTAACAGAACCATTAAGTATATTGTAGCTAAAAAATGCATCGTGAATAACTAACGCGTACACTTTAATGTCTTTAGGAAATTTACTTTTGCGTGTTTCAAACTCCAATTTCACGTCCACTGTGGACGTCCTCACGGCTTCTGGTTGGTGACTGCAATCGATTACGAATAACGGATTTTTCAGATAGTCGGCAAAACTCATCATAGGATCGCTCAGTTCTCGCTGGTAGTAGCTAGCTTGAAAATTCTCATAATTATAATAGGCTGCGGCATACAGTTTCTTTGAAAAATCTAAATTCCATCTTTCGTACGGAAATACGGCAGAGTTCAGATAGAGCCTAATATCACTTATATCGGCCGTTGTAAATTGTGTGCTATCTTTTGCTCTGTTGTCGGACGAGCTAGTTGGTTGAAAACCGATAATCAAATATCTCGGTTTTTCGAGACTCGTGCTAGTTCTTAAGGCCCAAACGTCTGACGATGTTTCTCTCAAAGAAGGTAGCTCGTAAAGATCCCATTTACGGTAAGCCATTGGAACGTTTGCGTTACTGCCACCTTTATTCATGCGTGATAATATCTTTAACTTCTGTCGATCGTCTGGAATAATGTGACGAATTTTCCATTCAATTTTTTCAATTGAAATGTCTGCATCTACTTCGCCGATATAGCAATTGTTGAAAGTGCGGGCGATAATTAAAATCAACTCTTGCTTGACGTTAAAAATACCCTTTGAATAATCCTCTGCGAAACCCATGAGATATTTTAGAGGAAGCTTGCCGGAGAACATGTTACTTGTGGAATCTAGTATCCCTTGATTTGCTTCGTCTAGACCCCATCCGCATGCCATGAGAGCTCTATTTTGTGCGGCACCCAATGACACCATAGTTTTCATCGTTGTGGTAATTCCGGGTTTCCGAACGACGGCAACTTGCTCCCCTCCCATTTCATAACGACATTCGTCGAATAGAAAGGCGATGGCATTATTTGATAGATAACATTTTTTACTAACATCTTTGGGTTTAAATGTTCCTTCGATGTAAATGTAACTATCCGATATATCCAAAATGATATCTTGAAAGTGTACAGGTATACGAATTTCATCGGAATTGCGGAATGTTGGAGAACCGTAAGGTTTATATGTGTGTTCTTGAAAACTAATAATGGAGTTATCAAAAATGGGTTCGGTAAAAACTTCGATTTTGTCACTGCTAGCGGCCATCATTTTCTAATTTTTCTCACTTTCAAACCGATCGATTGTAGAAATTTGCAATCTTTCGCGGAGAGCTGGCGATTGCTGTGCGGATGTGTTTTCGATCGTCCGTCTGACTTGCGAATGAACCTTGACTGTGTTGTCTGCTTACTTTTATGTCGTTTAACTGAATCTTGAATTGTTGACAGCTTATGCAGTTGACGGTTAAAGCAAAAACCCATTATACGATTTTTTTCAACTCTAGTTTAACTATTATTTTCTCACCTCGAAAATCGATCAAATCACCGCTATCGTCCAAGATGCGTAGAGTAATGTTGTCGATAAACTGACGACCATCCGGCATTATCGGCATATAAATATTATTTTGCGGTTCTTTAGAGATTTTGTAACCGGGTTCGACGTCAATATCAAATTCAAATAACGTATGACTTTCCAAAGAATTCAGGTATGCTCCGGAAATTATATTACAATCCACACGTACGATGCGCACTTTCATTATGTCCACGATGGTACTTGATTCGTGTCGTTGTCCACCTTGCAGCAGCACAGAGCCAAATCCGAGCACTTTGCCGATACTATTGCTACCTCGAAAATCGATGCTATATTTTGACTTTAGCTCACATTTTAACGTATTATTATTGGCTGTTAATGAAAATAAATCGGTACCAACTTCATTGCATGACTCTTTTAAAGCGGTGTACATGGCTTTTGCTATTTCATTAATTTCGTAAGCTCCTGGTGGAATCCTTACATACTTTGGTATCGCTGTTTTCAAATGGCTGAATGAATTATTGCTTTCGTCGATATTAAAAATCGAATTATATGTGTAAAATCCCAGCAGTGCAACTCCATATTTGTCTGTTGTATTTAACTCGATGGGTGGGTAAAAATCCGCACTTAAGACACTTGTATGTCCTGTTAGAGTGAATGTGTAAGACATGACTGACCACGAAACTATTTGTGTAGCTATTTTATTGCTGTTTGCAACAGTTAAATGGATTTAAGCTGAAGCGTTGCTTTATTCCTTTGGACGTTTTTAAACTGTTTTCTGCCTTTATATTCACATCGTTAATTTTGCAATAACAACAAAATATTTTTTTTGGTATCGGTCCATCGCCCTCGTCCGAATCTGAATTATTGCTATTATAATGTTCGAAACAGTATTGATATTTCAATATATCGACGTCACTTTTTAGGTGATTAGGTAACCTATCCCAAACTAGTGCTATTTCATTTGGAGCTAATGCGATCAACACTTCTTTGGGCGTATTTTCTAACTGTTCGGCAGTCATTTTTTGTAATCCTCCGACTTCACGATATGCTTTAAGTGATAGCAACATTTTGGTGTAGTTGTCACGTTCCATTTGGGGTGTCAAAGACATACTTTTTACGATTGTAAAAGAAACTTCAAACACAAATGTCCACACCAGACTGTTCCGAATTCTTGTTGACGGTCGTATGTATAGTAAATTTTCTTCGTCGCTTCGGAACCCATCTGCAGATATCGTACCAATTCCATAGGTGGGGGTAAATCACCGAAACTATCGTAGTATGTTACATCAGAATTGCTTTTTCTATATGCTACCCAATGAGCCCCTACACCCGACATACTATCCAAATTTATAATGGCGGCCTCATAACGTTTGGGACCGCGTACAGGTAATGAATCTCTCATATATACGCCTCGAAAGTGTGGTATTTTCATTTTTAAGGCGTACTTTTCTATATCAATATTGGATAGTGGTCTTTGAGGTAGGGATTCTATTAGTTTTTTGATTTCTTATTTTTGCCGTTGTTTATATATAATCCCAAACCTGTGCGATATGGTTTCAAGTATAATCCATTTCCTCTTGAACTTAGATGTAAGCCGGTACCTATTTTTTCTGCAGTCGACTTTTTTACTGCTTTTACGGCACGCACGATGCCTGCTGCACCACCTGCTAATGAACCTAAGGCCGATAGTCCTGCAAATATTGGTATTAACGGTAATATCCCCCCAGTCTTCGGAATTGGAATGATTCTAGGCGTGCGAATTTTTCGTTTGCCACCGGCTATTCTTAGGGATTTACGTGCAGCTACTGCAGCTATTTTCGATGCTTTCATGATATTTTTCTCGACAAGTTTTTTCCCACCAGCTTTTAACAATTCTGATCGAACGGGTCGTCTAATAGATGATCCAAAAGCTACTTTGTGTAGTCGCTTATGTTTACCAACGCCTTTACCTTTAGTGTGGCGGCGGCGGCGCTGGAAGCGACGTTTACCTCTAGTGGATGCTTTTCTCGATTTTGATGATGATGATACACCCATACCAAAACGTTGTTTCGCTTTCATAATGTTGGTTACCAACCAAGCTGCAGCTTTTTCACCAGCGCTAGAGTCTTTAGATTTTACTCTTTTCCACGCGCTTTGCTCGAGTTCCTGATCTGCTTGGTGGCGAGCACTTAAATTTTCACTATTACGCAAATAGGCTAAATCGTGTTTTTTGCATGCGACATCCAAAGAATTAATTCCTTGATCTCCTCTTGCCACACGTTTTACTACTTTCGTCCCGGGCCCGCAATACTGATAGCCGGGAATGTGTAACTCAAACGGTAGCCTATTAATTACTGAATTAACAATACCGCTTCCAGTCTTACTTGATAAACGAGACCGTCTACTTCGTCTGACGAGCGACATCTGAATGATAGTTTACGTGCAAGTTCAGTATAAAATATAGATTTTGTTAAGATGCGTATCGTCAATCTTAAACAAAAACTTCCCGTCGATAATCTCGATGTAAAGGTCGGATCTGGACTAGAACAAAAATTATTTAAAAGACATGGTCCTTTGCTACCGTCATCTATTCGTGGATTATTAATAGGACCTTCAAACTGTGGAAAAACAAATGTTATGATTTCGCTGCTTACTCACCCCTCGGGACTGCGTTTCGAAAATGTTTATATCTACTCAAAGTCGCTCTATCAACCGAAATATGAATATTTAAAGAAAATTTTATCACCAATCAAAGGTCTTGGCTACTACGCTTTTAGCGACGCAAATAACATTGTGGAACCGTCAGATGCTAAACCTAATTCAATATTTATTTTTGATGACGTTATGTGTGAGAAACAGGACGTTATAAGATCGTATTTTAGCATGGGACGTCACAAAAATGTGGATGCCTTTTACTTGGCGCAAACGTATTCTCGTGTTCCTAAGCAGCTCGTCCGGGATAATGCCAACTTCATTATTATGTTTAAACAAGATGAGATGAATATGAAACATATATTTTCCGATCACGTTTCACCCGACCTGACGTTTACACAATTTCAAGAGATGTGTGCTAAATGTTGGGATAATAAATATGGTTTTTTAGTTATTGACAAGGACAGTGATGTAAATTCGGGCAGATACCGCAAGGGATTCGATAGTTATATATTCCTATAATAATAACTTGGATAATCATTTCATCGTTGAACGGTGCTTTGAAAGCATCATGAATGAAGAAATCGAATTAAAACGAAAGCTACTGGAAACTACAAATGCGGTTAGAAAAAAATTTAAACAAATTAAAGCAGCTAAAGTGCAGAATGAACATGATTTGGAAAAGTTTTATGAACCAGTTTCTAAACCACTAGAATATATATCTAAAGCCGTAAAGCAGCAGCAGCAACAGTACGCAACTAAAAAATCAAGTACTACGACTAAACCACAAAGTCGGAGTAGCAGCAGCAGCAGCTCGGTGGGAATGGCGAAACTGTTTGAAGAACATCCAACAGAAGCGGATTTTGAAACATCTACACCGATTTCGCAAAAAACACAAATTCCTACACCAAAACGTGGAAATCGTGAGTCACTGTTCGAAACCCCTTCCCCATCAACGATAACATCATCTTACACATCACCACACACATCAAGTGGTAGCAGTTCAGCCGCAAAAACTATTCAAGATTATTTAAATGGATTAAAATTCGAACCGTCCCGTTATGATACCGTGTATGGTGTACGCTTTGGTAAAAAAGACAATAAATCAACAAAATATATTGGCAACTTGGTGGTTCGTTTTCTAACAAACGGAAAGATGGTGTTATACAAGAACAAAACAAACATTGCTGAATTCGATGGAACGGCTGAGCTTTACGATTTGATTTTTCTAAAAAATCCAGCATGCTTAGATAATGAAGACGAAATTAGTCTAGATGTACCTCGAAAATACCAAACCATTTTGAAATTGACGGATGCGGCCTACGACGGTTATGACAAGAAACGTGGTTTAAGGGAAACCCGATGGAGAAAATATTTACGAATCATAAAACCGCTAATTATGGGAACCAAACTGGGTGGTGGTGTAGGAAGAAAAAAAGGCGACAACAAAATCCAACTACCAGCAAAAAAGCGCCTATCGTCGAAATCATCTGAATATGTTTATTGGAATAAACCTAAGGAGGTAGTGGATAGATTACGATTATTGTGGGGGTCAAAAGTAGCTGGACATACCGGACATGATAATGAGATTATGTCAATTATGGAAGAGCTTCGAGAAGAAGGAATAATATATTAAGTTTTGCACGTAGTTGCCATCCTCAGTGTCTGATAAGACGTGGAACCTTATAATATGGATCCTAGCCGAGAAAAAATTAAAGTCGTAAATGAATTACATAGGACAGCAAGAAAAAATTTTGTTAGAAGACGTACGGTCATAAAAGGATATCGAGATTTGTGGCAAATTGATTTGGCGGAAATGCAGCAATATGCTACTGACAATGATGGTTACCGTTACATTGTTGTATGTATAAATTGTTACTCCAAATTCGTGTACACCAAAGCAGTTAAGAATAAGACCGGTGTTGAAGTTACGAATGCCATGAAAAGCATCATTGAAGAAGCATCATATGCACCAAACAATTTACAGAGTGATCAAGGAAAGGAATTTTATAATAGCACCTTTCAAGCACTCATGAAAAAATATAATATAAACCATTATTCCACATATAGCACGAAAAAAGCGGCAATTGTGGAGCGTGTTATAAGAACTTTGAAAAATAAGTTATATAAACAATTCTCGGCTAGAGGTTCTTACAGATGGTTACAAATATTACCAGCTATAACGAAGACCTATAATAACACTAAACACCGCACCATTGGAATGAAGCCTAACAGTGTAAAAGAGGATACCCCTATTAAAGCATATGACTATTTGAAAATTGCTCCGAAGAAAAAAAAATTTCATTTGGGTGACATTGTTCGCATTAGCAAGTACAAAGGTGTATTTGACAAAGGATATACGCCTTCCTGGTCCACGGAACTGTTTGAAATAGCAAAAGTTAATATTACAAATCCACCTACCTACTTGCTACAATCATTGGAAGGTCAACCTATTAAAGGATGTTTTTACGAAGCAGAACTGCAAAAGACAGCTAGCCCTGGTGTTTATTTAGTTGAGAAAATTCTTAGAAAACGCAAGAACAATCAAAATGATCAATTGTTTGTAAAATGGTTAGGTTTTCCAAATCAATTTAATTCTTGGATAGACAAATCAGATATTGTATAAATATTATCAAATAGGTTTTACGTTACGTATGTATGCATTATAAATGATAATAATAAATATTGCTTTTCATAATTATGCGTTTTATTTTCAATTTAACAGTATAATTATGTTTTTAAATAGAACTTTATCTAGGTTGGTTTCCATTTTGGTTTTTTTGGATCCTTTATCTTCGCTGTAGTATACCGTGCAGCAAGTGAGTGAATTTGATACATTTTTTCCTTAAGATACGTAATTTTGGTCTCATCATCTTCAAACATTTTTTGAAAAACCGGTACTAGCACATTACTAAGTATGGTATTTATCTGCGAACCAAGTTGATGAACTTCCGTAAGGACATATTCTTTGGTAGCAGCATCATTATCATTTATCGGTTGGGCAACATTCCTTAATAATTTTCCCTCTATATCAAAATGTCCATCTGAAGTAAGTTTAAATCCGATTCCGGGCAACCCTCGCGATAACTTGTTACAAACAGGAGTTTTCTGTCGACCAAATTTATCAATTGTGTTGTTAACACGACCCATTTTAAAGTAAAACTAATTCACTCTCTTTATGTTCAGCCTATATATAATTGACATAACTAATAAAAATTCATTTTACCATACACCATGAAGCAAGTAAGATTTGACGAAGAAAGAAATATTATCCACCGTATGTCTGTTTGGTGTTTTGCATATAGACAAGCCAGACAAAGTAATTTTCAGCAACTAATACTTAATAGATATCGTTTTCAAAGGAGAATTGCAAAAATGGATGTAATGCTAGCGAGGATTTTAGAACGGAACCACAGAAATAATATATATCAAGAGCGATTTGTTAATTCAAATGTATGGTGAATAATAAACATATTTAGTACAAAAAGATTTTTATTAAGATTTAAATAATACATCCACACTATCATTAGAAAAACGCACTTATTCACATAAATTTAAAATTACATGACTATCATAAGAAACTTTTACACTATATCTAAATTGTCTCTATTTTTCGGAATTACCAGCGCTGCCCTTCTTGGTCGAATTCCATGGTCTCACTATTATTACGTTCTGATGAACCTCCTCCCCCTACTCCTCCTCCTCCTCCTTCTAAGAAAACAGGACTTTGCGGTGATTCGTTAATTATTTCGAGATCTTCAAAATTGCTTGAAGAAGTCCAGCGCTGCCCTTCTTGACTGAATTCCGGCGTATCGTGATTATTATGTTCTGATGAACCTCCCACCGAGACAGCGAGACTTTGCAGAGATTCACTAGAATTTTCACGAGATATTTGTTGCGGTGATTTCATCCCATGTTTCTTATGGTACTCATTTTGACACCATTCGCAGAAACCCATTATTCCACTAATAAATTCCCAATTTTCGCAATTGGCACACATCTGACGACCGTTTACAGAGAATGGGCGAACAACTGCAATTTGACGTTCACTTTTTGGTGACTGCATTTTGAGGAAATAAATTACTATGCAGTATTCTGGAAGTACTGAAATGCAGACTGAAACAAGAAAGTTTTGTGCCTCTATTTGTATCTGTTAGGTGACCTTCAAACCCCTCCACTCTCATATCCCATGTAAAATCGAGGTCACCATACACAGAATAGACTTGTTTCTTTATCTACATGCGCGTAATACGTATACGCTGAATAGCTTTTTCTTGATTCAACAATTTTGAATCGATTTCCTTAAGTCTTTTTGTAACAGATTGCAAAAAATCTTCATTCGCCTCTTCAGCAAGCTTTTTATTCATTTCATTAAGTTCTTTTCTAACATATTCCAAAACATCATTATTCACTAATTCACTAAGTTTTTTAATAATTTCACGCCTTTGTTCAAGAACATATTCCTGATTAGCGGCATCCCCAGGATTCTTTGGTGGTGCTACATTAGTTAGAGATTTCCCTTGTATATCATATTGACCATCATCGGTCAATCTAAATCCAACTCCTGGTTGTCCAACAAGAACAATGTGATTTTGGTCATTAAATTTTTGGCGCCCAAATTTATCAATTGTGTTGTTAACACGACCCATTTTTAGCTTAAACTGATGTGATTTTTGTGAAGGTTGCCTATTTATAAAAAAATTAAACAATAATTTAGGTACATAATCATTTATTTAACATCTCATGTTATTATATTATACAATGAATTAAAGATTTTCTTCATCTTCTTGAACACACTCCATTTCGTCATCGCTAACAGTACCCAATGCTTTACTATCAACTTCATTGGTGACTGCTTTATTTCCAAGGTCATCAAGAATAGTGGTGTCATCTGCGGGAGCCAAACCATATTTTCTAGCTAATTCATCGGGTAAATGAGGCACTTCGAATAGGTAGCTTCCCAATTCTTCATTTATCATTCCAGCGCAAAATTCGTCCAGATCAATGGTTCCATATAGGTATTTCTCGCACGTATGTGCTCCAGCCGTGAAATTTACGGCGTCTTTCATATACTTCCTATACTGACTTTCACTAAAACCCACATCGGATTTACCATAATTTGCAAAGTGTAGTATTTCTTCAGCCAGCTCTCTTAATTTACATGATAACCAATTAATGTACATATCTCGATTTTCAATGACAGTAGGGCAGTCACACATCTTAAATAGAAAATAATGGACATGTGATTGTGTGTGAGTGTGTGTTTTTCGATATATACTTAACAAGAACTATTTTATTACATTTTAAATCAACATTAAAATAGCCTAATCAACAATATATTACAAACAACCAAAATTTAACAACGCTCTAGTATTACCTCCAGAGAATACATGTGAGCTTTGCCCCAAATAAGTTAAGGTGTACTGATCACCGGAGTTATTCATCATTTCAATAGTATCCTCTGTCAGAATTTCAGCTACGCGTGATGGTAAAAATGTTTCAAATGTTGCTTGATGTGTTGGATCAAACAATGTGACGATAATGGCTTTTCCAAAACGTGAAGTCAAAGAATTAATTTTTTTTATCATATAAATTTTGCCCACCGTTAATGTAGAGAATTTTCTACGTTCCAGAAATTGAATATCTTGGTTTATCATATTATTAATTTCGGCTATGGTCTGCTTTGAAATGCTCATGATTTAAAATACAATAAAAACAATTACTGTCAAGTACCTTGAATAAACACTTGTAGAACACACCACAAACACAATACTTTATATGCCAAAGCAACAGTTAACGCATACGATGTATGAGTGACAATGAAAGCTATTTTCGAAATGAGCCATATTTATTAGGAAGTAATCCAAGGTCAAGTATTTATTTATGGTGGGAGGAATACATCCGACGACCTCGAAAAATACAAAACAAATGTAACCTTGAAATAAGCGTCGTCCACCTGGTCATCACCAAACAAAGAAACATCTGCTCGCGTTCAAGGCCAAGCAAATGTAACCTTGAAATAAGCGTCGTACACCGGGTCATCACCAAACAAAGAAACAGCTGCTCGCATTCATTGAAAATATGCACCGCAAATGTAACCTTGAAATAAGCATCGTACACCTGGTCATCACCAAACAAAGAAACATCTGCTCGCGTTCAAGGCCAAGTTCTTGACCTTGACCTTGGAATAACACCTGCGCATATCAAGGCCAAATAACAATAGCACACCTGGGCGTTCAAGGTCGACCCTACTGCGCATGCGGAGACTCGGGGAGCATCATATCCCTCTACTAGGAACATAACACAAGTTTTACAGTGGACAGTTTTGTCTGGGTCGTCATGATGTCGTTTTGAAGTTTTATTCGTAAATATGTGTTGCGTTACAAATTAAACTTTTTCTTTTGAAAATATTGAAAATGTCCGATTCCGAGACCCCCAGTGATATTGAATAGGCAGCTCAAAACGCGTTCTTCTGTTGTACTCGAGAAGTCAAGAGAGAAATTCGAAGTATTTATATTTTTGTGTTAAATTTTTTCATAACTAGTTATGAAATTAATATTTCATCACCAGTCAGGAAATATTGTACATTTTACTTTTCGTAACTGGTTGCGAAAAGTAAGATGTTTCAAAACAGTAATCGGTTTTGAAAAGTGTCACTTTATATGTTAAAATTAGAAAAATTAATTACCCATGTTCGCCCTACTACTTAAGTCTGAATTTTTTTTACTTTCATTAAAATCTTTGCTTACGGGCGACGCGGCATATTTATCTGCTTTTCTATAGACGTTTTTAGGTGACTTTAGTTACGATTGCGGTTGAAAGTTGAACAATGAATACGAGCGTGTTCCTTTTCCAACCTTGGTCACGGTTTAGTGTTCCGTTTATACCGGCATCCTGAAAAAGCGGTTTCTCAAAATTACATGTTAATACTGTCACCGATTCAACCAGCTTAGTCAGTCATGTCATTTATGTCATTTCTTTGTTGCGTTAAGGTCAAGGTAATAGGAAACAAAAATTATTTCAAAAAAAATAACTGATTTTAAAACGATAAAAATTAAGTCACAATGAAGTACATGTTTAAATATACTAATTATATTAAAACTGCAAAGTAAAACGATTTTCAACTTATACCCATAGGTCCTTGTGCCTATTAATCTTCATCGCTTGGGCTACCAGAGAAACTTAAAACTTCTTTTACAAAATAATCCTCTAGATCCTCGTGTTTTTCACAAGATAATCCATTGACAAAAGGGGGCAAGTAAAAATGTTCACATCACACAAAAAAAATCGAGGTTAGGTTTTAATTTGTTCCATATACATATTACTACTATATAGCGAACGACGAAAAAATGTTGAAGCAAAGACGTAGCCTTTAGAAACAATTGCTAACCAGTCACGTGATGTACTGAACATAACCTTGGGGTGTTTTTTGCAGCGAACGACGAAAAAATGATGACGCAAAGACGTAGCCTTCGGAAACAATTACTAACCAGTCACATGACGGACTGAACATCCCTCCTAAACAACCACGTGATTTGCCCAGCTAATGAAGCTGAGCTTAAATAATGTGTTTTTTTTAGATTTCCAAACGATGCCACGCTTTATTTACATAATGTTCTTACCCGTTTTGCCCCAAATCTCAAATTAAAAATGATGTATTCATTCTTCAGTTTACATTCTTGTGAAGACTATCCGTCGCTGAAACTACAAGTAGTTTTTTCACTTCTTGCTGCTTAGAACTGGCATTATCGGTACATTAGCTATGTCATTATCGTAAATAGGATAATAATTAACTTTTAATCCACTTTTCACAAATAAAAACACATTAATCTTTACTTTTGAAAGGTAAAAAAGACGAAAAGGAAACCGACAAGCTCACATTTTAAACTGCTGTCAGAACTGACAGTGACAGTTCCGTTAAAACTTCAAAAGTGATGATACATCACGTGGTACAAAACCAAAGAAAAGAAGATTTTATCTTTGCTACAAATTTTAACAACGGGTAGATTGGATGCTAACAATATAGTAGTAATACGTATATGATTTGTTCATTACCAAAGCCGTCCCGTATTAAACCGGATGATAACCAGGGATGTAAACGGAACACGCTCTCGTTGACAAATAATGAAGTTCAGCCCTATTTAAACTGCCAACCGCAGTCATAACCTAAGCACCGTATACAGACAACTGTAGATACGGTGACCAAAGTCACCTGAAAACGTATTTTGTTTAGTAAAATGCTACTTGGGCTCTGGTTTACTATAGTTTAGGTTTACGTAAGCAAAAGAGGAAATAAAAATGTTAGTTCGGCGAACTATTAATTTTCGGAACCCTTGTTTATCGTCTGGACACCAGTTTACAAAACACCCATAAAAACAAAACATTATGTTTACTAAATTTAAATAATTTTAAGCATTCGAATAAGTCTGAAGTCAAGGATTTTATAAAACACCTCATTAAAATACCAAAGTCGCCGAGTATAGAAATTATACAGGTAGATATACAGTCATTTTGCCTCTGGACTTAAAACTAAAAAAAAATAGATGGTACAACAAAAGGCCAAATATTCTATTGTGAAGACTTGATGATTAAAATTCTTCAGCGTATTCTCTTATTAGTACCCAGAGTTATAAAAAATATAATGATCAGGCTTAAGAATAGTGTTCAGTGCCCATTACAACTATTTATTAATATTGTTGTTCATATATTTGCTTTAAAAAAAGCAATGCCTTTTTAGTGTAGACACATACAGAAACGTATAAATTATGAGATAAATCAAAATTAAAAGTACAAAATAAAATTCTAATTTATGAATTATGTCTCTTTTATGGGTATACAGCAGGCGTGAGTTTTTTTACCGGTGGGTCAAAATTTTGTGGGCAACTAGTGACATCAACGCAACAAGCAAAATACACTTTTTTAATTAAGAAAGGTTTTTTTAATAATGTGCCAAGAAATTCTTTACCTACAAATAGACACTGCAAAAATCATAAAATAGGTACTGCAGAATATTGAACATTACTACTCTAGATGTTTATGGCTCTTTTCTATGTGTTTTAATACTCTAGATTAGTAGATTTTAGCGGCTTCCGTTTTGATAAGTTTAGCATCTCCTCAATAGATATCGCGCCTTGTACTAAAAGCCCAGAATATCAACAGAACAAAATTCTGAGCTAAAAGTATAATTATTCGTAAAATAAAATTAGGAACGCTGCCGAAACTCCGTTTTCTTTAATAAATACAATGCTGGCGACTAGATATAGTAATACGATATTATTTGTCTACGCACGTGCAGGCTGTAAGCTGTAGTAAATATGAGATTGCCAACAATTTTAAAAATATTTTATCAAGGAACAACTTGTTGCCACTACACCTTTTAGAGCCGCTCTAATTTTTTAAATAAAAATTTTTAAAAAGTTCTTGCCCCAACACAGATTCGAACCCTCGACCTTCTGATCAACTCGCTGAGATTGTACCTCTGGACTACGCTGGTTATGTAAGAAAATCGGTCCGATACCGTTAAATTTGATGCCTAGCGCTGACCTGGCAGAAATCGTATTTATAATTTTTTATGTTTAACCACTAATTAATATTATTAATACGATGCAAATACAATGCGCATATTAGGTACCTAATTAGTTTTTCTTTTTCCGAACCAAATGTTTTGAAATAGTATATTTTAGGGGGCGGTTTGAGAGTATTTCCATAGTGGGAGTGGCCAGATATTATTGGTGGCCCGTCGACCAATTGCGTCTCTTTTTAACTTCCTCAAGCGCGCATGTCTGTTTCTCTCTTACTTTTAATGAATTTATATCGTCCATATAAACCTATAAGATCAATTTAAAATATGACCCAGCCCGGAGCAAGCTGGGATATCCCTAGACGATGGCTTGGTTTGATTCTTTCTTGGGGAGTTTTCGCATGGAACATTGAAACAAAAGATTCTTTTTTGGTTTTAAAAAATTTAAAAATAAATTATTAGGTAGATCACTGAAAATTTTAGGTGGGTCGTTGACCAAATGACCTTATGGTCCTGGTGTACAGGGTTATTGATTAAATTTGGACCAATAAATGAGTTTGTATTTGAAGAGATAGAAAAATGTTTAAATTAGAAAAATTGTAGATGTGTACAAGAACCATCAGGAAACGTAACTGAAAAAACATTAAATAAGCGAGTTTTGAACTAACTTTAAGCTTTTTTTGAGCGGGCTCGCCATATTATTTTTTGTTTTTTTAAATTCTTCTCGCTAAGAGCTCTATTTTAAGTTAAGTTCCCTCGCCGATGTTCGACTGTTTTCCTATAATTTGAAAAAATAATACGAAACTTAAGCAATCCTGTCATTACACAAATCAGGTTTCTGCATTTGACACATATTCACCAATCACAATTTTATACTGAGTAAAAAGGACCAAGCAGTTTAAAAGCGATTAAATTCCTCTAGCTTTTGAAATGAAAAATATACCTAAACTAACTTATGTGTATAAAAAAATGATGTCACATACTTTTAATTGACCTAAAGAATTATTTGCAATAATCACTTTTCTTCTTTATAAAACCCCTAAAACACTTATTTTTGTAAAATTTTTAAATTTAAATTCCTTACGTCAGAGCTAAATCAAAGCAAAATGTGTGTAAATGGTAGGCAGTGCAGCAAGTATGCTTGGTTACCGTGGGATACGGCAATTACAAAAAGCCGAACAAATACATAATGGCGCGGTTTGAGCATTTTGTATTATCAGAACTTGACAAAAATATCCAAATTATAACACCTATAAGGAATATGCAGATATCTTTTTAATGCATAAATCGTTTAAGGAAGTCATTACAAACCCAAAACAAGTATTTTGAAGAAAATTACTAGGATAATTTAGCAACAAAAATGTTTACTTTTCGGTATAATTTATTACAATTTAAAAAGCAGACATTTGTCCTTAGTGAATAATGACGTCAGGAGATCAGCAAAAATAAGTGTCAATCTACATGTTAATGTAAAGCTTAACCTAAAGTCGAACATGTTTGTTTGTTTCGGAAACAGTCAGAGGGGGGCCATCGAATTTCTTGGGTTGGTAGAGAAATAGTGCAACTAGCTCCAGTAAAAAAATTAGTTATACAAGATGTTTCGTTTCGGAGCTATTAAACGTCAAAGTCGAAATTTCCGCGATTTTCGTTGAAAAGAGGACCTGGAGCTTTAAAACTCTATTGAAACTGGTGAAGATCGGAAAATGGAAAGTAATTAATTCTTTTGAATATTTTTAGGTCGAAAAATGCCTTTTGCAGGCCCCTTTTAGTACCTAATAACTCGGAAACCAAACGTCGGATCGAAAAACGGATTCATAAGTGAAACTTTAAAATCTCAAATACTTTCTTTTTGCAATACATTTACCTAAACCTAAAATCACTGGCAAATTTAGATTTTTGACCCAAATATTTCACGGTTCTTAATTTTTTGTGGGGTGTAATGGTGTAAATGGGTCAAATTAAAATCCTATATACGCCATCGGAAAGAGCTCGTCGAAATACATGATTTCGATATTTTTTAGTTTCTTTATTCTTTATATGAAGGGAGTAATCGCCGATTAAATTTCAATTTTTTGACTTTTTTTGCCCTTGACATCGGAACATTTGAATCACTTTGTATTTTTTCCTCTCTATTTTTTTCCCAATTTTTCAACACTATCTTATAAAGGGATAATCATACATTAAAATGAATACCGAATGGGTCATCCAGGAGCGTATTTAAGGGGTAAAATCCGAAGTTTCTTGATTTTTTCCGACAAATCCTATTTTTAACCGGCATTATTCCACACTATATTTACCTTATTTAGTGATTCTTTTTGGGTTTATTTTATCCGTTAATTATCTAAGAATACCTCCCACTAATTTAAATCGCTTATTTTTTCGTTAAAGTTATGAATAAATAGGTTTATTTGCTTCGGGGACATGCAAAATTTGAAATTTTTTGAATTTTCGAAGATTGCCTTGAAAACAAAGAATTGCAGTTTATTTACTCGAAATTATTAAGATATGATGTGGGAAAAGGGTCTAGTCGGTTAACTATACTATTACCTCGTAAATTATTGTTCTTTGACAGAAACATTTTTACACCAATTTTCAAACCCCTCCTCTCAGTAATGAGGGAGATATGGGGGTGGCAACCCTTAACTTAAAAATTCATTATCTTTAAAACTATTTGAGATATCTCAATGAAATTTTAACTGTGCATAGTTATTTATAAGGTTTATATAATATAATTTTTTCAGATTTTTATCTCATTAATAAATGGTAAAAAACAAGATGTTTAATTTTTAGGGGTGGTTTATCATGCTTACCCCCGGAGTGACACCTACTAAAAAAAATTAGTATAATCGTATATTCTCTAGTAATAACATAAAAAAATTACACAAAGCTCGTATAGGTGGAACATTATTAAAAAAAATAAAAATCAATGTGTTATTCCCGATTCCTTCATTTGTACGACTTATACTTACATTAATTCGCCAAAATATATGCTTCATTTCATGTCACATTGATTTTTATTTTTTTTAACAATGTTCCACCTATTCGAGCTTTGTGTAATTTTTTTGTTATTACTAGAGAATAGAGGATTATACTAATTTTTTTTAGTTGGTGTCACTACGGGGGTAAATATGATAAACCACCCCTAAAAACTAAACATCTTCTTTTTTACCATTTAGTAATGAGATAAAAATCTGAAAAAATTATATTATATAAACCTTATAAATAACTATGCACAGTTAAAATTTCATTGAGATATCTCAAATAGTTTTAAAGATAATGAATTTTTAAGTTAAGGGTTGCCACCCCCATATCTCCCTCATTACTGAGAGGAGGGGTTTGAAATTTGGTGTAAAAATGTTTCTGTCAAAGAACAATAATTTACGAGGTAAGAACATGGAAACGACGTTGGGGCACTTTTATATAGTTAACCGGCTAGACCCTTTCGCAAAAATTCCAGTTTTTCTTGCAAAATTGAAAGGTTCCTGGACCGATTTCGGCTTGAAATATACATGAATAGGATTTTAGCAACCTTCTACTTTAAGTGCAGGGATATTTCACAGATGAGTTACGCATTAAATGGCATTTTTATAGATTTTTCGATGACCTTACAACACTAGAATTCACCATGTACTCATTATGAGCCATAAAAACACTTTTGATGACACAGCCAATCGGATCACGTTTTACAAGTTTCGAAATTCGCGCGAAAATTTACAGTAGAAAATCCTTTTTTTTTTGGTAATAAAGACCAAAATAAATGGATAACAGCAACCGCCATAAACATTTAATTTATGTAGAGAATATAAAAAAAATATTTCAGATTTATATGGGTTATATGCACATTCCCTATTACCACAAAAAGAACACACGATATATCAAAATTGCACATACTTTGTAAATTGCTCGAATTTCACAAAAGCTAATTACATACTACTACATAATATTTTAAGTCATTCTGTGTTCACCCTGTTTGATTTTTAATTAAATTATTAAATAATTTAAAAACGCGACTTTATTTTCTAATTTACCTAAACACAAAAATATAAAATCAGTAACTAATCTTAATAAACTTAATCCTATCAACCACTCGAGCTTTAAGTTTTACCTACCACGTGAATTTAACGTAACGTAAAATAGTAATATCGAATTTTGCTTTCTGGATCCGCCCCTGGTATAGGGTGTGCCATGTTTACCTGTTTAAAGTTTCAAGATAATATTCGGAGCGCAAAAATAAAAAAAAATTAAAAAGTGAGAATTCAGATTTTCAACTGATGATGATATATACAGGGTGGTGCAACCAAGATGGGGTGGACGATTGTGAGTAAACGGTGAGGAATTTGGAAAAAAATTTTTTTTGGATATTATCGATAGTCAGACACGCTATGTTTTAAAATTATTGCCATAATACAGGGTGGTCCGAAAAACTCGTGGCGAACCAAACTTGTATTTTTTTAAATGGGACACCCGGTATATTATTGTTCCAATTGATTCTCCTGTTCGTTACGATCATTTTGATATAGGGTTTATTGGGTCTAAAACTTATAGTAAGGGAATGGGAGGCGGTTAAAGTTGAAAAAATGCTCACAGTTCGGCCATTTTTTAAAGAAATTTGAAACAGGTATGGAAAAACCAAATATTCCATAAAACGTTACATATCCTTGAATACATTAATCACTTGCAATTTGTTTAAAATTATTCACTGTTATACAGGGTGGTCAAGTTTTGCAAATACGCCCTGGACTCATTTTTTTTAAATGGAACACCCTGTATATTTTATTTTCATGTTAAAGATAACATTACTAGCTTTCAAAAAATACCATACATGATGCCTTTCTGACCAACAGTTTTTTAGTAAACTAGCCGTGAAAGCAAAGTTTCTTCATTCTAATACGATTATACTGAATTTACGTTGTTTATTATTAAATATCTAATATTAGGAGGCCATGACACTATTATAAATGAAACAAAATATTGTCAAAGCTACTGCCGCATAATCCATTATTTACAAGTTAAGCGTAGGTGAGGTAAGAAAACTGAGACCCGAAACCTTTACATGCTTTTTAGAGAAATTTCAAAAAACAGAAAATATTGTTTTTAGGAAATGTAAAGTAATTAATAAACAAAGATAATCAGTTATCAGTATTATTAATAGTGTAAGAAAATTAATTAAGCAAAAACAGAACATCTTTTAAAATTATTTAGGTATGTACTTACTTGTAAACCTAATTTAATTTAAACAAGTAAGTACATACCTAAATAATTTTAAAAGATGTTCTGTTTTTGCTTAATTAATTTCCTTACACTATTAATAATACTGATAACTGATTATCTTTGTTTATTAATTACTTTACATTTCCTAAAAACAATATTTTCTGTTTTTTGAAATATCTCTAATAAACATGTAAAAGTTTCGGGTCTCAGTTTTCTTACCTCATAATTATTGGGCCACCTACACTTAACTTGTAAATAATGGATTATGCGGCAGTAGCTTTGACAAGTTCGTCAATCTTTTGTTTCATTTCAATAATAAACAACGTAAATTCAGTATAATCGTATTAGAATGAAGAAACTTTGCTTTCACGGCTGGTTTACTAAAAAACTGTTGGTCAGAAAGGCATCATGTATGGTATTTTTTGAAAGCTAGTAATGTTATCTTTAACATGAAAATAAAATATATAGGGTGTTCCATTTAAAAAAAATGAGTCCAGGGCGTATTTGCAAAACTTGACCACCCTGTATAACAGTGAATAATGTTAAACAAATTGCAAGTGATTAATGTATTCAAGGCTATGTAACGTTTTATGGAATATTTGGTTTTTCCATACCTGTTTCAAATTTCTTTAAAAAATGGCCGAACTGTGAGCATTTTTTCAACTTTAACCGCCTCCCATTCCCTTACTATAAGTTTTAGACCCAATAAACCCTATATCAAAATGATCGTAACGAACAGGAGAATCAATTGGAACAATAATATACCGGGTGTCCCATTTAAAAAAATACAAGTTTGGTTCGCCACGAGTTTTTCGGACCACCCTGTATTATGGCAATAATTTTAAAACATAGCGTGTCTGACTATCGATAATATCCAAAACAAATTTTTTCCAAATTCCTCACCGTTTACTCACAATCGTCCACCCCATCTTGGTTGCACCACCCTGTATATATATATATATATATATATATATATATATATATATATATATATATAGATTATCTATTTATCTAAAGTTATCAGTGCAAGCCTTGGAAAAAATGCGAAATCCACCTAAACCTCATTTTTAAAAAATGTGCGTAGTTGTAAGATTATTTATCAGTGCAGTGGTAGAATTAAATCTAGACTTAAAGTATAAATCTCATATTAAATCAAGACTGAGAGATTTAGGGAAAAAAGACTTGGAGAAACACCATAAAACAGCTGCACCTTCTTGTGACTTAAATTAGGTTTTAAGATATTAAAACATATAAGATAATTAATCCAAACAATTAATAAAGGATTTCTTTTGGTTAAATGTAACGATTGTTCGTTTGTTTCTTGCCATAGCACTTTTAAACAGTGACGTCATCGGGCAGAATAAAGAAGAGATAAATAGAGAATATGCATATAACCCAAATAAATCTGAAACATTTTTTTTATATTCTCTACATAAATTAAATATGTTTATGGCGGTTGCTGCTATCCATTTATTTTGGTCTTTATTAACAAAAAATTTTATACTGCAAATTTTCGGGCGAATTTCGAAACTTTGTAAAATGTGATCCCATTGGCTGTGTTGTCAAAAGAGAACTCAGACTCATCATGAATACATGGCGAATTCCAGTGTTGTAGAGTCATCAAAAACTCAATAAAAATGGCATTTAATGCGTAACTCATCCAATGAAATATTCCTGCACTTAAAGTAGAAGGTTCCTAAAATCTTATTCATATATACTTCAAGCCGAAATCGGTCCAGGAACCTATCAATTTTGCAACAAAAACTGGCATTTCTGCGAAATTTTGACATATCATCTTAATAATTTCGAGTAAATAAACTCAATTCTTTATTTCCATTGCAATCTTCGAAAATTCAAAAATTTTCAAATTTTAGATGTCCCCGATGAAAATAAACCTATTTATTTATAACTTTAACGAAAAAATAAGCGATTTAATTTATCTTAGATAATTAACGGATGAAATAAACCCCAAAAAGAATCACTAAATAAGGTATGGTGTGGAATAATGTCGGTTAGAAATAGGATTTGTCGGGAAAAATCAAGAAAATTCTATTTTTACCCCTTAAATACCCATGACCCATTCGGTATTCATTTTAAAGTGTGATTATCCCTTTATAAGTTAGTGTTGAAAAATTGGGAAAATATTAGATAGGAAAAAATACAGAGTGATTCAAATGTACCGATGTCGAGGGCAAACAAAGTAAAAAATTGAAATTTAATCGGCGATTGCTTCCTTCCTATAGAGAATGAAGAAACTAAAAAATATGGATACCATATACTTGGACGAGCTCTTTCCGATGACGTATATGGGATTTTAATTTGAACCATTTTGACCCCACAAAAAATTAAAAAGCGTGAAATATTTGGGCCAAAATCTAAATTTCCAGTTTTTTCCAAATATTTCAATTTTCCAGTGATTTCAGGTTTAGGTAAATGTATTGCAAAAAGAAAGTATTTGAGATTTTAAAGTTTCACTTATGAATCCGTTTTTCGATCCGACGTTTTGTTCTCGAGTTATTAGGTACGAAAGAGGGATCTGCAAGTGGCATTTTTCGACCTAAAAAAATTCAAAAGAATGACTTGCCATTTTCTGATCCTCACCAGTTTCAGTAGAGTTCTGAAGCTCCGGGTCCCCTACAACCTCCGAAAATTTACATAGATTTAATTCACTTTTGTGACCTGTACCCGATTTCAACAGAAATCGAGGAAATTTCGACGAGGGATTTTGACGTTTAATAGCTCCAAAGCGTATAACTGAATTTTTTACCGAAGCTAGTTGAACTGTTCCTCTATCAACCCAAAAAATTCGATTTCTTTGCCTCTGACTGTTTCCGAGAAAAGCAAACCTGTTCGACTTTAGGTTAATCTTTACGTTAACATGTAGATTGACACTTATTTTTGCTGATCTCCTGACGTCATTTTTCATTAAGGACACAAGGTTACTTTTTAAATTGTAATAAATTATACCGAGAAGTAAACATTTCTTGTAGCTAAATTATCCTAGTAGTTTTCGTCAAAATATTATTTTTGGGTTTGTAATGACTTCCTTAAACGATTTTACCTATAAAAAAATATGTGCATGCATATTACTTTTGCTCAAACGGATGACACGATTTATTGCCAACTTAACAAAGTAAAATTCTCAAATTCTGAAATGAATGGCGATTTTTCACCCAATTTCGAACCGCAAAATTGATATTCGAATTTACGTCCAATTTTGAAAAACTGTCGTTCAGATTCACTAAGAGCGTTTAAGATTTAGCACTGGTTTAAATTAAGATCTTATACATTAACAGTTATGTTTTGACAGGTTTTTGTCCTGTCATTGTTAATAAGTCGTCATTAAAAACTTATGAATTATTCTGATATTTCAGCGATTTGCTTGGTTTCCAAATGATTTTCATCTTTGAACGAGTTGCTGTAATGAATTTAGTATTTAGTTCTATTATTGTCGAAAGTACGTAGTAAAATTGCCCTTTTCTTTATAAATTTTCGAAACAGCTCAGACATAAATTCATAGCATAAAATTTAGTTGTCTTATTCTTACACTTGTCAGTTTAAAACTTTGGTTGTCAAATTAGACCGGACTAGCGTTGGAGAATCTGGGTATGTATGTCTATTTTCAATTTCTGATCATCTGAATTATATAGGATTGAACCATGGATTGATTGAACTAAAGAAAACAGGGTGAAACGTGAGACCTTGTTTTCCCGTAATTTTCATAGTGACCCTTAGCGGTTTTTTATATCCTTATATAAAAATAGTCACAGCTCTCTTAATAAGTAATGTAAAAACGAAAATAAAAAAGCTAACGTTTGATACTCACAAACCTTAGGAGAGTAATGAATGACAAGTTTTCAAGGGCGTTTATAGGAAAAAGTTCTTGGGGGGGGGGGGGGGGGGGGGTTACACGGAAAAATCTGAGGGGGTAATAAAGGGTAAAGTTCTGAGGGGTGGTAATAGAGAAAAAAGTATTACGAGGGAGGGGGAAGGTAATGATGACCTTAACTACAGTCCGATTCACATTTAAAATTATAACTTACACCACAGATTTATATAAATCTGTGCTTACACTAAGATTTAATGAATTAAACCGCTTGCATTTGACAATTAAGATTTTGAGAAGTTAAGAATAAGACAACTAAGTTTTATACCATAAATTTATTTTTGAGTCTGCGAAAGGACTTATAATGAAGGGTAAATCTATTTAAGTATGTTTTATTCTCAGCAATATAACTGAAAACTGAAAGCATTTTGAAAATAACGTATAATCAAAAAAAAAAACGTCCTCAAAGTATGCCGTAGAATCAAGCACGCATATATGTATTGAATTATTACTCTTGAAAGGTAACATAGGGTAAAAGGTATACTTAGGTGAATGAAAAATAAAACTGTCAAGTTCTAAAGTTTTTATTTTAAAAAAAATTACATTTTTGCCATTGTCACTGCATAATACAGAATTAAAAAAAACCAATACAACAAAGAGCCTAAAAATTATAAATTTAAACTAAATGAGAGACGTGTCCACTTTCTACTTCCAAACATGTTCTCATTCTTTTTCTTTACAGCATCAACAACATTGGTGAGCACTTGGGCGGAGTTTTTAATCTCCTGAAATTTATTTGTTATTATAGCCCGTAGGTCTTCTAAATTTTCACAAGGGGTTTTAAAAACAAAGTTTTTAATGTGTGGCCATAAAAAAGTCGCACGGCGTGAGATCGCAGGACCGTGGTGGCCACCTAACTGGCATATTACGACTAATGATTCGGTCTTCAACAAATTCTTCCAAAAAATTGAAATTATCAAGAGTTACGTGAGTTGGTAGCCTTGTCGCATCTCTTCATCGTCTAATGCGTTTACAAAATTTGCTAAAATTTCATTACGGTATCGCGTCGAATTGAGAGTCCCTTAAAAAAAATCGGTCCAATTAACCTTCTTTTCGCTATGGCCACCCGCAAGCCAACTTGCTGTGAATGCAAAGGCTTCTCTATAAAAAAATGTGGATTTTCAGAACTCCACATTATCATTTGTTGAGAAGTTACGTAACCAGATAGGTAAAACCATGCCTCGTCAGTAAAAAAGGTTTTTTTCAAATACATTTTCATTATTATGCACATTACCCATAAACCAATCTAAAAATTGCATTTGCTGCGGCTTGTCGTTTGGTAACAATTCTTGGACTGAGCTTAGACGATAAGGGTGCATATGCAGGTCACATTTCTGGATTGTATTGCAGATGATACATTTACTTGCTGGCTTAAACGCCGAATAGGGGTTTGTGAGTGTCCATTAACAATTTGCCCCAATTCTTCTACGTTTTGTGCAGTGCGAACTTTGGGTCTCCCACTGCCTTCCTTTCTATTCACACTTCCTATTTCTCTAAACAAAGCCACAGATCTAGTCAAAACTTGGCGAAACTGGTCGAAATCCATGACTATGTGTGGAAACTCTGTTTTAAAATCCTGAATGGCGTCCCGTGTTGAATAAACCCACTGGCCGTCAACCCTTCTACCGTTTCTAAAGTAAAGTTTCGATCATAAAAGTTTTTTGTTCTGCCGTTATTACCATATTTAATTTTGTTAAAAATAAAAACTTCAGAACATGACAGTTTTATTTTTCATTCACCAATACCTTTTACCTATGTTACCTTTCAAGAGTAATAATTCAAGATATGCATGACTGATTATATTGATTCCACAGAAAACTTTGACGACGTTTTTTTTATCTTACGTTACGTTCTAATACAAAAATTTATTTGCAACATAAATAACTTATATAGAATGAAATCAGGTTGCTAGTTTTTACGATGAGTCTTAAGGCTTCATTTGCCTACCACACCCATTTATTGCACACTTCATTTTATTTTAGTACACTTGCTTTCATTTCTTTTTGTATAAATATTATCACAATATGAACCGTAGATTCATGTTCTGTAGTTTTTTTTAATGTGTTAATAAAAGTTTCAAGATATTTTATAATCTATTTTATAAATTGTATTTTAAAGAAATATTGAGGCTCTAGGGACAGAAAAAATGTCACCATATATCTTTCAAAATACAAATCGTCTGATTGAAATCATTAAATACCTTGAAACTTTAAACAATTTACAAAATGTGAATCTATAGGTACTTAGTTAATATACTGGAAATGTTATTGCCAAAAATTGTAAAGCGAAAATCAACTCAAAGTGAAAATAAGTTGGCCACCGTGGACGCGATCGGCAAATTCCAAATTAATGTTTTTACGCACCATCTAAAAATGTTCATGGCAAAATAGTTGCGTTCACACCTCTAGTAGAGATCCTCTATAGTAATACATCTTTTTCAATACCCATTACTAGACTACATTTATAACCATTACCATAATACTGAAAAATTTGAATAAATATTCTTCGGCGGCGAATGCGACGCGTCGATTAAAAAAAAAAACCGGTAGAACTCGTGGTAAAATTTACCATAAAAGGCTGGCTGTTTTATCAAAAATGGTCGGTCGGACACTTAAACAGATTTTTATGTTAATTCACTCATTTACATATTATTCATATTTAAATCAATACCCAAGCAAAACATCGTTAATTTCTCCACTTAAGGAAATGCATCGAAATGTCATTTTATGTTTGTTCTGGATTGTAAGCCCATTTTTGACTTAGTACTTGTTGAAAAGCTTAAAACAATCTGGATAACAATGACATGTTCCACAGGGAGTGTAAAGCAGTGAACTTACTAATCAACAGGCTAGGGAAGGTGCACCAGGGTCCGGTGCCGTATCTAGGTGTAGGCAGAGTAGGCCCTTGCCTAGGGGCGACAGTGGCAAGGGGCGGCAAAAGAGCCTATAAGCTAATTAGGTTTATAGGGGCGCAAAAATCCTGGCATGCCTTCAGTAAAATTTAGCCTAGCTACGGCACTGCAAGTCTTTTAAAATTGACTCTGTAAACATGGGCTCGCAGACTTTTGTCAAAATAATATACTTTTTAAGATTTTATTTGTAGTAATTTATACAAATACACTAATAACTAAAAACAGAAAAAATTCCGTCAAGTGCAAGCTATACCTGCACAATTAGTGTTTCGTGCCATCAGCCCCCACTTAACCTGAGCAAATCTCGGCCCCCCGATCTCCACCCATCTGCCATCGACGGCATCAACGCCGTATCACATCGCGTATGCGCGGAGCTGAGAGGGGAGCGTTTAGAGTGAGCCAAATTAAAAATTTTAAAAAACGTTGTTCCTTCCATCGTGAGAAATATTTTGACTTTTTCTCTAAAACCAATGGTTCAGCAGTTATATGGAAATAAACAATTTAATTGTTTATAACAATTGACGCGCTAGAATTTTTCAATCCTGATAATTTTGACTCAATCTACACCTAATTCTCATAGAGCTATCATATTAACCTTTGATTTTTCACAAGTCTTCTAGCTACAGTGGGGGTTCATTTTTTGCCTTCCGTCTGCATTATGTTATATCCCTCTAACAATCACATTATAAAATAACATTAATTTTAGGAAAAATCATCATCAAGATGAGATTCTATTTAAACAAATGTATCAAATAAGAAATTAAAAAATTTATTTTATTACGTCACAGCAAAGATAAATCTTTTATTCTACTTTGTTACGTAGTTTTATGAACCACCTCTGAAAAGTCAAGTCAAATTTCACAAAAGGACAAAATACACTCATGTGCTATTAAAACTTTTGCCCTAAATTAAAAATTTTGCCTTAAAGAGAATCTCCTGTGTTGACACGAAAAAATCTACGGGAAGTTTAATAACGCTGACTGAAAAAGTATTATGTATGTAAAGACATACTCCGCCACCTCTTGTGGGGCGGTCATGGCGAATGACAGCAAGTCCATCAACAGAGAGGACCGAGTCAGAAATCCCCGAAGTTAACCACGTTTCACTTAACGCAAAAACCGAGTATTCAGATTTCCTTAAAAAACACCTGAAGTTACTAATTTTGTTGATCAAGGAGCGAATGTTTATATGACCATCACGAAAACCAGTCTTAAGGTTCTAACTTCTGATCCTCTAAAACGTTAAAGAAGATAGAAAATCAATGAGACGGAAAGGGACAACATATTCCTCTTTCAACTAAGTCGAGTCGCTGCGATAGACCCTGTGGTCAAAGTCTGGGAATTTAAGCAATAAACAAAACGTATTATTTACTATTTAGTAAGCAAGTATATATAACTAGATGATCTATTAGAAATTTATTTATAAGTTAAATTTATTAAGAAAAATTAGTAACCATTGAGCCTGCCTTAAAATGCCTAAATGTTCCCACTTGTACACCTGACGGCTCGTGTACGGATAAATAAACAATGACTCTTCATTGAAATTCATCACACGAAAAAAAATGTTTATATTCGGCGTGAAGCCAAAGCCAACTCCAATTATGTATCGTGACAATTTGTATCTTGATGCAGACGTAATTGTTTTTTAAATGCGTATATAACCTGTTAATTAAAACATATTAAATTATTTATTTGATGATCAATACCGATAACTAATAATTTTCGTTTTTCTTATTAAAAAACCCAAAAGAAGATTTAAAAGTCAAGAAGTGAAGAAAAACTGCGTTTTAAAATAAAAATTGACCAATAATGTATAAAATAGCAACAACGTGAGAGGGGGGGGGGGGTGTTGATTGTTTAAAATTATGACACTTTCCCCCTACTCCTTGCTCCTTCATTCTTTGAATTTTATGATCAATCGATGGTAATGATACGGGCCTTATAACAGCACAAACCATTTATCTGCTACAGCTCGGATTCTTGAAAGCTAACAGTCTTGTAGCAATATTGGCATGCATCATAGGGTTTCTGTATCGTGCAGGCCGCCACAAACACGTTGCACTCTGCGTTTATGAAAATAAGACATGCAACACCGTAACACTGTGGATACAGTTTGTTCAACGAGGTCAGAAATTTCCTGGAGTTTAAAAAGTCCAGTTTCTGTAGTCTTGGAATACGACCTTAAATTAAATTAACTATCTTATACCGGCTCACCTTTCTATAGCTGGTATGTTATGTCAAGAATAATAATTATTACACCCTGATTCTAGGAGGATACGTGTTTGGAGGGCACCTGGCACCAGAGAACGGATTCAGCACGTACAAGAAGTCCACTTCTACAGGAGGAGACACAATCATGATATCGGTTGACTAGAAATAGATCAACAGCATTCTATGAAAACAAAGCCAAATACCTTGGTATAACACTGAATACCAAGTTCAGATGGAAGGAACACGAAAGGAAAAAAAGAAGAACTGAACATAAAATTCCGACAGTACAAATGGCTCATAATAAGACATTTCAGGGTGTATCTATACAATAAAACTCTGATTTGCAATCAAATTTTAAAACCTACCTGGATGTATGGCATACAACTCTGAGGGTGTGCAAAGGATAGTAACATCAAAGTAATCCAAACAGTCCAAAACAAAGCTCTGCGTGCAATGGTGGATGCACCGTAGTACGTGAGGAACAGCGATATACACAAAGATTTGGCATCCCAATGGTTAAAGATGAGATTAAAAGGTTTGCGAAGAGGCATGAATATCGGCTTCCCCTCCCTGAGAACGTAGAAATACAACAACCACCAACTGTCCCGAAGATTGAAGAATACAAAACCATTTGACCTCGTATAGTGTTATGATTTAATTCAGAGCATTGTGCGTAAGTGAGAGTGTAGTTGGAAGAATAACAGAACAACAGAATAGAACAGGATGTCATTGGACTGATTTAGTACCTAGTTTTAAGATATTTAGATGAAAATTACGGCTAGGGGTGTCAATTCCGGGATCCCGAAAACCCGGGGTCCCGAAAACCCGATGTCCCGGGATCCAGGAGTATAAACCGGATTCAAACATACCGGGATCGATTAATATTTTCGGGATTAATCTCGAAATGTTCTCTAGCGACACCGACAGCGATATACAAGACACTGAACGTATGGATAAGGTGGAGGTTTTGGAAAAAAGTGACGCTTTGGAAGCAATCATTACCAATAATCATGAGACATATTTCGAACATTTAGAAAATCGCCAACTAAAAATGATATACTACAAAAGTATATCAAAAATGATCATGGGAAAGATCTAAAAGTTGTATTATATTGCAAAACGAGATGGAGCAGCTTACTTGACATGCTCGAGTGTTTTACACTATTAGAGAACTTCATTTCAAAAGATCTTATTGATCTAAACATAACAGGAATCAGGATTGAGAATGTAAGGTTCTCAAAGGCGTTATAAAAGCTCTCCAACCAATAAAAATTACAGTTGAAGCCCTCTACCG
Organism: Philopedon plagiatum; assembly: GCA_963971165.1. Lineage (NCBI taxonomy): Eukaryota > Metazoa > Arthropoda > Insecta > Coleoptera > Curculionidae > Philopedon > Philopedon plagiatum. The sequence goes on along the minus strand of OZ020192.1, from coordinate 20,481,201 downwards.
TCGCGATATGGATTTATGAAAGGCAAATGAGGCATTAAAGTTCATGTTGAAGGAATTACAGAATGAAAACCCTCCTCAGTACGGAACTACAAGAGTCATTGAGAACAAAGATTAAGCAATGCAGAACAGACATTCTTTGTTATCTCAAAAATCCAGACATTCTAAACACTGAACAAGAGGACTGCTTCTAGATTGGAAACACTTTTAATCTGGCTAGATGCCGCCAACGAAAGTGAAACAGAAATCAGCGACGAAGATGACATTCCCATTGCAGAAATTCTGAGAGCAGAAGAGAATGAATTGAACGTCAAACTGCAAAAAGCATTACTAAAATGTTCAGAGCCATTACAAAAGCAAACCAGCAATAAGACCCGGATGTCCGCAATCCTTACTCAAGAAATTGATTATTTGCAAATCATGGCAGTCGCGGACGTAATCTTCAAAAAGCCTTTAAATTCCTACTAACCATTCTGCTCACAAGCATAGAACCCGGGAGATGTTTCTCATCCGCAGGAGTTTTCTGCAAAAAAATACGTTCTGGCCTGAAAAACGAAACAGTGGACGCCCTAATATTTTTGCGGTATTTTTTTAAATAACTAAAAATGTATACATATTATATATTTTTTGTATTTACAGTCGTTTAGGTGCTTGTTAGTTCATTTGTATGCTTAAACTTAATAAATAAAAATTTTAATATTTGAATCCCTTTAAATTTTTTTCGGAAGTAATCCCAGGATTAGAAAAGAAAAGCTCGAAAATCCCGGGATTAAAAAAATCAGTTGTGATTGACGCCCCTAGTTACGGCCTATATATCCGTTTGCCAATGTTACTGAAGTTTGCGTCGAAGCAGCAACGAACGGAGCGGGAGCCGTCGACGTACTAACTTCTAGATAACGACAATAATGAATTATATTTGTATACTTTAATTTATGTACTATGACTTAACGTTAAAGCCTTTAATGTATTAAGAAGTTATAAAACAAACTGTAAACAATATTTCCTAAACCTTAAATATGTTATAACGTTTCGAAGCAGGTCCGGGAAGGCGCGAGTGCAGTATTATAGAAAACACGTAACAGATCATATTTTCCCACTTTTCTCAAAAATACGAAAAATGTACCTCTTTTTTATTTCTTAAAATCAAAGGTAATCCTAAAGGACACAAGAGAAAAAACTTTGAGCCATTTAAAAGTTATGGAACACTTCGAAGCAGGACCGGGAAGGCGCCAATGCAATATTATAGAAAACACGTAACATATCATATTTTCCCACTTTTCTCAAAAATACGAAAAAAGTACCTCTTTTTTATTTCTGAAAATCAAAGGTAATCCTAACAGACACAAGAGAAAAAATTTTGAGAAATTTAAAAGTTATGGAACACTTCGAAGCAGGACCGGGAAGGCGCGAGTGCAGTATTATAGAAAACACGTAACAGATCATATTTTCCCACTTTTCTCAAAAATACGAAAAAAGTACCTCTTTTTTATTTCTTAAAATCAAAGGTAATCCTAAAAGACACAAGAGAAAAAATTTTGAGCCATTTAAAAGTTATGGAACACTTCGAAGCAGGACCGGGAAGGCGCGAGTGCAGTATTATAGAAAACACGTAACAGATCATATTTTCCCACTTTTCTCAAAAATACGAATAAAGTACCTCTTTTTTATTTCTTAAAATCAAAGGTAATCCTAAAAGACAGAAGAGAAAAAAATTTGAGCCATTTAAAAGTTATGGAACACTTCGAAGCAGGACCGGGAAGGCGCCAATGCAATATTATAGAAAACACGTAATATATCATATTTTCCCACTTTTCTCAAAAATACGAAAAAAGTTCCTCTTTTTTATTTCTTAAACTCAAAGATAATCCTAAAAGACACAAGAGAAAAAATTTTGAGCCATTTAAAAGTTATGGAACACTTCGAAGCAGGACCGGGAAGGCGCGAATGCAATATTATAGAAAACACGTAATATATCATATTTTCCCACTTTTCTCAAAAATACGAAAAAAGTATCTCTTTTTTATTTCTGAAAATCAAAGGTAATCCTAAAAGACACAAGAGAAAAAAATTTGAGCCATTTAAAAGTTATGGAACACTTCGAAGCAGGACCGGGAAGGCGCGAGTGCAGTATTATAGAAAACACGTAACAGATCATATTTTCCCACTTTTGTCAAAAATACGAAAAAAGTACCTCTTTTTTATTTCTTAAAATCAAAGATAATCCTAAAAGAGACAAGAGAAAAAATTTTGAGCCATTTAAAAGTGATGGAATACTTCGAAGCAGGACCGGGAAGGCGCGAATGCAATATTATAGAAAACACGTAATATATCATATTTTCCCACTTTCTCAAAAATACGAAAAAAGTACCTCTTTTTTATTTCTGAAAATCAAAGGTAATCCAAAAAGACACAAGAGGAAAAATTTTGAGCAATTTAAAAGTTATGGAACACTTCGAAGCAGGACCGGGAAGGCGCGAGTACAGTATTATAGAAAACACGTAACCCATCATATTTTCCCACTTTTCTCAAAAATACGAAAAAGTACCTCTGTTTTATTTCTTAAAATCAAAGGTAATCCTAAAAGACACAAGATAAAAAAATTTGAGCCATTTAAAAGTTATGGAACACTTCGAAGCAGGACCGGGAAGGCGCGAGTGCAGTATTATAGAAAACACGTAACAGATCATATTTTCCCACTTTTCTCAAAAATACGAAAAAAGTTCCTCTTTTTTATTTCTTAAAATCAAAGATAATCCTAAAAGACACAAGAGAAAAAATTTTGAGCCATTTAAAAGTTATGGAACACTTCGAAGCAGGACCGGGAAGGCGCGAATGCAATATTATAGAAAACACGTAATATATCATATTTTCCCACTTTTCTCAAAAATACGAAAAAAGTATCTCTTTTTTATTTCTGAAAATCAAAGGTAATCCTAACAGACACAAGAGAAAAAAATTTGAGCCATTTAAAAGTTATGGAACACTTCGAAGCAGGACCGGGAAGGCGCGAGTGCAGTATTATAGAAAACACGTAACAGATCATATTTTCCCACTTTTGTCAAAAATACGAAAAAAGTACCTCTTTTTTATTTCTTAAAATCAAAGATAATCCTAAAAGACACAAGAGAAAAAATTTTGAGCCATTTAAAAGTGATGGAACACTTCGAAGCAGGACCGGGAAGGCGCGAATGCAATATTATAGAAAACACGTAATATATCATATTTTCCCACTTTTCTCAAAAATACGAAAAAAGTACCTCTTTTATATTTCTGAAAATCAAAGGTAATCCAAAAAGACACAAGAGGAAAAATTTTGAGCAATTTAAAAGTTATGGAACACTTCGAAGCAGGACCGGGAAGGCGCGAGTACAGTATTATAGAAAACACGTAACCCATCATATTTTCCCACTTTTCTCAAAAATACGAAAAAGTACCTCTGTTTTATTTCTTAAAATCAAAGGTAATCCTAAAAGACACAAGATAAAAAAATTTGAGCCATTTAAAAGTTATGGAACACTTCGAAGCAGGACCGGGAAGGCGCGAGTGCAGTATTATAGAAAACACGTAACAGATCATATTTTCCCACTTTTCTCAAAAATACGAAAAAAGTACCTCTTTTTTATTTCTTAAAATCAAAGGTAATCCTAAAAGACACAAGAGAAAAAATTTTGAGCCATTTAAAAGTTATGGAACACTTCGAAGCAGGACCGGGAAGGCGCGAATGCAATATTATAGAAAAGACGTAATATATCATATTTTCCCACTTTTCTCAAAAATACGAAAAAAGTACCTTTTTTATTTCTTAAAATCAAAGATAATCCTAAAAGACACAAGAGAAAAAATTTTGAGCCATTTAAAAGTGATGGAACACTTCGAAGCAGGACCGGGAAGGCGCGAATGCAATATTATAGAAAACACGTAATATATCATATTTTCCCACTTTTCTCAAAAATACGAAAAAAGTACCTCTTTTTTATTTCTGAAAATCAAAGGTAATCCAAAAAGACACAAGACGAAAAATTTTGAGCAATTTAAAAGTTATGGAACACTTCGAAGCAGGACCGGGAAGGCGCGAGTACAGTATTATAGAAAACACGTAACCCATCATATTTTCCCACTTTTCTCAAAAATACGAAAAAGTACCTCTGTTTTATTTCTTAAAATCAAAGGTAATCCTAAAAGACACAAGATAAAAAAATTTGAGCCATTTAAAAGTTATGGAACACTTCGAAGCAGGACCGGGAAGGCGCGAGTGCAGTATTATAGAAAACACGTAACAGATCATATTTTCCCACTTTTCTCAAAAATACGAAAAAAGTACCTCTTTTTTATTTCTTAAAATCAAAGGTAATCCTAAAAGACACAAGAGAAAAAATTTTGAGCCATTTAAAAGTTATGGAACACTTCGAAGCAGGACCGGGAAGGCGCGAATGCAATATTATAGAAAAGACGTAATATATCATATTTTCCCACTTTTCTCAAAAATACGAAAAAAGTACCTTTTTTATTTCTGAAAATCAAAGGTAATCCTAAAAGACACAAGAGAAAAAAATTTTAGCCATTTAAAAGTTATGGAACACTTCGAAGCAGGACCGGGAAGGCGCGAGTGCAGTATTATAGAAAACACGTAACAGATCATATTTTCCCACTTTTCTCAAAAATACGAAAAAAGCACCTCTTTTTTATTTCTTAAAATCAAAGATAATCCTAAAAGACACAAGAGAAAAAATTTGGAGCCATTTAAAAGTTATGGAACACTTCGAAGCAGGACCGGGAAGGCGCGAATGCAATATTATAGAAAACACGTAATATATCATATTTTCCCACTTTTCTCAAAAATACGAAAAAAGTACCTCTTTTTTATTTCTTAAAATCAAAGGTAATCCTAAAAGACAGAAGAGAAAAAATTTTGAGCCATTTAAAAGTTATGGAACACTTCGAAGCAGGACCGGGAAGGCGCCAATGCAATATTATAGAAAACACGTAATATATCATATTTTCCCACTTTTCTCAAAAATACGAAAAAAGTACCTCTTTTTTATTTCTTAAAATCAAAGATAATCCTAAAAGACACAAGAGAAAAAATTTTGAGCCATTTAAAAGTTGTGGAACACTTCGAAGCAGGGCCGGGAAGGCGCGAGTGCAGTATTATAGAAAACACGTAACAGATCATATTTTCCCACTTTTCTCAAAAATACGAAAAAAGCACCTCTTTTTTATTTCTTAAAATCAAAGATAATCCTAAAAGACACAAGAGAAAAAATTTTGAGCCATTTAAAAGTTATGGAACACTTCGAAGCAGGACCGGGAAGGCGCGAATGCAATATTATAGAAAACACGTAATATATCATATTTTCCCACTTTTCTCAAAAATACGAAAAAAGTACCTCTTTTTTATTTCTTAAAATCAAAGGTAATCCTAAAAGACACAAGATAAAAAAATTTGAGCCATTTAAAAGTTATGGAACACTTCGAAGCAGGACCGGGAAGGCGCGAGTGCAGTATTATAGAAAACACGTAACAGATCATATTTTCCCACTTTTCTGAAAAATACGAAAAAAGTACCTCTTTTTTATTTCTTAAAATCAAAGGTAATCCTAAAAGACAGAAGAGAAAAAATTTTGAGCCATTTAAAAGTTATGGAACACTTCGAAGCAGGACCGGGAAGGCGCCAATGCAATATTACAGAAAACACGTAACATATCATATTTTCCCACTTTTCTCAAAAATACGAAAAAAGTACCTCTTTTTTATTTCTTAAAATCAAAGGTAATCCTAAAAGACACAAGAGAAAAAATTTTGAGCCTTTTAAAAGTTATGGAACACTTCGAAGCAGGACCGCGAAGGCGTGAATGCAATATTATAGAAAACACGTAAGAGATCACATTTTCCCACTTTCCTCAAAAATAAGGAAAAAGTACCTCTTTTTTATTTCTTAAGAACACCCATCCCTTATTCATGTGTGGGTTTTACTGACAGACAAATATGTTAAAAATAAAAGCCCTTACCTATAGATGAAATATTTTAACAATCCACAAAATGGGAAACTAGCTTAAAAAAGTAATGTTCACAGGTAACTTTCCAACAAGCTTGCACTTCACTACTATACACAGATAAAAATAAAAAACAGCACCGTAAACGGCAATATACAAGTTCGGCTCTCAACAACAACACAGAGAAAAATATCCATCCACAACAATTTCCCCAAAATGACAACTTTTTCAATACCCTTTTAATAACCAGGTAAGAATTAGGTGGTACCTAACAGGGCTGTGAATACTAAGTGGGAGTAGACGGGTAACGTCCTAATTGCTTACGGTTTATTACCTATCGATAACGATTTTCCCTTGATCATCAGCTAAGTTGGGTAAATTGGTCTTGAAATTGTTTAACTCTTTTCGAAATAAAATACAGGTACTCTTTAAGTATTGTCGCGAAAAATAATAATGTATACCAAACTGGCTCTTTGCCTATATTACTGCACGCACTTATTTCCGGTACAGAATGGGAGGTCCCTTAGCATTAACATAGCTTAAAATTTTGTTCTCTTGTACCCTTGAGTATTACATTTGATTATGAAAAATTGAAAAGAGGTACTTCTTTCGTATTTTTGAGAAAAGTGGGAAAATATGATCTGTTACGTGTTTTCTATAATACTGCACTCGCGCCTTCCCGGTCCTGCTTCGAAGTGTTCCATAACTTTTAAATGGCTCAAATTTTTTTATCTTGTGTCCTTTAGGATTACCTTTGATTTTAAGAAATAAAAAAGAGGTACTTTTTTCGTATTTTTGAGAAAAGTGGGAAAATGTGATCTCTTACGTGTTTTCTATAATATTGCATTCGCGCCTTCCCGGTCCTGCTTCGAAGTGTTCCATAACTTTTAAATGGCTCAAAATTTTTTCTCTTGTGTCTTTTAGGATTATCTTTGATTTTAAGAAGTAAAAAAGAGGTACTTTTTTCGTATTTTTGACAAAAGTGGGAAAATATGATCTGTTACGTGTTTTCTATAATACTGCACTCGCGCCTTCCCGGTCCTGCTTCGAAGTGTTCCATAACTTTTAAATGGCTCAAAATTTTTTCTCTTGTGTCTTTTAGGATTACCTTTGATTTTAAGAAATAAAAAAGAGGTACTTTTTTCGTATTTTTGAGAAAAGTGAGAAAATATGATCTGTTACGTGTTTTCTATAATACTGCACTCGCGCCTTCCCGGTCCTGCTTCGAAGTGTTCCATAACTTTTAAATGGCTCAAATTTTTTTCTCTTTTGTCTTTTAGGATTACCTTTGATTTTAAGAAATAAAAAAGAGGTACTTTTTTCGTATTTTTGAGAAAAGTGGGAAAATATGATATGTTACGTGTTTTCTATAATATTGCATTGGCGCCTTCCCGGTCCTGCTTCGAAGTGTTCCATAACTTTTAAATGGCTCAAAATTTTTTCTCTTCTGTCTTTTAGGATTACCTTTGATTTTAAGAAATAAAAAAGAGGTACTTTTTTCGTATTTTTGAGAAAAGTGGGAAAATATGATCTGTTACGTGATTTTTATAATACTGCACTAGCGCCTTCCCGGTCCTGCTTCGAAGTCTTCTATAACTTTCAAATGGCTCAAAATTTTTTCTCTTGTGTCTGTTAGGATTACCTTTGATTTTCAGAAATAAAAAAGAGGTACTTTTTTCGTATTTTTGAGAAAAGTGGGAAAATATGATCTGTTATGTGTTTTCTATAATACTGCACTCGCGCCTTCCCGGTCCTGCTTCGAAGTGTTCCATAACTTTTAAATGGCTCCAATTTTTTTATCTTGTGTCTTTTAGGATTACCTTTGATTTTAAGAAATAAAAAGAGGTACTTTTTTCGTATTTTTGAGAAAAGTGGGAAAATATGATCTGTTACGTGTTTTCTATAATACTGCACTCGCGCCTTCCCGGTCCTGCTTCGAAGTGCTCCATAACTTTTAAATGGCTCAAAATTTTTTCTCTTGTGTCTGTTAGGATTACCTTTGATTTTCAGAAATAAAAAAGAGGTACTTTTTTCGTATTTTTGACAAAAGTGGGAAAATATGATCTGTTACGTGTTTTCTATAATACTGCACTCGCGCCTTCCCGGTCCTGCTTCGAAGTGTTCCATAACCATTAAATGGCTCAAAATTTTTTCTCTTGTGTCTTTTAGGATTACCTTTGATTTTAAGAAATAAAAAAGAGGTACTTTTTTCGTATTTTTGAGAAAAGTGAGAAAATATGATCTGTTACGTGTTTTCTATAATACTGCACTCGCGCCTTCCCGGTCCTGCTTCGAAGTGTTCCATAACTTTTAAATGGCTCAAAATTTTTTCTCTTGTGTCTGTTAGGATTACCTTTGATTTTCAGAAATAAATAAGAGGTACTTTTTTCGTATTTTTGAGGAAAGTGGGAAAATATGATATGTTACGTGTTTTCTATAATACTGCACTCGCGCCTTCCCGGTCCTGCTTCGAAGTGTTCCATAACCATTAAATGGCTCAAAATTTTTTCTCTTGTGTCTTTTAGGATTACCTTTGATTTTAAGAAATAAAAAAGAGGTACTTTTTTCGTATTTTTGAGAAAAGTGAGAAAATATGATCTGTTACGTGTTTTCTATAATACTGCACTCGCGCCTTCCCGGTCCTGCTTCGAAGTGTTCCATAACTTTTAAATGGCTCAAAATTTTTTCTCTTGTGTCTTTTAGGATTACCTTTGATTTTAAGAAATAAAAAAGAGGTACTTTTTTCGTATTTTTGAGAAAAGTGGGAAAATATGATCTGTTACGTGTTTTCTATAATACTGCACTCGCGCCTTCCCGGACCTGCTTCGAAACGTTATAACATATTTGAGGTTTAGGAAATATTGTTTACAGTTTGTTTTATAACTTCTTAATACATTAAAGGCTTTAACGTTAAGTCATAGTACATAAATTAAAGTATACAAATATAATTCATTATTGTCGTTATCTAGAAGTTAGTACGTCGACGGCTCCCGCTCCGTTCGTTGCTGCTTCGACGCAAACTTCAGTAACATGTTTGCCAAGTGTATTTAGAAAAATATGTGATTAATTAGGTAAAAGTTGCTTTTATTTAGTCTTTTTCTAGTGGCAGAAGGGTATGCAGCTGGCTATTCAAAAATAAAAGGTAGTTTTCTATTACACTAGTTCTACTTTTTAAAATGGTAGCAAATTTTTAGTCAAAAAATGTTGAACAACTTTAAAGAAAGCTAATATCCGGTCCTTAAAATTGTTGACTTTTCATATTCTTGAGTATGAAAGTTAAAGATCATTAAAAAAGAACTAAGCTTTTTTATTCTCGCTAGTTATCTCGTTCTATTAGTTCGTCCCAAGGCAATAAATTATCTAATTTTACAGCTCAATTATTTCTAATAAATGCCAAACCTTCGCAGCAGCACATAAAAGTATAAATAATAATATTCAAATTGATAACGAGAACGATTAACAACCCAATTACTTTGAACTTTAATGAGAAATTAATTTTTTTGATAATGATGGTTACAATGACACAAAATGTTACGAACTAAACGGTTTGTTGGCTTGCAGAGCGAACATGTCAGTCACTACGATATCTAACTAAAGGCCCCAGCGATGAAAGTCTATAATTAATAATGCTTAGCAAAAACACATTACAAAAATACATCATTTTCATCATTTTTAACTGAAATTATCATTAACATTATATAATATCAACATTCTGACAGGTGTTTGAGCATTCTCAAAGTATTCCAGTATTAAAACATGAGGCGCATTATCCTCTACAATTCCAGCGAACACCATCCACCTCAAAAAACTTCACAACAGTTTATTTTACCGCATATGCTTCACTTCTTCATCCCCAGAGCAACCCCATCTAATTTTAAACTTTTTAAAAATGGGACACTATGTGTGAACACTCCGCTGGAATTCGGCTGAACGGTACCCTTTAAAAACTGCGTTTAATGATGACCAGCTATGGGCAAAAATATGCAGAGTAATCATTTTAATATTATTCCTTTAAAAGTTACTAGGAGCGGCAATTGAAGTAAAACGAAAACACTTTTTCTATGAAATATTATTAAAAAATGATCAGAATAAACAGTACAAAAATTTAAAAAGCTAAGTAAAGCGGCTTTTTTGTTTCGCCCACGTCGAGAGCCATTTATGTTTCCCCTCGTTGGGCGCCATTTGTTCTTCCCCTTCGTTGGTTGCTAGTTTGCTTGGCCCCACATTGGGCGCCATTTGTTTTTACCGTTGAGCGTCATTTGCTTTGCACCAAGTTGGGCCCCATTGGGTTTGTTTGACACACGCTAGGCGCCAAATTCAGAACGATTTTGATGGCAAATAAAACGTCTCTTTAGTTTCTTGTTTCATTTGGGATATTCAAGTGTTTAAAAAAAGAAAAGCGCTTTTCTAATACTTTTAAGATAAAAAATTAAACATTTTTGGAAACTTTAAGTTGTATCTCTACAAGGAAGGACAATGCTTGAAAATAAGGGAACCAACCATCTTTATGGAAATATACAGAAAAGAAGACTATAGTGATACGGGAATCCGATGAGAGAAGCTAATGACAGAACAGATGGGTGAATGTAGTCAAGTTGTTGGAGAAAAACAGAGTAAAAGAACGAGAAGAAAAAGGTGTATCTTTTCCAATCGAGGAAGTATCTATTGACATATGGTGTGAAATGCGTGATTAGCGTTATCTTATGTTTTAGTCTCCAAAAAGTTGGTAAGTTTAATTATATCTAAAATTGGAGATAAAAATGTAGATTGCTAAGGAATGAGTGGGATGAATGTCAATAGCAAAAGGAAATATTCCAATAAGTATTTAGAAATTTACTTTATTAGAAGATAATATGATCCTTAACCCTTTCGCTGCTCAAGCTTGATATATTCGCCACTTTTTTTCGTGCCCTCGGTGTAATAGACGTTTATATACGCGTTAAAAAGCGTTTATATTTTAATTTAGATGCTCAAATCGTCTTTTTCCGTTATGGGGTGATTGATGTCTATAACAAATATATCCGATAATGATTCGGCCAATAAAAACCAAATCACGTGACTTCAATTCGCACGTCTTTAGCACTGGTGGACGGTCAAATCCTATGTGCACGTGCTTTTGCAGCCAACAAGTATTTCGTTTTTATTTATCAAGTTGTAACGTTTGTTTATGGTGTTCGGTTTAAAAATGGCGAGAAAATATTTGTCTGATGCACGTTAGAAACCTTTTGTTGGAAAGTGACGACGAACTGGATAGTGTTTCACAAGCAGACGATACCGGGAGTGAAAGTGAAGAGGATATAGAGAAACCATCAACCTCAAATGTGAGGTCTGTGAAACGAAAACGACCTATTCCTAAAACGAAAAATCCTGCAAAATTTGCGAAACCAGCCAGCAGTGATAGTGAGAGTGAAGATTCGGATTCCGAAGAAGAGGGGAAGAGGCTGATAATTTTTTTGAGTGGCATAGTCATAGTAATATTGACTTCAAACCTATAAAACATAAGTTTGATTCACAACAGAGTGGATAGGAAATCTGGACAACAGATTTATAAACCTGAGTGTGTAATTGACTATAACAAAAATATGAGGGCAGTGGTTAAACCAGATATGCTACTGACTTCTGTGGAAACTGTACGAAAAACCACCAAATGGTATCGGAAAGTGTTTTTTCATACTCTAGATTTATGCGTTTTAAATGCTCATGTTTTATACAAAGAAGCCACCTCCCACCACTCCTTAGCAGATTTCCAACTTGAATTTATTAGGCAGCTTTTACAGTGTCCATGGCACATGTTCTGGAGGTGAGATTTATTTTTTGCGAATAATAATAAAGGTGTTTTACATTTTAAAATTTTATTTCCAGGTAGACACAGCGAGGACAATCCAATGAGACTATCGGCTCGCCATTTTCCTGATATTCCGCATTCGACCTACAAGGCAAAACCTTCCAAGAGATGTGTTATAGGTATGCAGCAACGAGAAAAAAATAAAAGAGAAGATATAGGTGCACAGAGAGTTATGTACTTATGTACATTATGCGTGGTACCATGTTTCAAGCGGTATCACACTGTAAAAATGTTCTTTGGTAAAATGCTTCACTATGTAATTTTTTCAAGTTTCTGACATTATTTGTTCTGGACTCAAAAAATGCTATAAATAAATGTTATTTTTCATTTTCTGAGTTTTTATTGCGTTTGCGGATATATACGTTTTGAGCAGTATGGTGACGAATTACCGTTTTGGAAAATATGATTTTTCGTGCCTATGTTGCTCAAGACGGATATATTCGTAAGCGCTAATAATTGCGCACTGGTGGCACGACTCATTCTTAGGTATTTAGCAGCGAAAGGGTTAATTCATTCGTATAAAACCTTGCAATTAAAAAATAAATTTAATTGATGTTGCATTTTCAGTTTCGTATCCAGTTGCCAGAAATCGTATCCAGTTGCCAAGAATCGAACTCAGTTTTTCCAATGTTAGAATACCAACTGCGAAATATACCAAATACAATTAGAATTTTGATTTGTGAGAGTACTACTTTACTTAAATTTCTTTTAGAAAACAACACTTATCGGCAATTGAAAATCAATACTCGATAAGTAGAATTTCTTTTAAAGAAAATAATAAACTTTCAGGGTAAGGGCCTTTTACATTTGTTTTAATACTAAGTGTTAAGCATTTAATAAAAAGTTATTTTGATTAATGAGTCTTCCACATACTATATAGGTTGCTGAGTAAGTTGTAACAACAACAAAATTACACAATTAAATTTAACTAAAATTAAATCAGCATTTATAATAAAAAGGGAGTACTTACTAAGCCTACAGCAAACTAAAAAGTAATTCCATTGTAAAGATACAGTTCCTTCAAAAACAAACGTATAGTTTCAATAGAACGGTTTCTTCATGCACCGTGATAAAACTCACAGTTCTAAATCAAAATATGAATGTTTTTACGAAAAATTTGAATGTTTTCATTGAAAACTTTTAAAGTTTTCTTTCAAAACATAAATATTTTCAGTGGTTCGTGTCGTGACCGCTTGCGCCGCACCTCGTAATACCACAGAAATGCGAACGAACTGAAACCGACTGAAGTGAACGCAGGCTGCCTCTGAAATTTTTGTTTTGTCGGCCGGCGACGACAGGCTATTCGACCGTGCGCCTACCTTGAGAAAACGAGATTCGAGATCCTCTTTGCCGATGTTGCCGGTACTACCTAGCTCCATGTCTTTGGAATTCATCGATCTCGAGGCGGCCATGGCATAGGTAGTTCGCGGCGCGTCACTGAGCTCTGCTGGGCTGGGTGTCGATTCAGTGGCGCTACATCGGAGGGTGAGGGTGGTACTAGGCGCTAAGACAAATAAAATCGATGTAAACATCGAATTTAGATGAAGGCGTCAGACAATAAAACGCAGAAATATACAGGGTGTTCGAAAAATTCATCAGGAAACTTGGAAATCTCAATATTTTTCGAGTCATAGCTGTGCTGTTTCATTTTATTAATACTTTTTTTGTCATACTGAATTTCTGTGGCTTGGTGCAAGAAAGGCTAATGTCAAAATTGAGATAAAAAGATTTTAAGTTTTTTATAGTGATATGATCTCAAAATCTATATGTTGTAGACTGTAGAGCATCTTGAAAGTTCTTCGGTACACGTGTTACACATATTTCAAACGTTCATTTTTTCAAAAATAGGTTCTGACAGCTTTTTCAAAGATGCTTTTGTGAAAGGATTTATAAAATATTTTCTCGAAAACACTTATTTCGAAAGTACATTTTTTCAAAAATGTCTCCAAAAAATAATTTTAAAAAATAGGTACATTTACCGAAAATATATTTTTTCAAAAACAGTATGACGAAAATTAAATTATGACCTCTAGTAGCTTAGAAAATATTAATGAAAAAAAGAACGAAAAAAGATCGTGTTTTTGGGTTTGATCAGGTTTCCCTGGGTTTGGTATGTTACTTTCTTGTAAACTACTTTTTCAAAAAGCCGTTGCATGAAAAAAATAATATTCGAAAAAGATGTTCTCCAAAAAAATGTATTTTTGAAAAGTGCTTTCAAAAAAATTTGAAAAATTGATTTTAGGAAAATTGTACTTCGGTAAGTACTGTCGCGTGTTAGCTAAGATGATAAACTCTTCTGATTTTTTTTAACAAACATCTTTTGATGTCAAATTAAGTAATCTCTTTCGAAAAACAACTTCGAAAGATGCTTTTTCGGAAATGGATCTACAGAAGTTTCTCGAAAATATATTGTTTTAAAAAGAATCTTTCAAAAACACATTTTCAGAAAATATTTTTTTTTAGAAAACATAGTTTTTCTACATTTAAATTATGAACTCTACTGGCTTAGAAAATGTCAAGGAAAAAATGACAACAAGTATTTGAACTAACCTAAACGAACCGTTTTTGTGTTCGGTCAGGTGTCAGGTTTACGTTTCCTTGTGTCTGCTATGATACTCTGTATACTTTCAAAAAAGTGTTTGTTTTAATATGAATATTCGAAGTCTCTTTAAAAAATGTTATTTCAAAAAGAGTTTGAAGTTTTGGAAATATCCCTAGATTTCGAATAACTTTATTCGAAAACATATTTTCGTATAAACATGCTTTCTGCTTTTACCACCCAGTACCAATGGTATCTTAATGAACCAAGCCCATAAAGCTCCGGTGAAGATAATGTACGTAGAAACCTCAACTAGTACCTTCCATTCCTTCCAATGAGTCAATAGTTAAAAATGATCAGCTAGTCAGACCCAACCACATTGCCTAAAATGCAGGGACCTGCGGACCTGTAATATGGGTGTATTCTAAAACGCTGTTATGTTATACAGTATGACTTTTTATTATTCTTTCTCGTATAGAACATGAAACTTAACACCAATAATCTTAATATAAAACACCCTGTACATAATATACACGCTTAATTTTTTTTAACGGGGTTTCAAGTTTCCGATTCGAGGTCTCGAATGACATTTTTCCGTTCCTTTTCTTTTTGCAGTTTCATCTTTTTGCAATTGACAATTCAATTGACCGGGTCCGGTTTTCCGAGAACTGTTTCGCGATCGGCTTTTGTTATCCGCCGCCTAGGCCTTCTGAACGCAGACTCGATTCTTTTTTTTTCTGCACGTTTTGCATCGAATCGGTTGACATTACTAACTTAATTTAATACGACCAATCCCATATTTTTTTTTGTTGGGTCAGATGCTGCAAATTATTACCGTTAGTAAATTTACAAGTAGTTGTTCAGTTGTTAGAATTATACAGGAGACAATTATTCATTTACACCATCTTTGTTTTAAGACCCGTGGGCGCTTTTTAGCATCGCTGCAGCCCAATACTAGTTGCTTGTAAAGCTCGTTTTAAGCTCTTTCGTCGAGTTATTGCCTGCAATAAACCATTGTCGACACCAGCTGTAATAAAACCCGGTAAATTTGCAAGAACTGTGTACAGGACTGGCCCTAATAAAATAACAGGTAAAGATAATGTTAATATAATAAGTAAAGGGTATGAATAAAAGGTATTTTTACCTGGTTTAATAACTTGGAAATATTTTAGTTTAGTTCCTATCCGTTTGGTAAAACGTGCAGTAGTTATATGATTTCGATCGTGTATCGTGTTTTGTGTTATCCGAACGTGCTAAAAAATGTGGCATCCCTGAAAAGACGCTGATCATAGTGCCTTCGGTAGGGCTAATTTAAAAATAAAATATATATCGCCCGATGTCAAGCAAATTGTTAAAAATGTGTGTTTCTTTATTGAACAGGGGGTTTAATGTAAATGCAGTTGCAGCAGAAACGCATTTCTTTGTTTACAGTTAAAGATATTGTGACAAAGCAAATTAAAGACAAAAAAGTATGTAGTAATGATGGTAAAAGCAAGTGTTTCGAGGAAAGCGACAAATACTTAATTCGTAGAAAAATTTATGCTATGTACGAAGAGCAAATTGTGCCTACGTTGGTTTCAATAAGCAGCGACTAATGAAAGATGAAACCAACATTTCTTGCAGCAGGACAAGCCTCTGAAGAGTATGATCTCAAATGTCAAATGGGTTTTACATATCGGACTATTAATAAAAGACAAATAATAATGAAATCACAACTATTACGAGTAGCGCTTTCTTTTAAAAAAAAATGCAGAGGCGATTTCTTCACTAATACTTCCTCTAGCGAGGGAAGTAAAAAGAACACGAAAAACGAAATCTATGACAGAAACTAGTTATAAATAATTATTTGTAACGAAAAAATATTTAGAAACACCATTTAGGTCTTAACTTCTAAAATGACAGTCGAAGCTTTTTTTGGGTTGACTGTTTCCAATGATCTACCACCTGGTGGTAGATCATTAACTGTTCCCTGCTTCGAATCCAGTTGTATTTTTCAAAATTTAAAATTGGTTTTAACATCAAGAGGGTTGATGAAAGAAAAAGGACACATTTCATTGAAAGTTTAAGGTTGAATGGTAGGGTCGGTCGATTTTTAAAAGTTTTACTTTACTTACAAAAAGTTTCCTTTTATAATAATTTAAAAAATTTCATATAAATAATTTTAATTAATTTACATTTTCCACCCTCTACATGTAGCTAAAGTGTCGGTCAATTTTTACATTTCTTGAAAGTTTCGAAATTTTGATTTCGAATTTCGATAAACAGATTTCTCTTTTATTCATTTACAAAAACTTGTAATTAGATTCAAAAAAATATTATTTCTTCCACCCTGTACCAGCCTTTAAACATTAGAGCTATGCCGTGTTGTTGGCACCGTCCGGCTGGCGGCTCTCCGTCGAGTGTTTTCGATTTTTTGTTTATGTTTAATATTATAAAGTATTACCACAGAATTCCTCATCTTATACAGAAACGAAATAGTGTGTCGGTTCCTTTGATCTCGAGGGATCCGTTTTCACTGACCTTGTAATCATGTTCAGTGACAGTATTGTCAGTTATTACACTGTAAGAAAATCGTCAAAAATTGAAATTTTATTTCTACCGTTAATATACTGACAAAACGTACATTTGCATGTTGCAAGACGTGCAAGCATGTATTGTAAATTCATAGTAGCAATATCAAAATTAAGTCAGATTATACGAAAAGTGCCGAAAGTACGAAATTGTACTCAACTTTTGGAAAATAACAAAATTTAAAATGTATTAACCCAGATGCAAGCAAATATCTAACTCCCACAGTGACACAAAATCGTGTTCTACAGTTGATCAAGGCGTATCATGAAATATATTTAAAGCTTGTGAAGTGCTAAAAAAATGAAACCTTTAATTTAAAAGTTCAAGAATTTAAAGTTGAAATTAAGAAACCATTTGATATTAGTGCCTATAAATGTAAGAACTTTGAAAGGTGTTCTGTGTTCTTTTACTAAAGAACAGAAAGTTCCAATAAAACAAATCTTTAAATTCTTGAACTTTTAAATTAAAGCTTTCATTTTTGTAGCACTTGGATACCACACAAGCTTTAAGTATTTTTCATGATGCGCCTTGAGCAACTGTAAAATATCTTTTTGTGTCTGCGGGAATTGCTGATTTTTTTCATAAATCCAAAATTTTATCTGCTAGTATGTTCGATATTTCCAAAACTTTCGGCTCTTGTCCAAAATCGGGAGGCTGTAAACTAAATCTAATCTACAAGTAATTTCTTCTTTAATTTCTCCGTTTTTAACTACTTTTTGACTTGTACTAGTATAGCATTCAGCAAGCGATATTTACAAGTTTGAGTATCGTACCATAATTTTGATAAAAACTAGACTCAATCTAAAAAACTTACCTACGACCCAAAAACAACAGTCTAATGAAAAAAACTTAATAGGTGGTGTTCCTGAAACAGAAAGAAAAATGACATGTTAAATGGTAATACATAGAAAATATGATACGTAAAATATTTTACTGTTGTACGACTAAATATCAGAGACGTCGGACGCCTTATACGACCGGGAGGAGAATCAAATCGAAAATCCTTCACGGTCGAGGGGGGGGGGGGGGGGGGATGAAATCAGAAATCAATAAAATAGGTTTACTATGGTAGTTGAAGTCCAGGCTGAAACATCCCGCACCCCGATCCATACTTTGGTCGTATTTTGTAAATGTTAATATTTAAATCAAATGAAATCCAATCAAATCAAAATATGCTTTATTGTCAAAAAAGACATAAAATCTTTATAGACAAAGCTAAAAACTAAAAATATAAAACAGGTATATAAATCAATAACACTATAAATCTAATTATACTACAAAACGATTTAATTAAATGATCATGACAATGTATCTTTAAAATACTCATTTAATGAATAAAATGCTTTCTCCAATAATAATTTCTTAACAACTTTTCTAAATTTTTTAAATACCAAAATATTTTTTATACATAAAGGAAGTTTATTAAAAATCTTTTTAGAATCATATAGTATTTATTTTTTTACAAGACTAGAGGAAGGTATAAAAATTATAATTTTGTCTTGTATTATATTGAATGTAATTATTAAATTGATTTTTATGTTTTCTCTGCATTAAACAAACCGTTTCAAGCATAAAAATTGATGGTAAAATTAAAATTTTGTGAGAGATAAATAAAGGTCTACAAGAATCTTTAGAATTTGCTTTACAAATGTATCTAATAGCTCTTTTTGTAAAATAAATATAGAGTGAATAAGGATAAGGTATTGACTAGAATTTCCCCAGAAGCAAATTCCATATCTTAAGAAGGATTCAATTAAAGAATGGTTAATATTTTTAACAACATTAAAGTCAAGTTCTTTTGAAAGAATTCTAAGTGCATAACAACCTGATGATAATTTTTTACAAAGTTTTTCAATATGGTCATTAAGATTTTGGTTTATGTGAATTCCTAGAAACTTTGTAAATTTTGGGTTATTAATATGTATATAATTTGATTGTCAAAGATAACATCTGTATGTTTAAAATGTAATATATTAGTTTTACTAATATTAAAAGAAAGCAGGTTAGAGTCACATTACTAGGTGAAAAAATTGTTCAAACAGTAATATATACCTATTTAGAGACATGAACTTTGAATAACTAAATTCATTTGTTGTTACAGGTGGTGGTTTCAGAAAGATGGAGTGCAACATATTTGTTGTTCTGAGCATCGGAAAGACACCAACGCATGCAAAGTTCGCCACTCAATGCTACTTATTTTCAGGAACCCAATTAACAAACTCGAACTTTATCAGATAAATAGTTTAGTGCTGTTGTAAGATCACCATCATCAATTGACCGCAGAATTCAATCATTTCGTGAATTATTTCCAGATGAGAACTTTTACAACATATAAATAGTATTTTATGCACATTATTAAGTGCATTTGATAAAACGAGGAATCTCTGGAATAAAAAAAATGTTTATTAGAGAGACAGTTCGACAGCAAGGGAGAGAGAGAGAGAAAGAGAGTGTAATCGGTTATATAGCTATCCAAAGTCCTCATACTGAATGAAAAAGTTCTGAAACCCAATAACGACTGACTGAATGCAATTCAAAACAAATCCGACAAGAAAATGAAACATGTCCACCGTATTCTTCATATAATGAACCGTTTAGGGACAAATAAAAATAATACAAACACGGCGCATTTATGAGTCTTTAAAAAAACCACAGCGAGACGATATTTCAAGTCAGAAGATAGTGTTTTTGCTTGCTTCTTCCCTTTATAACTGTATGTATGCTGCACATGTACGCAGAAATAATATTAAATAGTTGCTAGAACAAGATGAGGTTTGCAGGAGGACGTTTGTCGATGCACGACTTCAAGTTTTTCTTAAGTTACATTATACTTTCTATTATATTTCTTTCTAAAATGGAATGATTAAATGCTATGTGTCAGCAATATAGAGTGAAACAAAATGTAACTGGGAGAGCGGAATTGTTTGTTAATAATTTTATGAAAAATTAAAAAAAGGTCCCAATCTTGAAAACTTATGTTTTAGTCACGCTCTGAGTTATAATTTAAGTCATTTTTAGTGTTCCCTGCTAAAATTAGCAAAACGGAACACTTATGGAACCACTTCGGTGTCCGTCCGTCTGTTACAGGCGATTTTCTCTGAAACTATTCGACGTAAAAATTTGAAATTTAGCATAGAGAGTGTGGTGGCCCAATTATAGAACGCGAAGTATAAAAAGTTGCATTTTGATTCTGGGGGTTAATTTCAAGGGGTAAATTGCATTTTTGCATAAAATGCATTTTTTAAACATTTTTTGGGAAAAACCCTTAAAAATTGCTGTCCCCACCCCCTTATCAGCAAATGGATCACTCAGAAAAATCTGCAAAAAATTATGAACATTGAGAATTAGGCCTAGATTGAGCAAAAATTATCAGAATTGAAAAATTCTAGCGCAATCAATTGTTATAAACAATTTAATTGTTTATTTCCTTATAACTGCTGAACCATTGGTTTTAGAGAAAAAGTTTTTCGACAAATATAAGGAACAACTTTTGTCCTTACAAGTTTTTCAAAATTTTTAATTTGGCTCAGTCGAAACGCGAATGCATTACTATTATTGCTGTCACCCACCCTTATCACCAAACGGATCGCTCAGAAAAATCTGAAAATAAACACGAACATTGAGTATAAGGTGTAGACTGAGGCAAAATTATCAGGATGGAAAAATTCTAACGCGATCAATTGTTATAAACAATATCTTCTGACACCCATGAAGACCGAAGTCTAAGTACTGGAAACATCCGCAGGGATTTCACCAGCCCTTTAATAGGATGTGTGGGGTGGTACCACCTCGGCCGACGAAGAATTCCTCTACCACCTTCCTCCACCTTTGTTTTAATTTAAACATTTTTAAATTCTAATCCAAAATCACAAAAAAACTATCTAATGTCTGCTCTGAAAGACTGGTCGACGTAGAAAAAGTATAGTGTACAACAAAGCATATGCAAGCATATTATGTATACGTACAGGGTCTTTGATTATATTTACGTGGCTATCTGGAGCCGTTATTTTTGAAGATAGAAAAAAATGATTTATATAAAAATTGTAGTTTTTTTTCCATATTATCTTTTGAAATTATCAGTAGAAAAATATCGCATTAAAAAAATGGAAAAATACAGGCAACTTCAATTTTTTTAAATGGAACACCCTGTATATTATGCGCTACAACGAAAGATCTTTTTTTTCTGATTTCAAATATATATATGTTGATGATATTTGGGTGAACCATTTTCGAGATATTTTAGCTTAAACTATAAATAAATAGAAAAAAAAATTCATATTGGTATCAAGAAAGCCATGGAAACAATCAAATTGTAGAAAATAACTAAACTATAAATTTATAAAACATAACAATTTTATTGTTTCCATGGCTTTCTTGATACCAATATGATTTTTTTTTTCAATTTATTTATAGTTTAAGCTAAAATATCTCAAAAATGGTTCACCCAAATATCATCAACATATATATTTGAAATCAGAAAAAAAAGATCTTTCGTTGTAGAGCATAATATACAGGGTGTTCCATTTAAAAAAATTGAAGTTGCCTATATTTTTCATTTTATTAATGCGATATTTTTTTACTGATAACTTCAAAAGACAATATGGAAAAAAAACTACAATTTTTATATAAAACATTTTTTTCTATCTTCAAAAATAAAGGCTCCAGATAGCCACGTAAATATAATCAAAGACCCTGTACATATATTCAAAAAGATTATATCACAAGAATAATCAAACAGTTATGTTTTGTGATTATATCTACAGACACCTGTTTGTAAAATGCCAATGCCCACACCAAATCCTGTCGCATTATATTTCACGACTACCTAAAAAGGTTGAATTTGTCGCTTTTATGAATACGAAGGGCTGCAAAGCTTCCGCCTGTGTACACCTTTTGTACTGAAAACCTTTGTCCACTATATCTCAATATTTAGATCTTTTCAAAGATTTTTAGATAAGTGTACCATGAAAGAGGAGTATTTATGAGGTATTAACAAATTTGCAAAGCATTCTTAGTGTTTATTTTCGTTTCGGTTTTTATAACTCAGATTAAATACGACGCCTCCATCCTCCATAAAATAGCAGAGAAACGTCGCTTAGAACAGGATACAAAAACATTAGTGTAAAACGGAGCCATGTTCTCGATCGAACGTAAAAAGTAGTGACAGCTGATGTGTGGAGCCCAGTTCAACATCAATGTTACTGAAACTTTTTCTCTTATCGAGTTTCTCTATAGTTTCTTCTATAGTTTTCTATAGTTTAATCAACCAATTACACCGGCACACAAAAAAAAAGTGGTCTGTACATTTGACCAGACCCATCTATCTATATGTATTTTGATGCGCTGAATCCAAATCCGAAGTCCGTTTGGCCCGTACATCCTCAAATTTTGAGTAAATTGCAAAAAACGCTGAAAATGGCTAAAAATTTCGAAACAGTGCAGTTATGAAAAAGAAGAAAATTTTAGTGAACTAGATCAAGGATGTTTCTTATGTATTTTGATGCGCTAAATCCAAATCCGACGTCCGTTTGGCCCGTACACCCTCAAAATTTTGAGTAAATTGCGAAAAAACGCTGAATATGGCTACAAATTGCGAAAAATTGCAGTTATGAAAATGAAGAAAATTTGATTGAACTAGATCAAGTATGTTTCGTATGTATTTTGAATCCGAAGGTCGTTTGGCCCGTACACCCTCAAAATTTTGAGTAAATTGCGAAAAAACGCTGAAAATGGTTAAAAATTGCAGTTATGAAAATGAAGAAAATTTTATTGAACTAGATCAAGTACGGTTCTTATGTATTTTGATGCGCTAAATCCAAATTCAGAATCTGTTAATCTCGATCGTTCATATATCAAACATCGTAAAAAATAGCAATGAAGTAGCAGAAAATAGCAAAAAATAGTATTGTTCTTACGTACCAATGAGGACTTTTATTACGTATGTGGGAGTGATTTCTAGTAATATTATACTCTACAGATGCCAAGTGACCCATTAATGTAGAGTTGAAGTCCTGTGATGACGAAGCCTGCGGGCCTGCTTTCTCACCCTGACCAGACGCCGATATTGGGGTTCCGAATCCCTGCATCGTAATGCACTTATCGCTTGTGCCAGGCCATGACGGCATACACGCCCGTAAGCTAGGACTCTGCCATACGGTTCTATTGCCCACCGTCACCATGTGGTATCCTCCAGGTGCCCTGGTTACAGGCAAAAGCAATCAGTCCTCCGAAGTTGAATTGCAAGTTCTAGCTATTTCTCGAAGTTTTTCGCAATGTACTCAAAATTTTGAGGGTATACGGACCAAACGGACTTTGGATTCAAAATACATACGAAACATACTTGATCTAGTTCAATAAAATTTTCTTCATTTTCATAACTGCAATTTTTAGCCATTTCCAGCGTTTTTTTGCAATTTACTCAAAATTTTGAGGGTGTACAGGCCAAACGAACTTCGGATTCAAAAAACATACGAAACATACTTGATCTAGTTCAATAAAATTTTCTTCATTTTCATAACTGCAATTTTTCGCAATTTGTAGCCATATTCAGCGTTTTTTCGCCATTTACTCAAAATTTTGAGGGTGTACGGGCCAAACGGACGTCGGATGTGGATTCAGCGCATCACAATACATATAGATAGATGGGTCTGGTCAAATGTACAGACCACTTTTTTTTTGTGTGCCGGTGTTATTAAACCAAAACTGACCTCATGTGACTTGGTCGTTACACGTTACAGATACGTAATATGACTGTGACTATAATTTGAAATACGTATTGGCCAAATCACAGTCAGTTTTGATTGAATATATAGGTTTATTAAACTCTAGAGTATATTGTAAAATAAACAGTTTTAGACCCAGTAAGTACCAATGATGCTGAACTGGGCTCTACCTTAGATCTCACTTGGCACCGTTTTACAGTGATGTTTTTGTTGCGATTTCACTTCTTTTTGTATGGTGGTAGTTGGGTTTTGAAGCTGTGGTTTAATGTATATCGTCGTTGTCGCGCTGACACATTCTCTGTGCAACTGAGCAAAGTTTCCAGTAGACACAAAAAATATGGTTTTCTAAATAAACTTTAAAATGTATTTTCTACATCTGATTGAGAGCAAGTAAACAAAAGTGCAAACAATAATACTAATTTTTAGTTTAAGTTATTTCCGTTTTTTTACAAAAAAATGTTTTTTATTTTAATATGTACAGAGGAGTTTTCAGCGGACACAAGGACGATACGCGAAGGGTTACCGAATGTTTTAAAAGGAAATAATGATTGTTTAATACATAAAAACTATAACAACTAAAGAACAATAACGAATAACACTCTTAAAATACAAACAAAAGTATGTTATAAAAAAATCAGCAAACTGGACAGATTCTCCAACGCTAGTCCGTAGTTTCGTAAACTGTTTACGACTTGACAGCAATGAGTAAGCATTGATAATGCCAAGTGAGACCTTGGCGAAACGTCTACCAGATTCCAATAGGAATTCAACAAACGAACGGATGCACTCCCGGATCAATATTTCTTCACATTTCTCCATCCGTGAAAGTCTACGTTCAAACACATATATATATATATATATATATATATATATATATATATATATATATATATATATATATATCGCCCCTGTTTTGTAAGAAGGGGCCATCTATAATATTTTTGTATGTTAGATAGCCCCTTCTTACAAAACAGGGGCGATATATATATATATATATATATATATATATATATATATATATATATATATATATATATACATATATATATATATATATATATATATATATATATATATATATATATATATGTATATATATATATATATATATATATATATATATATATATATATATATATATATATATATATATATATATATATATATATATATATACATCACTTTGATCAATGATAAATAATGTCCCGAAAAAATGCAGCTTACGCGTAAGTAGAACATTTCAAAAATAAACTATTTCTTCCCTATTTTCAACTTTTTCGTGTTATCTTACTTACACACCGCTATTAATCAATTTCCCGATTTTCCTTAAATTGTAACACCTGCGGAAATAAATTTTGGAAGGCGCCACTGTCTATTAATAAGCGCATCATCACGAACCTAGTTCAGTACGGCTTATTTTAAACGCTTGGATATCTTCACGCTTTTTAAAGAAGAAAATTAATGACCCCTATTTAGAAAATCACAAAGAGATGCTGTGGTGGCGCCACCTATGTTATATGTCGACACATTCCCGCTTTTGATGAGCCTGAAATATGCTTAAACGTACTTGACAGTCATTATTTCCTTCACAACATCTTATAAACAAGTATTGCTGTCGTGTTGAAATGGTACTTACAGGCTTCATATTGTGATGGAAAATATAATTTATAACAAGAAATCGTTTGAAGCTCTTTTTCATTTTATAATAAACATATCCATCAATGCTTAAGTAAAAACCCTGAGAATTATTAGCTGATGCCCGCAGTTTCGCCCGTATTCTACGTATAACTAATCATCTATATTTGTGACAACGAATTTAGTTAAAAGGTCTATTATCAACTTATCTGATTAAATTCTTTCCTAAGAATCTACCTTCTGTCCGTCAATTTCTAAGTTTTCCAACCCCTTCATCTCTCATCGAGTCATCGTCTCCATATAATGTTTATCCAAATACCTGTTCCATATTTGGACGTCCTATTTTTGCCTTTTAACGGCTGTTTTTCCTTTTGATTTTTAAGTATGCCACTTCCAACTCAACTACTTAATTCGTCACTATCTTCACAGTATTTTGTATTTTAAAAAATTAGTTACCTACAATTAAACACCGCAAAAAACATAAAATACTAAAATTGCATTTTTGCTGTGACTTTTATTAAATTACATGCAAAGTTTCTTGCACTGTTCAAGCCCTTGTTAACACAAGTACTCAGGTATTAGTAGGTACTACACTAATACACAAAGGACACAACACAAATATCAAATAATATCCAACAAACAAGTAAGTGCCGGCGCGACGTAATGAAATATAAACAGAAGTTTATGCAAGTACAATGCGCATATTAGGTAATTAGTTTTTATTTGTCTAACTCAAATGTTTTGCAATAGTATATTCCACGGAGCGGTTCGAGTGTATTTACTGTATTTCCATAGTGGCCCGGAACAACCCGAGAACCGACTGGTGGCGTCGACAGCATGTCGACGGCCACGCGGGCGCCGGTAGGCCGTCGAAAAATGTTGTCTCTTTTTAACTTCCTAAAGCGTTTATGTTTGTTTCTCTCTTAGTTTATTGCATTTATATAGCCCATTCACACTATAAGGTCAATTTAAAATACGGCGAGCCCGGAGCAAGCTTCGCTCGATTCTTTATTGGAGAGTTTTCACATGGAACTTGCACTTTTTTGAAAGAAAAGATAATTATGTTTTGGTTAAGTATAACAAAATAAATTATTTGGTGGATCATTGAAAATAAATTTAGGTGGGTCATTGTCCAACCGACCTTATGGACGAATCGCGCCTGCACATTACATGTAAATAAAAGTGCTGTTATGGCTGGTGTACTGTAAATTCGGATATTAATTTATTTTCTTCATTATTTCCCGAAAATTATAAGATTTCGTGTATAAGAGCCATTACATTTGATTAAAAATACTATTCAACAATGACCACGAGGACAATTGGATAATAACTGGAGGTCTAACAAACCTATTCTATTTTCTTCGTTGTCGACATTTACGATGACTGCTAATTTTTCTACAAATCCTGACTTTACCTACATCTGCAGAAACAGGGGCGTATTTATGGGGGAGCGTCCCCCCTCGGTAGGCGTCCGAGTTGGCTAATTAGAGCACGAGTTGGCTATTAGATTTTCGTACAAAAAACATCGACAGTTGAGTTTTGGGAAAATTCGCAAAAAGGTAGACAGTTTAATTCAAGCAAACGTATAAAAATTCGACCAGTTATAAAAAAAATTTCGATAGTTTTGCTCGGACAGAATTTGCGAAAAAAGGTCGACAATTCTATATTTTTTATCCTGGCATGGTTGCATAGTTTTTCTCCATTATCTCCCTCCTCCCACCCAAACATAAACTTCTTTTCCTTCGATGGAACTCAATTCAAATCTTGTTCGGAACAGGGCTGCAAGTAAATACTGTATCCAACCGTACTCTATTCAATCGCAACGGTGCATATAGCGATTTTAAAGCGGCTAGAGCTGCATCCGATCATTCCGATCAGCTTAATCCACTCGAAAATGACGACGTACGTAGTGACTGTGAAGTAATTACAACGATTACTTAACAAAGAATGCATTTATAAAAATGTATTTAATAATCACGCGTAGATAAAAAAATTTTGAAATTAATTTGTAAAATCTGCAAAAATTTACGCACCAGTGTTAATTGAAAGTATTATCTTCGAGTTATAAACTTATAAATAAAAGATCAGTCAATATAATTAAAACGTATTTAAATAAATACGGACGTGTGACCGGATCTTAGTTATTTATGGCGATACATGAACTACAGTTATTCCTATACCTGGCTTAAATATTTGCGCAACGTTTTATATGAGTCATTTTGAAAATATTTTGCTTTATGTGACCACTTTTTTTTTTCATTTATTCCGGTCCTTTTTGACAGGTTTTTTTAAAAATAAATTCAGTAGCTAATGGGTTATTTCAAAAATAATATGTTTATTACGTTAATGTATTATTTCTAATATACAGGGTTTCCGAAAAGTCTTAGTATGGGCAAATATCTTTGCTATTGGTAAAGATAGAGACACCAAATTTTAAGTGTATCTTGTTGGTTAATAAATCTACTTTTTTATGTAATTTAACTTTTTAAACTCTCTTGAGGGGTGACGCTAGGGAGTTGAGACCAAAAATTTTAAATGCAACTCTATGCCGTGTGGTACCTCATTTTAAAGGTCTTAAAAAAACATTTTACCGCAAAGCCGAGGTCCGTATCTTAATCCGTTTTTAAATGGCAAGCCTATGAAAATTAAAAATTGCGAAAAAAAATTTAAGAAGGTACCTTTATTTCTCTTATTACTTTAAACTTTTTGGCAGTAATAAAGTCGATTTTGGAACTCTGTCAAGAAGTCACACCTGCCATTCTCGAAAATGTGAGAAGTGAGTTCCACATTTTGTGACTCCCTAGCGTCACCCCTCAAGGGGGTTGAAAAAGTTAGATTACTTTAAAAAAGTAGATTAATTAACCAATAAGATACACCTAAAATTTGGTGTCTCCATACTAAGACTTTTCGGACACCCTGTATAATATATAAATATTATTTCTATATAATATAAATAATTTAATTTATTTTACTTTTAGCCAAGAAAGAGGCGAAGAAAAGGTGGGATGCTTCAGGATAGGAGCAGGATTAATTATACTGATAAGGAATATGCACATATTTTTTCTAATTGCATAAACCGTTTAAGAAAGTCATTAGAAACCAAAAAGAATTATTTTGAAGAAAATTACTAGGATATTTTAGCTACAAAAAATGTTTACTTTATGTTATGTGTTAATGTTAACCTAAAGCTTAACCCAAAGCCAAATAGGTTTGTTTTTCTTGGAAACAGTCAGAGGGGAAGCAATCGAATTTTCTGGGTTAATAGAGAAATAAACTGCTGGCCACTCGAACTTACACATAGAGATTTTTAGGCAAAATTTAAAGTTCAATATCTTCAACAGGAATGCAAATTTTTGAACGCGTCTTGCAGATTTTAAGAGCTAGTTTTTTTCGGATTAAGCTGCATGACGTATATTTATCGTAAGACCATAGTTTTATTATATACGGGGTGATCAATGAAGTCATGCGAAAAATCAAAAAGTTTGTACGAGTGAAATTTCCGCAAAAAATTTTTTTGGTCGTTGCAATATGGTTCGTTACTAAGGTAACATCAATATCTCTAGACGTTTTTGTCACTTTTTGGATTAAGGCCCTTAGGTCTTGTAGACACTACTAAACATAAAATTTGGGTAGCCAAATTTTTAAAATGCTATAACTTGACATTAGATTGACGGTTCTTGATGATTTTTACGGATTTCGAATCCTTATTTCACGTAGATTTTCTATAATCTAAGCATTTTATTTGGGGGTTGAAATATACAGGTTGAAATTTACACATTATACCGGGTCGATAATAGACAAAAACGTAGCGACAAGAACAAGTTTATTACATTATATTCTACAATATACAAGATTGGTTAACAACGGCCAAAAGTCAATTCTTACAAAATTTCTAATTCTTAACCTAATTTAAAGGTTCCTGCAATCCCTAAAAAACCCTACTCTGAAATTGACGCGTCGCCTAGAAATTACAGCCGATCATAAATATGGGCATGGGGGTAGACAAAGAACTGAATGACTCCTTGAGACAATAAACTGGGGTGAAAGTTTTGGATAGAACAGTGAGAAGGACATTAAACAAAAACAACTTGAGGTGAGAATTTATTTTTACAAAAACTTAAATAATGCCAAACCTTAGAGCAGAGTAGAGAAATGGGGTCTAATAATTCTACCGTGCTTAGAGCGCGTCGTACCCTACGTTTTTGTCTATTTATCGACCCGGTATAATGTGTAAATTTCAACCTGTATATTTCAACCCCCAAATAAAATGCTTATATTATAGAAAATCTACGTGAAATGAGGATTCGAAATCCGTAAAAATCATCAAGAACCGTCAATCCAATGTCAAGTTATAGAATTTTAAAAATTTTGCTACCCAAATTTTATGTTTAGTAGTGTGTACAAGACCTAAGGGCCTTAATCCAAAAAGTGACAAAAACGTCTAGAGATGTTGATGTTACCTTAGTAACGAACCATATTGCAACGACCAAAAAAAATTTTTGCGGAAATTTCACTCATACAAACTTTTTGATTTTTCGCATGACTTCATTGATCACCCCGTATATAATAAACCTATGGTCCTACGATAAATATACGTCTTGCAGCTTAATCCGAAAAAAACTAGCTCTTAAAATCTGCAAAACGCGTTCAAAAATTTGCATTCCTGTTGAAGATATTGAACTTTAAATTTTGCCTAAAAATCTCTATGTGTAAGTTCGAGTGGCCAGCAGTTTAGTTCAACTAGCTTCGGTAAAAAAATTCAGTTATACGGGATGTTTCGTTTCGGAGCTATTAAACGTCAAAGTCGAAATTCCCGCGATTTCCGTTAAAATCGGGTACAGGTCGCAAAAGTGAATTAAATCGATGTAAATTTTCGGAGGATGTAGAGGACCCGGAGCTTCCGAACTCTATTGAAATTGGCGAGGATCGGAAAATGGCAAGTAATTTTTTTAGGTCGAAAAATGCCATTTGCAGACCCCTCTTTGGTACTTAATAACTCGAAAACAAAACGTCGCGTCGCATCGAAAAACGGATTCATAAGTGAAACTTTAAAATTTCAAATACTTTCTTTTTGCAATACATTTACCTCAAAAATTACTGGAAAATGGATATATTTGAGAAAAACTGTAAATTTCGATTTTTGACTCAAATATTTCACGGTTTTTAATTTTTGTGGGGTCAAAATGGTTCAAATTAAAATCCCATATACGTCATCGGAAAGAGCTTGAGGAAATACATGGTATCCATATTTTTTAGTATTTTCATTCTTCACAGGAACGGAGCAATCGCCGATTAAATTTCGATTTTTTGACTTTTTTGCCCTCTACATCGTCACGTTCGAATCATTTTTTCCTATCTAGGTTTTTCCCAATTTTTCAACACTATCTTATAAAGGGATAATCACACTTTAAAATAAATACCAAATGGGTAATCCAGGAGCGTATTTAAGGGGTAAAAACCGAATTTTCTTGATTTTTTCCAAAAAATCCTATTTTTAACCGACATTATTCCACACTATTTTCCTTATTTAGTGATTCTTTTTGAGTTTATTTTTTCCGTTAATTATCTACGACTAGCTCCTACTAATTTAAATCGCTTATTTTTTCGTTAAAGTTATAATAAATAGGTTTATTTGCATCGGAGACACGCAAAATTTTAAAATTTTTGAATTTTCGAAGATAGCCATGAAAAAGAATTATTGCAGTTTATATTCTCGAAATTATTAAGATATGATGTGACAAAATTTCGCAAAAATGCCAGTTCTTGGTGCAAAATTGAAAGGTTCCTGGACCGAGTTCGCCTTGAAATATACATGAAAAACATTTTAGGAACCTCCTACTTTAAGTGCAGGGAGATTTCATTGGACGAGTTACGCATTAAATGCCATTATTATTGATTTTTCGATGACCCTACACTGGAATTCGCCATGTACTCATTATGAGTCATAAATAATTTGCTTTTGGCGACACAGCCAGTGGGATCACGTTTTACAAGTTTCGAAATTCGCGCGAAAATTTGCAGTAGAAAATCTTTTATTTGTTAATAAAGACCAAAATAAATGGATAACAACAACCGTCATAAGCATTTAATTTTAGACAATATAAAAAATATATTTTAGATTTATTTGGGTTATATGCATATTCCCTATTATTATTAAAATTGCATCACCTATAAAATAGTGTACAGGCTTATTGACTTTATTTGGTCCAATAGATGACTATTTTACTTGAAGAGATAGAAAAATGTTTAAATTAGAACAAGAACCAATCAGGAAACGTAACTGAAAAAACAATTGAACATCAAATAAGCGAGTTTTGAACTAATCTTAAGTTTCTTCACAGTGCTCGTCGTATTGTTTTTTTGTTTTTTAAATTCTACTCGCTAAGAGCTCTATTTTATGTAGGGATTGCAATCCCGCAAAGTGGGATCCCGCAATCCCGCGGGATCCCTCATCATTTAATGGCTTGCGGGATCCCGCACCAGCTGTGCGAATCCGCTGCGGATCCGCATAGCCATGAAAAAGCCGGAAACTCTTAAAAAATAACACGAAAATGTGTATTTGCCAAATATCCGTGGTATTATAATATGAAAATTAATGAGACTGCTTAGGTATTATAAAAGTATCTTACTTACCTTACCTTCAAACTAATGTGATTTACTATAAAAACGCGTAAGACTTATTATCTCAGGTAGAAAATTAATAAACATTTAAAGTTCATTTGCCCAAAGTTACTTGTTAATTTAATTGATAAGAAATTTAACTGATTTATAGTCATAGTAGTATAGTTAAGAGAGGCTCGACTTTAAAATACATAATTTTGTTGACTGAAATACTGTTAATTTTTGATATACAGGGTGTTTCAAAAAACATGTGCCATCGCTTAAAGGGAGATTCTTTGAAAGAAATTAATGCAAAAAGTTCTTATGAACATGGGTCCGCAGATGCTTTGTTTCAAAGATACAGGACGTTAAAGCTTTAAATGGTCTTTACATGTTAAAACCGATGGTTGGGAAAACTAAACCAGTAGGACGGTTAATAAAATTACATTTATCTCCTAAACGAAATGAAAATTGAAAAAATATGAAGAGATAAGTTTTGTTAAGAATTTAACATACTATTTGACCGATATACGAAAATGTGAAAAAATCAGTGGCGTACATGTTTTTATTAGAAAAATATTGTACCGTCTTCTCATATGTACCCCCTGTGTACCTGTCAAAGTCTTTTCATGGTCAGAATTATCCTTAATTTCAGTACTTTACACAACGTAAATTTCATCAAAATTGATGAAGCCATTTTGAAAATATTTTGTAAAAACTGATAAAAATTAAGAAATTTAACACCCTGTATCTTTGAAACGAAGCATCTTTTATATAAACTTTTTGCCTTAGTTTCTTACAAGGAATCTCCTCTTAAGTGATGGCACATGTTTTTTGAAACACCCTATATATATAATAAAAAATTGAAGTTGGTTTAATAATTAATTAAATAAACGTTAATTTATCGAATTTTATAAACTTAAAAAACCTATGCGGGATCCCGCGTATAAACATTTGAAGTTCATTTGCCCAAAGTTACTTGCTACTTTAATTAATAAAGTTGACTGATTTATAGTCATAGTAGTATAGTTAAGAGAGGCTAGATTTTAAATTACATAGTTTTGTTGACGGAAATATTGTTAATTTTTGATATTTATAATAAAAAATTAAAGTTGGTTTAATAAATAAATAAACGTTAATTTATCGAATTTTATAAGATTAAAAAACCTATGCGGGATCCCGCGTATTAACATTTGAAGTTCATTTGTCCAAAGTTCCTTGTTTCTTTAACTGATAAGAAATTTGACTGACTTATAGTCATAGTAGCATAGTTAAGAGATGATAGACTTTAAATTATATAATTTTTTAACTGAAATACGGTTATTTGTTGATTTTTATAATAAAAAATTAAAGTTGGGTTAATAATTAATTACATAAACGTTAATTTATCGCATTTTATAAAATTAAAAAACCTATGCGGGATCCCACGTATAAACATTTGAAGTTCATTTGCCCAAAGTTCCTTGTTACTTTAGTTGATAAGAAATTTGACTGACTTATAGTCATAGTAGCATAGTTAAGAGATGATAGACTTTAAATTATATAATTTTTTAACTGAAATACGGTTATTTGTTGATTTTTATAATAAAAAATTAAAGTTGGGTTAATAATTAATTACATAAACGTTAATTTATCGAATTTTATAAAATTAAAAAACCTATGCGGAATCCCGCGTATAAACATTTGAAGTTCATTTGCCCAAAGTTCCTTGTTACTTTAGTTGATAAGAAATTTGACTGACTTATAGTCATAGTAGCATAGTTAAGAGATGATAGACTTTAAATTATATAATTTTTTAACTGAAATACGGTTATTTGTTGATTTTTATAATAAAAAATTAAAGTTGGGTTAATAATTAATTACATAAACGTTAATTTATCGAATTTTATAAAATTAAAAAACCTATGCGGAATCCCGCGTATAAACATTTGAAGTTCATTTGCCCAAAGTTCCTTGTTACTTTAGTTGATAAGAAATTTGACTGACTTATAGTCATAGTAGCATAGTTAAGAGATGATAGACTTTAAATTATATAATTTTTTAACTGAAATACGGTTATTTGTTGATTTTTATAATAAAAAATTAAAGTTGGGTTAATAATTAATTACATAAACGTTAATTTATCGAATTTTATAAAATTAAAAAACCTATGCGGAATCCCGCGTATAAACATTTGAAGTTCATTTGCCCAAAGTTCCTTGTTACTTTAGTTGATAAGAAATTTGACTGACTTATAGTCATAGTAGCATAGTTAAGAGATGATAGACTTTAAATTATATAATTTTTTAACTGAAATACGGTTATTTGTTGATTTTTATAATAAAAAATTAAAGTTGGGTTAATAATTAATTACATAAACGTTAATTTATCGAATTTTATAAAATTAAAAAACCTATGCGGAATCCCGCGTATAAACATTTGAAGTTCATTTGCCCAAAGTTCCTTGTTACTTTAGTTGATAAGAAATTTGACTGACTTATAGTCATAGTAGCATAGTTAAGAGATGATAGACTTTAAATTATATAATTTTTTAACTGAAATACGGTTATTTGTTGATTTTTATAATAAAAAATTAAAGTTGGTTCAATAATAATTAATTAAATAAACATTAATTTATCGAATTTTATTAAATTAAAAAACCTATGCGGGATCCCGCGGGATTAGAACCAATCCCGCAAATGCCCTGCGGGATTTAAAACACTGCGGGATTGCAATCACTAATTTTATGTTAATTTACCTACATACATCGATGTTCGACTGTTTTCCTATAATTTAAAAAATAAAACTTAGCAACCCTCCATACCCCTCGTATATGAGTTAATGCAAGTCGTATAGGGTTTCTATGGAAATATCGACAATCTTTAGTTAAGTAACAGGTGGTCTAACCAAGTGCTTCACTCATTGAAAGAAAGACAGGCAAAGTTAAGTACTTTTTTTGTCCAAAACTTACTTCTAGATTTAAACATCTCATATGAATCAACCATAGGGTAAAGAGAGGAGAGATGGACCAGGAGGAGTGATGGACCGCAAGAGTTCCTTTGTTAAATACGGCAACGTCGGTGGTTTTCGCGCGAGTACATTTCAGTCAACAATTCCAGGCGTAGAGGAGCGCACGTGTTGTTTGTTTCAATATATTTTTAACAAAATATTTTATATTTTTAATTTTGCCTGTGTGAAAAATTTATTTGTAAATATTGGTGGTAGAGTTTGCTACAAACTAGGTAAGTTACGATACAATATTTGGTGATCAAATAGCTAAATGATGTCTGCCCTTTATTCGTAACCTAAAATATTGCCGTTAAGTGGACTCTCTTACAAGCACTTTGGTGGTCCATCTCTCCTCCCAAAAAAGGTGAGATGGACCAGTCATAAGGAGGAGAGATGAACCAAGTTTTTGACCTTATGTTTCTGTATTTTAGACAAATGCCTAACACTTATATACGCAAGGTATATGCTCCCCCAAGGGGCTTATGGTCAGAAAAAGATTTGCAATTGGCCATAAATGCAGTAAAAGAACATTCTATGGGAGTTAATCAAGCTGCCAGATATTTTAAAATTCCTACGACTACACTTAAACGAAGAGTAAAAAACAACAATATAAAAAAACTAAATAGATTAGGCCCGGACTCAATGCTTGGGGTGGACGCTGAGGCTAAACTTGCTAATCACATTAAAAAGCTACAAAAAAATGGTTTTTGTCCTACAAGACAGGAAGTAAGGCAAATGGCTTACAATTTAGCAGCAGAGTTAGGAATTAAGAATAGATTTAACAAAAATCAAGGTAAGTAAATGTTTACAAATTATACAAAAAAAAATATCACCTAAGTCAGCGATTCTTAACCTGTGGGGCACGCCCTGTTAGGGATGCGCGAAGTAACAAGAAGGGGGCGCGATAGCCCTGGCGTAGTATCTGCTTAGTTTATACCTAAGGTTAATTTAATATTGTCGTTTAATATTCATTAGACAACCTTCTCTTTTCATTTTAGGTAAGGCTGGACAAAAGTGGTTGGAGTCATTTCTGAGAAGAAGACCTGACATTGTTGCTAGAAAAGCTGAGAACGTTTCAGTTGCTAGGGCTATGGGAATGTCCAAACATGTAGTGCAATCTTATTTTGAAAATCTAGAGCGCGTTTTAACTGAAAATTCACTTTTTGACAAGCCGGGTAATATTTTTAACTGTGATGAAACCGGCCTTCAATTAAATACACGGGCTGGTCAAGTCTTGGCTGAAAAGGGGTCAAAGTGTGTTCCCAGTATTAGCCCCGGAGAGAAAGGTGAAACAATTAGTGTTTTGTCATGCATTAACGCAGAAGGTGGATTTATACCACCCTATTGTATTATGAAGGGTAAGAATAAAAAGGATGAATGGAACGAAGGTCTGCCGCCTGGTTCTCGTATAAAAATGTCAGAAAAATCAGCATGTCAACTCAGATATATTTTTAGACTGGCTAAAAAATCATTTTTATCCTAAAACACCGACGGGAACTGTTTTGCTTATATTGGATGGACATTCTTCCCATACCTCAAATCTTGAGACGCTTCAATTTGCAGAAGAACATAATATTATACTTTTTTGCCTCCCGCCCCATACAACACATATGTTGCAGCCTTTAGATAGGTGTTTTTTTAAAGCTTTAAAAGGGAACTACTATGAAGCTTGCAGATATTTTATAAAAAATAGACCAGATCGAAAATTAAGTCGACTGCATTTTGGAAAACTATTGGGTGAGGCATGGGGCAAGTCTGCTACCGTACATAATGCGTTATCAAGTTTTCGGGCTACTGGGATAATGCCTTTTAACCCACATATAATTCCCGATCACGCCTTTCTCATGAAAGATCTAGAACCAGCTGAAGCAGATAAAAGTATTGAATATTTAAGAGTTAATGAAAGGGATTCTTCGCCACAGCCAGGCCCATCTGGGTTACAAAACTTACAAAAACGAACTCCAGAGAAACAAGTTTCTACAACAGACCTAACGCCTGGAAAAATATTAGATGCGGTTTCTCCAGTTCCAGTGGTTACACCTGCTATCAAAAAGGCTCGACGTCAAATAAGTGGGGTCTTATCTATTGACAAATGTAGCAAAAAACCTGTTACGTACAAAAAAGTAGAAGCCAAACAACAAAAACCAAAAGCTAAGAAAAAGCAAATAATTATTGATTCTTCTTCAGAATCAGAAGAAGATCCTCAACTAAATGACTCCGAAGAGGGTGAAGATCTGGAGGATTTTGAAAATGAATGCGTTGGTTGCAGCGAAGACTACAGAAAAACCAAGAAAAAAGAAGATTGGATTCAATGCATTATATGCAAGAGATGGCTCCATGAAGGTTGTACAAGCTTTGAATCAGTATGCCAAGTTTGTGGTATAAATGTAACTAAGAAAAAGCAATAAGATGTGGTGGTCCGTCTATCCTAGCATGTGCAGTCCATCTATCCTCTGCCTTGGAGGAGTGTTGGTCCAGTGTATCGTTTTACTAATATTGTGACCATTTTTTTTTAAATAGTCGTTTTAACTAAATTTTAGTTTAAGTTCATAGTATAAGCATTACTTTGTATTTTTACTAATGTTACAGGTTTGTATATGCTTTCATAAAGTTTTATATAAGATATTTCTAAAATGTGGTCCATCTCTCCTCTCTTTACCCTATACCGAGTGTCAACGAGATCACTTTCCGGCTGTCATTTATTTAGTTTTTAATCGAACAAGATGAAACTTGGCAGGAGTCATAGGCTAATAAAAAGTCACTTTTCGAGGTACTGTATTATAGATATTACTTTTTGTGTCAATTTAACATTTTTAAAACAAATTTTTTGTTTCAATCTAGAGTGCCACGACCCACCTTAAATCGTTCTAATAGACATTTACATCTGCACAAAAATACCTACACAATTTTATCACCTTTCATTTGTCTTACCTTTTTTGATAATAATAACTTAAAAAAATTAAATACAATTATAACACTTTCATAGTATAATTATATGTAGTTTTTTATTACGAATCCAACGGTGCATCACAACATCAAAATTCTCTTGGATTTTCTAAAGAAAGCTGCATTTTATTGCCATAGCCAAATGTTATGGTTTGATCAAGCATGTAACTGCACGACAATCAAATGTTATATCCAGTTAGCAATGACAAACAATTAAATTACAGCTGTTTAAACAGTAACGGAATAAAGCCTCAAAATATTGTTAAGATTGCCATGGAAAACAATTGAATTCAGGATAAATGATAGAATTTTACAAATTTGTAAACAATTATTTTTTCTGGTCTTTAATATTATGTTTCTGGTTTGTGGTGAAAATTGTTTACAGTCACACATTACACATTATTATTATTCAGTTTTGTCATGGCTTAGTGCATATAATATTTGATCGTCGTGCAGTTGCATGTTTGATCAAACCATATAAAATGGCTATTGCAATAAAATGCAGTTTTCTTTAGAAAATCCAAGAGATTTTTGATGTTGTGATGCACCGTTGGATTAGTCATAAAAAACTACATGTTTACTATGAAAGTGTTATAGTTGTATTTAATTTTTTTAAGTTATTATCAAAAAAATGATTTATTCAACTTTGAACGCTCTGGTAAGACAAATGAAAGGTGATAAAATTGTGTACGTATTTTTGGGCAGATGTAAACGTCTATTAGAACGATTTAAGGTGGGTCATGGCACTCTATATTAAAACAAAAAAATTGTTTTAAAAATGGTAAATTGACACAAAAAGTAATAAAAATAATACAGTTGTACGTAAAATGATCTCTAGATTCCAAAAATCAAGAAATATACAGGGTGTCTCTCATTTGAAAATCTAAAGTTGGTGTCACTTCCGGCTAAACCGGAAGTCGTCGAAATTTGACAAGTCCCTCGAAAAGTGACTTTTTATTAACCTATGGCTCCTGCCAAGTTTCATCTTGTTCGATTAAATACTAGAGAAATGGCAGCCGGAGAGTGATCTCGTTTACACCCGGTATATTTTTAATTTTTGGTGACGCTGATGCATGCGAATAAAAATAATACTAAAAGTTTGGAATTTTCTAAATACAGGAAAAATATTGCTAGTAAAAATTGTTATTTAGCTATATAATAGATTTTATAGCACCATTGACTAATTCCTGCAATAATGTTATCTAAACATGGCGGCCTTTTTGTAAAATATTTGCTTAAAGCAGCGGAATAACTATTGTTGATTAACGCACGTAATGCATGATACAATTTTAGGTTTTATTATTAATTATTTTTACTAATAGAGGCATTTAAGTTTTAAATCTCTTGTGATCATTAAAAAAAATTAAATACCTGATTTTATCAATTTTAAAAGGAAAAGGTAACAACTGCCTATATTTTTCCAGCATATTTATACCGCGTTGTTATCCAGTAGAAAAACAGAGAGTCGGCAGAACTGTTTTGCATAATAGGGATAACATAGATTGAGTGTTCAAAAAGTCTTAGTATGGGCAAATATCTTTGCTTTTAGTAAAGATAGAGACACCAAATTTTAGGGGTATTCTATTGGTTAATAAATCTACTTTTTTGTGAAATGTAACTTTTTCAATCCCCTTTAGGGTGAGATCAAAAATTTTAAATGCAACCCTATGCCGTATAGTACCTCATTTTAAAGGTCTTAAACAAGAAACATTTTACCCCAAACTCAAGGCCCGTATAGTAATTAGTTTTTAAATGGCAAGCCATTAAAAATTAAAAATCGTAGAAAAAATTAAAAATTTAAATACCTTTTTTTCTCTAGTTACTTTAAAAGTTGTTCAAAATGACCACCATGAGTAATAAAGTCGATTTTGGAACTCACTTCCCAGATTTTCGAGAAAGGCAGGCGTTACTTCTTGGCAGAGTTCCAAAATCGACTTTATTACTGCCAAGAAGTTCATAGTGCTCATTTTGAACAACTTTTAAAGTAATCTGAGAAATACCGGTACTTAAATTTTTAATTTTTTTTTCACGATTTTTAATTTTTTAAGCTTGCCATTTAAAAAGGAATTAAGATACGGACCTCGGGTTTGCGGCAGAACGTTTCTTTTTTGAAGGCCTTTAAAATGAGGAAACACGCGGCATAGGGTTGCGTTTAAAATTTTTTACCTCAACTCCCTACCCAAGTAGCACAAAATTTCCAATAAACAATCGTTCAGGTAAATAAAGCGCACGTTGTATTATTCTATATTGTTTATCGCGCTGACCTGTACCTCGACGTAGTCGCCGCTCGGGTAGTCGCCCACCCCAGATCTTATTTGACATAGACTCTCTGGAGCTTTTGCGGGACTAGCGTCTAGCCGGTACCGAGAATATCTGTCCCGAATTTTGCCGAACGATTGTTGATTTGATGAGTCGTTAGTGACTACTCATAAATTACGAAACAAATAATCAATCGCACTACCAAAACAATGCAATATAAAAAAAGACTCAGTAAAAGTGGGTAAAACCTGAACAAACCCCAGCAAACCTGAGCAAACACTATACAGATATGCTAACGCATTTGAATGATTCAGCTTCTTACCTTCGGGACAGATATTCTCGGCACCGGCCAGACGCTAAATTTTGCGGGCTACATTTCGGCGGCAGTTTGTTCAGC
Organism: Philopedon plagiatum; assembly: GCA_963971165.1. Taxonomy (NCBI): domain Eukaryota; kingdom Metazoa; phylum Arthropoda; class Insecta; order Coleoptera; family Curculionidae; genus Philopedon; species Philopedon plagiatum. The sequence goes on along the minus strand of OZ020192.1, from coordinate 20,440,709 downwards.
GGAAAGATTGTGCTACTTGGGTAGCGTCACCCCTCAAGGGGGTTGAAAAAGTTAAATTACATAAAAAAGTAGATTTGTTAACCAATAACATACACCTACAATTTGGTGGCCCTATATTTACATACTAATAGCAAAGATTTTTGCTCATACTAAGACTTTCCGGATACCCTGTATAATATATATATACAGTGACCGGCAAAAAGTTCGCAACATATGGGAAATTTTTTTATTAGGAGAGTATCGAAAAAACTTTTCCGGGGGATCGGTTCTGCATGTCCGATAACCTAGAAATCGATTGTGACATATGTCACGTGACCACTGGTATAGCCGCAAATTAAAAAAAAATGTGAATTTACAAAAAGTGAGGTTAGTTGACGAGATATCAAAAAAAATTATTTGAAAAAGTTGCTTAGAATTAAATTCTAGGTCGTCGTCAAGGTTTTATTTAAAAAAAATTGAAAAAGCAATTTTTTTAAAATATTTTTTTATCGATTTACGAATTTCTAGTTTTTTTCTTTTAGATAGCTTGGCTAATGTAAAGCCCATGTATTTGGATGAAAATAAACGAATGTAGTAGTTTTTTCTACAATTGACAGGACAAAATTAAAAAAACAGGGTTTCGCCGGACGCTAGCTGTTGCAATGATTTGTATTTAGCAGTAGTGTCAAAATTTTAGAGACATTTCAATGAGATTACAATGGCAAAAGCTTAATCGTCTTAAATATATCTGAAGTTCGACTTTTTGTAAAGTTAAGGGGATTAAAATAGAAAATAAACAAAAACTTACCTGTTGCACAAACCATTGCAACACTGAGCGTCCGGCGAACACCTATTTTTTCGATTTTGTCCTGTCAATTGTAGAGAAAACTACTAGATTCGTTTATTTTCATCCAAATATATGGGGTTTACATTAGCCAAGCTATCTAAACGATAAAAACTGGAAATTTGTATATCCATAAAAAAATATTTACAAAAAATTGAGTTTTCCAATTTTTTAAAATAAAATCTTAAAATTTTGCATTAGGACCTAGAATTTCATTCTAAGCAATTTTTTCAAATAATTTTTTTTGATATCTCGTCAACTAACTTCACTTTTTGTAAATTCACAATTTTTTTTTAATTTGCCGCTATACCAGTGGTCACGTGACGTATGTCAAAATCGATTTTTAGGTAATCGGACATGCAGAACCGATCCCCCGGAAAAGTGTTTTCGATACTCTCCTAATAATAAATTTTCCCATATGTTGCGAACTTTTTGCCGGTCACTGTATATATAATCACATAGTCCCAAAGTTATAAACGTTGAATCACTGAATGAAAATTTGCACTAGCATTTTTGATCCAACCTCCCTGCATACAGAAAAAAATATGATGAAAGTATTCTTTTTCAGTAAATAACTTTAAAAATTTTTGTAATATTTCTTTGGAATGGGCTAGCAATTTGACCTATGCATATCAAAGGGTACGGTTCCACATGGAATGTTTTTTTCTCGGTTTTTTTAATTTTTTTAAATTTTTAATTTAGCTTTTTTAAATTAGAACATTATTTGTACTAAATACTTTTGACGTTTTGTTAGGATATAGACATCAAAATTTCAAAAGTGCGAGGTTAGTCACTTCAGTGTTTTGACTAAAAATTCTATAAAAAAAGTCTAAGTTAAAATGTAGCAAATTTAGCCGGTAACATTACCTTTTCTTTGCATGTTAATTATGCTGACAACATTTTTACGTCCAATATTTGACAAGAAATGCAAGGTTATACAATATTGTCATTCGTTGTCACATCTCATAGTTTATTCGTCCTTAGTTGTCATAATATACTGAAAACACGAGACAGCTACATTGCTGCAGATCGGGTATTAAAATGAATTTTAACTGAATCAACTGAGGGGTAGCCAATAATAACATTGGACATTGACAGCAAGCGAATACCAATTAATAGCATTTCTTTATAGAAGAAAAACAAATTTTTATTTTTGGCTATTTTTGGTAATTCCACCATAGATAATGTTACAACCTGTGACTCATTGTAATAAGCTACAAGTTGTTTATGACAGGTTCTGTTGCGAAGAATTTTTCGCTCACATAAAACTTAATGAGAATAAGAAATCTTCTATAATGGTATTTAATTTCACGGTATCCCAATGCCAGTATATTTACCACAGTCTACAATTTTGATAATTACTGTTTATTTATGGTACGTTAAACGATACTTGTTTGGAAGTTCGGCAACAGCGTAAATTCTTGAACAGGTTCAAATAAATAGTTGCTCGGCCGTCTTCATCGGCCATTTCGTTACATCTTTGCAACGCTATCCATTATATTAAACGTCATAAAGAAATGCAGTCGCTTAGAGCTGGCTATCTTTAGAGATTTAAGCTGACATTCTGTGCCGATCCAATACAGGATGGAAAACCCTGTGAAGATATCCAAAAATCAGTTCAAGTTTTAGCTTCTAGTTTTATAGCTCTTTCAGCTAAATTTAATTTATTTAAATCTTTCTTTGATACCTAAACTTTATTGGTCATCAAATTCTAACTTCTACTTCTAGTCTTTTAGATTTTTTATATTTATACTTCTATATTGTTTTTATCGATATTTACATTCTATTGGTTACCAAGTTTCAGTTTCTACTTCGGTAACTTTTTTTGCATGCTTTCATTCTACTTCTATATATCCTTTAACATTTTTAAATTCAAACTTCCATAGTTTTCTTCAATACCTACATTCTCTCAGCAGTCAAGTTTTAGCTCCTATTTCTATACCGTCTCTTACCTTGTTTTAAACACTTCTAAAATGGTTTTCCTCGATACACCTATGGAATATTGGCCATCAAGTTTAAGTTTCTGCTTCTATAACTTCTGTCACATTTCTTAAATTCAAATTTTTATCACTATCTATCGGCTAGTTTTCTTGACTTCTGTTATTTCAATTTGTTACTTATTAAAATGTCTTAAGTCACCGACATATTATTAACACGTGACGTGTTAACATGTGTTAAAACGTGTTAACAAGTGGTAGAGAAATATATTACATTAATTTAAATAGAAGCGTAAATATTATTGTGATGTGACGTCAGAGGCGTCAAACACGTTTCAACACGACATACATATCACGTGTCAATAATTTGCTCGGCTCAGATTGGTGGTATTTATCCACGAAGTTTGTGAGTACAAGATGGAAGAAAAACAAACTGAAGAGGTCAAAAAGTACGACTTCCTATACAATGTACAAAGTAAAGATTATTGCTTCTCTAATTCAGTTCTTAGTAAACTGTGTGGCATGTCAAACTCCCTCTTGCATATTTTATACAACGTCATTGGCGATTTCAGCCCGCATAATGTAGAATGCACCAAACTCGTGCCTACGCTGAGTTATTGGATAAACTCAGTACTCTCTGGATTCATTTTGCAACACAAATAATGCTGCAATAGCAGCTAACGTTTCCTCCTCTTCATCTAAATGATCCATCTCTGCAAGTCGGTTATCCATTTCTCTACAATGGCAGAGACATACAAAGCTTGCTCGATGACTGGGTATAAAATTCATTGAACATGTCAGTAAAACACATCAGAGTAATGTAATTAGAAAATGTGATGTGTCGTGATGTGTTGACACGTGTTAATAATATGTCGGTACTGTTGGAAGCTTCATGGTATTTTTCACCTAGTGTGTAGCATACTCCTTGCATTATTACTAGTGTACGTGTACAAGCATGCCTAGGATTGATAAGATTCGAGAATATTTGGATATTTATGCAAATTTGATATTGGTTTTGATATCTTCGTTAATATCTTATAAATAGGTAATAGTAGACAGTATAGTTGTCGTGCTCTGCAGCACAAAATCGCCATGCATAGATGGAAAGTTTCGTCCAACCAATCCCAGGATTAAAGACTTCAAGAAGCATAGCACTCATCTCTACTGACAAGTAGTTAGAAGCAATAACAAAAAAAAATCTGTATATTGTTAAAATTAACAGGATCTAGTTCTAATTATTCCTTTATTCCACTCATTTGGTCCTTAGGCCAAGCAATAGAGCGATTTGTCGTGACATTAATCTTATTAGGAAACCACCTGTGCCATCATCTGAAAGACGATCCGTAGATGATTCCTGTTATATTTCCAACTCTGAAATTTTTTCCTTTAATTTGTTATAAACATTTTTAAGCAGAAAAATGCGATTTTTTTAGTTTTTTGCTTATAAAATGGAAAGTGATGAAGCAATCTTAATGGTGTAAATGGACGATTTGTAGAGAATAAAAATACGAACAAAATGAGAGGTCGAACGTCCCGATAGGATATGTAGCAACGGAGAAAATCCGGAAAAACCGGAAAATTAAGAGTTTTCTTTTTAAATTTATAAATCGGCCATTTTTAAACGTAGAGGGCTCAAGCTTTGGGAAAAAGTAGTAATTTAGAGGTACTTTATGTGTGCAAAACCCCGACGCTGTCCGACGATTAGTTTTGCCACAATCGTCATTTTAATTTTTCAGCACACTATTTTGCAACAGGTCTGGATGCTCTATGGATCGTCCGATTTTAATTATTGAAACGGATTTGAAAAGTACAAGATTAATTGAACAATATGTATATTTTAATTTTTCCATAAAATGCTACGAAACCGGTTGAAAATGCACGTAAAGATGCGTGAAAATGGTCGAGTTCGCGAATATTGGCTCCCCTTCGCTCCGCTGCTCTCCCGCTACGCGACATCTTCGCGCGCTCGGCCATTTTCACGCATCTTTACGTGCATTTTCAACCGGTTTCGTAGCATTTTATGGAAAAATTAAAATATACATATTGTTCAATTCAACTTGTACTTTTCAAATCCCTTTCAATAATTAAAATCGGACGATCCATAGAGCATCCAGACCTGTTGCAAAATAGTGTGTTGAAAAATTAAAATGACGATTGTGGCAAAACTAATCGTCGGACACCGTCGGGGTTTTGCACACATAAGGTAGCTATAAATTACTACTTTTCCCAAAGTTTGAGCCCTCTACGTTTAGAAATGGTCGATTTATGAATTAAAAAATAACTCTTAATTTTCCGGTTTTTCCGGATTTTCTTCGTTGCTACTTATCCTATCGGGACGTTCGACCTCTCATTTTGTTCGTATTTTTATTCTCTACAAATCGCCCATTTACACCATTAAGATTGCTTCATTACTTTCCATTTTATAAGCAAAAAACTAAAAAAAATCGCGTTTTTTTTGCTTAAAAATGTTTATAACGAATTAAAGGGAAAACATTCAGAGTTGGAAATATAACAGGAATCATCTACGGATCGTCTTTCAGATGATGGCACAGGCGGTTTTCTAATAAGATTAATGTCACAAAATCGCTAATATTTTGCTCTGTTGCTTGGCCTACCTCTACATTAATATTTTTGTTCTGGAAGTTTTCTTTCTAGAACATTTTTCTGTTCTGAAAAATATTTTTAGGTCACCCGGTATGCTCTTAATAGTTTTTCATAATAAAGCTTTTATCTAATGTGCAAACAGCCTTAAACAAATGTTAATATAGTATAATGCAGTTTGTTTGCCTGCGATATCTTTAAAAATAAACGAGCTTAAGTGGCTGGCGCATAATGTATGCAAACTTACTTATTAATGTTTTGTTAAGTTGTATGTCTTGATTAGGAAAGCGCCTTCTGCTCCATTCTTCTGTATTCAGTAAACTATTTTAATTTTAAGAAGATTTTGCAGCAGCAGCTTGTTATCTCTTTTTTCTTGTTTATGACTTCAGGTGTGATGCACTGTCGCCATACTGCTTTTTTCGTCCAACCATGTAATATAGATATAACACGGGATTTCACTGGCAAAATTTTACATGGATCTTTACCCAAAAAAAGGAAAAAAAAGTTCCTATTATGACAGGTCCGGGAAAGCTTCGTTTCGAATACTCCGGTCTGGATGGCATACCTGAAAAATTGTTCTAAAAAAGTGCGCTTCAGAACTTGCACCTTTCTTAACTCGTCTTTTCCTTCTATGACAAGGGTGTCTTCCCAGATAGCTGGAAGACTGCTCGTGTGCAGCCTGTCCCGAAGAAAGGTTCCAAACCCTTCCAGCCAATTATAGACATATCTCTCTTCTCTCTGTTACCAGCAACGTTATGGAGGAAGTGATCGACTTGCAAATTCTAAAATATCTAGAAAAACACAAAAGCATCCATGACCGACATTACGGATTTCGCCACCAAAGGTCCACAGCTAATCTCCTTAGCTTTGTCACATATAACTGGAACAAGTCTCTCCAATTTCATGGCGACTGTTGGCTCTTCATATTTCCAAGGCCTTTGACCAAGTATGGCATGCCGCAATCCTCAATAAACTACCTTCTTACGGTCTTTCTCCCAAACTATGTACCTTGATCGGTAGCTTTCTCTCTAATCGCCGCGAGCTCGTATGATTTATCCGTTTTATAGTGATGACGCTTACATAATTAGGGAAACGCACAGATGTGGTAAAATCTGAATAAACTGTTTCAGAGGCCGTGGTCTAACAGGAGGAAAAAAGTAACAGTGAACTCTTTAACAGAAATATTTTATATTATACCTAGTCCTGCCATAAGTTCTGTTCCTTGCATTAAAGTGGCGATATCTTCCGATGGCATAGGCGGATGACCGTGCAACAGATGAGATTTTGTGTTCATGTTGTAAACATGAAGAGGGACGCCAAGGAAAATCGGATCGCCGTCATTGAGCTGCATAAGTGTGGTAAGTCACAAAGCTCGATTTTCAGTCTTCTAAGACCGCTGAAAATCTCCAAGAAATTTGTTTATCGGGCTATTAAGCGGCATGATGAACTATCTTCTACCGATGATAGATCAAGGAGCGGTCGTCCAGTTCTAGGATACCAACTGCAATTAAAGCTATCGAAGCGAGCATACGCCGTAATCCGCTCAGGAAACTAAAAATTTTGCCCAGCGAAATGAAGATCCCTACAAGGACCATGTCTCGCATAATAACAGAAGACTTAAGACTTGGTGCTTACTGAAGAATGACAAAACAAAGACTTACATAGGAGCTCTACGAGGCATAAGGACGGCCAGATCACAACGCCTGTTGGAGAGGTACGCCAATGGTGGACATCGCCAAAATTATTTTTCAGACGAAAAAAAATGACGAAAAATGACAGTATATACGCACACAGCTCTCAAGAAGCAGCTGAGAATATCCCTAGAGTGCAAAGAGCTCATCACCCAGTTGCAGTAATGGTTTGGTGGGGGGTGACATATGAAGGGACAACTCAGCTGCACTTTTGTGAAGAAGGTGTCAAAACTAAAGCCTTCAACTATCAAAAAGACATCCTAGACAAGGTTGTGAAGCCACTCAGTCACACCTTGTTCGACGGAAAATATTGAGTTTTCCAACAAGATTCAGCGCCGGCCCCCAGCCGGCCCACAATCAAACCCTTTTATTTTCTTTGGCCCACAAGGCGAAAAGCACACAACGTTGACTGGCAGCCAGCTTACCTGAGTTTATTAGTGCTGAAGACTGGCCTTCGGAGAGTCCCGATTTGAATCCGTGGAGTGTATTGGAGGAGTAGTCTTGCTCTAGGCCCCGCCAAAACATCAAGTCATTAAAAGCAGATTTGGTCAAAGTAGTGTAGGATCGATAACACTGACTGTAGCGCGTACCGCGATCAAAGAGTAGCCAGACCGTCGGAGAAAATGTGCGAAGGCAAAGGGACGACATTTTGAGTAGCTTTATGTTTTTCGTATTCTTACATGCCGTGTGTATTAAATAACTAGTAGTATAGAACTAAGTTTTTATTTCGTTATTTTGTGGGCGCAATTTTGGTAGGGACAGAACTTGGCAGGCAGGCAGACAGGACTAGGTATATACCTTAAGAAACACATAGGTATATTAAAGCAAACTTGATTTATAATAGTTCATGACCTGTCATCGAAACACAAGAAAAAATAATTTATTTATTTTCGTGATCAAACCATGGGACTGACAAGTTTGTAATAAAAATTACTGTGCGTTACCTACATAATATAACAGATGCAGTATTTAAAACAAATTACCATAAATTCATAATTTATTAACAAGTATTTTGTTCTTGAGGGACCTACGTGATACAATATATAAATAAAATTACCATATAGGGAAGAATAATGACGTGGGCATTTTTTTAATGACCTAACAAGGGTTTTTTTCTAAGCTGGCATTGTTGTGGCGACCCGCGAAGATCCTAATAGCAGGTTGTATTCCATTCTCGTAGGGGTTTACATCATAGAAATAGTTTTAAGCAGTGGCGGCACGATATACATCATTATAATTTGTGACACTGGAGTCAAAAATATTATCATTTTCGTTGGACAAACTTATGAGATTTGAATCTTCCTGATTCGACCATTATAATATTACGAATAAAGTCTAGCCTCTTGTAAAATACATTCGTTGATACTTCACAGCATATCTGTGCTATTTTGCACCTCTTCATTCATTATTTTAAATTTTTCATGACTACTTAAATATTTTGGCTTTGAATTTGAATTTGTCACCTCGGATACTGTGGTGTCACAAGTTTCATCGCAACATTCAGGAATAGGAATAATATTATCAGATCGGGTGAGTTTCGCACTCCTTCAATATTTTTTCACAATACTTTCTCGACCACCTAGCCAAACATAATTCAGCATCGAATAAAGACAATGACGTTAAGGATCTACACTTTAGAATATGCCTGCATGGCAGATCAGTAGATTTCCCGAAGACACTCACAGCTTGCGAGGTGACTTGAAGTAATCCCTCAGCTACTTCCATTTTTGATAGTTTTTACGCAAAATTAAAACAACACAATGTTTACATATCATTAAAAAGATTTTAGGCCGGCATTCCATTTTGGCCGTATCTGGACTACGGCGCCGGCACCCGAGAAATTTTATACTCGGGTGCCGGCACCGGTATCCATGCATCAACATTTTGGGAACCGGCGCCGGCAGCGAAGTCACTTCCTAATTTTTATTACCATAACCGCCTCCGGCCTCAGTGTACACCGTGCACGGCTGTCGCTTATGTTCAAATATCTTTTTTTCGTCCCACGTAGACCTCAAGCCTAAGTACTAACGTACCGTGGGCGTCTGAAGAGAAGGTAAATGTAGTCAGTTGACACAGGATTTAAAGGATTGGAGGTTGGAAAGGGAAGGGACACATCTGCAGGCAATTTCTTCCATAATCTGGAGACCCTAGGTATGAGTGAGCGAGAGAAGTTCTGTTCTAGGCTTTTGTAGCTGGACAGTAAAAGGATGCATACGTAATGCGCCTCTTGTTGTTCTGTTAGGAATAGTCAAGGGGAGAATAATACCGGCTAGTTCTTCGAAGCAAAAACCGGTAGAAAGGGGATAAATCCCCAACAGCGCGGCGATGAGCGAGAGAAGGGAGTTTTCTTGTGAGGATTGGGTCATTGATGAGTCGAATGGCTCTCTTTTGGATAGAATCAAGGATGTTAAGTGTCTAAGGTGATGTCGCTCCCCAGATGTGGGAGCAGTACTCTAGGTTAGGTCTTATTTGGGAAACATAGAGAGAGTATAAGTTGGAAGGGGAGAAGTATTTTCTGGCTTGAAAGAGAAAACCAAGCTTTTAGCTGCCGATGTGGCTACTGAAGTAATGTGTTTTTGCCAGCTGAGATCATGTTCGAAAGCGATGTCAACAAGATCGAACGTTTCATTGTTCTGGAGGACTTGGCCATTCATGTGGATGGGGTAAGCGTGGCCAGATTTTTTGTTGGACAGGGGGGCTAGACTGGGTATTGAAGGCGTTGCACTGAACAAGGTTCCTGGCACCACAGTCTAAGATTAATTAAAGATCTTGGGAAAGGGATAGGTGCATAGATCTGCGTCTATTATCCAGCTCTTGTTTCGAGACTTGTCTGGAGAAATGAATATTATAGTGAAGAGTACTATCGTCAGCATAACTGTGGATGGGATTGGTAGTGGAAGAGATCAGGTCATTAATGTGAAGAAGAAATAGGGTTGGTGCCAGGACTAAACCTTGGGGAACGCCAGCATTGATAGGATGGAAGTTAGATGAGTGACCGTCAACCACGACAGATATGCGCCGATTAGAGTGGTGCAGGGACATAGTTTGGTAGGAATACCGTAAGAAGGTATATAGTTTGTTGAGGAGTGCGACATGCCATACTTGGTCAAAGGCCTTGGAAATATCAAGAGCAACACTCTGAGATTCGCCATGAAATTCGAGAGACTTGTTCCAGTTATGTGTGACAAAAGTAAGGAGATCAGCTGTGGATCTTTGGTGATCGTAAGTTACAGCAAAAATATCGGTCCAAAGGAAACTTGTAAAGTTCGTTACTGTTGTATTTTCAAGTAGTTCAGTTGTTGGTTGGGTTTTGGGTATTTTCGAGCATGAGCAAGTGAAGTGCGGGATATTCGCGAGATCATGAACTGATGACTACGACTTTTGAGTTGTCATTTGCCCGATGTTATTCTGAAAGGTGTGAACAAAAGGCCCCTATTTTAGAGGAAATTGAAATTTAGTTTCGCCCTTTCTGTTTTTACGGATTTTTCTTGGGGACTCTAAAAGGGCGAATAGTGTTGATTTTACTGATTTTTATTATATATTGTGTAGGAGTCTCATCATTGTTCTTTTTTAGAAAAAAAACCAGCCTAAGTAAATAATTAATTGTTTGTATGATTGGTTATTTAAATGCATCTTTCCACGACGTTCCTTTGGGAGCAAGTTACTGTGCTTCGTAGACTGTCCCTTTGATGTTTTTTTGACCGTCCTTTAATTTTTAATAGTTTGGAGAGATCCTGGACGTACTATGTCCCTGTTTAAGCCGCATGGGGTAGATTAGTGGCGAGGTGCGCTCCGCAAAGAATGCTTGTCAGTTTGGAAAGTGACACTCGATGTTCAAAGGTTACATCACCATCAAGATCACTGCTAAGTTTTATAATCGCCAAAAAAGTCAACTGTTTTGAATAATCATATTTATAAAGAAAACCGATTAAGATAGTATCCTAGCACTGTAAAGGCGTTGCAACATTCTAGAGCTAGCTAAAAATGATCATTTTCATCTCCATTAAATAGATTTGATTCATATTTTACGATACATTGATTTTCTCTTCAAATTAAACATTTAATTTACTTTTATTGTTGTTTCATTATTTGCACTTTTTAAGTTTACTTCCGGCAGCTATCATTCTTGGTGGTGGGGTGTTTGGCACATTTATGATGCTGTAGGTGGCGTCAGGTTGGATCTGTTTGTTGGCCCACACCAATGATGTTGAGGAGTGGACATTTATTTTTGGTGGGTACATTGATTGGTCATTAGCATGTGGTATTATTGAACAAAAATGAGTAAACCTCCCTCAAGTAAACTGCCCCGCTATTTTAGAGATAGTCGATTGCTTGTTGTCATACATCTTGGTCTTTACTATAACAACTATTATTTGATGGCAGCAATTATTATTATTAAAACCTTAAAACACAAATTAAAATGCCACAAGCGCCGTTTATTTCAGCTTAAATCGAAAAATATTACATAATTGAAGTTGGAACTAGGTAACCTAACATAAAATGAATAAAACTTACAGTGACAGGTAGAAAAATATATAAAAAGAACAGTTTTTTGCCCATCCTCTAAAATTGCATAAATGGGGCTTACGATACTTTGCCTGGATAGGGACGCTATAATTTGTACCGCCCCTGTAAAGAAATGAGATGAAGATGTAGCTTTTTATTACCTTCTTACAAGACGCGCCAGGTCATTTAGATTAGAATCGTATCATCCCGTCTACCTCGAAAGGACCAAAAAGGGTTTTATTTATATGGTTAGGAACAAGAACAAATTCGTTTTTACTGGTAGGACCACTAATATAAATATGTTCTTTAAACTATACTCGATTTGAAATTGGTTGATAGTAATAAATCATTAAAATCCGTCAAACACGTACACAGAGTGGTCCACCTAAATTGCCAAGTTTTAAATAGTATATACATTGAAAGTCTAGACCCTTTTGCATTTATTAAACTTTCCATTCCTATAGATCTGATAAGGGCGTCGAATACAAAGCTTAACCCGAGGCTCGAACAATAAGCGGTAGTATTCTACCTGTGATGTTTTGCACTCATGCACGTGCTTTCGGGTGGGTTTAAGTTTATATTAAACACAATAATTATATAATTTAGTGAACATTCGGATGTGTGGCATAATTTGTTACCCTTGTATTTGAATAAATATAATACTAATAACAATAAAGCAACTAATAAACAAGTAAATTTGGAAAAATGTTTCTATTTGAAATTCTATAAAATTTATAGTAAGTCATTACAGTTCTTCGCTTTAAATTAATCATCATCAGAAAATGAAATATCTGAGGGACTGTCTTCTTCCCCTAAATTGATAATAAGTGGTTCGACCGTTTTCTCCAGTAAACTATCCAATTGCCACATTTTTTCCTCCTCCTTTAGTACATGCTCTATACATCTTTGCCACTTCCCCGCGTTGACTTCTTGAAGCGCTTCTTCAAAGAGTTTTTGAACATCACTCATTTTATAAGTGGTATTTTTTCTAGCCACATAACCTTTCACATGAGCCCATACCAGTTCGATCGGATTTAATTCGCAATGGTAGGGGGGGAGCCGAAGCACTATTATATTTTGTTTTTTGGCCATTTCGTCAACAACATATTTTTGAAACCGATGTTTATGGGTGTTTACAATTGATAGCAACTCCTTTTTAACCATATTGTCCTCAAATTGTATTTGTTTCTCCACAAGCCACTCGATAATTTTTGCTTTTCGCCAAGCAGTTGTAGGCATCTTCTCCAATCTTCTGGAGTGATACGGAGCGTTATCTAACACAATGACGGAGCCAGGTGGAATCAGCTCTATCATTTGTTCGAAATACTCCTCAAAAACATCAGCATTCATATCCTCGTGGTAATCGCCTGTACGAACTGATTGGAATGATAATAGTCCACCTTCTAAAAATCCATTGGAGCTACCGATGTGAGTTATAATTAATCGTTTTCCTTTTCCAGAGGGCGGATTTATTCCTGTTGATAGACCGTCTAAAAATGCTTGCCGGTGAGAAGTCACATTTTTGTCTGTCCATATTTTTCCAACTGTGTAGCCTTCGTTCAGCCATGTTTCGTCCAAATAGAAAATTGTTTTGTTTTCATTGCGAAATTTTCTTATTTTTCTCAAATAATTACGTCTCCAACATACTATTTCATCTTTTTCGAGCAAATGAGACTTCCGACTATGTTTTTCCCATCTAAAATTCATTTCTCTTAGAACTTTCCATAGTTTATCTCTCTTGATTGCAGGAAAGTCTTCTTTTACTGCCCCTAAAACTCTATCCAAAGTAGGGATCTCCTTATTGAAATAGAATGAATGCACCTTTCGTCTTATGATGGCCTTTTCGTCCTCATCGATCGGTATTGTTCGCCTTCCTGGAGATGGTTTTGGTGGCGTCACGGTTCCTGTCTTTTCTTCCCGCATCAGCCTGTAGATGGTTGCTTTTCCAATACCTGTCATCTTTGAACAAAGTTCCACTGCAGAATCGATACTTATTGCACTTTTTTGATATCTAAGTGCATTAAATACATTAAGCACAATAATCTTTTCACTAATGCTTAGCGCTGATTTCGCAGCTCGCTTAACTGGAATAAATCCTGAAAGACTCTCCATTTTCAAAAATTACCCAAATGTGTGTCCTAGAATACTCGCATTAGGTTTGTTCGCTCTTAAAATGACTCACAGTTTTATACCAATAAGTAGAGGTACCTAATTTTTCGTAACTACCTGAAAAGTAACATTGTGTATTAATTGTTCCCGGAATTCTCGGCATAATTATTTTTACCTGTTATGACAATAATGATTACTAAATTATTCGGATAAGTAAATAGGGTTCAAACCGGCACGTCAGGTAGGTGCGCCTATGGAATCGGCTGCTAAAAATGATTTATTACTATCAACCAATTTCAAATCGAGTATAGCTGATGTCTTTAAAATCGATTTTAAAATTAGAAAATTTCGTCTCATCGCATATTATGTAACTGGGTGTTTTGGAATTGTTTCGATAAATCAAGCGACTGTACAGGAGTTTGGTTATACATCGGCAAATATTATTATTATATGTGGATGACTTTATGACTTTGATGACAGACGAGAAAGAGAAACGGGTATGTTCTCCTTTTTTATTTGCTTATATTAGAAAGTGCAACCAAACTAGTTCTAGAAATACCTCAAAAATCAAAGTTCAAATTTTTTAGGCGAATCTCATCATTTTAGGTGAGTGGCGTCGTCTCTTTCCAGGAGTTTCATTAGTTGCCATCACGAGGCGACTGAATAGTGTTGTCGATTAGTATTATCAGAGACTATAAAGAATATAGACAGACACTCGAATACACCGAAAAGCGCGTCTCCCTTGAGACATTTGGTGGGTTTACTGGTTTATGGTTTAAAAGTTTGTTTGTCCACCATTTTTTATACATGTAGATATATAGTCATCATCATTTTCAGCTGTTTCAACCATTTCCAATTATGGTGTAGCCTCCCTTACATATTCATTTTTCATTTCGGCCCATTGTTGTCTATTGTTGGCTATGCGGGCCCAGGTTAATCCTGATAATTTCTTTATATCATGGTCCCATCTCAAATTTGGGCGTCTTCTTGGTCTTTTCACGCCTCTGGGGTACCATTATGTAATTCTTGTGGTCCATCTATTGTCAGTTCTTCTCGCCAAGTGTCCTGCCCATTGCCATTTTAGGGACTTGATTCTGTGGATGACGTCTATTACCTGGGTTTTCTGTCTTATCCACTCTATTCTCTTGCGGTCCCTTCTAGTTATTCCTAGCATGCATCGTTCCATAGCCCTTTGTGCTACCTGGAGTTTTGTTATATCCGTTTTTAGAATCCAGGTTTCACATCCGTATGTCATGATGATATATAGTATACATATTTATATAATGGTAGACAAACAAACTTTTAAACCATTAACCAGTAAACCCACCAAATGTCTCGAGGGAGACCCTTAAGAGGTTGGTTTAAATTTTTTAAAGTGCAGCAGAAACAAGATTTTTATTTATTTTTTGGGGCTTGACTGCAGTAAGAACCAGCAGCGAATAGGTTATAGCGTACACAAACAAATAATAATGCAAGAAACAAAACGTAATACATTTAAAACAGACAATAAAGTTCCTTCTTGATCAAATTTAAGTTTTAGGTCCAGTACGGTCCTGAGTTTCTTATGTGCCAACTTAATTAGAAAATCAAAAATCACTAGTATTTAGGGTTACTGGGAATGCCAACACAAAAGTGTTATATTAGACAAAGTCAAACTGCCAATAAGCTGTTCATAGATTTTTCGTATATATTTTTAATATTCTCTGTTAAAAACTTAAAGTTCTTCCTTTTGTCTGCCTTTTGGAGGACTGAAAAAGCTAAGTTTGTTAATGAAGAAAAATGAGGTTTTGACCCCGGCGCGGGTGACGCCTAAATGAAAACCGAATTTTCATTTGTAAAAAAACCATATGATTTGGGACGATTTTATATTGGCTGCCATGTGATTAAAAGAAAGTCATTGAAAAATAATACATACAAAAAAAAGCAGACGGTTAGCAAGGGCCCAAAGGGTTAAAGTGTCCGGGTGAACTTGTAAGAAAGCGAATAATGTATTAATGTACCTTTTTCATCCTCCAAAAGGCAGACAAAAAAAATCGCAACCCAAGACATGTCGCTGAGCGAACGAAAACAAAAACAAGTCAATGTATGGATTGTAATTATTATTGACGCCACTCGTGAGGGCCACCTTAGGCCTTGAGACTTGAGAGCGTATGCTGAGCGAAGAATGTAACAATATGACAACGTCGCCAAGTATAGAGGAGGAAGCCGTTTATTTATGTACCGGGCGAACGAAAATAAACATTTCCGTAATTACCTAAATCAAAGGAAAGATTTAGAGTTACGTACGAATCGAAATCTGAGCGTAAACAAGAACACACGCTATTTGTTTATTTTAAAACATATTAAGGATTTGTGTCATTTATTTTAATTCCTTCATAACTAATTTTATAAACAACTAGTGGCGCACCAGGGAGGGGGGGGGGGGGTGGAGGCTGCAGCCCCCTCCCCCCGACCAACATTCTAGACACACGAAAATTAAAAAAGTGCACTACTAGTTGAAAAAATCCATCGAATTGCACTAGTCAGCCACCCCCCCCCCCCCCCCAGACAAAATCCTGGGTGCGCCACTGTCTTCAACTGTGAAATGGGTTGTTCTTTTTATTTGGTATAATGTCAGGAGTTAACTGACAATTAAGTTACAGTCCGATTACCAAAATTCTTTCCCTATGTACAACAGACGCGGCCCGTCAGTTTTTTACTAGTGGGGCAAATTTTGTGGGCAACTAGTGATATCAACGTAACAAGCAAAATACACTTTTTTAATTAAGGAAGGTTTTTTTAATAATATATACTTATGCCTAGTTCGCCAAGAAATTATTCACCTACAAATAAACACGCAAAAAACATAAAAAACTAAAATTGCATTTTCGCTGAGACTTTTTAAAATTACATGCAATCAGTTTATTGCACTATTAAAGTCATTGTTAACAAGTACTCAAGTACTAGTACTACACTACTACAGAAAGGACACAACACAAATATCAAATAATATCCAAAAACATATTACACAAAAAATTTAGGAAATCCGAAAAACCTCTACTAATAATAAGTGCCAGCGCGACGTAATAAAACGTAAACAAAAGTTTATGCAAATAAAATGCGCATATTAGGAAATTAGTTTTTCTTTGTCTAACTCAAATGTTTTGCAATAGTATATTTCATGGAGCGGTTCGAGTGTATTTCCATAGTGGCCTGGGATAACCCGAGAACTGGCGGCGTCGACGGCCACGCGCGCGCCGAAAGCGATATTATTGGTGAGCAGTCGGTTATATATTTTGTCTCTTTTTAACTTCCTAAAGCGCGTATGTTTATTTCTCTCTTAGTTTTAATGCATTTATATAGTTCATATAAACCTATGAGGTCAATTTAAAATTCTGCCGAGCTCGGATCAAGCTTGGCTCGATTCTTTCTTGGGGAGTTGTCGGAACTTGCACTTTTTTGAAAGAAAACATAATTATTTTTTGGTTTAAAAAATAAATTATTAGGTGGATCACAAATAATAAAAGTGTAGGTTAGTGCAGTTTCGTGCAACATAATAAACCTTTTGATACTCACAGAAATTCTGACACTTATTGCAACTGCTGCTTAAAAAGCGCAAATGTTAGGTTTTAAAAATAGATAATTTGGGTTTAAGACAATATCCAATATTATTTAACAATACTAGAAGTATAACAAATATTAATTTTTGATATTTAAGATGAAAATTTACTCTATTCAATAATGGTTGTTTCATGTTTCATCCTATATATACAAATCCAATAAACACCGGGGAAAAACGATAGCGAGGTAACGCACGACGCACGGTCGCGTCACAAAGTTTTGTTCCCAAAGAAATACTTCCCATGGTCTCTCATACTCATGGGAAGCAAATATGCGTGTTTTGCAGGACGTAAAATGCGCTCTTTTATGCAAACAGGTTGTCCGTCGATTGTGTCGCGAATCGCAGGGCAACCGTATCTCCGCAAAGATCGCGAATAATACATTTTAAGACTTTTTAAGAAAGGTTGCAGCCAGTTCGCATCGTTCAGAATTTTTACTGTCACTTGACAGACATAAGAAATCGGCCCAGTGGAAGCTATACCTGCACAATTATTGGTGTTTCGTGCAGGGTTGCACTGATTTAAATCAATGATTTAAATCGCGATTTAAAACACATGATTTTTTTATGTAAATCGTTGATAAAATAGTTATTTGTTATTTGTGTACCAAGGCCGTAATGTTGATCTTTTTTGGCCGAATCTGAAATTTGTGGCAGAGGCGTAGCCGAGGCCAACAAATTTCAGGTGAGGACAAAAAATATCATACGGCCGAGGTGCACACAAAATTTTTTAAGCGAGTGTCTCATCAAGTAGGTAACAACTTTTTTTTACAATTTTGTTTCTAAACAAAGACGAAACTGGAAGATTAGATTCAAATTTTTATTAACCAAATGAAAAGTGTATTATTAAGTAACAAAGATGTGTACAGAATTACTTACAGTAAGTATTATAAACAGAAGTTGGGTTATAAAGAAGTTAATAAATTAGGGCATTATTTGTTATTAATTGTTATGTTAAATGTACATTTATTACATTTTGAAAATGTAATACCACTTTTAGACATGACATTGTTAACAAACATTTCATTTTCTTCATTTTCAGTAACAATGGTTCTTGCTGGAAAGCTGCTTACTGAAGTACCATCTAATTCAATTTCTTTGGAATTATTTTGAACAGAAAAACGCATACTTGAAGTACCTTCTCCTCCTGCAAGAATTCTATTTGAAATTTCCTTCTTTCTTGAAATGGAATCTTCAATGTAGCCTTCTGCTACAGAGTTAGACCTCCACCCTCCGTGGCTTTTTAACATTAAAATATCAGCCCCTGTTTCAACCAAGAGAGAGGCTGAACTTCTTCTAAAAGAATGACCCGTATACTTATTAGCATTTGGTAATTGTAGATACTGTGCAATAAGTGATGGTATCTTTCCAAAGGTATGAACACCAACAACTTGTGTATATAGAACACTTTCCGTGGCGATAATTTATAAAAAACGTTTGACGACGTACATTGAAAGGTCGTAAATTTAAGTATTTTCGAATAAGCTGTAGGGCACTTATATTTTCAATTATTTCATCAGTTATTGTAAATACTCGTTTTTTACCAGTTTTTGTCTCCGGGACTGTGATTACTAACACGTCTCCTTTGTCTTGAATATCATTTATAGACAACTGCCTTAGTTCATTTCGCCTACAAGCACCAGTCAATCCAATTATCAAGCAAATCTAAAAATATCACAATATAGTTATAAGAAGAATGAACTTTAAAAATATTATGTTTTATTACCTTCCACATTAAGTAGTTCTTATCTGGAGCTTCTGTTAAGAATTTATTGATATCCTCTCTTGTAAAAACTGCCGACTTTTTCGCTTTGTAACCTACATTTTGCTTTTTCAAAAAAGCATTCAGTTTTGAAAACTTGCTGATATCAATGTTATTTTTGACCATAATTGTTGATTTTAACATCGAGTATACGGACCATAATGTTGATGATTTTGAAACCTTGGCCTTTTCCAGAAAAAATGCGAGAAGTACTTCTTCTTTTAATTTTTTAATCTTATGTATGTTGCACCATTCCATAAAAATCTCATACTGTTTTAAGTAAATCTTCCTGGATTTTTCAGGTAATAAATTTAGAGTTGCTGTATTGGCGGCTTCATAAATTTCAGCTGGATTGTCACTATCACTGTCACTCATTTTTCTTTTTAACTGTTTTTTATCACAGTATATCCCGTATAATGTGGTTTTTATTATTTGTTATTTATTTTAAATTTCATTTCACTGACAGAAACGGAAAGCTTGTAAATAAATAGCCTGGCAACGGAACCTTTTCTTTTGTTTTATGGGTAAATAATCCAAACATGCAAATTAAGTGTCTAGTAGGCCGCCTTCATAATTTGACAATCTTAACATCGGACGTGGAAATAACTCAAATAAGCAAATTAAATGTGTCTAGTAGGCTCCCCTCATAATGACTTTGTTTGCAAAAGCGGCTGTAAATTAAAAAAGCGACCGTAAAGTAAAAAAGCGGCCAAAAAAGGTACACTTCAGGGACGTTAATAGATCCGTAAAACTTCATTTGTTGTGACACTCGCTTAAAAATCAATTTTTAATTTTTCTCATAAATGTGTCTCTACCACAAGGGCATTATAAAATTTACCGAATTTACCTAAGCTACAGACGCTGGTTCTCGAACATTTTCTTGCCTACATGCTTAACCCAAAAATGCCTCGAGTTCAGCTATCTCAAGAAGAAACAGATTTTTGGCATTAGAATCAATCAACATTGTTAGTTGCGGCACTGGACTATTTCGATGTGTAGCATCCACAATAATAGACTAATTGGCGACTCAAATTAAGGAAGCCGGGGAAGAAGGGCACACTAGACGACAAAATTGACAAAGATGCCAAATAACACGATCATGAAAACAAAGACGAAACGAAAACATTCCCCGTTATAGTAGTTAGCAAATCGGCTGAAGACATACATTATTAATTTGAGTCGCCAATACTAAATTTATTTTAGCAACAAGTTCCAAAATAAAGATCATTTGGCAATAAATCGCAGAAATAATAAAATAACGTAAATAAAGGTTTTTAATGACGACTTATTAACAATGACAGGACAAAACTTGTCAAAACTTAACTGATCAACTATAGAAGTACTAAATTTAAATCGGTACTCATTGTCAGTCTTAAACATTTTTAGTGACAAAGGATGTTAGTTTTCTCTGCACGTCTTCAAATCAACCGATAATTATTTTTTAGAAAAATTTAGCCGGCTTCTCAGACTTCCCGGGCACATTTTTATGGGGGGTTAATAACCCGTAATCCATTAGAAAAATTTTCGTAATTCAATAAAAATAGACGCTCAAAATTTCTCACATTTCCCAACGATTCATAAGACTTGTTTATTTACGTAGAAGCATAGGCGCCGACTGCGAGGAGTGGCCCCCTAAAGAATATATAGTGGAGGCTCGGTCCCCCCTAACGAAACGCAAATACTAATAATTTTTTTCTGAAAAAAATATATAACAGAATTTTATATAAGCCTTACCTATATTATAAAAGCGAAAATCTGTTTTTTTCTACGAGCGTGCGGAAATTAACTATTTTCCGCACTTATATGCGAGCTTAAAGTTGCACTTTTCCGCACTGGTGCCAAACATATTGTCAGCACTGATGCGGGAAACAATACATCACCTCCGCTTTGCGTCGTTCGGTCAACTGCAGTCACGTGCGGAAAAGCATCACTTTCCGCATTTGTTAGGTAAATAGCTATTATTGTTATTAAATCACGTCACAACGGAGCAAAAGATCACGACGAAATTTTGCATAGAGGAGCTTACATCACGGAACAGAATAAGTAGTTCCTCGGGGATATACAATCCGGAAAGAACAAGCTGTCCGTCCCGGCGCACAGTGTGTTAAATCGACCATTTAGCACGACATAAGCCCCCAATGTAATTTTGCATTATTCCTTACATAGTCTAGCAATCTATATTTAAAACAGTCCTACTAAGAAAAAGGCAGTCAAAAAATATAATATATATTTACAGTTGTCGGGGAGCGGGGGGCTTAACTTAGTGCTATTTTAAGAGTAAAATCAACGCATTTCTGTACATCATTTTCAAAACAAAAAATATGACACAGAACTTTTACCAAATTTTTACATAAATACTGTTAATAATCAAACTGTTTTACAGTATAAAAACATTTTAAATATTAATGCCCTTCTCCTAGAAATTTTGGGGTTGTTCGATGTATCATTATATTTATGTATTTTTTTTAACTCGTAGAGCATACAAAAAAGTTTGTCGGAGTTTAGTGTAGTTTCCCTCTAAAAAATACAGAGTAGGATCCCTTTTAATAGAAAATTTAAAAAATTTCTGCTCATAGGTGCCCATTCGAGACTTATGTGGCTTTAAGAATAGCTCTTTAGTTATTATCGACTTGACAAAAAAACCACACAATTTGTAGATCATCCTAACTTTGTAAAATTTTTTCGAATTTAAATAACTTTAACATTTTGCCAAGGCTAAGGTTCAGAATTATTTACAATCGAATTAACGTCTCGTTTTTAGAATTCGGAAAAGAACTAAGAAATCTGTGCGTTTTTTGTTTTTTTGGAGAACTCACCAAATAAAATACCAGCATTGTTTCATAGCCTTAACTTACCGTATGTCCTGTTGTGGCTAAAATTTATAGAATTTTTGGAACATTTTGAGTTTGATAAAGAAGTTGTAAGTAAACGCTTTATATGCGTCATTGCCCAGTATAGAATTCGTAACTAAGTAAGCTTTGATAACAATGTATGTATGGCGCTTGGCGTGATATTTGACATTGCTGAATCAATCCCAAAATTTGCGGGCTTAAATTATAATATTTACTCTATTTTTACTCAGTAGAGAAATTCTTAGCACTTACAATGAAATACTTAGAAATATTTGCAATTTTTCAGAAAAACAAAAATAAAAATTTTAAGTTGAAAGCTAATATTATTCTAAATATAAAGGTAAGCGGTACATTTTTTATTGTAGGCTGCTCGTTCCTATATATTATGTCTATTGGTAAAGCATTTTGGATAATAATATATTTAAATTTCCAATCCAATTTATTAAAGAATAACTTATTGTACAGGGTGTTTTTTATAACTGGAACACTCAGTAACTTTTTTATTATTGATAATAAAGGGCATGTTTAAATTGGATTTTTTTTTGGTAAATTGCAACGAACATAAGAGCTACAGCGATTTTTTTTTGTCGCCCTCGGTATACAGGGTGTGCCAATAAAGTATTGTTTTTAATGGAACACCCAGTATATTGTTGCATTTTTAAATTCCTTAAAAAATTAGCTGTACAAAAATACCAAACACTGTTTAGATATCTTTTGTAGTTCCCGAGAATTTTTTTTGCAGATCAGGTTAGGCCTCTAGATTTTTGAGTTTATACTGTTGGAAATAAAGAAATACATTCATGGCCCACTTTGTAGCGTCATCAGTTCGTCGTTCCTAATACGAGTACATTTTCATGTTGACAATTTTATTATTAAAATTTTCAACGCAAATATCTCGGGGACTACAAAAGATATTCAAATAGTGTTTGGTACTCTCGTAGACATTTAAGTACGTTTCACACATTGTTAATTTATTCATTAAAAACTAGTATTTTTGTAAAGATAATTTCTTAAAAATGTAAAAATATATAGGGTGTTAAAAATCCAATTCAATGTCACACCCTGTATACGGTAAATGAGAAAAACAATAATTGATTAAGCACTAAAAGTCTTCATAATTTATCCAACTCATTAGTTTTTATTTTATTTAAAAGTGTTATTTCCATACCAGTACTAAAAAGTTAAGAAATACACGTGTCCGGGTGCAGGTGTATGCTTTTATAAAACGTCATTCGGCACATAATCCAGTTAGTCCGAAAGTTTTCTCATTGTTTAGGTGGTAAATAAAATTATATGATATTATTAATTGAACATTGTTGGTAACTCTTTAATTTGTTTTTAAAACCCACAATGATATTTCTTATTTACAATTCTACAAAACTTACACCAAGCCGTACATTCAAATACCCTGTATAGTGTATATCTTGCTCATTAATATTGTAATATCTGAATCTAAAAAGTAACATTATTATTTTTTCATGCTTCTTATAGCTATTACTTAATAATAAGTTTAAAATAATGTTTCATGTATTTTGAAATCAATAATAATAAGTGTGAAATTAAGTTCCATAAAACATTACATTTTTTAATAAAAACTGAAGCCATTTTAATGACCGACTTCTTATTTACATTTTATAGCAGAAAAAACATTCATGACCCTCCTAAAAAATGTCATAGGAAATTAAAAAACATTAAATCAATGTTTAAATAATTATGTCGCGCTAGACGGTCGATTTACCACACTGTGCGGCGCCTCTGCCAAATCTCACGAAAGTGGACATTGAGTTAACTCAAAAACTGGACAATCAATAGACGGAATTAAAAAATTCTTTCAGATTGTTCCAACTTTTTTTAACAATATTTTATATAAGTACAGGGTGCGTCACGTCTGTATTCTACCAAGCAAACCTCTGAAAAGGCCGTTCCGGATAAAGGGAATCCATTTTTCCACACAGTTCGCATTGAAGCATCATTCCGCAATCACGTAAAATTTCACTACACAAATATATTCCGACCTGCTGGGAACGCACACAGACAAAATTACGCCTTTCAGATTTATCATATTATCATTGTTTCGAAATCAAGGCCAGTTTCTTAAAGTACATGTAACTTAGAATTTAGAAAAAAATGTTTCTTAAAAGTACAACTATTACTAGACCATTTTTTAACAGATCAAAATAAATGATTCTTTCTTGCAGGAAGCAGCTAAAGAATTAATTTTTTAAGTTCTGTTATAACGCATATGAAGAGTCCACTGCAAAAACATGAAGGCCACATTTTTTTTAATATGTATTATTCCAAAAAATCCTTGGGTTTAAGCCTTTTCTCAAACAACGGTTTTAGTAAACTACTAGTTATTGTACAATACTGTCTACTAAATTACGGCGCCTATGCGTAGAGGCATTAAGAGTTTGTCTACTATTAATAAACACCTAAATTATCACCTACCTTATAAGTGTAGCTTGTGTTTAGTTAACAATCATTTTCCGATGGGTCGCAGCATGGAGGTTTGGAGAAGGAACTTAACATATTCTTTGTCATTAAAGGTCTGTAACAACAAAAATGAAATAAGTACATATACGGAAACGTTAATTATTACATTCCTTAAAAAAATTATCAATCATTCTTTGACGATTTTGGTCAGTGGCGCTAATGAACCTGGTATGGATTTGCTCCCCCTAAGCTAAATGTGAAATGCCCTCCCCCTCGCTAGTACAGCGTGTCCAAAAACCATCTTAACAAAAGGGAAACTTTTTTATTTTTGACTTTACGGAAAAAAGTTATTCTTCATAAAAAGTTCCGCTTGTAGAAAACATAACACTCAAATCAAAAATTTGACCCAGCATATCAAAAGAAGTAAAAACGATAAATGCCGTAGAAGAAAAACTATCTTTAATTTTAATTGCAAAGTAGAATACCTCAAGAAAGTGTCGTCCAGATCTGAAAAGTGATCGAATATGAAATTAGACAATAGCTATTTGTGTATTAAGAGCGCAAAGTGATATATTGCCCTATTGCCGCTCTGAGCGAGAAGTTAGACGCGCGACGCGTAGCGGAGCGCAGCTATCTCGCGAGAGCGGCAATGTCACTTTGCGCTCGAATTACACACATGATTTTTTCTACAACCGGTATTTTTATAAAAATATTTTGTAATGTAATTAATAATTATTGATATCAAATTTGACAGTTTATATTTTGTGTCAAAAGTCGCAGATACGCTGGACGTTTCTTTATTATTATTAAGGTGTCCATGGTAACTAAGCGAGCGACAAAGTAACTTTGTCGCTCGGCGAGCGACAAAATAAAACAAACGCTTGTTCCTCGAAAATGTCCAACTTTGCGCTTTCTTTTGAAGGCGCAAATTTGTACTTTTCGCTCGGTTGTAGAAAAAATAACTTTATGGTCATTCATATTATGTACCATTGACTTTTTTTAAAAAGTGTTTTGAAATACATGATTTTAAATAATATATTACCAAAACAAACAACAATAACACTTTATGAAATACTACACCAAGCTTCAAGACCATTCTTTCCATACTTATTTTACATTGTGAAAATTCCGCCACTGCATTTCTAATCATCTCTGAGGGGAAATTTCTTGGACACATTCTCTGATAATTCTCTCTAAATGGTCTATGTTTTCGAAAGAAATGTGGGGATAGATTTTTTCTTTTAAGAATCCCCATAAGAAAAAATCTAGGAGTTATATCTGGGGACCTTGGTGGCCAACCAAATTCTGACCTTCGTCTAATCCACATCTATGAAATGTCCGGTTCAAAAATTCTTTCACTCTTGCAGAGCTGTGACATGGAGCACCGTCATGTTGGAACCAAAATGTGATTCTTATATCTAGTGGTAGTCGATGAAAAAATTCAAATGATTCCGTGTTCACCAGTAATATTTTCTCGAAAAAAGTACGGCCCTACAATTTTATTATATAAAACACCACACCAAACGTTTGTCTTGAAAGAATACTTGTCACGACACTCAATTACAAAGTGGGGATTCTCATCACTCCACCATCTACAGTTTTTGGAACACACAAAAATATATACAAATAACATATTGCAATAATATACAAACAAAATAAACTACGGTACAGGAGCACGGTTACGATAACTCATAGTTCGCAATTGTGCCATAAAATTATTGTGAAAAGACATGGGTAAATATATGTCAATAAAAAGTTTAACAAAGTTGAACAAGTCATTCAAAAGTTATTCGGCCAGATTCTCCAACGCTATTTAAATTAAATTCTTAAATTCCTGTTTTTACCCCTTAAAAACGCTCCATCACCATTAGATGATGCTAATATTGATTGACAAGTATGTGATGCAGTTCATACTGATCAAATAACTCCACAACGAGATGATGCTAAGCTTGAAGCTGATCCACACCAACTACCTCCACAAAGAAGCGAGTCTCCGATACCGGAGTCTTCAAAATGGGATTTTCCTAAAATCTCCTCGAAAAGTGAAGTTCTTCCTCAACAACCACCATCAGTCAGCAAGAAAATTGACGAGGAAGACAATCCGAAAATAACTCCAGGAAAACTTCTTGACCAAATCTCTCCCATTCCAGATATCACAAAATTAAAACAAGTAACAAAAAGATCAAGAAACCTAGCAACAATCTTAAACACCGACGATACGATGCAGGCCTTAAAATTAAAAAAAGGACACAAGAAGAAAACAAAGGGGACTTCCAAAGAATTGAAGTCGCAGGCTCGAAGAAACCTAAAACGCAAAAGGAAAATATCTGACGGTTCAGAGGAGGATAATGAAGGTCTCATGCATTGGGAAGATGAAGAAGAGGTATCCAACCCAATCCAATTATAGACGTGAAGTATAAAGAGTTGAATTTTGATTCTGGGGGAAATGGTAAAGAAAATTCAAGGACATCGTGTAGAGTGTCAAATGAAAGCTGATTGAAGCACGAATTCAACAATATCTATGATGTATTTTTTTATTCGTTTGTTTAGGGAAAAAGCTTACAAATTGCTGTCCCCCGCCAAAAGGATCACTCAGAAAAATCTGAAAAAAAAATCATGAACACAGAATTAGGTGCAGATTGTGGGAAGATTTTCAAAAAGTTCATTTTTGATTCTGGGGGTTAATTTAGGGGGGGGGGGGGTTAAATTGGGCAATGGAAAAAATTTTCAAGGGCATGGTGTATGGTGTCAAATGAAAGCTTATTGACGCACGAATTCAACGATATATATGACGTATTTTTATTACATGTCTTTAAACAGCCCCCTCAGCCCCAAAGCTACGACACGCCACTGTCTAAGGTTAAAATGTAAGAAAAATTTATATTTGAGGTAAATTGGGGTCGGTATAAGGAAGCGTTCACAACATAACACAAACACAAGTTTTCGTGCCAACAGATAGACCGACAGACACATGGGCGAATAAGGCAATTCGGTGGATTTCTTCAATTATAAGTATACTTTTTAATTTTTGTGTCTCTGGGATGTTGGTTTAGGGGGGGGGGGGCTGCAGCACCCCAGCCCCTCCCCTGGGTGCGCGACAGACAGACTAGCGGAAGTGGGAAACCATGTTTTTCGTGATCTAGGGACCCCAAAACTAAATGATCTGAAGAAATTTGGAGAAGTGAATTTTTCACGAATATATACGACACTTCCTCTTGCGAAAGAAGTAAAAACTGACGACTTTCCAGTGTGGCAAAAAAATTAAAAATTACTGTTTCTTTCAAGCTGCGCCCCGCAGAAATTCGATGCGTCTAGGCGTCTGTCGAATTTTGCGCCTTAAAAAAATGAAAAATAAAATTTTGATTTCTTTAATGGATTAGGTACCTATAATATAGTATTTCCGCGGATGGGGTTTAGAAAAGGACAAATGGAAAAAATTTTGCAAGATAAGTAAAAATGTCACTCCTAATAGAAGTTTTTGCTTGTGAAATAAATAAGATTCATGATATGACAAATTTAATTTTTATACACGGAGCATACAAAATACGAAAAGGTTATTTTGCGTAAGAGTAAACATACCTAGTTGATCATTTTCTACCGAAAGAACTAATATGAAACATGTTTTAAATTAAACCATAAGCCGAAGCAAAAGATTTCATTAAAAAATTTAAATATTAAAAGTAACGAGTTTTATCACATTATATTTTTAAAGTCCCAACTATTTTGTCTCACACCTTTAACCAGAGTACTAGTTTCTACGTATTAAACAATAATGAAACCTATGGACATGTTTGTCAATGTATAAATTAAATGAAGCAATTATTTAATTCAATGTACTTCTTATTCAAGTGCAATTTTTAAATGACACGAACATTTAATTTAACTCAAAAGAATGTGACAATAAATTAAGCAATACAATAAAGATATCAAAATTAAAAAACTCCACCCCCATATTCAACACATTTTTCTAATTGCTTCCTTAGAAATCTGAAGGAATTTCTGATTTTTTCCTGGGATATTGAACGAACAGCCTGGGTAATTCTGCCTTTTAGCACGTCAGTAGTGTAGTGTTTTAAACGGACCCATACAAACATATTGGCCAACGTTAAGTCGGTGCTCCACAAAATTGGACCATTTCAACCAATCCACCTTGGACCAAATCTGCGGTGAAATCATTCTATTACCCCGCAAGCGCAATGTGCTGGACAACCATCTTGTTGAAAATACATTTTTTGGTTTGCTTGGGTTCATTGCTAAAAAATGTATCTAGCATTTCTAAGTAAGATATTCTATTGCAGGTGTTATTAAAAAAATATGGGCCTATAAATGCCATCAGCGGCGCATCCAGGATTTTGTCTTGGGGGGGGGGGCTGAATAGTGCAATTCGGTAGATTTTTTCAATTAGTAGTGTACTTTTTAAATTTTTGTGTGTCTAGGATGTTGGTGTGGGGGGGCTGCAGCCCCCCCCCCCCCCCTTGGTGCGACACTGAATGCCCTGAACAAATATCGCGCACCACACATTCATTTTTCTAAAATATTGTATTCGCCTCATTACTCTAAATTCGGGCTTTTCTCGAGACCAGTACATACCTGACACGCTGGGATGCTACAGTTCCATTAGTAGAAAATGTACATCCATCAGAAAACATAAATTTATAAAAACGGATATTTCCACCTCAAATTTGGTCTCCCACCCATAAACAAATCTAGTCTTTTTGTTTCATCGTCCTATTCCAATGTTTGGTTAATGTGGGGTTTGAACGGAAATAATTTATTTTCTTTTAAGATCATCTGAATATGAGTTTTTCACAACTTCTAGAAGATATTTAGCACGATTTCTCAAGGACATCACAGGAGTTTCCCTAACCAGACTGAAGAACTAAAACTGTGGCAGTATCTTTTTGGTCATATTTCTTCCTCTTCTTGAGATTCAAAACAGAACCAGTTCTTTGGAACTTTTTTATGGTGTTGTAGATCAATCAAGACATTGACAAACATGTCCATAGGTTTTGTATTGTTTAATATGTAGAAACTAGTACTCTGGTTAAAGGTGTGAGACAAAATAGTTGGGACTTTAAAAATATAATGTGATAAAACTCGATACTTTTAATATTTAAATTTTTTAATGAAATCTTGTACTTTGGCTTAGGGATTACTTTAAAACATATTTCAGATTTGTTCTTTTGGTAGAAAATTATAAACAAGGTATGTTTCCTCTTACGCAAAATAACGTTTTCGTATTTTTGGTAGCCCCTAACTGTATAAAAAATTAAATTTTTCATAATTTGAATTTTATTTATTTTACAACAAAAGCTCTTATTAGGAGTGACATTTTACGTATCTTGCAAAATTTGGTCCATTTGTCCTCTTTTAAACCCCATCCGCGGGCATACTGTATATAATATCTTTTTTGTGTCTACACTAGAAAGTCATTATTATTTTTTATAGTAAATACAGGAGCAGCGATGTTTAAAACACTGAAATAGTAATCAAAGTCCAGATGGTAACTAATAAATGCTTTATTATGACAATCGAACATAATTCCGAAAAATTCGTCGGCGCCGGTCACTTATTATTCAAATATCAAATTGATTTATTCTAATTTACCATGACCGGGAATTGGAAACGTGAATCCAAATTTTGGTATTATAATATATGGGTAACTACAAAGTAATGGTAAAAAGGCGGCGTGCAACCTGTACCAGTACCAGAACCAGATTCTCTGTATTCCATTCCTTTGCGTACGGCTCAACGCCCCGCAATTTTTTCCGATTGAACCAGTTTTTTCCTCAGAGAATCAGCAGCCATTCTTGTCTTCGAATCAATAGGTAGTTTTCACCGTCTTGTTAATGCGTGCAAATATGCCTGTGACGTTGGCTACCAAATTAAAAATTTAACAATTGATGGACTTCTTAGTTTTTAAATTAAAACTTTGTTCGTTTGTGTTGCACGAAACTGCACTGATTTCTTCTAACGTTCTACAAATAAATAAATACTGTAGGTTAGTGCAGTTCGTACAACATAAACAACCAAGCCTAGAGTTCTCTAGTTTTTTTCACGTTAATATAAAGAAAAACGCGTTTTTTAGCAAGGGGCTAATTTTAAGTAGTATCCCATAAGTGTCAGAAGAAGTATTTTATAATGAAGTCGTAGCTGCTATCCAGAAGGGACATGGTTAAATATGAGGGTGTGAACAGTTAAAGTCCTATACACATTGCAATGTCCAGTAAGGACCTCTAAAAGACGTTGTAGAAAAATATTTTAAAGATGTTGCCTTTTGCAATATTTGGGTACCATTATTATCCCCCCTTGTAAAAGTTTTTCAAGCGGTCTGAATATCAATATCCACGATATAGGTATGTATTTGTCCTATTTGGGTTTTTCTTTGACGTTGTATATTAGATTTGTTTCTCAGGAATACCGACCGAGGTGGTACCACCCCACACATCCTCTTAAAGGACTGGTGAAATCCCAACGGATGTTTCCAGTTCTGGATGTGTGAGTCGATTCCCCAGTACACCCACGGTACATAGCATGGATTTATTATAATAAGGATTCGATATCCGTATACTGTGAGCGTATCGAATGTGAAGCCTTATATTTTGTTGTTTGCTTTTGTTTTTGTTATTCTCTTGGGGGAGCAGTTTACGAACTACGAACATAGACAAGACTACGAATTACTACGTAATTGAATCAAGATTGGTAGTAGAAAGAGATAAAATAGCATTGGAGTGTTGGAGCTCAGAAGTGTTGCTGTCTGTTATGGTTGTTTAGGAAAACGGCTGAACCTCGGTCTGAACACTCGGTTACACGTACGTCTTTGTCTAATGAACTAGAAAAGAAAAAGTGCGACGTATAGATTTATATAGATTTATAAATGACTCGGAGCGACTTTAAATAAACACCTTTAGAAATAACATAACCTATAAATAATAAAACCTTTTTAACTTAAATTTATTATTATTTAGCAGAAAAATAAAATATTTTAGGGCTTTTATTACTTTCAGTAAATCTTGTGATGCTTCTAACGTATTTTTTGTACAAAAATACAAGGTAAAATAAGATGTGGCCAATGCTTACAAATTGAAGACTTGAAGTAAAAAACGGGGTATGTGCCAAAAATTTAAGAATTGTGTTTCTTCCGTAAAAGTGGACCATGTGGCATCGCCTTTAACGTATAAAACGGGCTGTGCAAAAAAAAAATTGGGAAGTGCTTAAAATCTTAGCCGCAAGATCGTGCATGTGTCAAGTGCCAGGTTCTTATCGGTAAATAACGGGCTAAGTGCCAGTCGGGGATCTTAACCAATTAGGGATATCATTATTATTTTTCATACATTTGTACGTTCAGTGGCGTAGCCAGGAATTTTAAAGTTGTATATCTCTGTTGCTACTTACGGGATCCATGCCAAGTTCACGGTTTGAATAGTAAGCCTACTAAGAATATTATGGTAAAGAAAAAAAAAGCATGTCCCCAATCAAACCCAATCAAACCCAACCTGGTTAAAAAATGAGCACGCTTAGGTATTTTATTTATTATTTTTTCTAAAGAAATTTTACATCATTTTGGCGAGAATTTTAAAATTTTAAGAGACAAAACGTGTTAGTAGAGACTTATAGTCATTTTAATGTTTTAAACCGAAAATATAATTTAAAAAGAAAATCAAATGACTATAACTTTCTACTAACACATTTTTGCTCTTAAAATTTAAAAATTCTCGACAAAATGATGTAAAATTTGTTTAGAAAAAGTAATACATAAAATATCTAAGCTTGTTCATTCTTTAACTAGGGCCGGCGAACCAAAATTTCAACTTTTTTTCGCAAATTACAAAATCTTTTTTTTCTTTACCAAAACATTCCTAGTAGGCTTACTATTAAAACCCCTGACCCCTGGGTCCCATAAGTAGCAACAGAGATATACAACTTTAAAATTACTGTGTCCGACCTGGCTACGCCACTGTATATTTTTCAAATAAAATAATATAAAAGCCACTTTGTCCCTAGTTAAATTTTTAAACCATTATAAAATGGTAGCTTTTAGCCCACTATAAATCGAAATTAGTAATGGCACTTAGCCCATTATAAACTAAAATTAGTATGGCACTTACCACCTTCTAGGAATTTTGGAATTATTGTTTTTTATTTCTTGAATTGAAAAGACCTACATACAAAGTAAACCCATTATATTGTTATTGATATGGTTAAATTTATTTAAAAAATTATGGAAGTAGGTTTTATATATATGTTACGGTTAATTTGGATACTTCGCTAGTTTGCAAACTAACCAGCTAGTTTGCAAACTAACTAAAGACACTGTTATTTTGAAGGAATCAGCCATTTCCCACAAAATAGCAGATGGTTTATAAACTAGCTGGTTAGTATGCAAACTATCGATTTGCTTCAGTTAAGATGAGGATTTTATTGAGGTTACCTTAACCTAAAAATTATGTTTTGTTTGTTGTCGAGAAAATCTAGCGAACGGTGGATCGGAGGGCTCCCTAAGGTCGGAACAGGGTTAGCACCTGGTTAGGGGCCCTGACCAGTCTCTTTCCTCGCAGGCGAAGAGGGATCGGTGCGAAAAAATCCACTATTGTTCTTTCCTCTGCGCATGCAGTAATGAAAAATCTGTACATAAGGAACAATAGTGGATTTTTTCGCACCGATCCCTCTTCGCCTGCGAGGAAAGAGACTGGTCAGGGCCCCTAACCAGGTGCTAACCCTGTTCCGACCTTAGGGTGCCCTCCGATCCACCATTGGCTAGATTTTCTGGACAACAAACAAAACATGACGTTTAGGTTAAGGTAACCTCAATAAAATCCTCATCTTAACTGAAGCAAATCGATAGTTTGCATACTAACCAGCTAGTTTATAAACCATCTGCTATTTTGTGGGAAATGGCTGATTCCTTCAAAATAACAGTGTCTTTAGTTAGTTTGCAAACTAGCTGGTTAGTTTGTAAACTAGCCAAGTATCCAAATTAACCGTAACATATACAATTTTAAATTACACTGTTTTTTTGAAATAACTCGGAATGATTTTTTTGGCACTTAGCCCGTTATTTACTTCAACTCTTCAATTGTGTTTACAGTGTCGTTTAGAATGATTTGTTTTGGCTTCAAAGAATGTGAACTCATCCGGTATCCAGTCCTAATAAATCCATGGTACATAGTACTTATAGACTTCGATCTTCGTAGGCTGTCAGACGATAAAAAAAGGTTTCTCTATCTTTTTATTTTTAGTATATTCCCGGTTTTAGGAAAATGACGAATGTAAAACGTGTAGCATTCTGCTTTATCGGGTAGGTTTCATATTCGTACAGTTGTTAACTACATAGTTATTACGTACATACATACAGTGCATCTTTTTTAGAGCGGACCATAGGGGTTTACATGTTAAATTTTTAACCCCATGTTCTATTAGAAGTATAGAGATGAAACTTGACATAGGTAAATTTCAGCGAGACTGTAATTATCATATACACCCCGTATATGATAATTACCCCGTAACCAAGTAAATATGTTTATATTTGG
Source organism: Philopedon plagiatum (assembly GCA_963971165.1). NCBI lineage: Eukaryota > Metazoa > Arthropoda > Insecta > Coleoptera > Curculionidae > Philopedon > Philopedon plagiatum. The sequence goes on along the minus strand of OZ020192.1, from coordinate 20,406,867 downwards.
CAACAACGTGTACAGTGCATAACCTTACCTGTCTTGTTGCGCTTATTCGAGCTGTTTTCTTTTAAATAATGTAAACAAATAAATAAATAAAGGTTTATCACAATATTTAAACACACAGTTATTTACGAACACGATATAGATTTTGATATAACGAAAATTTAACAAAATAGCAGAAAAAATAACTTTTAAAAAATTCCCTGTAAATAGTCCAAAGAAAAACAAATCAGTAGAAGTCGAACGTCAGTCAAGACTCGTTTCTTGTCGGTTTGCTCCGTCCTTTGGAGTTTTCTGACAGGACCGTATTTATTGTATTGGCAAGAGTAATAATTAAAGTTTACTTGCGCCGGTTTGCGGTGGTTTCTGCACAACGTGGTTATAAGAAATTCCACGTATTACCACTTTCCCCCCTACCGTTGTTTGTAGTATTTATTTGGCATCTTTGTCAATTTTGCCGTCTAGTGAGCCCTTTTCCCCGTTAAAAATCAGCTGATTGCAGCTGGCTTCCTTAATTTGAGTCGCCAATAACGGGTGTTCGTTTGGATCTGCTTGGAGTTGCTCTGCTGAGTATCTATAATTTCTGTTTTCTCAATACTGTGGAAATTTTCTGCATTTTTAGTGGCGAGAAAAGAAATTTTTATTTCTGGTTAGAACAAAAAGAGCAGACCAAACGAACACACCAATAGTAATACTGTCAAGGGCGGATTTAGATTTTTTTCGTGAGGGGAGGGGGGCAGCAATTTTTTTTATGTTCTGACAGCCCACGAAGATCGAAGTCTAAGTACCATGTAATGTGGGTGTACTGGGGAAGTCCCACTCATACATCCAGAACTGGAAACATCTGTTCTGGGATGAGTAAGATTTTTGAATCTATGCAGTATTAAAATTATTAAGCAGTAAATTCATTTTTTACAGTAACTATGTACGTCTGTTTTTTTATCAAGGGTATTTTCATTAAACCGTGAAGTAATAGATATAGAGGGTGTCAAAAAAGTCTGAAATATTGCAAATATTTCGAAAACTGCTGAATATACGGCACACCTTGGCAGGATAAAACCGTTTCTGTCACTATTCAGGGTTAGTCAGAAAGAATACTAATTTTTTTATTTTAAATGGAACGTCCCCCCTTAAAAATAAATTCAATGATATAGGGTTTAATTGATTTATTTGTTCAAATGACATTACACTAATTTGAAATAAATGAACAAGAACACAACGAAAATAAGAAATACTTAATAACTGAACAAAAACTACTTTATGAGATGTCCAAAATGTCTGCCACTGTTGGCTAGGCAATAGCCAAGCCTGTCTCTAAATTCCCGTAAGACGTTGTCAAAAGTATCCCATCGAATTTCACGTATTTGATTTCTAATAGGAGCTTTAAATCTTCAATATTACCGGCCTATTTTTGTAAACCTTATTCTTTAAATCACCCCACAAATAAAAGTCCAAACAGGTGAAGTCTGGGGATCTGGCAGGGCACTCAATTTCGCCTCTCCTTCCTATCCACTAATTTGCAAACATTTGGTGTAAAAATTGACAAACTTCTAAACCAAAACGGGTGGATCTTGTAAGGCGATTCTTTCCTGTCAAATTAATTTTCAAATGACTGGTGACACACATTGTGGTCAGAGGCAAACTGTCGAAGTAATCGATTTGGATTATCTTGTAGGTGAATGAAAATATCCAGAGCCTTATCACCACCAGTAGCTATTTTTGGTCTGCCTGATCCAGTGTCGCACCCTGGGAGGGCGGGGGCTGTGGGGCTGCAGCCCCCCAGACCAACATCTTAGACACACAAAAATTAAAAAAAGTGCACTACCAATTCATGAAATTTACGGAATTGTACCATTCATCATTGTACCCCCCCCCCCCCAAGACAAATCATCCCCCCAAGACAAAATCCTGGGTGCACCTATGCCTGACCTGTGTTTGGCGTTCACACTTCCCGTTTCGTTGAATTTATTCACCAGTTTGCTTACACATGATTAGGTTATTGCAGGCCGACTATTTGAATATTCAGAAATATTACAGGACTTTCCCTTTAAAATAAAAAAATTAGTATTCTTTTTGGGTAACCCTGTATAGTGACAGAAACGGTTTTATCCTTTCAAGGTGTGTCGTTTTTAACTGTATAGAGTTTTTGGAATATATGCAAAATTCCAGACTTTTTTGACGCTCCGTATATTACTTACTTGTCTATTTTGTAGGTATTTGTAGGTAAGTTCTGGCATTTTCGAAAAATAAATTTTAATGCATTACAAAGTAAGAGAAACTAAAATTTTTATTTGGACAGCAATTTTTTTTATAATTGTGGAATTCGTGGGGGGGATTTATAGATATTCTAGTTATGTTTTGACAAGTTTTTGTCCTGTCATTGTTAATAAGTCGTCATTCAAAACGTATAAATTATTCGGATTTGTCAGCGATTTGATTGGTTCCCAAATAATTTTGGTCTTGGAACGGGTTGCTAGAATGATTTTAGTTCTATTATTGGCGAAAGAACGTACTAAAATTGCCCTTTTCTTATAAATTTACGAAAAAACTCAGAAACAAATTCATGGTGTAAAACTTACTAGTCTTATTCTACACTACTTGTCAGTTTAAAATTTTTGGTTGTCAGATCAGACCTGACTAGCGTTGGAGAATCTGGCCGCTAGTGTTTACTGCAATAGTAATACCAATTACTTTGCACAAAAAATATTCATTGTATAGACCTATAGATTGTCATACCTTTAAATACCAGCTTGTCTTTTACTTTTATAAGCGCGAACTCTTCAACTATCATGATCAAATATTAACAACAGAAAAGTGAAAATACCATTACTAAGAAGTAAATAAAAATAGTTTTAAATATGTTTACAATATTTTAGGCCCTGCAGACACGATGCAATATTTTACAGAAATTCTGCTTGTATTTTTTCAGATATTTTTACACGAATTTATTGAAACATGTCTACTACAAATTTCGAGAAGACTGTATTGTTTTCTTGCAACTTTTCTCGCAATTTGTAATAGACATGTTGCAATAATTCTGTGCAAAAATATTTCAAAAAATACATGCACATTTCTGTAAAATTTGCATCCTGTCTAGTGTCTACTGAATCTGTACTTACTTATACTAAGTCCGGTTCTGATGTGCCATTTAAATCTAATCTGTGATCTACTCTCAGGCAACCAGCAATACACCATTGCGTATTTAGGATAGCTTTAAATTTCTAATTAGAAATAATTAAATTTTTTTATTTATTATTAGGTATTAATTTTAAATGTTACCACCACAAAATGAGAAACATTTTAATCACAAAATTTTGGGTATTCAAGTTACAGCAAAGTAATTTTAATAATATTGCTACTTCACGATCATATCCCACTAAACAGACTAAATATCAAGAAAACAAAAAAACATTTAAATAATATTAAATGAAATAAAGATTTTTTATAAAGTAAATGGTTATTCCTAAATACAGAAAACTTCTTAATTTACGAAATTTTTAATACACAATGCATCGGCGGGAAATTTTGAAAGACCGTCATGACGGACGGCTTCAAACAAATCGGTGATATCATGTGTTTGTGGCAGAAAATGGTGTGGTCTTGATTTCAGTGTTTCGTTCGTTAGTTTAACTGGATTTTTTGTGTAAAGGTATGACATATTTTTCATTTTCAATAGCCTAATTTATTCAATTTTGTTCCTGTTATCTGAAAAAATAGTTTTTTACCTTTGTTAAATCACATAACACAAAAAAGAAACGAAAATGCTGGTTCACAAATTCACGTTGTGTATTTGTTTAATGGCCGAATTTTTGACCTACATTGTTAAACAAACTGTGCTTGCTGTGATTGACAATAAACAAATGAATAGACAACTAACATAATTGTTGTTAGGTCAATTAAAACTAAAGGGCCAAGAATTTTATGTAACCATGATGGAGCAAAGTCAAGTAGAAAAAATATGGTTATGGGTAACGCGTGGCAATTTTTTTTCTAAATTTGGACTACAATAACTTTGAACAAAGCAGTTCCGTTTAAAAAGCGAAATTATCATTTTTAAACTATTTGCGTTCCTTTAATATATAATCACTTCACGGGTAAATTAAAATAGAGGTTTCATCATATCAATAGAGGTGTGAAAAAATCACACTAGGATCTCAAAATAGCTTATTAAAATAGATTCTGAAAATTCGAATAAGTTTGTAAATTCGGCATAGCTATTAGATTATACACTGGATCTATTAAGTTGAAATTTTTGTGTCATAATAATATAGAAAATAAAAGAAAATGTTACATAACCATGTTTGTTAATATTATTATTTTGTAAATTTGTTAAGGTGTCAGCTAGTTATAGGTAATTATTACGAGCACAAAATAAGCATACCTGATCAATGTTGTATATCTGTGGATCTATTTACTATGTACATAATAATTTTTTCACTGGTAGGTACTTCGTGCTCGTTCACACCCCCCCCCCCCCCCCGCGCCACTAATTTTAGGAACTCTATTTCATCATTGTTTTTTTCTTAACTTCTTATAGGATTCTAGTTAAACTCGCTTATCTCCTCAAACCAGAGGTAATATTTATTGACTAAGGAAAATAAGAAAAACCATTTATCAGTTTGAGTAAGTAGGTAAATATTTAACATTATTATTTGTTTATGAAGTTGTAAATACTAAAGCAGGTGTAGATACCAGTTGTATATATGTATATCATGTATGCTTCCCATGATATTTACTGATACCTGTATTGCAAAGTAGGTACAGAAGGTTCCAACCAAATCTATTAAAAGACACTGTAAATACTGTAATCCTTAATAACTAAATATTATATTTATTTCAATAGGTACATTCATTGCTTAATATTAGACTAGCTTTCGCCCGCGACTTCGTCCATGGTATAATAATTTTACTCCTTTACGAACTTTAAACCCTCATTTCGTCCCCTTAGGGGTTGATTTATGAAAGTACTACCTACTTCTATAAAGTTTTGAGTTTAGGACCATCTAATATTTTTTCCATATAAAGTTTGAGCCCCTGTTTCACTCCCTTAGGGGTTGAATTTTAGAAAACCCTTCCTTAGTAGATGCCTACATTATGTAGGAAACATCGGTACAAAATTTCCAGCGGTGTGGGCTGTGCATTGATATGTTAGTCAGTCAGTTTTTTCTTTTATACTGTAAAGATATACATTATGTATGATGTTCTTTCCACACTTATCTACACATCAAAGTATTAGGCTGTAGTAGGTTTTTACTTAGATTGATTTTATGAATCTTTTGCTTTTTTCAACATCCATAATACAATAGATTTATTGCTGCAGCTGATTCAAGTTAGTCACAGTCCGAGATGATGGGTTCTGAGTAGTTGGGGACTACTACTAGTGCAGAGACAAACCATATGTGATTGATTAATTATGCCTACCCAAACTACAAACATAAAAAAAACTATAATTTTGATACTTGATGGGTAAAACAATTTGTCGTTCAATTCAAATAACCAAATGTGTTGTTACAAAAAGAGCGAGAATATGTAACATTTAGATTTTCAAATTGTTTTATTATACAAATCGATACCAGTAGTGTAACTTGATTAGGGAAATATCTTATTTGAGTGTTACTTTGAACGTTTTTTGTATGTGTGTAATTTATCCACCGGTAAAATAAGTGGTACCTACAAATACAAGCTGCTCAAAGAGAGCTTCAACAGTTGTATAGTCTAGCTGTTAATAGGTACTATGTAGTATGTAGATCACAAGATCTTATGATATGACCTGACACTCCCAGGTGCTTTAATCCAGTTCAATAAATTATTCTGTTCTTCCCATTTTCGTATTTTCATTAACTGAATGTTTGACCGATCAAAAAATATAAACATCTATGTTTTCCTTTTATCCCCGTATTGATTTTAAAATAAACAGTTCTGTTTATTTAAATGCATTGCAAAATGCTTACTGTTCGTATTACTCGGGTCTAAATTTAACAACAATCTGTACGAGCTGGCAACGCGGTAGGTCGTTACCATGGTGACGATGACGCTGCAGATTCTCCGCTGCATTCTCAGACATACGTCATTGGATTGTTTTCATAATCGCGTGGAAGTAAACATAGCAGTTTGCTGTAGGACTTTTTACGTCGGATGCGTACGGAAATCGTTCCTATGGCAACCGTAATGTCTTAAATTTTTAGTGGTGTAAAGATGAGAAGCCAGCTTTTAACGAAAATATTACCCCTAAAATTTAGGTCTAGGGCAGCGAAAATGATTTAAATTAATAGTTTTCCCGGACGTAACCGGTTCCAAAGAAAGAAAAATTGGTAAGCCTTTAGATTAATTTACGTTCATTTAGAAATTGGTTATTTAATAACAACACACAACTTCCAAGGCAACCTTGATAGGGATCGTTAAAGGATGCGATAAGAAAGTGGCTTGTTATCAGGTTTAACTTCTCTGGTAACATTGACGAAAATAATGTAATGATAATAAATTAATTTGTTTGACTTTGAACACACAAACAACTTAATAAGAACATTGTTTATTAAAAAGCTGTTTTTCAATTTCAATAGTTTTAATAATTCATTTTAGGATGTTGCCGATTAAAATTGAATTAAATATTTTTGAAATATTTAAGTCAAGGTCCCAAGGTCCTTAATAAGGGTTGGATTATGCAACAAAATTTGTTGTAAGGGACTTGGAGGACGCTGACAACACGTACATTCATGTGTAGTTCGTGTCGGTAAATGCATCTTGAAAAACAAATTTTAAAACACAATTTAACTACCATAGGTACAAAATCTCTAATGATTGATAGTAAATTACATAACGAGCATGTTAAGTGATTTTCCAGCAAGTTTTGTATATTATTTTTCCTACAACTTAACACCTAAAAAGGAAAAAGGCCATTTTCTGTAAATAGTTTTTTTCTACTCCCATACTTTAATTGATTTATTAGACATTTACTACCTGTACCTACTTTAATGAGATTCATTAACTTACAGATTTTTCATTAAGATACAAGTTTATAACCAATAGAAATGCAACATCAACATCACAGCAATATTTGGTCAATATCAAAGATTGCCATGACCATGACAAAGTTACAATTATTAATCAATTTTGGCAATTCATAAGTATAGTAGGTACTGTTTACTTTTTAAATTCATAGTACCTATTTGTGCTTTTTGCAAATAAAATCAGGGTTCGATAATATCATGATATGTTCATAAATACTTATCATATCAGATGATATACAGGGTTGTGATAAATTAAGGAATAAATTATAAAATTAACTGAAAAACCCTCGAACACGCCGATTTAGTTTTATTTTTGCGCATATTCTACAATTATTTTGAATTATACAGGGTGATTCAAAAAAGCTGTACCTACAACTGTTAACTTTGATTTTTTTTATGGAACACCCCAATTTTATTGGCTGATTTGAATTTTCCGTAAAATTCTAGCCAAATTTCATATACCATAACCTATAACTCAAATTGACAGTTTTCGAGGTATTGACATATGAATGTCAAATTTGATACATTAAAAAGATGTAAAATGTAAATGATTTAACTTAGGCCAAAGTTGAATGTTCTATCTTAGATTTTTATAAATTAAAATTTGACGTTTTAAATGTCAATTTTATTCAACAATTGAGAAATATTAATTCACGCAACAATACAAAACAGAACAAAAAATTAAACAAAACTACTACTTTAGCAAGTGTTGAAAATGGCCACCTTTTACAGGTCTGCAGTGCATAGACAGTCAAAAAATTCCTGTTGCACATTAGTAACTACATCAGGCTGAATGTTTCTTATCACAGTACGAATTAGATCTTTAAGAATTTCAAGCAGTTTCGGGTTTATTTTTGTACACTGTGTCCTTATAACCCCAAAAAATCTAAGGGACTTAAATCCGGCGACCTTGCCGGCCACTCTATTGCACCACGTCGCTCTAGCCATCGCCCTGGAAAAGTGTTACTTAAATACATATCTTCTGACATTAGCCACATAATGGGGAGGTGCCCCGTTCTGGTGATACGACAAAAGTTCACTTGGGAGCTCTGGATCGTTTTTGCGTCCATTTTTTTGTAAATTTTACTCACTGCAGATTGAGTTATGGGTTCCCTACGGGGATAGTTGTTGTTAAACATTTCACAAACTTTCTGTTGTGTCCTGGTCCTATCACTAGTACCAAGCATTATTAAAATTTCGATTATCTCCTCGGTTAAACGCATAGCCAATATTTGGATTCAAAAGAGTAGCAATATTTTTTGCAGCTATTGACAGTGCCACAGTCATTGAAAGTAATATCTAAGATATAACACAACTTTGTTTTAAGTTAAATCATTTACATTTTTTATCTCTTTTGTGTATCAAATTTGTCCCAATCCCAATCAAACCCAATCAAATTTGTCTATCATATATGCTAATATCTCGAAAACTGTTAATTTCAGTATTAGGTTGAATACGAAATTTGGTTAGAATTTTACAGAGAATTAAAATAAGCCAAAAAAATTGGGGTGTTCCATTAAAAAAATCAAATTTGATAGTTGTACAGCTTTCGTGAGTCACCCTGTACAATTGAGAATAATTCTAGAATTTTTTGATTTTCGAGATGATTTTATTTCTTAATTTATCACAATCCTGTATATCCGATATATATCGGATATTATACATATCACTTTTGGATATTTATTTTAAATTAAAAAGAAACCCTGTTTTATCAAAATCGTTACATTTTTATGTAAGAATAACTGAGACGGAGAAAACTTATTAATAGAAAAAGGAACAAAACTGAACAGAGCTCCTAGTTTTCTACTAAAAAAATATAACAAAACAGTATTTCTTAATTTATCATGGATGATGAAGGCATATCTTCATCTGATCATTACATTACATTGGCTTCATTTGAATCTAAATGAACATTATTATTCCATGCCCATTCCAAGTTGGTTTTCTTTTGTTCCGGGTTTTGGTTCATATATTTAAACATGAAAACCAATTTAGCAGCTTTCTGGTTTCCTAAACGATTCCGAAGACTGGATTGTACCAGGCCAAAAGATGAAAAATTCCTTTCGATACCTGTTGTTGAAGCATCAGCAGTGTGTAAATGTGTTCGCACAGGTCTATAAACTCATCTTTATCTGGCCACTCCGATCCTTGCACTGTGTATTTCGAAAATGCCTACCAGAAAAGAATTTTGGAGATACTTTGATTTCGATATAAGGGTCAAAAGAAAAGGATCTATTAATGTTGTTCAAGTATTCAAAAGCTTGTTCTTTTTGGTTGGTGGTTAAATGTAGTCCCAAAAACCTGTGATTCAGTATATTTGCCAGAAAATTAACTGGTCCCAGCACCATACTTTTTCGATTAAAAAAAATCCTGGCTGTCCGGATAAATCTTCCAGTTTATGCCAAACTACTACTACACACGGTGATATTGTTGTAAAGAATCTTTGTACTTTGTCTAGAGCTACAGCAATGGGATTTAAGCGAGCCATTAAATCTGTAGCATTTAACACGATGTGCATGTCATTTAAAATTCTTACAATGTCATTTTCAATAACATTATTATGGTCCTGACATAATTGGTCCAATATTCGTCTATTATCCAAATAGGATTTGAGAGCGCTGTTCATAGTACTACACCTTATTTCTTGAGGCATCACTAACTTCTTACCTCCAGCTTCTTTGTACAGGCCGGATGATGTATGTTTGTTTCGGAAATATTTAATCAGTAGTCACTTTTAAAATGTTATCAGTCACTGAAGGAATTTCTAAGTCCTTTGCTAATAAATTGAAAATATGCGCGGAGCAGCCATATTGGATTAGTTTTGTTTCTTTTTCTAGCTCAAGTCCAGAACGCATTTTTTGTACATTTCCTGCGTTATAGGTTACAAAACTTCGGCTATTGAGATTGCTCTGTTGCCGATTTGAAATTTCCCAACGATTTTTATAGAACAATTAAATTAGTATAAATCGTGATATATGTCGTAAAATAAATATCGTGATATATATCATGATATATACCGCTTGATATATAACCTCCGAACCCTGAATAAAATCGGTGAAAATTTGCGATAGTGGAAGTGAAATTGAGAATTTAACTCCACCAGAAATTGTGGAACAGGCCACAAGAGCCGCAAACAATTTATTATCCATAAGCAAACCCAACCGGATCAAAAACATACGAAACAATTAGTTGACTAAATTTTCAAAATTATTCATTATTATGTTACTGGGCGTAGAAAAAATAGTGTATGCAACTCACATTAAGGGGTAGTTAGAATTTTCAAAAAATCGATTTTTTTTTTAATTTCATTTTCGTAATGTACATATTATATTCCAGTAAACACACAGAAAATTTCAAGGTAATCCGGCGATTATTTTCGAAGTTACACGCATATTTGTAAAGACGTGTCAGAGCGATTGCACACTACTATGTAACGTGCTTTTGAAACTTTAAACGCGTTTTTCTCAAAACTGTGTTTTTAAAGTCGGTGACCACGATTCCTCGGAAACGGCTGAACCGATCTGTCTCAAATTTTAACACAAGCTTCTTTAGTATATTTCTTAGTAATTAATCGAAGGTTTTTTCTCACCGATAAATATTTTTTTATATATAAACAATTTAAGGCCAAAATTTTGGCCAAAAATCAATTTTTTTTTCTGAGAAGCCGCCATTTTGTCAAAAAAAAATTATTTTGCTTATTCCTTCGATTAATTAGAAGATTATACATTACTTTAACGAAATCCGTTTGGTTTTTTCATTTTCGATGATCCAGTCCAGAGATATCGTGGTCACCGCAAAATGCCTTTTTTGAGAGGAACTCCTGGAAATCAGCTATAGCAGCTTTCAAAATTATTATTTTTACAAATACAAAAATCTTAAAATACAGTTAAAAGTTACCATAATATGTGTACAAATTTTCACATTAATAAATTTAAAAGTCTTCTCAGGAAAAATTCTTGAAAAATCGCTTTTTTTAGGCCTCCTAACTGTATATAACCCCTTAAGACACTCATATTCATTACGGCACTCGCCTTCGGCTCGTGTCGTGATTCCCATACTCATGTCTTAATAGCTATCATTAAATGCTCATTGCATAATATACTATTGAAATATAATTTTATACTTCTGTTTGGGTTTTTGAGGTAATAAATTCAAGGATGTATTTTTTGCTGCATCTATAAAACTTGGTGGAAGATCAATGGGTGGAGTACATTCCATAAAATCTACGACGCTACTAATAGTATCCATACCTTTTTTTAATTGGCAACTCAAATTAAGGAAGCTAGCTGCAATCAGCTGATTTTTAACGGGAAGAAGGGCTCACTTGACAAAATCGACACAGATGCCAAATAACACGATAATGAAGACGAAGACAAAACGAAAAGATTCCCCGTTATAGTAGTTAGCAAATCGACTGAAGAGGGCTCCACGATATTAATTGTAGTCGCCAAAAAAACACTTTAACAACACTCTCGAAAATGTTTTGCAAAAGATATTCTTTTTAATGTCATATCTTGATGAATAATAAACGAAAAAGGAATCTACTCCCTGTTAAGCAATCAAAACTACTAACAAGCAAGAAAACGAGGTGACCTCAAAATTTTAAAAATTAATTACTTAACATTAAGTCACAATTTAGTGCCTGTGTCAATTTGATATTAGAAGCTATTGATTTCAGTGGAAATTCTGTGCACAGTCCATTTAACAATGCTGCCATATCGATAGCGTCCATAAGGTCATTTGGTTAATGTCCCACCTAAAATTTTCAACGATCTACCTAATATTTTTTTTATTTGTTAAAATCGAAAAATAATCTTTTCTTTCAAAAAAGTGCAAGTTCCATGCGAAAACTCCCCAAGAAAGAATCAAGCCACCGTATACAACGGTGATCAAGCCAAGCTTGCTCCGGACTCGCCGTATTTTAAATTGACCTCATAGGTGTATATGGACTACATAAAATGCATTAAAGCTAAGAGAGAAACAAACATACGCGCTTGAGGAAGTTAAAAAGAGACGCAATTTGTTGACGGCCCACCAATAATATCGCTTTCGGGCCGCGCGTGGTTGTCAACGCCGCCGCGCCGGGTGTCGGGTTGTCGCAAATTCTGGCTCACTAATTTAAATCTGACCAATTTATTATTAAAACAATATTCGCGATACATTTATACATTTAATATAAGCTTGCCTAATTTTATTTTAAGATATTTAGGTAATTACTAATAATAATAATACTGATAATTGTAACTGTGCCTATCAAACATTAAAACCTATACTAATTGCGATTTTGACAAGTTGGCAACGCAGCTGCAGCATTCAACCCGTCTATCGATTTAAAACTGCGGGCATGCGCTCTAGGTTGTGTTTTCCTTTGAGTGTAATTTCGCGAGATCCCGTTGATCTACCTCGAACAGCGTGTCACGTGTATGTCACTTAATATATCAATGCAGATATCACGTGATTTCTAGTTCCCGGCCGTTCACGGTCGGTCAACGGGATCTCGCGAAAAAATACCCTTTTTTCTTGTCGATGTCGATGTGTCAAAATTAATTGCCTACATATCAACAGAATTTTTATATTAAATTTTCCACAAACGTAAAGAAGTACCAAAAATACTGTTTAGTTTTGTTTTGGTGTTTTGTGTTATTTGTAAAATACTTTCATTTATGTATGTGGTAGTACTGTTCTGTTAGAGAGTCGTTAATCCACAAGAAGTGTTGAGGATGAGAATCTAAAATGGCACATTGTGGGGAATGTAAATTGGATTTCTGTAAACCCTCTAACTTGAGAGCTCACGTTAAAAGGAAACATCCAGGTACCTACACTTCTATTATGGAATAACTAGTGTTTCTATCGTAAATAATTTTTGTTTGAGATACTTTCCAAAAAGCACAAAACATGTAATAATTTTATTTTTGTAAGAAATGTGGCCTCGAAAAAGAACTGTCGAACTCCTTTAGAACTATTAAGCACTGTGACCAAACTTTTGTTCCTACAATAATGGGGGGCGGCGTGAAGTTAGTCCCCCAATTTTAAAATATTGTTTTTACTTTTATGTTAACGGAACTATTATTAACAAGTAAAAAGAACTCTTCCCAGGAAACTCGGAACTCCATTATTTTTTAATAAATTTTGCATTGAGGGGGGGGGGGGGAGGCAACTTCACAGACATTGTTATTTGGCAACTTTGTCAATTTTGTCGTCTACTGAGGCCTTTTTCCCCGTTAAAAATCAGCTGGCTTCCTGAATTTGAGTCGCCAATATCTTATTTGAAGAGGAGCGTCAGGTCGCAGCAATGGAGCTCAGATGAAATATTTCTTTAGAGTTCTCCTAAAGCCGATCCAAGACGCTACGTGTATTCGGCGAAGTGTAAAGTTTCGTGCTTCAGCTTCGTATACGCGTGACTTCCTACACCATTTTGTCTCTCGGACAACGTATGTTAATTTTTTAGTTCGGCGAATGTTCTTGTCGAATTGGTTTTACTTTTGAAAGGAAAAGTCGGGAAATGGGAATGTTCGCCAAATACACGTAGCGTCGGGGACCGGCTTTAAACCGGTCCCAGACGGTACGGATTGAAGTATCCAAAGAGATTTCAGTAATCTCATAGGGAGTATATTTAAAATGTAAATAAATGTCGAGTTATCCATCCATAAATAGGTTAGGATTACCAACTAAAAATTTTAATTATCAAGTCAGGCTGACCAAAAATTCAGGACAAATTTTACCATATTAAAAATTGGCCAATACCTCATCCCATTTTTTACATGTGTACATAAGTATGTAGGGCGTGCCAAACTGCTTCACCCATGTGGAAAAAGCACTCGCTATTGCCCGTTTTACCCTAAAACATTAATGAAAGATTGATTATCGAGTTTTATCTCTAAAACCGGTGCACTGTGTATTAGAATAAAGCAGCAAAGTTAAGCGTCATCATGAAAAAGTTTATGCTCAGATCTATAAAGAAAAAAGTAAATTAACATAAGTCATTAACAAAACAAATTATTTTTTACGACACGCTCCAGTACAAAGATTCATTGGGAAAACAAATCGTAGAATTAGTAAAACAAAACTAAGTTTTGAATGACAATGACAATTTTGGATTAAAAAGTTTTTACAACTTAACTGGCTAACTAGAAAGGCTAAATTTACAACCGTCATAAGCTTTGTAAATTAGATAGTACACTGTTGGTTGGTTGGTTGAGGGCGGGGGTCAGATGTGTGTCCTGATCTGGCTGGGTAACCTAAATTATAATTTCAAAAAAATTCAAATGACTATAACTTTCTACTAACACATTTTTTTCTCTTAAAATTTAAGAATTCTCGACAAAATGATGTAAAATTTGTTTAGAAAAAATAATAAATAAAATACCTAAACGTGTTAATTTTTTTCCCAGTGGAAGCAATGCAAGAATTCAACTTTTTCCGCAAATTACAAAATGTTTTTTTTTACTTTACCAGAACATTCCCAGTGGGCTCACTATTAAATCTCCTAAATTTGGTACGGTTCCTGTAAGTAGGAACAGAGATATACAACTTTGAAATTTCACTGCACGCCGCTGGGTAAGAGTGGTGGTTGGGTAGAAGTGTACTTTAAATGTATATGATTTTGAAAGAGAACAATGTGATTTCTCTGATTTTAAAAATACCAGGAAGGCGATAGAAGAATTCTTCCTCGACCGAGGAGGTACCACTCCACACCCTCGCTTAAAGGGCTGGTGAAATCCTTATGGATGTTTCCAGCACTGGGTGTGTGAATCGGCTATGCGAGATACAACCCACGGTACCTTCGTACTTAGACTTGCTGCCTTTGTGGGTTGTACGAAAATTAGAAAAATATAAATTAATTTATGTCAAATATTTCTGGAGGGGATTTTTTACATGAAAAGTATTAAAAAATTTAGGGATGCGCTAATCTTTTGTTCTGAAGGTACAAGATGTCCAATCAATTTTTACCACAACCTTTAAGATTCTTCGAACGCCACTGGGATTTAAGTTTTTAAAAGTTTTTAGGAGTTTTGGTTAACTTAAACTTTCTGATAAAAGCATCGTGTTTTCTGTATGATTTTTTGCTTAATAACACAGCTCCTCAAAAAAAATTCGATAAATTACCCCTGGAATATGACTATATCTACCATATGCTTTTGGGGTCGCTGAATCCAAATTCGGGGTCCATTTAACCCCATCACGTCAGGATTTTTCATAACCTCAAAAGAAAAATCCGAATCGTCAAAAAATCCTCTATCCATTGATCACTTAATCCCAATAACCCCATAACCTCTTTATTCCTTCATCCCTTAAACTCTTAATTCCTGAAACCCATAACCCCCGAAACCCATCAACCCCAAAACCCATAAACCTCAAAACTCTATAACTCCGAAACCCCATAACCCAGCAAGATAGAAACTTATGCGCGTTGAAACACAGTATGTTCGAGCCATGCATGCTTGTTGAGCCTTAAACTCATATTATTTAATAACTTTACAAGCCCATAACCCCTTAATTCCTTTAACCCATAACCTCATAGACTCCAAATGCACCCCTAAAACCCCATAACCCACGTAAGAAAAAGACTTTGGTGCGTTAAAGCACTGAAACACAGTATGTTCAAGCCATTCATGCTTCTTGAGCCTTAACCCCATATTCTGTAATAACCACACAACTCAATAACCCAGCAAAGGATAGCTTCATGCACGAAATCTTATAAGTTAAATCTTTGGACATCATTGCTACTTGTATGTACTATTTATTCGTGTGTTGGGGTTTAGGGGTTTATGGGTTTTGTGGGTTATGGGTGTCAGGACTTAAGAGTTTACGGGATGAAGGAATAAAGAGGTTATGGGGTTACTGGGATTAAGTGATCAATGGATAGAGGATTTTTTGACGATTCGGATTTTTCTTTTGAGGTTATGAAAAATCCTGACGTGATGGGGTTAAATGGACCCCGAATTTGGATTCAGCGACCCCAAAAGCATATGGTAGATATGGTCATATTCCAGGGGTAATTTATCGAATTTTTTTTGTGGAGCTGTGTCCTCATTTTTTCTAACAGTGACTGTGACACAACAATATATTTTAATTGATTTCAATACTCGACTATTAGAGGTATGATATTCATTATTTTTTAGGGTAGTGGCGAAAGTAGGGTAGATAGCTTAAATATAATTAAATATATTTTTGACCCCTCTCTCTAATCGAAAAGGAAGGATTTGTGAACCCCTGTTGATCTTACGTTTTCCCCTGAATTCTCTGTCAGGTTGTGCGATGTTTCCTCCCGACATAATATTGGACATGAATTGATTTACATCCTGTATGTACAGTAGCGGATTAGCCATGGGTCTAGGGTGAGCTGTAGCCCGGGGCACCAAGCTCCGGTTGGGGCACCACTTCACCCAAATCTAATTCACTGAACAAGTTGCTCAATATAGAAAGTGACCCTTGATATGCTTCATTTCGAGGAAATAATTTCTTCCTAAGTTAAGAAGAAAACAGGAAATTCAAGACGAAATATGTAATGTTAACGGATTCATATTATGTCTAAATAAGTGATTCATTAGATCAGAAATTAAAAATGTTTCTTAAGAAATTAAAAAACAATTTTTGGCCTAATTTTAAAAAAGAACTAAATTTAAAACATTTTCTTCATGTAATTTAAATATATATATAATATATATATATATATATATATATATATATATATATATATATATATATATATACATATATATATATATATATATAAATATATATATATATATATATATATATATATATATATATATATATATATATTATTATTATTATATATATTATCTAACAGTCTTAGGAATTCGAAAAAATCTGCGAAAGTCTCGGTGAGTCATGTTGTGATTTTTTTAATTTCTACTAAATCAGTGGAGATGAAACAAAGTACAGATAAATTCCACAAGCATCTATTTAGTTCTGCATTCAGTCCATTTTCATTTAAATCAGTTTAGTCCTATTCGTGCTTACTTTGCCTAAATAGGGCCATAGACAGACAGATACTAAAGTTTAATTATGTTAATACATGTAGTTATAGGGATTTGGGTCCCGGCCCACCCATGCAGCTGGTGTGTAGCTCCTGAGCAAACCCCAAATTCTTGGATTTGACTTTTGAAAATAGATTCTAGCTAATAGAAAAAAGAGAAAATTTATTAACTTGAGAGTTAAAACAATAACATCCAGTTGCACAAACGATTTAATCAAAAATTAAACTGATTTGGCACTCATGTTAATGTCATTGCCAAAGGTGGCTCTAAACCTCAGTTAGTTTTATTATTTGATTTGAAGTTTTGAGTAACTGGCTGTTAGTATTAGAAAGTAATCTTTATACATATTAATATTTTTTCAACATCTCAATTTAAAAAAGTAATAAAAAGTTTTTCATATACTTTTTTCAGTTATAAACCTTTCCACCTTCCAAATCAATGTCTCCAGAAAGACCAGGGTCTGCCCAAAGTGAATCAGCCCCTCCACCACCACGTATGTCGGTACCAACAAGCCCCATTGCACTAACTCCAGTGCACAACGCGCAATCACCTATATCCATTTTATTAGCTGTAGCACAGAGCCAGAAAGGTCCTGATGACGATCTGACTAGTCTTTCGTGGTTGCACGAAGGAGATGTACTCAAAGGTGGGAAATATTTCCTTGGTAGGTAATAGAGAAAATTCTGAAATAAGTTTGGTACTACAAAAATTAATAAATTTCGAAAGTGCATGCTTTTGGTACAATTATGTAATTTTTTGGTTTATAAGTGTGAGGCCGACTTTGCTGAATATGTTTAAAACATCCCAAACCTGCATACTTTTTTCACTTTGAAAATTTGTATTTCTGTCAGGTTTGTTGAAGTGAACAAAGCTGCACAAACCTAATGATAGCAGTTTTTTCTAGTTAAATAATCTTAAGGCGAGATTTGCTTATAGGTGCCTGATCAGGAATTCGCCATAATAATTCCTATAAACTGGACCTCGAGTTGTAATATAGATAAAAATGTATTTCAGACAGTATCACTTAAGACTTAAAGGAAATGTGTTAGGTTAGAAGAATTTTGTTTACTGTTTGTCAGTATAAACCAAAACCTAAATAATAAGAGTTTGCGGTGTCGAGTGCCTGATCTATTTAAATTGGTGAAATTACGCTGTTGCCTTTTACACCTTTTATTCAGTGAAACCAGTGTTGCTAATTCCTGATTAACAGACAGTGTGACGAAATAGTGAAAGTAAAAGCAAACGCCATTTTTTTAAATCAGCTTTTTGCGTGGAATAGTAACTTAATATTTACGTTCCGAGAATCCATATAAATTCTGTTCTCTTAATTTTCGTCAATGGTGTATTATGTATTTTCTTCGTATATAATTTATAGAAGTCTGAAACTAATTTTAGGGCCTCTAACCTTGATTTTGATTATCATAAGCCTTTATGACGCTTACTTCAATTTTCAAAATAAATTTATTTTACTATATAGAGTGATCCCTGAGCATTAGGGCTTGCAATTCCGAGATCCCGTTAAAAATTCAGTCCCGAAAAATCCCGGAATTGGGCACTTAAATCCCGGAATAAATAAATTATAAAATATGTTTAAAAAAACCTAATTAAATTAAGGCTTCAAGCATCATAACAGTATTTTTCCTAAAAATAATGTTTAACGCGTGATATGGCAACCCTGGAAGATTCATTTAAGTACTTATGTAAAAAAATTCAAATTATTTTTACTTCTTATACTTTTAATATACGATCATTAAAATCTTCTTTTTTTGAATTTAAAGAATTTGTTTTAGATATAAATCCTGATATTTTAGCTGTAACTGAATCTTGGTTAAATCATAACGATTCATCTACTTATTTTGAGATTTTTGGCTATAAGTTTTTTAGATTGGATAGGAATACTAAAGGTGGTGGAATTAGCGTTTACGTTAAAAATTATTTACAAGTCAAAGTAATAAATGTTCTTGACACTAGACCTTTGGAAACATTTTGGCTTAATATTCTAATTAATAGGAAAAAAGTAGGTTTTGGAATCATTTATAAACCACCAAACGTTAGTTTCAATTCATTTCTTATTCTTAACCAGGTAATTCCACAAGTTTACTTATCGGTTGATAGACTGATCATAACAGGTGATTTTAATGTTGATCTGTACAATAAAAATCAAGATGGTTATCTTCTTGAAAATTTATTTGCCACTTTCAGTTTGAAACAAATTATTTCAGAGCCTACAAGAATAGAAACGTCACCAAAAATAATTGATCATCTTTATATAGATGAAAATATCAATATCACAGATTCTGGTATATTCAAAACACAATTAATAAAAAATTCTTCGGGAATTTCTCTAACTGATCATTCAATGGTATTTTGTAAACTTTTATTAGAAAATAAATCTCCTAGTTCATTAAGGTACTACAGAAATTTTAAAAATATTAATTTTGATTTATTTAATGAAGATTTAGCGCAAATTGATTGGAATGCAATTGAAAACATTAATAATTTTGATACTAAAATTGAAATATTTAACAATAATATCCTAAATTTATTTAATAAACATGCACCAGTTCAAATAAATAAAAATAAAAAGCAAATTCATGGATTAATTCAAATATAAAAAATTTTGCAAAATTAAAAAAAAAAGCTTTCAGTAAATATTGTAAAAATAAATCTGAATCAAATTGGAAAGATTATGTAGAAATAAGAAACTTTCTATCTAAATTTATAAAGAAAGAAAAGCAAACATTTATAAAGAATAATATAAATCCAAATAATCCGACACTTTTTTGGAAAAACTTGAAAAAATTTAATATTAATTTAAAAGAATCTAAATCAGTAAATGAATATCCTTGTGCACAGGTACTAAATAATCATTTTATAAATTATGTAAAAAATGGATCACCAAATCAAAATTTACTATCTTTTTATTTGAATAATAAGTTTTCTAAAATTGATAAAGATGTGTTTCTAAATTTAAAACCAATTACGAATTATGATATTGTTAAAATATTATCAAAAATTAAAACAGAATCATGTGGAACAGATGGTATTACTTTACGCATGTTAAATCTGTGTATAAGTAATAATGTTTTAAATACTATTAAACATATAATAAATTGTTCTATTTTAAATAATTATTTTTCTAATATCTGGAAAACTAGTTTAGTTATACCGATTCCTAAAATTCATTTATTAAAAAAATATGATATTTTACCAGAGAACCAATCAGGTTTTAGAGAAAATTTTAGTACATCTACTTTACTCTGTAAACTTAAAGATGATATTTTAGAAAATTGGGATTCAGGTTTTGCTACTAATATAGTCTTTCTCGATTTGGCTAAAGCCTTCGATTCTCTAAATCATGATATGCTATTAGCAAAGCTTAAATATATAGGTTTTAGTCAAAAATCTTGTCAGTGGTTCAAACATTATTTATCTGACAGAAAACAAGTAACAAAAATTGCAAACGAATACATTTGTGACATTTCAAATTCACTGCCGATTTCTAGAGGTGTTCCACAAGGATCAGTATTAGGCCCTTTATTGTTTATTATATACACTTTTGATTTTCATTTATCAATTAAACACGGCAATCTTTTAGTTTTTGCAGATGATACTCAAATATACCACTCAATCAAATACACAGATTTAAAAAATAGTATTTCTTTAATCAATAAGGATCTTTTAAATATTTCAAAAACTATAACTGATGATGGATTAAAAATAAATGAAAATAAAACTAACTTAATTTTAACTGGTCCTAAAACACTAATCACTAAAATAAAAAATAATTCTGATTTCAAAATTGTTCTTAACAATAATTTTAAGATTACTTCAATCGAATATGGTAAAAATCTTGGAGTAATTTTTGATCAGTATCTAAATTTTAATGAACATATAAAAAATATAATTAAAAAAGCATACTACAAACTAAGAATTTTATATAAATTTAAGGACTACTTAAATACCTATACTAAACTTAGGCTGGTTGATTCAATTATTCTAAGTGGATTAGATTATTGTGATATAATTTATCACAAAAATATCAGTAACGAAGATAAACAGAAATTACAAATTCTTCAAAATAACTGTGTTCGTTTTTCAATAGGACTAAAAAAATATGATCACATATCACCTACCTTTAACAAACATAATATAATTAAATTAGAAAAAAGACGCGAAATCCACTTATCCTGTTTTATATATAAAATAATTTTAACTCAGAAACCTAGATATTTATTTGAAAAAATTGAATTCAGGAATAATATTCATAATGTTAATACTAGAAATCAGAACGCAATAGAAATACCCCAACATCATACTGAAAAATATAAGTCTTCGTGTAAATATACATCTTCTGCAATTTTTAATAATATTCCTTCTAGTCTAAGGGGCTTAAGCTATATAACTTTTAAAAATAATATAAAAAATTATTTAGTAGGGGTAGGATTGGAAGAATGATTTCTTATAAATCAAAATCCTACCTATTTATGCCAACTAGTATACTACTGTCATTTTTTGGTTTTCTTTTTTACTTTTAGCAATTTTATATTTATATTTAAATTATTTTTATTGGCAGAAATAAACATCTTTATTATTATTATTATTATTATTATTATTATTATTATTATTATTATTATTATTATTATGTGTTCTCTGCATAAACTTTGTTTTGTCTTTATTTTACAACTGGCCTTCGCCCGCTACTTCGTCCGCGGTATAACAATTTTACTCCATTACAAGCTTTGAACCCTCATTTCGCCCCCTTAGGGGTTGAAAACTGTAAAACACGTGTTTAAACATTTATTTCTTAGAGTACTTCTATGAAGTTTCGTGTTAATCGGACCATCTAATATTTTTTCGCCATACAAAGTTTGAACTCCTGTTTTACCCCCTTAGGGGTTGATTTTTGAAAAACCCTTCCTTGTGCACTCCTACGTTATATAAGAAATCTCTATGCAAAATTCCAAGTTTCTAGCCTCAGCGGTGTGGACTGTACGTTGATACATCAGTCAATCAGTAAGCCAGTTTCTTCTTTTATGTATGTATGTATATAAATAAAATAATTTACCTTTATTAATGTTACAATTGTTCGGGATCAATCCCGGGGTTTTGTTTCTTCGATCCCGAAAATCCCGGGATCCAAATATACGTCCAGGATTGCAAACCCTACTGAGCCCGTTTCGATATTTTCAAGGACAATTTTATTATAGATTCCTCAGCAAGGCATGGTAGCCAAGAAGTTTTTGTTAACATAATCTTGTCATAATTTTAAGACGAAACGATATTTTGTCCACAGGTGCAATATACATATTAACCTCAAAATGTTAGAAAGCCATCACAGAAGACTTTTTTTCTATTTCTAAACAGATATTACTTTGGAAGGTATACTTAAATTATGTTCTAGTGTGATATGTCTTAACAGAAGAAAATTAGGAATGTGCCTGCAAGTGTTTGTCCTCAAATACGAAACATAGACTAAGATTCAACTCATATTAGTTCCACACTGTAAATAGCTAATTCCCTATTCCTTACTTTATTAAAATACGTATTTAATTTATTAAAGGTTATATTTAGTTCACAAAAGAATGGCTGTACATATTTTACGATACTGGATTACTTAAAATGTAATAAACAACTTGTATTAAATTGTTTAACAAAATTATTGAAAATAACTCAATCACGACACGAACTAATTAATGGCGCACCTAGAGGACTGGGTGCTATGGGATGTAGCGCCCCCACAACCAAACATTTTAAAATAATACTCATCAACGCGGCGTCGCCTCGTCTGTACATCCCATGAGGCAATCCGTTGCTAATAGGTGTGTGCACCTGTTAGAAACTCTATAAGAGTAATCGAAACCGCGCGTGCCGAGGCGATACGGAGGCGATGTGGAGTTGATAAATGAGTGACAACCTTAAAAGTGGATAAATATACTATACACATCTCTCATTTTTTCTGTGAACGCAATTCAACAACGTCAAATCCTGTAAACAATTTTTCAATAACTGAGCTTTAGTTCCTCCCAAGCAAAAGTTCTAGTTCAGCCTGTATTCTTCATACATGATAAGTTTTTTAA
Organism: Philopedon plagiatum; assembly: GCA_963971165.1. NCBI lineage: Eukaryota > Metazoa > Arthropoda > Insecta > Coleoptera > Curculionidae > Philopedon > Philopedon plagiatum. The sequence continues at coordinate 20,383,782 of OZ020192.1, read as the reverse complement.
AGTGTTACGATATCTCGAAAACGGTTTAAAATATTTTCATGAAATTTTGGTTAGTAGGGAGATGGGGGGGGGGGGGCATACATATTTAAACATACTTTTGACATTTACGTCCCCTCTATTTTGAGGGGTGGGGGGAACTTTGGAATTTTAAATGGGATGATGTACTTTTGTTTATAAAATTCGAATCTTCGTAAAAAACTACGTATCTGCACAAAATTTTTTTGATTTGCTCTTTTGGTTACGGAATTATGATTTATTAGGTTATAAAATAATAAAAAATTATTTACCATTTAATTTCAACTGATTTATCGTCTGTCATGCTTGAGAAGTTGTTCGAAATGTCCCCCTTCAACTTCCAAATACTTTCTCACTTTTTTTCTAAATGAATTTCTTACCCGCTGTATCATTTCAGGTGCCACTAATAAGCAAGCACAGCGGATTCGGTCTTTCATATCATCTAAAGTTGTAGATGTAGTCGCCATCACTTTGTCCTTTATAAAACCCCCCACAAGAAAAAGTCGAGGGGGGTCAAATCCGGGGACCTAAGCAATAAACTGAGAAATAACCGTTAAAACTTCAAAACTCTCAACTGACTTAAGTAAAAATAACGCATCTCCATGGAAACGGATACTAATTCTGAAATAAGTAAAGTTGATTTATTGGTAAAATTTATTTATTTTTTAAATTCATTCAAAATTTACTTAACCATAATTCCGTAACTGAAAGAGCAAATCAAAAAAAAATTCGTACACTTACGTAGTTTTTTACGTAGATTCGAATTTTATAAACAAAAGTATATACATCATCCCGTTTAAAATTCCAAAGTTACCCCCACCCCTCAAAATAGAGGGAGGAGTAAATGTCGAAAATATATTTAAATATCCCGTCTCCCTATTAACTCGGCAAACTTTCATGAAAATTTTTTAAACTAGATATTTGTATGTCTTATAGAAAATAAAAGTTAAGAATATTTCTCACCCTTCGTCTAAACCAATTTTGTTGTATGTATTCCAGGTATGAATATCAATACATCTCCCCTTAACAGCACAAACACAACCCCAGTGAAAAACAGCGTTTCAGTACTTCCTGACCAGTCGCCAACAAGCGATTATGTCGATGAGTCATCGATTAGTACCCCTGAGTCTTCCACCTACAGTGCTGTTAACTCCCCAACTCCAAAGAGTCACAATTATGCGAATGGAAATCAGGTGATTTTAATTTATATATTATGTATATTATTGAGAGTCGGTCGAAGCAAATAACAAAGGTGTTTCGTACGGAATTTTACCTGCCTATTTTGGCAGACATTGATGGTACGCCACTGATTTCTCGTAAAATTAAAATTACTCCTGAAATTCTCAATCATTTCTATGCAAATTTGATCTCTTGAATTTTTTCAATCCGATGCACGGTTTTCGCTTAAAAAAATAAAAACCTTTTCTCTGCATGATCATAACAATATCGTTAATATGACAATATCACCATGCAGAGAAACAGATTTTGTTTTTTAGATCAAATTTGCTTAGAAATGAATAAGGATCTCAAAAATTAACTTCCTTATTCATTTCTAAGCAAATTTGATCTAAAAAATAAAAACTATTTCTCTGCATGGTGATATTGTCATATTAACGATATTGTTATGATCATGCAGAGAAAAGTTTTTTATTTTTTTAAGCGAAAACCGTGCATCGGATTGAAAAAATTCAAGAGATCAAATTTGCTTAGAAATGATTGGGGATTTCCGGTATAATTATACGAGAAATCAGTGGCGTACCATCAATGTCTGCCAAAATAGGCAAGTGAAATTCCGTACGAACGCCACTGGTGGAAATAAAAAACAATTGTGGTACACTAAATATTGCCTCTTGATACATAGTACATGTATGCCAAATTTAATTAAAATATCTAAAGTGGTATTACAGATATTAATAAAAAACTATTTATTTTTGAAAACTTTACCACCCTGTATCTCAAAAGTTAAGACGTTTAGGACATACGTTCATATGACGTTTTCTTTTTAAAATGGACCCAAAAATCGCTCCCTTAAATATTGACATTCAATTAGAAAACACCCTGAATACTTATTTTTTGCAAATTTATAAAAAATTGCAATTTCTGTAAGAATTTTCTACAATAATAGAACTAGATTCGTTTTAGCAACAAATTAAATCAAAAATAATTTTGAAGACAAATCAAACGCAAAAATATTAGAATAACTCGTAATTTTTTAATGGCGACTTATTAACAATGACAGGACAAGAACTTGTCAAAACCCAGCCAACTAACTAGGAGATCTAAATTTAAACCAGTATTAAGTCTTTAACCTTTTTAGTTAATCTGAAGGTTAGTTTATTTAACTACAATCTTAATCCAACAAAAAAAAATTCCATAAGTTTTTGTTTGTTCGCCATTAGTTATATAATATAATATAGGTTTCATTGTCTGCATCTTGTAAAATTAGTTTTAAAATTATTTGTCTTTCAAAAACTGCGGAAATTGTTTAACATCATTAAGCCTGTTCATCTGAAATGAACCGATTGTATAATTTTTGTTTCAGTACAGAGATTCTATAAGAAAAAAATAACTTTTTATGCCCTGGGGACATGATAGGGGTGAATTAGCTTTAATGACTTAAGAAGTAAGCAGGGTTTTACTTAAAAAGAAAAAAAAATTTAGTATTACCATCCTGTCTCACTCGGCATGAAATATTATTAATGATGAAAATGACTGTATGCATTATGTGAAGTGAATATTATCACTTATTCTGTGAATTATGTGCACTCTTTTTGTTTCTGCAGTTATTCTTTATAAACAAACATACTCACGGTCAAAAAGTCATATTTTCAGTTTTAGCAGACAGTTTCTTACACGAAGTAACTTGTGCTTTTTTAACCTGCTGTGGGTGATCTCTTCTAGATAAAAACAGTTAAATCACTTTTCATATATCTTTTTTAAATAATCAATGCACCACAAATACATAAAAATTAAACTTTGATTATTTTTACTAACGTTAGAAGAGTGTGTCTGCAATGTGTATCCGTATTTCCAGAATACTGGCAGCCATAATGGTCGCAACACGAACGTACCATACGACCCATTAATTCACGTTAACAGCAAGCCGCCATATTCTTTTTCCTGTCTCATTTTTATGGCTATAGAGGATTCTAAGCAGAAGGCCTTGCCAGTAAAAGAAATTTATGCCTGGATCCTGGATCGTTTTCCATACTTCAAGAATGCTCCCACAGGATGGAAAAACAGTGTCAGGCACAACTTGTCTTTGAATAAATGCTTCCAAAAAGTTGAGAAGGCTCCGGTAAGTTCTAAAGTGAGTTAACTTTTTTTTCATTAATTATTTTAAATTATATATTGTTTTATTATTTATTTTGCGCTGGCCCTACAAACTAGTGTATTGGCCATTAAATTATATTAAATATAAGAAATAAACGACATGCTGGAGATAAGAAAATAAAAAAGAATACACTATTAATTAAGAGGTATACTTTTAATATTATATTTCAAGAAAAATCCTTTTTAGTATCAGTAAGGTCTTGTGTATGGTTCTTAATATTAAAGCCACAGGGAAACTGTTAAAAATTTTTGTTTTGACGTTTTTTGGAGCTGAGAATTATGAGTGTAGTCTTTCTTTTTGTTTAAATATAGGGTAGGCCACGGGAGGCAGCTTACACACGGATGTTTTATATAAAAATTTCAAAAAACTCTCGTACGCGTCGATTTTTGTTTCCCACCAATTTTTAGATACTCGTAAGTAATGTGGTGTTTACCCTAAAACTGGATGTTGGGGGGAATGTTGCAACACATCGTTTTTACGCTCAATAAATTCCCTGTAATTGAATTTTTTGAAACCTAAAATATAATTTCAAAAAAAATTCAAATGACTATAACTTTCTACAAACACATTTTTTTCTCTAAAAATTTAAAAATTGTCTACACAATGATGTAAAATTTGTTTAGAAAAAATAATAAATAACATACCTCAACGTGTTCATTTTTTTCCAAGTGGAAGCAATGCAAATTACAAAATGTTTTTTTCTTTACCAAAACATTCCCAGTGTGCTCACTATTAAAACCCCTAAATTTGGTGCGGTTCCTGTAAGTAGGAACAGAGATATACAACTCAGAAATTTCACCGCACGCCCCTGACACACCAATACACAGAAGTCATGATTATTGGCAATGATAACTTCCAAAAAGTCACTTTTTCCAAAACTTCCACCTTATCCATACCTTCAGTGTCTTCTATATCGCTGTCGGTGTCGCTAAAAAACATTTCGAGATTAATCCCGAAAATAATCAATCCCGGAATTTTCTAGTCCGGTGTATACTCCGGGACCCCGGCATTTAGGGATCCCGGGATTGACACCCTTAGTATATACATACGTGTTAATTTATTTAATATTGAAAACATTCGCCATTGACCTCCATACAGTAATACCTATAAGAGTTGTTCAAAATGTCGTACGTTGCGAAGAATGTCTGGAGTAATTTGACGAAGATAAATGATTTGGTTCCGCAAATATTTGGGCTGAATCTTGTAAATACTCTTTTTAAATAGAAAAATATCCATTGGAGATAAGTCCGGTGATCTTGCGAGCTGTTTCGCCCAAAAACTGTCGTACAGGTAATGCGTGATGAGGTGGAGACTCGTCTTGCTGAAATATCACATTTTCTCCTTGGTAAAACCTCTCATCGTTTTCCATAACTTTTGGGCATCGTGTAATTGGACCCTTTTTCTTACCTGAAAGTTTACGTAGCGAGATGACTTAAATTTGTTGAAGAACGCCATTAGTCCAACATAAATAGAAATTATGGACAACGACGAGGGTTACCAAGGAGAATAGGTGAAATTCCAGCAAGCCGGTGCTTCTACACATCACGCTTTAGTTGTTTTTAAAGAAAGTGTTTTCTGGAAGAGGGAATAAAAGACGGGGAATTATCGACTGGTCCGCAATATTACCCGACTTATCTCCTTTGAATTTTTTCTAGCTGGAGATTTAAAGACTCATTTTTTGAAATCCAGCCCGAACCTTGAAATATTTGCCACACCGAATCATTCACGAATGTGAAATTATATTTTTCGCAACGTCTTACATATTTTAAACAACTGTTTTATTACTACATTGAGGTGAATGCCGGACATTTTCAACATTTAATAAGTTAAAACATACGTACGTATTAACCAGTTTATTTGATTCACTTTAAAATGCACTATATAGCTCGACAGTCAGTGCCTGAAATTCAAAAAGCAAAGCGCCGTTTTACAAAAAATTTAATAAACTTTACAACGATGTGTCACAGCACTCACATTATTTTAAAATTTTATGGTAAAAGCCACCCCTGATTGAGGATTGAAGTGATACCGACGAAAATATCTAAAAAATAGTTCCCCTGATAAGAAAATTTAACCAAGCATTCTTCAAAATTTTGATTCAAGAAGGCATAAACCGGTATGGGCTATTTTCGCTGGCCCACCCTGTAGTATAATATGTACATGTAGAGAATTTACATGTCCTAAATAACAGGTAATTGAAATTCTACACGTTTTACTCGGAATTCGAAAGTTATCAAAATCGGGACCAGTAATATCGTAACACTGATTTGGACAAAATTTTAAAGATATATATATGGTAAAACAGTTATTAAAGCCCCCTTTTTAATAAACAAAATTAGTAGTTAAAAATAAACATTTATTTAAAATATACACTGAAAGATATACAGGATGTCCAAAAAGTCTTAGTAAGGGCAAATATATTTGCTATTAGTAAAGATAGAGACACCAAATTTTAGGTGTATCTTATTGGTTAATAAATCTACTTTTTTATGTAATTTAACTTTTTCAACACCCTTGAGGGGTGATGCTAGAGATTTGAGGTAAAAAATTTTAAATCCAACCTTATGCGGTGTGGAACCTCATTTTAAAGGTCTTCAAAAAAGAAACATTTTAACGCAAACCCAAGGTCCGTATCATAATTCGTTTTTAAATGGCAATTAAAAGTTTAAATACCTTTATTTCTCTGATTACTTTAAAAGTTATTCAGAATGACCACCGTGAACTTCTTGGCAGTAATAAAGTCGATTTTGGAACTCGCTTCTCACATTTTCGAAAATGGCAGGTGTTATATTTTGGCAGAGTTGTAAATTTGACTTTAGTACTGCCAAGAATTTTATGGTGGTCATTTTGAACAATTTTTAAAGTAATAAAAGAAGTAAAGGTACTTAAATTTTTAATATTTTTTTCACGATTTTTAATTTTTAAAGGCTTGCCATTTAAAAAGCTAATTAAGATACGGACCTCGGATTTGCGGTAAAATTTTTCTTTTTTGAAGGCTTTTAAAATGAGGTACCACACGGCATAGGGTTGCATTTAAAATTTCTGACCTCAATCAAACTCTAGCGTGATCCCTCAAAAGGGGTTGAAAGTTAAATTACATAAAAGAGTAGATTTATTAACCAATAAAATACTCCTAAAGTTTGGTGTCTCTATCTTTACTAATAGCAAAGATATTTGCCCATACTAATACTTTTCGGATACCTTGTATAATAATTTACTATTAAGCTTAAATTATACCTAATTGTATTCAGACTTAGGTAACTTTCAGGCAAGGTTCTTAATTTAAAATTTATGACTTGTATTATTTTGGATAATTTAAAGAAGCTTCCGGTTTTCTTTTAAAATAACTGTTTATATTCTATTTTCATTTCAGAATTTGGGTAAAGGGTCGCTTTGGACGGTAGACCCTCAATACAAGCCCAATCTAATCCAGGCCCTAAATCGGTCGCCTTATCATCCCTGTTCTACCATTGACCCGTCGACTTACCTTTCGCCCAGTCCAGTTCAGTCTTCCATAAAAGAAGACAGACCCAGTATGTCGTACAGAAGTGCAAACTTACCCAATCCGGAACTGTTTCCATTTTTGAGCAAAAAATTGGCCGCCACTGGGATGAGTAATAACAATACTTCAGTTAAATCCGAACAGGTAAAAATAGTAGTTATGTGTAGTTTTATTTAGAAAACAGATGAAATTTTTCTCGCGGCTTATGGCCTTACAGACTAACAGCCGGTTGTAGAAAACTTAATCAAGCGTTAAGTCCTAATTCATCGTTAAAAACAAAAGATTCTCAGTGTAACAGAGCGTTAAGTTTTTTTCTTGACTTTTTCTGACAATTGCCACTAAAAAGGTGTTTGTGTTTAATGAAGAGATCACTTAACGATGAATTAAACTAATTACACAATATGCTATAATTAAAGTCATGTTTTTGGTAACATTTTTGATAAAATATTGGCTACTTACAAAATTTTATGTTCCAATTCAAGAAATTGAAAGAAAAATCCTTCCTTCAATAATTTAAAATAAAACTATATACACTTATATTGCAGATGGGCATCTAATTTATCCTTATACTTACTAAATCGGTACCTACCTTGGTACGAATATGGACGTTATAACAATGTGCATTTTACCACAAATGTGCCATTCCATTTTCAATAATATACCAAATAATCCAATAATCCCCTTTTATTGTTTGACTAGTGCAAAAATAATATAATTATACAATTCTTGTTAGATATGAACTATTCTTTATTCTTATTCTTAACATACCTAATTTCGTACTAATCTCACATTTGGGCTGAAGAAAATCCACAGCAATTCTTGAAGCTAATTTTCAACAAGTTTTCATTAAACGTATGGCTTGGTATCATTGGTGATTATTTAGTTGGGTTAGTTTCCTTCCGTTAAGATAAAATGGCGACTCTTACAGTCACTTTCTCGAGGAAGAGTTACCTGACCTTGAAGAGGTTCCTCTTTAAATTAGACAAAAATTATGGTTTATGCATGATGGCGCTTCAACACATTTTAGCATCAATGCACTTCGTCACTTAGACGTAGTATATCCGAGTCGTTGGATAGGTCAAGGGGGCACTCGACCTGCCCGATCTCGAGATTTAAACCCTTTGGGTTTTTGCATGTGGGGTTTCCTTAAATCTTTGGTTTAGATGAGATTTCAGAAAAGTGAGAGATGTACGGAATTAAAAACTTGTTTTCAGAGGCCATCTTTGAACGTCCATAGAACTCTTAGGATTTATTCGCGGAGCTATGTTTATATTTTTATGTCAAATATCATTATATAAACTTATTTTTTCAGGAGGAATCATTGGACGCAGTTGATGCAGCCGCAGTGATGTTAAGTCTTAAACATGCAACTAGGATCAACATGAAACAAGAAATGCAGGTAAATTTTCTCTCTTAATTTGAATTAAAAGTATATTACTATTTTTGTACTGTAGTGGAGATTCATGTTTACATGATTAATTTCAGTTCGGTAAGTACATTATTACAGTATCAGAATCGGTTGCTAGATAACTTACCGGACTATTATGACTTACCGACAAATTTTAATGAATAAACCAAGCACATTTACCGTTGATATGCAACCAAGGCAGGTGATACAACAACCTGTCTTATTAATGGATAGAGATAGAGTGTTACAAAAAAAATGTATGAACACATCAGTTAAATTATCTTTACGGTACTTGTTTAAGACAATCCATAAATAACTCGTATTGTAAGTGTAAGTCGCTTATCGGGTGCAACGTAAATGAAAGTGATTGCAACAAAAGTGAGTAATTTTTACACTACGACTATTAAAAAATTATGTGTGTAATGGTAATGAGTATGGTAGAACCTATTTTCTCTTTTGCTGTATGATAAACAGTCAAATATACCGAATTTATTGAACTGTTTTGTAAATGGTATATAAATCTTCAATTTATTGGCTGCCACGAAACTGACATTTTTTTGTCATAATTTGGTATAATAAAAAAATTAAAAATACACTACAAAAAAAGGCCTTCTAAGATATGGACTATAATTATTTTTATTTACCTGAAGAAAATTATTTGACAGAAAAAAACATAAATATCAACGAGCAGAGAGAGATCTCACAATGAAAAATGATCGAATTACCTTTTATACGCTCCTCTGCAGTAGAATAGAGGTTAGAAAACGCGTTTTAATCTGAAAACGCGATGCTGTCTTTATATTACTCCCACATTTTAGAGTTTTCACATGATCCACCGTACTGGCCATATTAACTAAGGGCAGATTTTTGAGAAGTTTTATCGTTAATGGAAATTTTGAACATTCCTTCAGGACATTTCACATATTTTAGTATCCGATCTAACACTTTTAAGTTGTTGTTTATAATTGGATTTGAAGTTTTTGTAAGCAAAAAAACGGTGTGACTCGTCTGTAGTGTAATCATCCTTAACTGGAAGGTGGGGTTAATTGTGTGGGCAAGTAGTAATATTGTCACGGGATCTTTATTAAAACACTGGTTTTAATTACTGCAGTATTTATTCCTAAGTTAAAATGAATATTTATATTTTATACAATTTATAAGTAACCAAAAGAGTCCTACCTCTTAACTCCTAATTCACCGCCGAGGCGAGGAAAGTGGTTCTGGGACGTGCTCTGGCTTCGCAACGGTCTCACTTGGCTCGAGATGTAGATTCGTTTACCGTTGATCTTACCTCCCAAGTCGAGCCCTTCCGCCCCGCCTCCGGCCCGATATGCCGACGCGCGTCGTTCTACCGGACTCCGCTTATTAAGCAGGAAGGGTAACCCGGGGGTGAGGGAAAAATGATTTGGTGACACGTAACAAGCAAAATAAATACACTTTTTAATTAAGAAAGGTTTTTTAATGATGTGCCTAGTTTTGCCAAGAAATTATTTACCTACAACGTAAATTTTGAATGTAGTCGCAGTAGATGACATAAAATTTTGTAACTATTTTTTTTTAAAGAAATATAAGTATCTTGATAATCTATTTTATTTATTTAAGGTTATTACAACTTCCCCTAGTCAGGATCATACTTATAGTGCCGCTGATAGTGGTGACAACGAAGATGAAGCCTTTGAAAGTGACGAGGATAAGTAAGTTACAAGTTTATAAGACTAAATCCTAACGAGATTGCATCGGATTTAATAAATTATTTTGTTTATTTGGAGTTTTCTAAAGAAAAAATCATGAACTGAACTGTCTACCTGTTAAAATGTATAGGTAAAATAACTCTTGTAATTTAATCTTAAATAGCAAATTACAAGTAATATAATAGAGTTGTTCAGGTTTTGTTTTAAAAAATAATACTTTATTAGATAGTTTACCAAAATTCCATTTTCATTCTTGGATAAAAGAAATATTATATACAGAGTGTTTCATTGGCATCTTCAAACGCTAATTTCCTCGGAACCAATAAAGATAAGAAAAATCTGTAAAAAATATATTCATAGTTGGAATCCAACACCAATATTTTATAAAAAAAATAATTCGACGCCCTTAAAACCCTTTGCGACCCACATAGGGGCCAAAAGCATCAAAAGTTGGCATAAATTAATGGGTTGCTATTTTTGTTACAAAACAGAAAAACTACAAAATATAAAGTTAAATACTAATGTTTATTTACGAAATAAATGTTGGTACGATTTTTGATATAATCCTTAACAAATTTATTTGATCGTCTATATTCTTCTTATTAGAGCTTTTCATTTTATTGAAAACACGTCTTGATATAAATGTACGATCAGAACTCGATCCTAAAAGAAAATTGACATAATTAATTTTTAGTTCATTAAAACACAGTATGTACTGTCGATAAATATCTTGTAATTAAAAAAATGGCGCAATCTTTTCTGCTTGAAAATTCAACTAGACAAGTTAATTTATCACAAAAAAGCAAAATGATAACCCGGACTTACTCGGAACCCAAACAAAACATTGCACAAACTATTTGTTACTGTCATTTTCGAAGTTGATTTTAGGGCGTTTACAAGCGTAAAGTTTGAAAATCGCAGCTAATTGTAAACTTTCTTTATTTTATACACTTACTTGTTTCTTTGTTTCATTTTTTTCTGGAATATATAGGATTATTATTCCCTAATTTTATTAATTATCGGCCTGCTTATATAAAATATTAAGAAATATAGAATTCTTTATAGCAACTTCTTACGCTTTGTCAAAATTTTGGGTTTTATTTTTCCATATACTGCCATGATAGCTTTCTCTCTAATCGGCACATATCTGTCATGGTGGACGGTCGCTCATTTAACTTCCATCCTATCAGTGCTGGCGTACCCCATGGTTCAGTCCTGGCACCAACCCTATTTCTCCTTCACATTAATGATCTGTTCTCTTTAACTACCAATCTCATCCACAGTTATGCTGACGATAGTACTCTTCACTCCAACATTCATTTTTCCAGACAAGTCTCGAATCAAGAGCTGGATAATAGACGCAGATCAATGCACCTTTCCCATTCCCAAGATCTTTAATTAATCTTAGACTGAGGTGCCAAGAACCTTGTTCAGTTCAACTCCTCTAAAACTCAGTCTTGCTCCCTGTCGCGCAAACAAGCCAGCAACACTTACCCCATCCACATGAATGGCCAAGCCCTATAGAACAATAAAACGTTCGATCTTGTTGGCATCGCTTTCGAACATGATCTCAGCTAGCACAAACACATTACTTCAATAGCTACATAAGCAGCTAAAAACCTTGGTTTTCTCTTTTGAGCCACGGAATACTTCAGCCCTTCCAACTTACACACTCTCTATGTTTTCTAAATAAGACCTAACCTAGAATACTGCTCCCATGTTTAAATTCTTGATTCTATCCAAAAGAGAGTCGACTCGTCCCTTCTCCCGCTCATCGCCACGATGTTGGGGATTTATCCCTTTTCTACCGATACTACCACGGATTTTGCTCTGAAGAACTAGCCGCTATAATTTCCCCCTTGACTGTTCCCAACAGAACAACAAGAGGCGCGTTACGTATGCATCCGTTTACTGTCCAGCTGCAAAAGCCTAAAACGGCCCACTTCTCTCGCTCATTCATACCTAGGGTCTCCAGATTATGGAACAAATTGCCTGCAGATGTTTTCCCTTCCCCTCCCAACCCCCAATCCTTTAAATCCCGTGTCAATAGATTACATTTCCCTTCTCTTAAGACGCCCACGGTACTCTAGTACTTAGGCTTGAAATCTACGTGGGCTGTCTCAGATAAAAAATAAATTACGATATTTTAATGTTAGTTATCATTTTTTTTTTCTTTATTTGTTTCCAAGGGCTTGGCGTTTGGAGTTTTAAATGAAACACACTGTATAAATGAACATACTTTGACAGGTTCTGTTGCTTTAACAACTAAATACTCAGTTCAGTGATTTCATTATTTAAAAATGGAAAACTCATTACTAAAAAAAGTTCTTTTTCATACAAAGCAATGACTTAAGGATTTTAAAAACCAGGTAGGTACTGACTCAGTATCACGTAAAATTTTAGAATTTTAGTGTTGTTGAATCTTTAATATTTTCCATTCCACTGGAGGTTATTTAACTGACTTGTCAATGTGAATAACTATTAGATTATTTACCTTTGTATTGATATTTAACATTTCAGTATTAGCTCTGTTCCAACGAGCCGGCCACGTACCCCATATAGACTTTTACAAAAATTTTATTACATTAATGTACGGTTGTAGTAAAAATCGCGATTTTTAGAGTTATTTAAGCTTATTACAAAATTTACCAAATGATTGTTTCCCGCAGTTCCATTTTATTTTTATATGACTGAATAAATCTCTTTCAGCCATAATTTTTTTTTCTAATTTTGACATACATGTAAAATGACAGTAGTTTTTGAAATAAAAAATAATTTAAATTTTAGGGGTCGATTTTACCTCTTTAGAGGGTAGAATAGGGTAGTTTTGCAATATCTTTTCTTATTGGACGTCTGGGGCCTAAACTAAAGCTGTATGCAAAATTTCAGCTTTCTGTCTTTAGTAGTTAGGGCTGGGCCTTGATATATCAGTGGTCGAAGTGTATTTTTACTTAGGGGTAAAATTCCAACACGACAAAAAAGTAGCCTAATGTAAAAAAAATTGATATGTTTTTTCGTTTTGTTCAAAATTTAGTAGTTTTTAAAATAAAAAATAATTTAGTTTTGAGGGGTTGCTTTTACCCCCTTAGAGGGCGAGTTTTGCAATATCCTTTCTCAGTGGACGTCTGGGGCTTAAACTAAAGCTGTGTGCAAATTTTCAGCTCCTATCTTTGGTAGTTAGGCCTGGGCCTTGATAAATTAGTGGTAGAAGTCTGTTTTTACCCCTAGGGGTAAAATTCCAACATGAAAAAAGTAGTCTTATGTAAAAAGATAAAATAAAATTGACGTGTTTTGGCGTTTTCCCTAAAACTTAGTAGTTTTTGAAATAAACAATAATTTAATTTTTAGGGGTTGCTTTTACCCCCATAGAGGGCGCGTTTTGCAAACTGCTTTCTTAGTGGACGTCTACGGCGTAAAATAAAGCTGTGTGCAAAATGTCAACTTTTTAGCATTAGTAGTTTTGGCTGGGCGTTGATAAATGAGTGAGTCAGTCAATTTACAATTTTATATATTAGTGTTGATAGATAAACAGGATTAAAAGGAGCAGTAATACTAAAAAAGTTTATAACTAAACTTACGTGCACTAAACACGCTCTTGAACTTTCTTTAAATCTTGATGGGTTTATTGGCTTCAGCTTTTTGGCGCATAGAATGAATAATATTTGCCAAAATTTCACGACTTTGCCCACATAACACTTTGCCTTTTACTTTAGACACTAGACATAGTGAAATGCACGTCACGTCAGTTAGAACATAAATGTATTAAAAATACATGCGCTTTTGTTACGGACTGTACGATCTACTGCGCTTTACTGGGCGGGGCTAAAGCAGAGGCAAAGCTATATTTGACAAGCTGTACGTACATATAGGCTATCATTGCGTCAGTTTGGATAAGCGAAGAACGATTCGCGACGCGGTACAGTTTAAACCTTAAAACCCTAAAAATTAATTTTAACAGTTCACTAGATCCAATAAATATCAAGTTATACATTTTCTTTGATTACAAATTTTGTTTCAGATGTCGGAAAAGCATTGCGCGTCGGAAAATAGATTTTGAAAATGACGAGGAGAGAAGAATCAAAGAAGGCGCAGAAACGCTCCTAAATTTGGCGGGAATAACCACTTTTAAAAGGTAAATGTTATTTTAAATCCCAGACATATACCGGGTGTCAACGAGATCACTTTCCGGCTGCCATTTCTTTAGTATTTAATCGAACAAGATGAAACTTGGCAGGAATCATAGGCTAATAAAAAGTCACTTTTCGAGGTACTTGTCAAATTTCGACGACTTCCGGTTTTGCCGGAAGTGACCCCAACTTTGAATTTTCAAATGAGACACCCTGTAGATTTTTTGATTTTTGGAATCTAGAGATCATTTTACGTACAACTGTATTATTTGTATTACTTTTTGTGTCAATTTACCATTTTTAAAACAAATTTTTCGATTTAATCTAGAGTGCCATGACCCACCTTAAATCGTTCTAATAGACGTTTACATCTGCACAAAAATACCTACACAATTTTATCACCTTTCATTTGTCTTACCAGAGCGTTCAAAGTTGACTAAATCACTTTTTTGATAATAACTTAAAAAAATTAAATACAACTATAACACTTTCATAGTATAATTAGATGTAGTTTTTTATTACGAATCCAACGGTGCATCACAACATCAAAATTCTCTTGGATTTTCTAAAGAAAACTGCATTTTATTGCCATAGCCATTTGTTATGGTTTGGTCAAACATGTAACTGCACGACGATCAAATATTATATCCAGTTAGCCATGACAAACAATTAAATTATAGCTGTTTAAACAATAGCGGAATAAAGCCTCAAAATATTGTTAAGTTTGCCATAGAAAACAATAATTGTTTTCTATGGCAATTGTTTACAAATTTATAAAAATTTATCATTTATCCTGAATTCAATTATTGAATTCAGGATAAATGATAAATTTTTATAAATTTGTAAACAATTGAAGACACCGGTGCAAAAAGGAGGTAGCTCCATTTTTATAAAATTTTCAGGAGACAGAAAAAACTTATTTTCTTAAAAAGACAAATTCTAACGTACTTTTTATAAACGCTATGTTACAGTTTGATGGAAGATGCGTAATGTCTTAAAGTTTTACGTTTTCTAAATATTTTAGTTTAAGCATAATTTAAAAAAATATATCAAGGAGCTACCTCCTTTTTGCACCGGACAGCGATATAAAATCTGTCAGCCCCTAAAACTAACTACATACAACCAGCGGATACGTATTTAGTGCCCGTTTACATGAAGATATGTATTTGTGGCGCTTTAGTGCTAAAGGACCGGGAGTAAAGATGTAAATCAGGATTCGGTAAAGTCAGATTCATTCTAGGTTGTTGAATAATAAATTCATCTTTAAAAATGGCACTTTTTTTTATATGCAACTTTTTTTATGTGTATTCCGTTACACATAAAGAGAAGAAGAGACAGCAAACTTTCGTTTTTTTTTTTGGATGAAAACAGTTTTCTTAAAAAGTCCACTAAAATGGTCACTTAAAAGTTTATCTTGAATAACCGGAACTCCTTCAAAGTTGCGACGCGTATTTTTTTCCAGGGGTACCCATTCTTCTGGTAACACTATTCTTTCTCGCTTTTTTTCTTTTTTCTTCTTTCCAGTTTTTCTTTCTTCTTTCACACAGTTATTCTCGATTTTAACCACAACATAAGAATTTCCTTCAGCTTCCGTTTTTTTCGCCACATTTTTTTTCTACGACCTTTCATCTCTAACTCATTTTTTGCTAACTTTTTTACTTTTATTCTTTCATCACTGTCAGTCATTCTCGGTTAGGGTAGAAATCTCAGCACTTTTGTCTTCTGACAGCCCACGAAGACCGAAGCCTAAGTACCATGTACCGGGGTGTACTGGGGAAGCCTGACTCACGAATTAAACAGAGAAAATCGCCCACCACTAGGTCGGGACAAAAATCAGGATCGTTGTCCGAATCATCAAACTGTTCACATGACCTACTGAGAGACATTTTACTGATTTATAAAAAGAAAGAGGAAAATTATTGGAATTTACTTTTGCTCAACTGATAGTAAAAAACGGTCCACAACTGATAGTAAAGAATGCTCAAAATATGCCAACAGCCTAACACAATAATGACGGCACTACTTCTTTATTGTTTGCAAATCCAACATGTGTTAATACTACAAGTGCCGCATCGAAGCGGCAGAAATATGATCTAACTCGGTGCAAAAATGAGGTAGCTCCGGAGCTGCCTCCTTTTTGCACCGAATTAAAGTAGGAGGTATAGGAATATTCCATATAACCCTGGTACAAATGAAAGAATCTACCTCGTTGTTGCACCAAACGATGGAGCATCCTTTTGTTACTGTGTTACGCTGTAAAACTAAAAATCATAAAAAGATGGAGCTACCTCGTTTTTGCACCGGTGTCTTCAATTATTTTTCTGGTCTTTAATATTATGTTTCTGGTTTGTGGCGAATTATTTACAGCCACCCATTATTATTATTATTATTCAGTTGTGTCATGGCTAAGTGGATATAATATTTGATCGTCGTGCAGTTGCATGTTTGATCATATCATATAAAATGGCTATTGCAATAAAATGTAGATTTTTTTAGAAAATCCAAGAGAATTTTGATGTTGTGATGCACCGTTGGATTAGTAATAAAAAACTACATCTAATTATACTATGAAAGTGTTATAGTTGTATTTAATTTTTTTAAGTTATTATCAAAAAAGTGATTTAGTCAACTTTGAACGCTCTGGTAAGACAAATGAAAGGTGATAAAATTATGTAGGTATTTTTGTGCAGATGTAAACGTCTATTAGAACGATTTAAGGTGGGTCATGGCACCCTAGATTAAAAAAAAATATTTGTTTTAAAAATGGTAAATTGACACAAAAAGTAATAAAAATAATACAGTTGTACGTAAAATGATCTCTAGATTCCAAAAATCAAGAAAAATACAGGGTGTCTCATTTGAAAATCTAAAGTTGGGGTCACTTCCAGCTAAACCGGAAGTCGTCGAAATTTGACAAGTACCTCGGAAAGTGACTTTTTATTAGCCTATGACTCCTGCCAAGTTTCATCTTGTTTGATTAAATACTAAAGAAATGGCAGCCTGAAAGTGATCTCGTTGACACCCGGTATATCTCATATCTTGTAAAAAAAGAATATTTCTTGTGTTTTTAATTAACTCTTTTAATTACAAAAATTAAAGCCTGCAGAAAATTTAACGAGCGTATTTTAAGTTAGCTTTATTTTCTTAAAATGTAGGTATCTAATTTAAACATTTATCAGAACAACCATTGTTACAGTGATGAGTGTGCAACTTGCTCAGATAAAATATTTTTAACAAAGACAAATAACGCTAGAAATTAATGCATCGACGATTGTTTGTCACAGGAATAAATAAAAGTTCGCTGTAAAGCACCGAACACGATAACCTGCCAATTTGCTGTTCCAACCATTAGGTCTGTACCCCACAAAATGTCGGACATAATACTTAAGGTCAAACAAGTTCAGAAAATTATTCTCCCTTAAGACCAAAAAGGCCTCCGGTCTGGATGGCATACCCGCAATTGTTATAAAAAATGCGCTCCAGAACTTGTACACATCTTAATTCGTCTTTTCCAGATCTCCTATGACAAGGTTATCTTTCCCAGATAGCTTGAAGACTGCTCGTCGGCAGCCTGTCCCGAAAAAAAGTTCCAAGTCCCTTTCATTCAATTATAGACATATCTCTCTTCCCTCTGTTGTCAGCAAAGTTATGGAGAAAGTCACCAACTTGCAAATTCCAAAATGTCGAGAAAAACACAAAATCATCCATGGCAGACAGTACAGATTTCATTACCTAAGATCAACAGATGATCTTACCTTCGTCACACATAACTGGCACAAGTCTCTCGAATTTCATGGCAAATCCCAGATTGTTGCGCTTCATATTTGAAAGGCCTTTGATCAAGTATGGCATGCCGCACTCCTCAACAAACTACCGTCATACGGTCTTCCTCCCAAACTATGCACCTAGAACGGTAGCTTTCTCTCTGATCGGCGCATATCTGTCGTGGCGGACGATCACTTATCTAACTTCCATCCTATCAATGCTGGCGTACCCCAAGGTTCAGTCGTGGCACCAACCCTATTTCTTTCTCACATTATTGACCTGCTCTCTTTAACTACCAATCCCATCCACAGTTTCGCTGACTGTGGTACTCTTCACTCCAACATTCATTTTTCCAGACAAGTCTCGAATCAAGAGCTGGATAATGGACGCAGATCTATGCACCTCTCCCTTTCCCAAGACCTTCAGTTAATTCTAGACTGGGGTGCCAATAACCTTATTCAGTCCAATGCCTCCAAAAAAACTCAGCCTTGCTCAGGTTTGCTTAAACGTACACGGAAACACTTACCCTTACTTTCTGATGGTGAAAGGGATGCGCAAGGCAACAAAGATACACTGAAAAAAGAGAAAGAGAAAAACTAAAAAAAGACAGTGGGGATAATATATCCCATTCCCTTACTGTAGGGGAAAAGGGAATACAATGGATGTAAAATATGATGGAGACTTCACTGTGCTATCATGGGACTTTCATCAGAAAATAATTTGAATATTATGGATGAACAAATTCCCTGATTTCAATAAAAATTCCCTGACTTTTCCCAATTTTCCAGGAAGTGGCCACCCTGATTAAGGCCTTACAAAAGTTACAAATTTATGAACATTTTACTTCATCTCACAAATACTGTTAAAATTAAGAAAAACATTTCACCTCATGACTAGTTGTGATACCACCTTAAAGTGTAATACCAGCATACAATATGAAAGAAGAGGGGTTCCGATTTCCTATCAATAGCGACCCCAATTATCTGATCCTGCAAGTTGTAATAAATTTATTATTATTTTTAAATTACATGATCCCTTTTAGGTCGGGAGCCGGTGACACTGAAAGTACCGTCATCGCGGAATCAAAATTTTTTTATGTAAATTGATAGTTAATAGTCATACGAACAAAATGAGCTCGGTACGCCGGGATTCATTAAGCCGAAAGTATTTTTAAAACAATTAATTATTATAAAAAAGCAAAAATGTTTTTTTACCCAGGGTGTTTTCTAATTGAATGTCAATATTTAAGGGGCGATTTTTGGGTCCATTCTAAAAAGAAAACTTCATATGAACGTATGTCCTAAACGTCTTAACTTTTGAGATATAGGGTGGTAAAGTTTTCAAAAATAAATAGTTTTTTATTAAAATCTGTAATAACACTTTAGATATTTTAATTAAATTTGGCATACATGTACTATGTATCAAGAGGCATTATTTAGTGTACCACAATTTTTTTTTCTTTAAACCAGTGGCGTTCGTACGGAATTTCACCTGCCTATTTTGGCAGATATTGATGGTACGCCACTGATTTCTCGTAAAATTAAAATCATTCCTGAAATTCCCAATCATTTCTAAGCAAATTTGATCTCTTGCATTTTTTCAATCCGATGCACGGTTTTCGCTTAAAAAAATAATAACCTTTTCTCTGCATGATCATAACAATATCGTTCATGTAGCAGAGAAAAGGTTTTTATTTTTTTAAGCGAAAACCGTGCATCGGATTGAAAAAATGCAAGAGATCAAATTTGCTTATAAATGATTGGGAATTTCAGGAATGATTTTAATTTTACGAGAAATCAGTGGCGTACCATCAATATCTGCCAAAATAGGCAGGTGAAATTCCGTACGAACGCCACTGGTTTAAAGAAAAAAAAATTGTGGTACACTAAATAATGCCTCTTGATACATAGTACATGTATGCCAAATTTAATTAAAATATCTAAAGTGGTATTACAGATTTTAATAAAAAACTATTTATTTTTGAAAACTTTACCACCCTGTATCTCAAAAGTTAAGACGTTTAGGACATACGTTCATATGAAGTTTTCTTTTTAGAATGGACCCAAAAATCGCCCCTTAAATATTGACATTCAATTAGAAAACACCCTGGGTAAAAAAACATTTTTGCTTTTTTATAATAATTAATTGTTTTAAAAATTCTTTCGGCTTAATGAATCCCGGCGTACCGAGCTCATTTTGTTCGTATGACTATTAACTATCAATTTACATAAAAAATTTTTGATTCCGCGATGACGGTACTTTCAGTGTCACCGGCTCCCCACCTATTTGTATAATAAATAATGTAAGTTAAAAAAAACGCCTTGAAATTATGCCGTGGAATCAGTCACGCATATCTTGAATTATTACTCTTGAAAGGTAACATAGGTGAAAGGTATAGGTGAATGAACAATAGAACTGTCAAGTTCTAAAGTTTTTATTTTTAAGAAAATTACATTATTGTCATTGTAATTCATAATACAGAATTAAAAAAAAAACATATACACCAAAGAACCTAAAACTTATAATCTTAAACTAAATGAGAGAAGTGTCTACCTCTTAGTTCCAAACATGTTCTCATTCTTCTTTTTCCAGCATCAAAAACATTGAGCACTTGGGGGGAGTTGTTAATCTCCTGAAATGTATTTATAATTCTAGCCCGTACGTCTTCTAAATTTTCACAATTTGTTTTGAAAACCGAGATTCTAATATATGACCATAAAAAAGTCGCACGGCGTGAGATCGCAGGACCGTGGTGGCCACCTAACTGGCATAGTATGACTAATGATTCGGTCTTCGAAAAATTCTTCC
The DNA here is from genome assembly GCA_963971165.1 of Philopedon plagiatum. NCBI lineage: Eukaryota > Metazoa > Arthropoda > Insecta > Coleoptera > Curculionidae > Philopedon > Philopedon plagiatum. The sequence goes on along the minus strand of OZ020192.1, from coordinate 20,363,132 downwards.
AAACAATTTAAATTATCAAGAGTTGCGTGAATTGGTGCGCCGCGCCGTCCTGCTGGAAGTAACCTTGTCGCATCTTTTCATCAAACTCAAGCATAGAGCTTTGTTGTCATTCAAAAAACTGTAATTTTTTATTGACAAAGCCTGATATACTGACTACTACGTAAAAAGAATTATTTAATAATTTAATGATTACTATAAAAGATTCTACTAATGAAATATCAAATGAAAAATATAACATTTAAGAAAAAAAAAAACAGTATTAAAAGCGTCAGCAGGTATAAGTAAATATGTCTACATCAGTAGTGACAGGACAATAAGGGCTTTCTGTAAATAATATTTTCAAGGTACAGAAATATAGATTTAAAATCATAAGAAATAGTAAAAACAAAAAATAAAAAAATTTACAAACAAAACAAAAAACATCTAAAGTTAATTAATGCAACCCTATAAAATTCATCAATGGTGTAATAGGCTTTTGCAACTAAATGCATCGTCTAATGCGTTTACAAAATTTTCTAAAATTTCATTACGGTATCGCGCCGAATTGAGAGTCCCTTCAAAAAAATCGGTCCAATTAACCTTCTTTTCGATATGATCGCCTACTTTATGTGAATGCAGAGGCTTCTCTATAAGGAAATGTAGATTTTTAAAACTCCACATTCTCATTTGTTGAGAATTTGCATAACCAGAGGGGTAAAACCATGCCTCGTCAGTAAAAAAGGTTTTTTCAAATACGTTTTCATTATTATGCAAATTACCCATAAACCACTCTGAAAATTGCATTCGCTGCGGCTTGTCGTTTGGTAACAATTCTTGGACTGAGCTGAGACGATAAGCGTGCATATGAAGCTCACATTTCAGGATTGTATTGAAGGTTCCGTAGGATACATTTACTTGCTGGCTTAAACGTCGAATAGGCGTTTGTGGGTGTTCATTAACCATTTGCCCCAATTTTTCTACTTTTTGTGTGGTCTCCTACTGCCTTCCTTTCTATTCACACTTCCCGTTTCACTAAACAAAGCCACAGATCTAGTCAAAGCTTGGCAAAACTGGTCGAAATCTATGACTATGTCTGGAAATTCTATTTGAATTCCTCAATGGCGTCCCGTGTTGAATAAACCCACTGGCCATCAACCCTTCTACCATTTCTAAAGTTACTTTTGATCATAAAAGATTTTTGTTCCGCTGAGATTACCATATTTAATTTTCTTAAAAATTATAACTTGGCAGTTTTATTTTTCATTTACCTATACCTTTTACCTATGTTACCTTTCAAGAGTAATAATTCAATACATTGATTCCACGGCATACTTTGAGGGCGTTTTTTTTTTGATCTTACATTATTTCCATTGTAATTTACAGAGCTAAGTCACAAAATGGCGATTCCGATCCTCAACCAAAAATGGCTCGCTACATGAACGGTTACGAGGACAACTGTTACGAAGAACAACGACATGTCCCCTTCAAACCGAGGTTGTTAAGAACGAAAAGAAAGGAAAATTCTTCCCCCAGGGTAGTATTTAACAACAACCAGGACGAATGGGTGAAACACAGACGCGAGCTTGACATTAATCCGACGAGGTAATAAACAGTGATAAACAGTAGTAACCTCGCTTATAGAGAAAATGTTCATATTTAGTGATGATTGTTCCTTGCGAAAATATTTTTTTGTTATGTGAAATGTAAGTTTTTGTGGGATGACTTTTCTAGAATACCAAATTGATACTAATTTTAATCATAACTGGAAAGTGCTGCATGTATTGACAAAGGCAAATGAGTCATTCATTGTTATGTTCTGTTATGTGGACCTACGAAAATTTTTCGAAAACTCGTTTTTTCGAAAGACGCTTTTTCGATACCATAATTTTTCATAAAATGCATTAAAGGAACTTGACCCTAGCCAAGAGTAATGTATTTTGAATGGGTCGGGGTCAATGCTATTTTCTGTTATAAAACTATTAGGTTTTAATGGTTTAGGAAATGTTTATAAAAAAAGACGAAAGAACCTAAGCAGACTCAAAAAGAGGAATCTGTGCAGGTTTGCTCAAGTTTGGATTTGCTTAGTATCCTTTTTTTAACATTTTCTAAATTATTAGCACTTTCGAAAACTCGTTTTTCGAAAATTATTCGAAATAGACTTTTGTCTAGATCGAAACTAAAGTTTTTTAGAACTATAACTAAAAGGAGCTAATTTTTCTCAAATGAAATCCAACTGTCATTTTATTGTTTTTCTGTAAATGCCCCGTCATGAATTACACGGGTCATTCCACACATTTTTTTTTGCATTTTCTTTCAGTTATATTTCTAGGAGAGCCTTTGGATTTTTGGTTTAAAAACCATACGCCAGATGTCCTATTGCCGGCATTCAAAAATTAGATTGTAAAAAAAGTGAGGTATCAAAATGAAGCGCTTTATAAACAGAATGCTTTGTTTTGGATATACAGGGTGTTTTTATCATGATAGAAAAGAGGGTACAAATAAAATTAATTTTAGGTTGGAAAAAAGAAGACTAGAACTATTTTAAAATATAGTTAGTTGTCAATTTTTAAAACATTTCATAAAACGTTTTGTACGATGCAGTTACATTGCAGTGCACGCAGATGCACTGGGCAGTTTTCTGCATTGACCAGGTCATCAAAAGTGGTTAAGGTCTGGTCGCATTATATTAGATAACTTCCTGACCAAACGCTAAAATATAAGTTTAAATTATCATTATCTGCAGGATTTACTGTTTTGCGGAAAATACTTGAAATTGTAGAAATTTTAACAGAGCAATAAAATAAAAAACATAACCCCAAATTTTGTCCACTACAAAAGTGAACCAATAAGGAATATGCACATTTTTTTTTTATTGCATAAATCGTTTAAGGAGGTCATTACAACCCCAAAACTGCTATTTTGAGGAAAATTACTGCGTTAATTTAGCTAAAAAAAATTTTTACTTTTCGGTATAATTTATTACAATTTCAAAAGGAGCCATTTGCCGGCTCAAAAAAGTTACGTCACAAGGATAAGTGGCAATCTACATGTTAACGTAAAGCTGAACCGAGGGCTGCCTACCTACAAACGTCTAGAAAATCAAGAATTTCTGTGATAGTCCGAAAGCAAGTCAGTATTTTCTCGAATGATTGTACCTCTATCCTCTATCAATTGATTTACCAAACTGATTGTTAATATTGTAAAGTTATATGCTTAGGAATAGAAAAATGTCAGTCGACAAGACCTAAAGTCAAAAAGGTGATTTTTTTAAAATAATTATAGAACATTTTTCTGGGAGAGGAAACACAAGATGATTACCGACTCTCGGACTAAGACAAGAAGACAGCTGACAGCTACAGTACAGAGTTATATGGAGACCGGCATTAGTTTCCCAGCTGATTTAGTTGTTTATGCTGGTAGCGGTTGTGTTTTTATTACAGTGCTATTTGTGTATAATTCTTTTCATTAAACGTTAAAATGTATTAAAAATATAAACTACAAATATTGTAGTATGCCAGTGTGCAAAAGTATCACTGTGTGTGCACTGCAAACCTCCTTTTTCATGTGCCCAAAAAACCGATGTCGAAGAAAGTACCTACTGCAAATTTAATCAAAAATTTTACATTAAGAGGTATCTGTAAAGGTTAGTATCGCTAAATTCAAGTAACCATATGTTGCTGTACATTTATTTTTATAGTATAATAAACAATAAGTGTTTTTAACTAAATTGTAAAGGCAAATCCACCAGCACTAACTTCCAGCCAATTTTCCGATTTTCTTTGCACAAATTCCGTTTTGGTCATTTATAACCAGTCTGTTTAATAAAGAAAAGGTTTTCTATCGACTAAATATTCTAGTATTTGGGAAAAACTCAAGAAAATGGATTTACACTGAAATTTACATTACACTAGCCGTGACTAGCCATTATAAAACGTTGACGTAATAAAAAAAGTGACGTCACAAACAAAAGAAGTCCGTTTTACGAGATGTTGGATTTTGCAGGAAAATTTGCAAAATAAAACCTTGTTTTTTGTTAATAAAACCCAAAATAAAGAGATAACAGCAACTGCCATAAACATTTAATTTATGTAGAGACTACAAAAAAAAATATTTCAGGATTTTTTGGATTACATGCATATTCCCTATTATCATAGCCGGTCAGAAATTTTAGTACCGGAGTCCTAATTCTTGAGATGAGGTGAAAATCAGCCCATGGTTTCGCGAAACCTTTAGCAATCTGCCTTCAGTGCATTCATCCTACGAGACATCCGGTTGGGTTTGATTTGACGTCGATTCAGTTTGCACTATTCCTTCATACACATTACACACACACACTGCATTCATACTGACGATCACAAAATATCCATGGTCGAAGGGGGATTCGAACCTACGATCTCTCGATTGCAAAGCTAGCGCCGTACCAACTCGGTCACCAGAGACCCTCCTTTAATTTTTGTTTTAATATTTTATAATGGAAAACGAAAGTCTAATAAACTTTATAGAAATTGAATATACAGGGTGTCCGAAAAGTCTTAGTATGGGCAAATATCTTTGCTTTTAGTAAAGATAGAGACACCCAATTTTAGGTGTATCTTATTGGTGAATAATTCTACTTTTTTTATGTGATTTAACTTTTTCAGCCCCCTTGAGGTCAACAATTTTGAATGCAAAAACATTTTACCGCAAACCCGAGATCCGTATCTTAATTTGTTTTTAAATGGCAAGCATTTAAATATTGAAAATCGTGAAAAAATTCAAGTTCTTTGATTTCTCTATTACTTTACGTTGTTCAAAATGACCTACCATGAACTATGAAAATAAATTGTCCTACAAATCAATTCTACCAAAAAAGGAAACAGAACCACCACCGAGAAAAAATTAGTTAGACAAACTAAAATACTCATAATAAAGGAAATGCAGAATGCTAGATTTGTTTACTTAGCCTTAAATCACAATTTCAATTCTCGGTGCGTTTCCGCGGCATAATCCGGTGTAACCAAAACTTAGGTGGAGACCGATATGACGTCTACAAAATCCACCGGTAAATAAACCGGTATATGTTCGGTCACCATAAACTATTCTCGCGGCAAAAAGGCTAGTGATAGAACCAAACTTGTCAAAATCTAGATCCTAAATTAAAGCAGTATACTAAATCTTAAACCTTTTTAGCGAAAAATATTTTACCATTTACTTTACTTGTCACAAAAATCAAGACCAAAGTAAGGTTATAAATAACCCAAATAATAAGTTCGATTTCACCAAAAACAAATTCACCTAGAACTCAAGAATACAATTCGGTAGAGATAAGTGAAAATTTTCACCAGTGAATATTGGACGTATTTAAACTTTTCACGATGTTGCCACATGTCTTGACCAAACTCTAACCACGTCAGAAAATTTGAGAACTTGATCAACGCCAAAAAATGCCTACTTATACATGTTACAAAACTATTGTCATGGAAAAAGTATTTTCGCAAGGTAGTAGATAGGCAACATTTTTTTAGAACATAAGATGTTAAAAGGATATTTAAAAAGATTTTAAATACTTTGCGTTTTTTGTTTTATTTTGACATTTTGTAGATTTTTATTAGGGAATAGTGGATTGTTTTAATTCTATCTACCTGACTGAAATATTTATTTCACGCATTCGTTAAAAAGGCTTTTTACAGATACTTTATATGATTTAAAATTTATTGAATTTACTTTATTTATTTACTTACAAGTGTGTAATATTATCTAATAGCAATACAGTGGTTGCAAAAATTAAAAATTTCGCAACTGTATTTGGACGCAAAATATTTATATAACCTTTAAGTAGGTTATGTGGGTTTGTTGTGGCAAATTAAGGTAATTATTCGGATTAACGGAAACAGCGAATTTTTTCATGAAATTTTGCACAGACCCTAATTTTGGGTCGTAGAACACGAATCCGAAGTCAGTTTTTGGCGGTCTCGAATGGTTTTTCCAAAAAAAAAATTTTAACTTTTAGGTTAGCTTTTTCAATGAATTTCTTTAAATTTCGGCACTTTTACTTAAACAGATCTATACAAGTCATTACACACTATTTTTCTGAACCATGTTTAGGCAAATTTATGTAAAAACACATTAAAAAAACAGAGAAAATATCAAAAAACTGAAAGAAAATAAACACGCAAACCGTGGTATACATTCTCGAAATTTCTGATTGAAAGACGCGATGTTGCCAAATTTACAAATCGCTTTTCCCACAAATTTTAATAGTTGGACCAAATCTGTGCAAAAAGTTGTATACACCCAAGCAAACCTGCGCAAAAAGGTGGTCAGGTTTGCTCAGTTTTGATTGATATAGATACATATATATCTATATCAATGAAAACTGAGCAAACCTGACCACCTTTTTGCTCACCCAACCTGAGCATTATAAAGAAATACATATTATCTGATTTTTCCCACTAGTGACGCAATATACTAATACTTATTCTTTTCATTACGTCGGAAACGTCAAATCATGTAATAAATTCTTACACTGAAATAGCCTGTAAATGCTTTTTTGACAAAAATGAGTTAGCAATTTTTTTCCAAAGTTGAAAAATTCAATAGGATTTCTATACAAAAATATGGTTGGTTTACAGACCGTGTCGGTACCGTGGCTTTTATTATTTTAAAATTTTTCAAAGCAATAAATGTAAAGTTTCAATTAGTAGTCATTACGTCATGACAAATCCGCAAAAATTGAATATTTAAATAATTTTTATCGACATGTTTATCCTTAAGGTGTTGTAATAGAATTAACACATCATGTCTTCGAATTAAACTCAAAAAGCTTTATTTTTTAACACTTAATTGCCAGTAATTGATTATACCAATTATTATCGACTAAAATACAGTAAAAACAGGTGGAATTAATGTTTACACTTAATTGTTACTGGAATAGTTTTAAATAAAAAGAATCTGTATTAAGCCGCTTTTAAAGACTATCCATAGTAGGAAATATAATATAAATAAAGAGTTAAATATAATGCAAAATTGATATATATATTTTATTTTAAAAGTTGTTAACATATTTATTAAAAATTTATTTTGTTTGTAATGTCATTCTTCATTGCATGTAAAGTATGTAGAAGAATTTAGATAATAAGGCTCAATTTTAATTTATACAGTATTTTCACCAGAGAATAAAATATTTTGGGCAATTTTATTTAAATTAAAATATGTGAGATGCTACCATATGTAAGGTGATTCAGGGGCACAAGGCAATATTTTAGGTATATATTCAGGGACTCAAAACAAAGATAAAAGTTCATATCAACATGGGTCCGATTCTCAACCGTTACAGAGATTCGGGGGGAAATATTGTTTGAAGAACGAAAAACGTAAAGCGTCAAAAATGTTGTTCCTAATATATTATTTCTAGACAATGGCTTTATTCTATCAGTTATAAGTAAGTGTCGCATTTGTCTTTGTTAAATCCTTTTCAGCACTTACTTGTACCTGATAGGGCTTAAATCCACTATTGCTTAGTAAAAATATAATATGAAAAATAAAGTTTTTTAGGCTCTGCATTTTACATTCTTTGCATCTTTGTAACAGTTAAGAATCAAACCCATGTTTATAGGAATTCTTATATTTACTTGGGGCTTCGAAACACGTACCTAAAATAGTGCCTTTTCCTTCTGAATCACCCTGTATACTACCTTTCAGTAACCTGTAAACTGATAGATTTATTCATATTAGCCATATTAAAATGGTTGGATATTAAAAATGAGTTGGTTATGTTTAATCAAATCTTACAGCGAGTAACTGTCAATTATTGTAAATTGTAGGTTGCAAAAGGGTAGTATATTATATATATATATATATATATATATATATATATATATATATATATATATATATATATATATATATATATATATATATATATATATGTATCTATGTATGTATATATATCACAAATTGTATGTCATTTCTAACCGGTGTTGATTTTTGCTAAAATATTTCTTCTTTATTGAGACCTCTATCTTGACCAATTTATTGATCTAGTTAGATAAAGTGATACAATACCATACATGGTATTCACATGTGCAGCTAAACAAAAATTTGAAATATGTTACAAAATAAAATAATGTGTAGTGATTTTAGTATGCAAATTAACCGAACCCATGTAAAATCATTTACAACAAGATCGGTCACATGATATAATATTTGCAATATTTGTAATATTCATATTTTTACATTTTACAAAATATTTATGCTGCCTAAGATAAACAAATTTGGTCAGATTTGCTTGACTATACATCGTAGTTTATACTTCTTCCACTGTTTCTTATGGGAGTACAATGAAACAACACTATCGATATAATCAGGCATATGGGGCCCATCTATAAGTAATGGATGGACCCCCCCCCCCCACACACACACAACGGAACAAACAGAGCAATTGCAAATACTAGAGGTTAAAATAGCGAGACTGGCCCAAATGTACTTTAACACAATAATACTGATTAATAATAATAATAATATGCTTTTTAATTAATAATGGGAATGATAATAGGAGAATATTATTTTTGGAATTTGTAATTTTGCAACCATTCAACATATTAAATTTAAAGTAAGCAGGATTATCTTTTTGATTTACTTGATTACTTATATGCTGCCCTTTATTCAGGGTGAGTTTTTTAAAGTGTTAGAAGGCGATATCTCGAAAACTGTTTAAAATATTTTCATGAAATTTTGGTGGAGTTAATAGGGAGATGGGGGACATATTTTTGACGTTCACCCCCTCTCTCTATTTTGTGGGGTTGGGGTAACTTTGGAATTTTAAATGGGATGATGTACTTTTGTTTATTAAATTCGAATCTACGTCAAAACGTACGTATGTGTGCAATTTTTTTTGGATTTGTTCTTTCGGTTACGGAGTTATGATTTATTGGGTTATAAAATAAAAAAAATATTTACCATTTAATTTCAACTTTTTATCGTCTGTCATACTGTCATGCTTAAGAAGTTGTTCGAAATGTCCCCCTTCAACTTCCAAACACTTTCTCACTCTTTATAAATGAATTTCGTACCCGCTGTAACGTTTCAGGCGTCAGTGTCACTAATAGGCAGGCAAAGCAGATTCGGTCTTTCGTATTATCTAAAGTTGTAGGTGCAGACGCCATCACTTTATCCTTTATAAAATCCCACAAGAAAAATGCAACGGGGGTCAAATCTGGAGACCTAGCAGCAATAAAGTGAGAAATAATCGTTAAAATTTCAAAATTCTCAACTAACCTAAGTAAAAATAACGCATTTCCATGGAAACAAATAATAATGCTGAAATAAGTGAACTTGATTTATTGGTAAAATTTATTTATTTATATCATAATTCCGTAACCGAAAAAGCAAATTTTTTGTACACATAGTTTTTATGTAGATTCGAATTTTATAAACAAAAATACATCATTACACTTAAAATTCCAAAGTTACCCCCACCTCTCAGAATAGAGAAAAGGGGTAAATATTAAAAATATGTTGAAATATGCCCCCCTCCCCCATCTCCCCATTAACTTTAAAATTTCATAAAAATATTTGAAACCGTTTTCGAGATATTGCCTTGTAACATTTTAAAAAACTCACCCTGTATAAAGCTCCATAAATAAAAAAGCGCACCATTGCGCCCTTGTTAAAAATTAATGGAAGAAGCTAGTAAAATACAAAGAAAAATTAATTAAAAGAGGATAAATCAAGTGAAAAATCCTTTTTTATATACTGGCGTATATTTCATGTTTAAAGTGATATTATATTAGAAAGAATAAACTAATTTTGATATCCCTGTAAATAAAACATTTTTAAAAACCCTCTTATCAATATTTGCTGTTAAATAAGGTTGTAAACTTTTTCCCTATATTGAACGATCTCGTTATGTAGTATATTCCAGGTATTTAGAATGTTAATTGTTGAAATTTTCATGAATATCCGGTATAGGTTATTGTATCACCATTAAAAAATATATGGGCTCTAATTATTGCCAGTTGTTTTCGTGTACACACATACCAAAAATTCAACTAGAAGCAATACACAGAAATGAATGAAAGAAAACCACTGTAATCATTTTCATTAAATGTGAAACATATAGATAGAATATCGGTCTGATATATAGGTAGGCAGCTTATAACAATTATCGCTGTCATCAATTAATAGTTGTTATAGTATATGCCAAGATGTATGACAACAAGCCAACTAGCTCTAATGTAGCGGGGCAGTTTACTTGAGGGGGTTTACTAATTTTAGTTCATTAATGCCACATGCTGATGACCTATCAATGTACTTACCAAAAATGAATATACACTCCTTACCATCATTGATGTTAGCCAATAAACGGATCTAATTTGGCGCCAATTGCAGTATCATAAATGTATTAAACAGCTCACTACCAATAATTAAAGCTTATTTAAGTAAACTCAAAAAGTGCACATAATAAAACAACCTTAAAAGTAAATTAAATGTTTAATTTAGAAAACAAAGGAATAGTGGAATATAAATTAATTATATTATATTAATTATATATTATTAATAGTTTTATAACTAGCTTGAGGAGGTTGCAATGCCTTTACATTGCTAGGACACTATGTTAAATCAGTTTTTTTAAAAATAAATATGGCTATTCTTAGCATTTGGCTTTTCTAAGCGATTATAAAAATAAGCAAGGTCATATTGTTCAAAGCTCGGACTCGGGAACATCAAGAGTCGATTCCAGAACAGATAATTCTTAGCGGAGCGCACGCTTTCGCCAGAAAATCTTATCTATGCCTCTCCCAGCACTATAATCAGCTTCATACAGAGGCTGGATTTGCTGGAAGAAATCTAAATAGAGATGTGAGCTCCAATAGGTCGTAACGGTCGCAGTGGAGGGCCAGTTCTTGACCCACTCACTTTTAATCCTACCTAACTAACAAAGGCAACAGGCCTCAGCCTGTTGCTTGAAGAAATCTAAAACAGCTAAGATATAAGATATAAACTGAAATGACCGATGTAAAACTGACGATGAACGTTTGAACTTATTGTAACTGGAAAGAAAAATAATACTGGTGCATTTTAAAGGTTTAAATCTGCATGTTTCACATTTTCTTGTGATATCTGTTCTAGTGCTCTTCCTAAATGTCACAATCACCATTAGATCTAAAATGTATTGGGTTTGTTTTTATTATCACGCGATTTTTTAAGAACGATGTACACATTCGGCAAGACATGTAATATATTTTATATTATTTGATGTTTTTATGTTATATTCAATTATTTTGTTTTAAAGACTGGGTATCTTACTTTTTAAGTGCAAATTCTAAACATTGTACTTTATTTTTGTTTTCTGTAAAAAAGTAAACCTGCTTTGTGGTTTCTATAGTCATGTACACGAGACGCATTATAAAAATATTGTACTCGTACTTTAGCAAAAGTAACTTTGAGGAAAGTGGCTTGTGTCCAAGAAATCAGAAAAAGTTATAGTTATTAATTTTTTTGGATTTCGTTATTTTTAGCCAATTTAAACATTTCAACAATAAGCTACTATTATTTAGATGAGGAGATACATAAAACACTAAAACAGTGTTAGAAGTTTTAGAACATGACTTCCAAGCGTGTGGAAATTGTACCCAGTTAAAAAAAAATATGGCACCAGTCCGTTAGGGAGCAGTTTTTTTCTACATTGTGGAACCTTGGTCATTTTGTAGAAATGTATCGTACCATGACTATAGATAACTACAATCTGTAAAACATTAAAGGTATGTGTATAAAGGCTGTGTTTTAAAAGTTTCGTAATAATTACATAAATTCTATTATACATATAGGTAGGTACTCATTATACCACACTCTTTAAAAACATAGTATCGTTTTAGAATAAATTAGAAAATACGAACAAGCCAATGTACACTGCTAATTTTTACCAATTTATTTTCAAATATCGTAATATATTCTAAATAGTTTCTAATATAATTGACTCCCTTTGTGAATAGAATAACGATTTTTCTTTTTCAAACTTGTAATAGAATAAGAGTAACATAATGCGGGTATATGGTTTTGTTTTGTGTTTTATTGTTTTCAAGTATTCATGGACATATTTTATGTTTATAGTATATGTACCGTATATATACAGTAATGCTGAAACGAGTTGATTAGAATAACTGGTGTGTATATATGTAAGTAAACACCGATCATAATTTTTCTATATATTCTACTTTTTTAGTCTTGAAGGTTTAGAAAAATATTTTAAAATAAGTGTTGAAAATAATTATAGATTTTATATAAAAAAGTAAAAGTTTATTGGATTGTCTTTACAAGACTGTGTGATAATTTTAAAAAATTGTATGCAAAAATGTGTCTATTGGGGTCGCTACATAAAAATTATAATTTCAATTTTGAGAATTGTAAAAATAGCATTTTGCTTTTATTTGTTTATAAATAACTATTGGGGATTTTTTTGTAAAAATTGTTCATACACATAATTGAAAGTATTATTTTCATCATTGATTTTAATTATTAGGTCCTGTGGATTTTCTATTCCTCAAATACATATGTACATGAATACAAATTATTGTAAAATTCTATAGCAATACTTCTTAAACTGTGCTGTTTTTTACGTTGTGTATAATATGAAAATTCACTAATACTTCTATAAATCTTTTTTATTATTCAATTGGTGTGCCAAATCAAAGTAATCAGTAAGTACTTAGTTGTGTATGACTTGTAACATCACAAAAAAGTTTTAAACGTAAAAACCAAGAACTTGCCTAGTAAAAGAGTAGGCCAAGCAATAGAGCGATTTGTTGTGACATTAATACTATTAGAAAACCGTCTGTGCCATCATCTAAAAGATGATCCGTAGATGATTGCTGTTATATTTCCAACTCTGAATTTTTTTTCTTTAATTTGTTATTGACATTTTTAAGCAAAAAAAGCGATTTTTTTAGTTTTTTGCTTATAAAATGGAAAGTAATGAAGCAATCTTAATGGTGTAAATGGACGATCTGTAGAGAATAAAAATACGAACAAACGTCCCGATAGGATAAGTAGCAACGGAGAAAATCCGGAAAAACCGGAAAATTAAGAGTTTTTTTTAAAATTCATAAATGGGCCATTTTTAAACGTAGAGGGTTCAAACTTTGGGAAAAAGTAGTAATTTATAGCTACTTTATGTGTGCAAAACCCCGACGCTGTCCAACGATTAGTTTTGCCACAATCGTCATTTTAATTTTTCAATACACTATTTTGCAACAGGTCTGGATGTTCTATGGATCGTCCGATTTTAATTATTTAAACGGATTTGAAAAGTACAAGTTTAATTGAATAATATGTATATTTTAATTTTTCCATAAAATGCGACGAAACCGGTTGAAAATGCACGTAAAGATGCGTGAAAATTGCTGAGCGCACGAAAGCGGGGAGTAGTGGGGAGAGCGGAGGAGCGAAGGAGAGCCAATATTCCAATATTCGCGCGCTCGGCCATGTTCACGCATCTTTACGTGCATTTTCAACCAGTTTCGTAGCATTTTATGAAAAAATTAAAATATACATTTTGTTCAATTAAACTTGTACTTTTCAAATCCGTTTCAATAATTAAAATCGGACTAGCCATAGAGCATCCAGAACTGTTGCAAAATAGTGGATTGAAAAATTAAAATGACGATTGTGGCAAAACTAATCGTGGGACAGCGTCGGGGTTTTGCACACATAAAGTAGCTATAAATTACTACTTTTTCCCAAAGTTTGAACCCTCTACGTTTAAAAATGGCCCATTTATGAATTTTAAAAAAAACTCTTAATTTTCCGGTTTTTCCGGATTTTCTCCGTTGCTACTTATCCTATCGGGACGTTTGTTCGTATTTTTATTCTCTACAGATCGTCCATTTACACCATTAAGATTGCTTTATTACTTTCCATTTCATAAGCAAAAAACTAAAAAAATCGCGATTTTTTTGCTTAAAAATGTTTATAACAAATTAAAGGAAAAAAATTCAGAGTTGGAAATATAACAGGAATCATCTATGGATCGTCTTTCAAATTATGGAACAGGCGGTTTTCTAATAGGATTAATGTCAAAAAATCGCTAATATTTTGCTGTTGCTTGGCCTAGAACTAAAGAGGAAGTAATTGAGAATTTACCGGACCTGTAATGTAAATAATTTCCCACTTTTTAAAAATATTATTGATTACTTTGACCCATCACTTCTGCTGTAAATTTCTTAAAAGGTAAATATAGTGTTTACCTGCTGTTTTAGCTGTCTTCCATTTTAAACGATAAGAACTAAAGTGATATAAATGTATGTAAAAAAGAAAATATTTTAAAACTTGTAAAAAGTTCAGTGGTATATTGTAAAGCTTACAGATTGTGATAAAAGATAAATATTTAGGTAGATGTAAAATATGAAATAAATTTAATCCTACCCATTGAATCTTAACATAATTAGAATAGATATGTTATCCATCATATGTATTTCACAATTTTTGCTCTTCCATATTTTTTGACATCAGTGTTATTTTTCATTTTAATGTTATTTTATTTGGAATTTTAAATGTTGACGTATTTGTTAAATGTTATAATTTTAACCCTTAAAATAATGCAGCTTTTAATTTTTTTATATCCTGTATATTTATTCATAATACAAAGCTGAAAGTTATGTGGATTATCTATAAAATTTCTTAAAGGAGTACATGACAAACTATATCTACAAATATAAAGCCGGAGTAAGACTTTTGGCTAAAATTTTTTTGATATCCCACACTTTTGTAATTTGATATTTCAAACTTTAAATCTACTTTTTTACTTATATGTTAAGGGACATTTTACAGAAGTTGTAACAATTTTTTTCACTACCTTCATTTTTTAAGTAAAAATATTTTCTTAAATTATTTGTATTTCTAATCAAAATGGCAATAATATAAATACTGTATATTGTTTATTATTTTATTTTATCGTTATAAATCGTAAAGTATATTGTAAAATAAAAGAAATCATCTTAAGGATTTTTTTTTGTATTATTTTTTATGATACATGGAAGAATCGGGTGTATCCCATTGGACGAAGTTATCCCCTTTTAACACACCACCAAATTAATTTGGCGCCCTCCAAATCATTGTGCCCCCACCGCCCCTAAAGGCACGGCACGCCACTGTTCGTACCTTAATACACATATATCTTGGCTATAAAGTAAAGCTTACCTGACGGCGGCTGGCGGCTTGAGCGGGAATGTAAGTATTACTGCAGCGATCGGACAGAGCTCGATAGTTTTCGGCCGTCACCGCAGTTAATACGACCATAGATGAATTCGTCCTGAAGATTCCTATGTTCGCAGTTAGATGACCTTTACTGTATATTTCAACATCGTTCGATTTTTAAAGTATAGCTCAGTCGTTCCGTTCCTGTGTCAGTTTTGTTTATTTTATTATAATTGAAAATTTTCTGTTCACTTAAGGTTCATATACATATATTATGGGCGCCCGCAGGGGGGGCCGTTGCCCCCCGTATATTGTGAGATTGTCATACTTTTAAATTTTTGGTAATAAAATCTTTAAAAATATGTTTTTTTTTTATTTTGCCCCCCCTGAGAAAAAAGTCTGCGGGCGCTCATGACATATATATATATATATATATATATATATATATATATATATATATATATATATATATATATATATATATATATATATATATTATATATATATATATATATATATATATATATATATATATATATATATATATATATATATATATATATATATATATATATATATATATATATATATATATATATATATATATATATATACAGGGTGGTGCAACCAAGATGGGGTGGACGATTGTGAGTAAACGGTGAGGAATTTCGAAAAAAGTTTTTTTGGATATTATCGATAGTCAGACACGCTATGTTTTAAAATTATAGCCATAATACAGGGTGGTCCTAAAAACTCGTGGCGAACCAAACATGTATTTTTTTAAATGGGACACCCGGTATATAATTATTCCAATTGATTCTCCTGTTCGTTACGATCATTTTGGTATAGGGTTTATTGGGTATAAAACTTATAGTAAGGGAATGGGACGCGGTTAAAGTTGAAAAAATGCTCACAGTTCGGCCATTTTTTAAAAAAATTTGAAACAGGTATGGAAAAACCAAATATTCCATAAAACGTTACATATCCTTGAATACATTAATCACTCGCAATTTGTTTAAAATTATTCACTGTTATACAGGGTGGTCAAGTTTTGCAAATACGCCCTGAATTCATTTTTTTAAATGGAACACCCTGTATATTTTATTTTCATGTTAAAGACAACATTACTAGCTTTCAAAAAATACCATACATGATGCCTTTCTGACCAACAGTTTTTTAGTAAACTAGCCGTGACAGCAAAGTTTCTTCATTCTAAAACGATTATACTGAATTTACGTTGTTTATTATTGAAATGAAACAAAAGATTGACGAACTTGTCAAAGCTACTGCCGCATAATCCATTATTTACAAGTTAAGCGTAGGTGGCCCAATAATTATGAGGTAAGAAAACTGAGACCCGAAATTTTTACATGTTTATTAGAGATATTTCAAAAAACAGAAAATATTGTTTTTAGGAAATGTAAAGTAGTTAATAAACCAGTTATAAACAAAGATAATCAGTTATCAGTATTATTAATAGTGTAAGAAAATTAATTAAGCAAACACAGAACATCTTTTAAAATTATTTATGTATGTAGGTACTTACTTGTAATCCTAATTTAATATGAACCAGTTAGTACATACCTAAATAATTTTAGAAGATGTTCTGTTTTTGCTTAATTAATTTTCTTACACTATTAATTTCATTTTCCAAAACCCCCCTTTACAAAATTTCATTGCCATCTGGATGTGCTACTTCAGAGTGACACGATGGGCCAGTTCGGGTTTGCGCTTGGAACGCTCCGAGCACGCAACCTAGACACATAGGCGTAGCTAACTCTTTCTATATGGGGGATGGGGGGGCTTAAGCCCCAGTAAAATTATGTAAAGATATTGAAATATAAGCAAAAAAAAACAATGTACCTGTTGTGTACAGTGTTGCCACTGTTACTAATTTCAAGGAGATTAAAAGTCGCAAGAAATTGATGCAATTCTTATTTTAAAGTATGGATGTTTTAAATAAACTCTGGCAAAAAATACCGGCATCCTGGATTTTTAGCCAGAGAGAGCTTTAAAAACAGTCGAGTTTTATTACAGAATGCATATCTCTTCTAAAAATGGAGATAACGTGATGATTCAGAAAACGCAATGTTACATGGAACTTTATCAAGAAATTATTAGTATAAAAAATAAGAGCTGCAATTTCTCCACAGGATGTTTAAAACTTAGGACAAAAAACACTCTTACATTGATTCACCCCGGTATAATATCCCCTCCCTATCGAACATATGACCCATCATTAAAAAAATACAGCACATTCCTAATGAAATTATCTATAAAATGGTAAGAGAACTGTAAAAATCGGATTAAAAACAAAAAAGTTATAAAGGATCTAACGTCAGGGCCGTAACCAAGATTATATTTCGGGGGGAGGGGGGGGGTGTTAAATTCCTTGGAAGTTCATAAAAAGGAAATAAAGGAGGCGAGTGGGAAGCAAAAAACCATTGCTCATCTCTAAGTACACGTCTTTAATTTAAAATAAAATAACAGATTTTAACTAAGCACATGAAAAACTCACAAAGATATCGAAAAATAAAATAAACTTTGTAGTTAACTGTTATAAGTCTTAATACTTATGAGGCTATATAACAAAATCAATCTTTCTTTTTTCATTGGAAAACATATCTAAGACCTCTCCATTGGGAATATCTATTTCTCGGTGTACACTCATTAGTGCTAGCCCAGTCATTCTACCTTCACTTGTTGAATTTCTCAGATATGTTTTCAATCTTCTCAATGTTGAAAATGATCGTTCCGGCGAAGCTGTTGATACCGGCAATGTAGCGAATACTTTTAGCAGAGAAAATACACTTGGGTATATATATATATCTATATTGCATTCATTCAATGCATTGAGAGCGTTTGTGGTAGAGAGTGTGTATGTCAGAAAAGATACCTACTTAAAATAGCATATTATTTAACTTTTGAAAATCAAGGATTTAAACTGATAAGTGTAAAAATAAGAAAACTAAGTTTTGTACTATGAATTTTTTTATGTTTTCTCGCAAATTTATGAACAAAAGATCAATTTAAGTACGGTATGTATTTTCCACACGCGTCTAATTAAATTTATTTTGCTGCTCATGTGGTCTTAGCTTTCTGCGCATTGGTCTTGTAGGTTATTCAATTTAATGTATATGTAATTCATTAAAATATCATGGTACTAAATATTTTATGAATTTTTGTTTAATTTTTGCTCTTAACCAATCATATGGCATCATTCTGCTGTATACCATATAGGTTGTAAGTGCAAGACTTACATTGCAAAAAGCCATACTTCGTCCATCGGAACCATCATAATATTTATACACTTACGCGCATAGAACTTGACCAATCACACAATTTTGAAATCAAATACATTTTCTTAGAAACCAGTCATCACTTATCACTTGAATAAAAAAAGGACATCTCGATTGATATAGACCCACTGTAGTGGATATTAAACAGTCTTTCGTACAATATACTTTTTGTGATTAAACTCTGGTAAATGGTTGCTAAAAATTGCATTCGATTTGAAAAGTATGATGTGGGTCGATTTCTGTGCACGTAAGTTTACATATTAATACATCCAATATGTCCACGGATGGAGTTGATAAGGGGAAAATAATGTTTCCAAAAGTCATTCTTCATAAAAAGTCTGCTTGTCGAAAAAATAAGTTTACCATATAAAAATCTGAAATCAGATGTACAGGGTGTTTATTAAGAAAAATTAAAATGCTTGACGAAAGAAGTACAATTACTTAGTATTTTCAACAAAATGTTCATAAAACAAAGTTTTTTATAATCCAAAATAAAGCCTTAATACAAATTTTGTAATAAAATTCAAATTTTTAAATTTAGAATAATAAGTGTTTTTTTTGCGACTATTGCAGCGTATTTTCGAAAATGTTCACAAAACAAGAGTGTACTTATTTAATTCGGAGGGGTGGGAGGTAGCTGTCTGGAATAAATTTAATAATCAGAATTTTGATATCAAAATTTGGATTGAGGCGTTGTTTTGGATTACAAAGAGCTTTGTTTTACGAACATTTTATTTAAAATCATAAATAATGGTGCTTCTCTCCTAAAGCATTTTCATTTTTCTTAATTTATTAACACCCTCTGCATCTGATCTTAGATTTTTATATCATGGCAAACTTCAATTTTCGACAAGCAGAATTTTTTTTATAAAGAATGACTTGTGGTCGTAAAATAATAAAGAATTTTTGCTCTTGTCAACTCCGTCCGTCGACAAGCTTGATTCGATCGATCATTAAAGCAAGCTTGTGGGCATAGAGACCAAGGATGGCGCTCAACAACAATTATTTAGAAAGAGATGTGTTATTCAGATTCTAGTCTGTATACTTTGTTAGCCTATGAACTAAGTAGCTTCACGAGCTATGTAGCCTGACTGGTTCGTGCTTGTGTGGGTCTTCGTATAAACATCCCACACCTCGCAAGGTAGCGCGCGGTTGCCGGTAACTGTATTGTGAAGATGTAATTGTACTACGAAACAGCTGTAACGCACTTTAAAAAAAAAATTTTGTACAAAAAACAAAGTAATAACGATTTGCATTAAGGTTGTATTTTTGCTATTTTTCATGACGATGCTGAGTGCGAGTGTCGAGGTGCCTATGACGCTCGTCGACATTTCGGGGGGGGGGGGGGGGGGGGTTAAACCCCCTAATCCCCCCTTGGTTACGGCCCTGTGTTTGCCAATGATGTACAAGGTGAGTTTTTTTCTAAATTGTTACGAAGCGATATCTCGAAAACGGTTTAATTTTATTTCATGAAATCTGGTGAGATAATAGGGTGACGGGGGGGGGTATATTTAATCATATTTTTGGCATTTACTCCCTCTCTATTTTGAGGAGTGGGTGGGAACTTTGTAATTTTAAACGTGACGATGTACTTTTGTTTATAAAATTAGAATCTACGTAATAAACTACGTACGTGCACAATTTTTTTTTGATTTGCTCTTTTTTTTACGGAATCATGATTATTAGTCTGTCATGCTTGAGAAGTTGTTCTAAATGTCCCCCTTCAACTTCCAAACACTTTCTCAGTCTTTTTCTAAATGAATTTCGTACCCGCTGTAACATTTCAAGGGTCACTAATCAGCAGGCGGATTCGGTCTTTATATCATCTACGGTTGTAGGTAAAGTCACCGTCATTTTGTCTTTTATAAAACCTCACAAGAAAAAGTCAAGGGGGTTAAAACGGGGGGCCTAGACTAATAATCGTTAAAACTTCAAAGTTCGCAACTGACTTGAGTAGAAATAACGCATTTCCATGGAAACAATTAATACTGAAATAAGTGAACTTGATTTATTGGTAAAATTTATTTATTTTTTAAATTCAATCAACATTTAGTTAACCATAATTCCGTAACCAAAAGTGTAAATAAAAAAAATTGTACCCCTACGTAGCTTTTGACGTAGATTCGAATTTTATAAACAAAAGTACAACATCCCATTTAAAATTACAAAAACACCCCCCACCTTCCAAAATATAGAGATGGGGTAAATGTCAAAAATATGTTTAAGATTTATCCCTATCTCAATGTCAACTCACCAAAATTTCCTGAAAATATTTTAAACAAAAGCTTGTATCAAAAGAGGGTGTTTTCAATTTTGTTCAGTAATAGAAAATACTCAGTCTCTTTTCACCTTAAGTGTCTTTGCACCAAAAATTGTCTAACCATTTTATCTTGATATTTTCTTTTATTTTTAGGCTTTCTGATTAATTGAAGAGAAATATTTTTTATAATGGAAAAATAACTAGTATCCATAATAATAAAATTACCATATATGAGAATCAATTGAATTAATAAAGAAAATATAGAAGAAAGAAAAAAAGATTGATGTCTGTTCCCTGGAATAAGGATTTAAATTGTCTGAACATTAATGGAATACATCCATAATCACTCTGTATCTATTTACTAATTTTTTATTTTTAGGTATAATTTACTTTTTTCTCTTCAGGTGTTAATATTATATTATAACTAATTTTTCATTTTTAGGTATTAACTCTTTTTTAGGTATGCAAAATAATTTGGTATTAAATATAAGCGATACATTTTTAATTTTTAGCGATAAGTTTGGTTTTAGTCTTGCACATGCATTCTTTACCTTGTCATTGTCTGCGCAACAGTTACAAGATAAACTTTGCGCGTGTGTATGAATTTCTTGTTTCAAAAAAGTAATCACCCGCCCCTTTATCCCTACTACTTTAGGGTTTTCGTCTTTTAATCATTTCCTAAAAAGAAACACTTAAATGTAACGCCAAAATGTTATCCAAAAACTGTCATTTGTAGTTTACTAATTATTTTTTGGTTTTTAGGAAAAGAAGATACTTTTTTTTTAAACTAAGAACACACGTTGGGGGATTTTTTATTAATTAAATATCGATAACAATTATTGTTTTGGCTTTGGCTTTTCTACTTCACGTAATATTTAAAAAAATGTCCCAGGTGTTTTCTTGGCAGCTGTTTACTTTTCAGGTCTGGGTACGTAAAATTGTTAACTAGTAAGCGGCTGTCTGTTGTTGTCCCTGCTCGGGGCCGTACAACACTGATGATGGTCAAGGAAGCCCGAAACAGATGTCGACGCCTTGGAGGAATACTAAAAAAGGTATTGTAAAATTATTTTCTTACGATGTGTTTGCACAGGATCCACTAAGGTGAACCTTGATCAATCGATGCATTTCTAAAATGGCACTACCTTCATATCATCAGTGTAATTTAATTTTGATTTTGCCCACGTGGAACCTGTGTACGTAACTAAATATACCAAAGTACTTGAAGGGTCAAGGGTCAAATACAAAATATGCCTAGTTAAATTTTATGTTTTATACGTGCAATGTGTTCTACATCTCGAGGGAACGCTTTTCGAGAGGGTCTGCCAGACTACTGCCAATCATGGCTGTCCTATCTTGTCAACGTTCTGTCGGGGAGCAGTCTTTCAAGATGTAGAATACGGCCCTATAGTGGTGAATTTAGGCACTACTAGCAATTACTATTTTTTTTTTGAGCATATGGGGAATATCTTACGCTAATTTTAATTATACAGAAAGAACGCTTGTAAAAAATTACTACAGATGATGGCTGCTATTATTAAAATGAGGACATTGCATCCTTCAACTGTTAATATGGGGTTTTAAACGATTGTCTATTAACTCCTCTATTCTTTTTAGCTGTCTCAAAATTCAGGGAATTTCCTGTTCTATCATAAAAACAACACCTTGAGAGTCCTGATCTCGAAGTTGAGTGAAAATCTGATATATATACATATGTCCAATAGTGTGCTAACACCATTGTCACGTGAGGCTAACATCAACACTGATGCAAGCACTTGCATAGGTAAATATTTATTTAATAAAATATATTAGCATAAAGTTAAGACCTTAATTACAGAGTCTCTTAAATGTTCTCTACATATGGAAAACTTTTTTATTATTAATTTTACGAAAAAAAGTTACTCCTTATAAGAGTTCTGTTTTCTGAGAAAAAATATTAACATTAATATTAACTAAGTATATATACAGGGTACGTTAGATATATCTGGCGAACCAGTTAAGGAATCGCTCTGAAAATTTGGTCGTTTACATAAACGAACATGCTCTACCTGTCTAAAATATTTTTGACAATGCAGTGTTGCCGCTTCTACTAAAAAGTAGTAGCAATTTTGATATTTTAAACCGAACACCAACCACGAGACTAAAAACTAAATTTTAATTTAAACGACTTTTCTTACAATTGATTTACTACAAAATTCTGGGATATTGCTTTAAAAAATGGCGGACGTAGCTGTAAACGTAAGTGGACAGATGGAAACACCTCCAGATCTGAAGAAAAACAGTAGTTTACCTAGGTGACCTATATTAATTTTTAAAATATTGTACTTTTATTAATATTTGGTTTGAACTTCTGCTTAGTTTCCTGCAAATTCCAACACAAATACCTGACCCCAAAGAATGGATTCAGCAACAAAGACAGAATGTAAGGCCCTGGTTAGTTTTTGTACAAACATCAAATTTTAAGGTTCCTCCCTCGATACCTCGACTGGGAAAAAGAATCGTGAGAAAGGAAGAATATTTTCAAGCAAACTATTTATTTGTTTTCCTAGTATTAATTGTATATTGCTTGTAAGTAAATATCTGTTTATTAGAAATTTATATATGTCGTATCTTCTGCTAGTTCTATTAATTTTAATGTATGCTCTAAGTACATGAGAGAATATACCTAGGATATTTTTATTTCCATAAAATTCTTCAAAATTTCCAGTTCCCCCCGAGGGGCATTTAATACATTCGCTGCGACTTTGATGTTTAATAGCTCCGAAACCATACACCCTGTATAACAGAATTTTTTACCGAAGCTAGTCGCACTATCCCTCCATTAACCGGGAGAAAGTTTTTGCGCCCCCTCTGACCGTTTTCTAGAAAAAAAAATTGAAATGGTGAAAATGTCAAAGTCCATGACAACACACACACATTTTCCTCGATTAAGGGGGGGTATATAGACGGATGGGCGGTCTTTAAAAAAGTAGCAAGTATGTATTTATATAAGGTGTTTAAAGGGGCTGAAATTTAACTGCCGAACTACTCGTTGAAGAATTGTTTGAAGGATTGTAGCTGGGGGCCCTGAAAAATTGACAATGAAGGAGGGGGTTCAATCGTGTGTTTGTCCCATAGTACATGTACCTAGAAAAATTAAAAAAAGGTCTTAATGTGCTACAAGTGCCCCTTGACCTAAAGATTATTTAAAATAAGACTAATAGGAAAAATAATTATGTTCGCAGCTTATTGCAGGAAGTACTTCTTCCAACATCTTTCTGGTTTTTCCCCAATTCCAACAAAATATTTGCTGTGATTCAGTCGGAATTGTGGAAAAACTAGAAAACTATTGGAAGAAGTACTTTCTGCCATAAAGTTACTATTCTTTTCTAATGCTTAATATGGAACAATGTAAAACCACTTTATCCAAGGGGTATATTGTATGTATAAGGGAAATTTGTTTGTTGTATTTGTCATTCAATCTCTTAGGGATTAAAAGTGTCACTTTATTCTTTAAAAAGCAGAATTAAAAAAACACTTTTAATCCGTGAAGTACAGTAAAAGGTTTCTTTTAGAGTCACATCACCTTTAATTTTGTTGGCTATAGCAGGTAGGGGAAGTCTACCTAAAACGGGATACCTAAGGTTCAACCATTAAAAAAATATCTTTTCGAGTACCTATCTAAAAAAATTAAAGTCGTGAAAAGTAGAATCTATTACGATTTAGCTTTCAGAATTATTATGTTTTGATTTTTGGAATATGTTAGTTTTGTCCTTAAAATGTATTTGTTTTATATGTTGCATATTTCCCGTTTTATCCATATATGTTGGTAAAATGGGATTTACAGTTATTCTAAAATGGGATAGGCTTTTTACGTGGTAAAATTGTGTTCTTACTTTTATAACTTGAACAGTAAAAAAGCAACACTTTCATATTGCAGAAGCCATTTGCTTTTCTGACCAGGACTGACGTTTAAATTTTCTTTGGTATTTTTGCTTTAATAACATTGCGAGTACGGAGTATCTGCAAATACAAATATTGCTTCAAACGCAGGATATCCCGTTTTAAAAACTATGTAATATCCCGTTTTAGCAAACACCGCTATGAACAAATCAAAAAATTATAAACATGACCTACACACCTATATCACTGCAAAAATACAAAATATCTGTTTCAATACAACTATACTGCATGTAAAAAAAATAGAGTCTGATTTTATTGGCCAATAAACATGCAGCCCTTAAGAATATTTCCCACAAGTTTTATAAGAAATCCCGCAAAGTATGAAAAACTTACCTTACTCTGGAAGGACGCAAGCAAACTGTTTGTTTCAACTTGCCACGTCTCTACTTTACCGCGGGCGTTTATAATTCTACCATATTTGGATAGATAACGCATAGCGTATTGCTTATTAGCGCATGTCCCGTTTTATCTAGTATCCCGTTTTAGCTAGACTTCCCCTACATTCTATTCTGGCTATAAATTAAACAAAAGACATATGCAGAAGAAGCTGGTATTTTTTGGGAAAGAGCTTTCATTAGCACAACAATATGGACTAGTAGCGGTATGTTCCATGCCTGTGTATTATCTGGTTGGGGCACATGGAGCCATGTTTTGGGTCATAGGTAAGAGAATAAGCCACTGGGTGAGTCTTTGACTATTATGGGCTTTAATTTGGAATACTGACATTCTGTAGCCCAATATGGAAGATCACTAAATAAAGAAGATACAGTACATCCATATATTAAATAAAAATATTTTTGTAGGTGCTTCTGTAGTGATAATAACTCTACATGCAGCATTCTACAATATAGAAGCATTGATAACAAATAGCGATGACGAATTTCAATTGCTCGAGGAGGTTTCAATTTTCTTGAATATAAATATATCAATTTTTGTATATAAGAAAGGTTTTGTAACTATACTGATTTTTTTTACTTAAACTAAATGAATAAATATAATTATTACGGATTAAAATTGATTTTTATTGCCTTTTTTGAACAATAGGTATTAAGTTTTTACCCTATGTTTCTGATGCCTACTTAGATTTCTTGAAACAATAATTAAAGTTAATAATGTTGTTTAACTCGTATAATTTTGGGGGATCTCGCTTCGCTCGTCCCTCAAACATTACACTCGTTAAACAAAGTAACGCATTTCCTAACCGGTTATATAAGCAGCTATTCTGGTATTTTTTTCACACGGGGATAGTTTAAGAGTAAATAATTTTTGTTGGGTTAGGCCACAAAAACGATGTGGAGGGTGTTCCTAAGTGAAATTTGTCGAAATCGGTGGATCGATAGGGGACTGAAGAACCTAATCAATCAGTCATGATCACCAAGATTCCCAGACTTAAATCCTCTTGATTTTTATTTCTGGGGACGCTTAAAGTCACTGGTTTATAAAACACCAGCAGAAAATGAAGAAGACCTAAAAAACCTAAGATGAAATTATTATAATGTAAAAAACCGAATAATCGGCGGCTTTCCAACAATAGGAAATACATCACCAACTGGTTACATAAATAGCTATCTTTATTTTGTGTGCTATAGTGATTCTCGGTAACATCTTAGATTTTAGACAATGGTCCATCTTTGTGTTACCTCTCTAGCTTTAGCCTGTAGCCTATATCCTACCCCCTAATATGAATTGTGTCCAAATAAACCTTTGTCTAAAACCCTTAAAGCCCATTTAGTAGGTTTGAGTGAAAAGCAAACATATTTTCATAATAAGATAATGCATGCGAGAATCGTCATTTTCACTAAAATGTGTTTTAACGCCATTCCGACATGTTAAACGGGTAATAATAAATAATAAAAATAGTAATTAAAATTTATTAATTATTATTCATCATCGATGTAAAAATCTGCACGTCTCTGGTCAAAAATCCAAAATCCCGTCGAAATGTAAGGCACAAGGAGTGTTGCGTATGTTTTATCAACTTTTTTTACCCAAGCTCGGCATCAATATAGTTTTTTTGCATAGACTCGAGAACAATTTTTTTGTCAAAATTTGTATCGATTGGAAAAACAAGTTACGATCACAAATCATTCTGTTTCCTGTGGTCGGCGGGCGAGGAGCTTCGCGCGCGTTCCTGGTGGAAGTTGTCCCGAGACAGCTTACGTCGTCATCAAGGGCTCCCCACTGGAATAGAATAGTCCGTGATAGTCTTCCCTGTTCTAATAATTTTGGAGTTCGGCTAAAAGCTTTCAAAACTGACGGTTTTATGAATAGACTCTGTCAGTTGTAGCGAATGTGTAGACGGCTACATAATTAATAGAATCGCAGGGGGGCTCGCGTTTCGTTCGTCCTAATATAAAGTTTTGCTCTGCTGCCAGATACCGTAAGTACCTTTTTATCGCTTTTGATTTTTATATGTATTTTTATGTATATTACATGTATCATAAAACATAGCTCGACCATAGAATTACGTAATTTTATTGCCGGCTAACGGTACCTATATGATTACGAAATTTGGGGTTATACGCAGAAAAAAATGGGTTTGATCAGGGGTTATGTAAAAGAAGGGAACGTACATGAGCGCTAATGGTGCCCTCTTGCAGATACAGATGCTAGTTGTTTCGTGCAACGAAACATCAAATTTTGAGAGGGGAAATCTAAAGTTCAAAATTGTGGTGTGTGTATTTTGTCTGGTGTGAACACACACGTTTTTCCAAAATACATTTTTTTTAAGTTTCTATTCAAACAATTTGAAGTTAAAAGTTCCCTCTCACGACTCATGATGTATTTTTAGTTTTTAAGTTTTTTTTTTTGTTTTTAAAAGGACAATACAAGCATAGAGTCATAGTGTCAACTTTTGAAACATCTTACTTAAATTTTTAAATGGTTTTTCTTATTTTATTTTTTAAATTTATTTAAAGTATTGGCAAAAAGTTTATAAAAATGCATTAAGAAAGGGAATTCTCTCTATCTAAAAACTTTTATCCGTAAATTTTCCCCATATAGGTCAGGCGCGGATTTAGGGGGGGGAGGGAATGCAAGGGGCGCGAGCCCCCCTAGACCCTTGTGCAAATAGTATTTCAATAGGGAATTTTATAAATAAAAAATGTATCATAAATATTAACCATTCGTACATATCTACTAAATAGTATAAACAAAAATTTGCCGTTTATGTAAGTTCTATAATATACAGGGTGTCCGGTAACTTATGGGCCATAGAGCAACTGGAGATAGTAGATATAAAAATATGACTTTTGAGCCAAATTTGCCCAAGTAAAATGTTAGAGGTTAAAGAGATACAGGGTGTTGAAAGTGAAAATTAATTTTCGAAAAATGATGATAATTTTGAAACGGTTTAAGATATCGAATTCAAAATCGGTATAACTAGGTTTTCGAGAGTGAGAAATTCGAATTTGGTGTTAATTTCAAGATACTCCCTAGAGGGCGCTTGATACGTGCTTCATGTTGAACTAATTCATCCATATTTTTTTAACCATGCAGTTACTAGTATTTATACTTTAAACTATAAAAGAACCTACCTTTTTACGTAAAAAAGGTACTCTCGGTCGATCTCGATATCTCAAGCCGTTACCCAGATTCTAGGACTTGATGATAAAAAGGCAGAAAAAAAAACAAAATGAAAATATTGGAAACTATTAAAAATTTGTTTTAATTCACTTTAGTAAATGTTGAAAGTGTCCACCGTTTACTTCAATACATTTTCTTAAGCTTTTTAACAAATGACATCTCACATTCAGGAAGATATTTTGATTATCTCCTATAACAATGGCGGCTTCTTGAATTTTTTGTTCAAGTTCTTCCCGTGTATTAGATTCATCACCATATACCAAATCCTTCATGTGACCCCACAGATAAAAATCTAACGGGTTAATATCTGGGCTACGCGGTGGCCAAGGAAATTCGCTACCGCGACCAATCCACCGATGTGGAAAACGCTGATTTAAATGATTTCGAACAGGAACTGCAAAGTGTGCTGGGGCACCATCTTGCATGTACCACATATTGTGTCTTATGTTCAGAGATATATCATCCAGAAGGTAAAGTAAATCGTTTTCTAAAAACTGCACATATTGTTCTCCATTAAGCCTCTGCGGAAGCTGATATGGGCCGATCAAGAAATTGTCGATAATGCCGCACCAAATATTTATCGAAAACTCGTGTTGAAAATGTCTTTCTTTGGGTAGTCGTGGATTTTCCAAAGCATAGTGATGATTATTTTTCCAGTTAAAAATTCCGCGTCTTGTAAAAGTTGCCTCGTCAGTAAATAATATTTTTCTCAGGAACATGGGATCTTCGTTATTCTTATTTAGTAGATTTTGACAGAATTCTGATCTGACTGGCAAATCTCCCGGCAGTAAATTTTTAACGGCCGTGAAATGGTAAGGAAATAAATTTTCTGCATTGATGACTTCTGAGACGGTCGATTTACCTATTCCTGTAGAAGCTTCCAAACGCCTAGTGCTTAATTCAGGATTTTCCGCGATACGAACCAAGATCTCTTCTTCTTGTTCGACCGTTATAATTTTCGGTCGTCCACCAGGATTTTTGACATAAAACGAACCTATTTCACCTAACTGATTGAATATTCTTTGAAATATTTTTCGGTCTGGAATGATTCTGGTTGGGTAGAGTTCTACATACCTTCTAAGTGCAGCACGACTATTATAATTCGCTTGTGCATAAACGCAGACCATATCACGTAATTCACGGTTAGAAAACTTATTAAGCCTGGGCATTTTTATTTGAAAAGATTACAGTACTTGGATATTGCAAAAACTTTTTATTTACGTACCTTTGACGGGAAAAAGTAGAAAATAATGACAGTTTTCACCGCAACAAATTTTGTCAAAATGCAAGGCACACTTTGTGAATTAAATATTTCTCAGCAATCAACAGAATGTGCAATGGAACATTCAGACGCTAGAATCTGGGTAACGGCTTGAGATATCGAGATCGACCAAGAGTACCTTTTTTACGTAAAAAGGTAGGTTCTTTTATAGTTTAAAGTATAAATACTAGTAACTGCACGGTTAAAAAAATATGGATGAATTAGTTCAACATGAAGCATGTAGCAAGCGCCCTCTAGGGAGTATCTTGAAATTAACACCAAATTCGAATTTCTCACTCTCGAAAACCTAGTTATACCGATTTTGAATTCGATATCTTAAACGGTTTCAAAATTATCATCATTTTTCGAAAATTAATTTTCACTTTCAACACCCTGTATCTCTTTAACCTCTAACATTTTACTTGGACAAATTTGGCTCAAAAGACATATTTTTATATCTACTATCTCCAGTTGCTCTATGGCCCATAAGTTACCGGACACCCTGTATAAATTATACTACAAAAATATGAATAACAGATCTATAATACGAATGTTATATAAAAAATACAAGCCTTTTTCGACTTTTTTGATTCGCATCGATGGTTTCTGAAAACATTCCTTACTAAAGAAAACAAATCATCAAACAGGTTTTTTTTCGGAAAACATCTTTTTTGAGCACAATTTTTTTGGAAAAACAGCTTTTTCGAAAACGGATTTACGAAACTTTTTGATAATATTTTCTGGAAAACCTATTTCGAAAGTAAATTTTTTAAAAATATCTTAACTGCTTTTTCATAAGATGCTCTTTTATAAACGGATTTATGAAATTCTCCAAAATACATATTTCGAAAGTACATTTTTTCAAAAGTTTTTAAAAATGTTTTTTTTTAATAGATACAATTTTCGAAAATGTATTTTTTCGAAAACTGTATTAGGCTATGAACTCTACTACTCTACTGCCTTGGAAATTGGTAAATAAAAAAAGACGAAAAACGATCCTGAATAAACCTAAACGAACCTTTTTTTGAGGTTGATCAAGTTTCCTTAGGTTTGGTACATTGCTTTCTCGTAAATATATTTTGTCAAAAGCCGTTGCTTGAATAAATAATATTCGAAAAGTGTTTTTTGAAAAAAATTAATCTCGAAAAAGATATTCTCTAAAAAATTGTATTTTTGATAAGTGCTTGAAAAAATTTGAAAAGTTGGCTTTCGAAAAATTGTACTTAAGTATATCCCTTTAAGTTAAGATGACCAACCGTTCTGGTTTCCCAAGAACAGGTTTAGATTTTTCGTTCAGTATGAAATAGTGTTCATTTCTTAGAACCTCAAACAATAAAAAAATGTCGAACGGGAACTTGCGCCTCCTCTTGACGAAATTCTAAATTTGCCCCTGATATAGAATAAAAGGGGAACTACTTTCCCCAAGATTGGGATATTTTATAATATTTAAAAACTTTTAATATGACTGTATAGATAAAGATATATTAGGTATAGGAAAAAATAAACATATTAGCACCTTTAAAAAAAATCCTTAGGAACTAAAACTTTTTGTTAAACTTTTTAAACTTAAATTTGGTAGGTGGTGCATTTTTATTATTTTTTAAATCATCCATTTTAAATGGGAACAGAATACGGGTAAAGAATTTGTAACCACATAAAAATTTTTTTAATAAACTTTGCCTTTTAGTAAAATAAAATAAATTTTTAAAATGGATGATAATCACACAGCGCATATATCCTTACTAAATAAAATTTATTTAATAAATGTTTAGTTCCAAACATGAATAACTTGCTTTATAGTGCATATTATGGTTTTTTTACGTATATACATGTAGCTTAAATATAATTTTGCGACATAGAAAAAATAACAAGCGCTCCATTTTTAAATTTATTTCAAATTTAAATTCCGGAGAAAATTTTTTTGAGATTTTTTTTATGGATATTTTGGCCATTCATTTTTTAAGATAAATATAAAAATACGCTCCGTAATAGGGGCCTCCAGTTTTATAATATTGCTTAACTCTGTTGTTAGTAGTATCAGAGAATTGCACAGTTTGTCAAATATTGAAACCTGAATTTTTGAATTGCTGACGCACAACGCGTACAAAAAAAGTTTACATCTACATAAATAAAAGTTCTATAAACCATAATTATTATTATACCATTATTAATTTTGTCTGTTCATCGTTCTTATACTGCCAGAACTACTGAACTACTTACACTGAAATTTTTTGGTTTGCATAGGAATTTGCGAGTTTAAAAAGAAAATTAAATGCGACTTCCAAAAATCGGAAAAGTTCACAAAAAAAAAATTTTTTGCAAAAGTTTACTTATACAACTAAAGGTCTCATACTTTAAGTTGTGTAGGCATAAATAGGAAAAGTTCGATTTTATCTAGAAAAATATAGCGCAAATACAGTTTTTACCAAAAAACAGCATTTTTGGGACGTGGTTGTGATTAATATAGTGCATTTTTTTTTAAAGCGGACCAAAGGATAGAGTAAAACTCTATGGTTTTACATGTGAAATTTTTAATTCCATGTTAGGTCCTGTTTTTTTAGAAGTATAGATATAAAACTTGCCACAAGTGAATTTTAGAATCTTAAAATTATATTCATTTGACATTTATGCCATACTAAAAAATGAATACAGGAAAAGAGGTAATTAACAAACCATTTTAAAAGTTTTGAGTATAGGGTGTAGGACGTACTGGGGAGTAGAAGTATAGGTAGGTGTAGGGTGTAGGTGTTGTAATAAAAGACTTCGGGAAGAGGTTCAAAACTCCTACGTTTTCGATATACAGCAGGCGCGGCCCGTGAAATTTTAACGTTGTATATCTCTGTTGCTACTTATGGGACCCATGCCAAGTTCAGGTTTTTTAATAATGGCCCTACTAGGAATGTTTTGGCGAAGAAAAAAATATTTTGTAATTTGTGAAAAATAGTTGAATTTTTGAATTGACCCACCTGGGTAAAAAATTAAGACGCTTAGATATTTTATTTATTATTTTTTGTAAACACATTTTACATCATTTTTTCGACAATTCTTAAATTCCAATATATTTAACCATTTCCATACCCTGTACACGTCAGGCGCGGCCCGTGAAATTTTCAATTTCAATTCATCATTTCAATTTTCGACAATTCTTAAATTTTAAGAGAAAAAAATGTGTTAGTAGAAAGTTAGAGTCATTTGAATTTTCTTAAAGCTAAAATATAATTTAACAAAAAATTCAAATGGTTATAACTTTCTACTAGCACATTTTTTCTCTTAAAATTTAAGAATTGTCGACAAAATGATGTAAAATTTGTTTAGAAAAAATAATAAATAAAATATCTAAGCGTGTTGATTTTTTACCCAAGTGGTTCAATTCAAAAATTCAACTTTTTTTCGCAAATTTAAAAATAGTTTTTTTCTTTACCAAAAAATTCTTAGTAGGCTCACTATTAAAAAACCTGAATTTGGCATGGGTCCCATAAGTAGCGACAGACCGACAGAGATACACAACTTTGAAGTTTCACGGGCCGCGCCTGATATACAGGGTGTTAAAATATTGTTGTTGTTGTTTTTTGGATTAGTGGCTCTGGTTGAAACCAAATGGCCAAGTGTCAAAATATATTTAATTATTTCTTTAAATATAAAATAGGTAGCTAAGCAACTAATGTAAAAAAAATTAATCATCAAATCAATTTTTACTGTAATTATAGGAAAAAAGCAAGCATTTTAAGTTTCTGTTGGTACAAATTTTTGTTGATTCTAATTGTTAATATACAAAAAATAATATATAGTAATAAAAAAAGCTGAATCTTTAGATTTCGTTTTTTGAAAACCGTGAAATATTAAAAAATCATAGTCAGCTATTTAAATTCCGGGGAAATATACCTACGTCAGCTGCTCATAAAAGGAACGTAAGTTCAGGCTTAAACGGAAACGATATTACCGAAGCTAAAATTAAACTATATGATAGTTTATTAATAACATTACACGAAAACAATAGTCGGCTAACTGTATAGTGGGAGAAAGACCGTCAGCTGATATGAGTAGCGAGCTTGCTGAGAACCTATATACTCGAGGGCTGCGGTCTATAGTATTACATCAGCTGAAGGTTATTTCCTCGGGATACATTTAGCTAACTATTATTTTTATAGAGTATATACATATATTAGACTAATGCTTAATTGAATTTCAGCTTTGGTACTATTATACAAATACAAAAATTGAGTAATTGTTAGCTAGGATTTAACATCAGTTGGCATTCAAATTTCGTTTTGCTAAAAATAAGAAAAATATACAAGCAAATTTACCGATATTATTGTTTCTAGTGAACGATAAATCATACCTAATAATTACTCAATCTTTGTATTTGTATAATAGTACCAAAACTGAAATTCAACTATGCATTAGTCTAATATACAGGGTGTTACGAAAATATGCTAAGAAATTTTAAGTGCAGATTCTACATCTAAAAATATGAAATTAAGTTTATATAAACATGGATCCTCAAACGCTTCTTTTTCGATATACAGGGTGTTTAATATTTTCAGACCTCGAGTATTCCGAAGAGATAGGAGAAATATGCGAATACGATTTAGAGGCATTTCCGGCATCTACTATAAACTTAAATCAATAAGCACTGTTTCCTGAACAAAACATATGTTTAAAAAAATTCATTTTAATTTTTTTGTAATTGTAAGAAATAAATTAATTTTTATGTCGAAAATGGTGCGTCAAAACGAAAAAGCTCAATATACACTTTTCACGCAGAATTAATTGGTCTTTAAGAGAACTATATCAATTTTGCAAAAAATCAGAGGCGGGCAATTGTTTTCGCTAAAAATAAAGACTTACCAGCAGGCACGCCACTGATGCAAGTACATTAGAAAATAAATTTTTGCACATAAAGGTACCCTTTGATTCTATACTGGCGTGTACTAAAATTCATGTCAATATCTTATCGCATTTTCGAGAAATTAAAAAGAAACATTTAAAAATTAAAATATTAAACACCGTGTAACTCGAAAAAAAAAGCGTTTGTGGAGCCATGTTTATATATACTTATTTTCATATTTTTGAATGTAGAATCTGCCGTTCAAATTTCTTATCTTTTTATAACACCCTGCATAGTGTCCGCCATTAAGTTGGCAGGGAAACATTTTTATTATTGATATTTTTAAAAAACTCTATTGGGGGTTTGTTTCTGCATGTCCGACCACCAAAAAATTTATTTTAACACATGTCATGTGATCACTGGTTTGGCGGGAATTTAAAAGAAACTTGACGGTGGTATCGAAAAATGCGTCAAATTGAGAAGATATCGAAAATTTTTGTTAAGAAAAATTGTTCAGAATTTACCGATAGTCTCGTATAGGTAAACTGCGATTGAAACTAGAATGGTACAGGAGCGTCAACTTCCGATCCTCTAATAAGCAGTATAAGACCGAAATCAAAAAAATCTACGAAACCATTTAGTCAGGAGACATTAGGCATGTTTCTTCCTGACTAAATGGTTTCGTAGATTTTTTGATTTCGGCTCGGATTTCGGTCTCATACTGCTTATTAGAGGATCGGAAGTTGACGCTCCTGTACCATTCTAGTTTGAATCGCAGTCTACCATGAACCATACTGAGAAAAAACTAAAAAATCCAAATTTTTACCCGTGGCATCGCTAGGAAAAATCATAAATTATTTTTTTACTTGAAAATAACTTAATTCAACTAAACTACATAGGTTTGTGTCAGAACTAATCAAATATTTGTGAAATAGACACTTTGCGGGAAATAAATTTAAAAAATACGGTCTGGTCGTGTCGCTATCTGTAGTCTTGCCTTGTAGGTATATTGTGCACATGAGCTTTTCCAAAATTTCGGAGCGCCAATAAAATTTAGACGATCTAAGAATTACCATTCAAACCTAATAGTACCGTATTTTTCATAATTAAATTTAGTATTTGTTAGTAACGAAATAATTTATGATTTTTCATAGCGATGGTCTAGGGCTTGCAATCCCGGACGTATATTTGGATCTCGGGATTTTTGGGATCGAAGAAACAAAATTCCGGAATCCCGAGATTGATCCCCAAAAATTGTAATATTAATAAAAATAAATTATTTTTATTTATAATATTAAAATTTTAATATGAAAACAAAACAAAATTTATGCAGAGGACATATTATAAAGGTATAAGAAGTAAAAATAATTTGAATTCTTATACATAAGTACTTAAATGAATCTTCCAGGATTGGCCATATTACGCGCTAAACATTGTTTTTAGGAAAAATACTGCAAATTATGCTAGCTTAAAGCGTTAATTTACTTAGGTTTTTTTGGACATATTTTATAACTTATTTATTCCGGGATTTAAGTGACTAATCGCGAGATTTTCCGGGACTGAATTTTTACCGGGATCCCGGGATTGCAAGCCCTAGGGTACGGTCACACATTATTTATATTTTTTTCTAAAAATTGGTACATGGGATCCTCGGTGCATTCTGAACAATTTTTCTTTAGAAAATTTTTCGATATCTTTTGACTCATTTTTTTAGCTTCTATATCATTTGACTTTAAGCCTAAACTTACGCTCCTTTTATGAGCAGCTGACGTATATTCCCCCGGAATTTATATAGCTGACTATGATTTTTTAATATTTCACAATTGCAAGAAACTAAATAAAAAGTTTCAGCTTTGGTAGTAGAAGAACTGCTTCTTTTACTTTTATATAACCGTGAAACAGTTCTTTCACTTTTTTAAATTTTTAATGGACTTTTAAGGCACCACCCAAGTTAGCTCCACCGCGGCCAGCGGGTGCGATAGCTGACGGTCGTTTCTTTGATTAGCAAAGTCATAACTACAATATATTGGTTAAGGATTAGTTAGAAAAAGTGGGTGCGAAATTTTCTTTAAAATAATTCGAGAGGAGTTATCTGAATTCACACCTTAGCGCATTACATCTTTTTGATTTTTTTTTCAGTAAAGCGTCCTATAATCTAATAATTTTCAAAATCTGTTTTATTTCAGAAAATACTATTAATTTTTGCGAACGAGTGATCAATTGAATTTTTTTTAATATATAATCAGTAGGTACCTGATGACATTGTGCTCACTATTTTTGCTTAATATCCTAATAAGGTGAAGGAGGCCATCCCACCTAGTAAAGAGTCTGTCATTAAATTAAAAATGTAAAATATTGAATTTTTTAGCCTGATTCTTATAAATCTCTTTGTATCTTAAGGTACTCCAATGCTAATAAAACTTAATTTTAAACGTTCTTTTTGCATCTGACTTGCATGTAAATTTTATATTATTTATTCCGCACTCTGCCCCATCTCCTCTTCCTTCCTTTTTTTTTTATTTTGTACCATATAAAGCCTGTAAAAGAAAGTTTCACTTTTTTTTCTTTTTACAGGCGAACGCAATACGTACACTGAAATCGGCGGACGCGGACTTCTTCAGGTTCACACAACGGACATTTTTGCGCTGACTGGTGTCTTGGTTGGGATGCCTTTGGACCATGCAGCAAACCGGGGTTAGGAACAACTAAAGGTGGGTGGACTTGTCCACCCACCGCAGGTATTAAACCGTCCACGGACGGTTTAATACCTGCCCTGGTGGTCACAAGGCAGTAGTAGCACTGAAGTGTCTGTTGAGAATTTCCAGCCATAATCCGCCCCTTGCAGGATCAACATTGGAGACGGGCTCTAATTCCGTGCGCTTGGAGGAGACTCGGGCTGTCCAAATTTTCATGTTCTCATATTTTAATCATTTCGTTATGGGCTGACGAGAACATGGGAGCAGAGCAACCTCATCGCTGGAAAGGCCAACACCTAAATAATTATATGGTAAGTCTGATTTAAATGTATGTATATGTCTATATATATATATAATATATATGAAACAACGAAGGTTCCCTGTTCCTCTGCTGATCAATCGGGCCAGCAGCAAGTTCTCTCATAACGACAGAATAGAATCTGTAAAAAGGGAAATCAATCTAAATGAATAATAATGGATCAAACAATAAAATATAACTAGTTAGTTTTTTAAGCTCTGTAATTTTTCCAGGAAATAAGCCTGCAGACTAGCGCTAATATTAAAAAGCTTATAACCAATACAGAATAAATTCCATTATTTCTTACATATATTTTCGGAACTGATCTTTGTAATTTCTGTACCGTAATAAGATAATGAAAAAGGAAACCATTTTTAAGAGGAGTAATCGAGATTCATCCCTACTATTTTTGTTTTTTAACATAGTTGTCCAGGATTTTATATGTAAAAATTTTTCTTTAAATAAGTTAAAACCCCCTAAAGCCACCAAAGGATAATTGTTAGTTGTGATTGAAAAGGACTTAACAAAATATTTTTACACATAATTAACGTATGTCCCATAAGTTTCGGGGAAAAATATTAATACTCATATATTGCATTCTTTTAATTTTAAATTGAATTATAAGTCGTTATTTCATTATTTATTGTTACATATAGATATAAACACAAATTGTTTAAAATTCCACTTTATTTAAACAAAAATATATTCGTTTACAATATATTCGACATGTTTCGCCAACATGGTGGCTTCTTCGGGAATGAAACAGATTTGGTACCAAGTGACAAGAGGTAGGTAAATAAGTAGGGTTTGGGGATTTTACAGCAATAAACATTAGGTATTCTTAGAATAAATTTACCAAAGGAGAAGATCTTAGGTCTAATTGTCAATTTAACAGATGTTCAGAATTTTTAAGTTTATTTATTTCTAGAGATTCTAGCAAATCTAATTTACAACCCTTATTTTCTACATGAAGAATTTTGAAATTAGTATCAAAACTATGATTATTTTCTATTAAATGATTAGACTAATTTGAATCGGTTTTTTTATTTAAAAAACTTGAATGGTGTTCCTTGATTCTTTTTGAGAAACTTCTTCCCGATTGGCCTATATAGGTTTTTGGACAATCTACGCATGATAGTTGGTAGACGCCTGATTTGTTGTTTTTGTCTGTTTTTGTTTTATTGTTTTTTAGAAACTTTCCGGTTGAACAGTTTGTTTTAAATGCAATATTGGTGTCTAGGTTTTTGAGGAAACCTGCGATGTTTTTACTTGCCTGGCCAAAATATGTGATTAAGCAAAATTTTTTTGTTTCTTTTACTTTAAAAAATAGTCGAGGTCCGTATCTTAATTCATTTTTAAATACCAAGCCTATAAAAATTAAAAATCGCGAAAGAAATTAAAATTTAAGTACCTACCTTTATTTTTCTTATTACTTTAAAAGTTGTTCAAACTGACCACCATGAACTTCTTGGCAGTAATAAAGTCGATTTTGGAACTCTGCCAAGCACCTGCCATTCTCGAAAATGTGAGAAGTAAATTCCAAAATTGATTTTATTACTGCCAAGATGGTGGTCATTTTGAATAGCTTTTAAGGTAATAAGAGAAATAACGGTATTTATTTTTTTTTTAATTTAAGAATTTAAAAACGAATTATGATACGGACCTTAGGTTTGCTGTATAAGGTTTCTTTTTTGAAGACCTTTAAAATAAAGTACCACACGGCATAGGGTTGAATTTAAAAAAAATTACCTCAGCTCCCTATCGTCACCCCTCAAGGGGGTGAAAAAAGTTATATCACATAAAAAAATAGATTTATTATCCAATAAAATACACTTAAAATTTGTTGTCTCTATCTTTACTAATAGCAAAGATATTTGCCCACACTAAGTCTTTCCGGACACCCTGTATAGTTCCTTAAAATAAACCTCATAAGATGTTGTTAAAAGTTGTATGAAATAGTAAATAGCTTTTTGTTTAACTAGGGAGGAAAGTGGCACTTTTCCCCCCGCATGTGAGGTTTGCTCTGCCAGAAGGACAGTAAACGCAAAGAGAGGAAAAGATGCTTTACTCCAGTGCAAAACATATGATTTTTTCTAACACTTCCGCGAAAACCTCCGAATAATAATGAAAAAGAAAAATTGTGTCTTCAAATACCTAATTATACTTGACATATTTTTATTAAAAAATGCTTAGTTAGCCTATTTTATATTTTTCAATAAATACAACAAATAATTTCATTTGAAGTGCCCACTAACAAAGCTAAAATCTTTAATTAAAAGAAAGAACATTTTAAAAAATTCAATTATCTAGTTAATCTAGTTGGTTCGAAACATCTCGATTCGAATCTAAGTACATATTAACGCAGTAACGTATTAATAAACATCAAACATATTTTAAGACCGCTTTTGTTTCAAATTTTTCACCGTTTTTAATAAATTTTTATCCAAAAATGGGAGATTTTGATGAAGATTTTATACCTACAGATATACCGGAAGGCAATAATATAAATTTAAAATAAATAAATTATCTGTACGTGAATATTTATTTGATTTTTACTTTTCCTCCCTAGGGCGAAAAATAACTTTTCCTCCCTAGGAAGAAAAATATCTTTTCCTACGTAGGGAGGAAAAGTGCCCCTTTTAAACCCAAAATTAGGGAGGAAAAGTAAATTTTCAATGAGGGTGTTAGAAAAATATGACCTACTTCATTATTTGGATCTGAAATAAGGAAAGAGACTAAATACATTTTTTTTTGTATTTTTATTCTGAGTGCCTAAGTAGGTACATATATCTATACTTATTTTATACAAGTCATAGTCTTGAGTACACAATATAATAAAACACCGGCTAATTGTAAATTCCTACTCTGAATGAAAATATTCTTAAAATTAATTTTAAAATAAAAACACAAAGGGATAAAATAGATATTGTTCCACAAGCATTTCATTTTTTATACAAGATAGTACATACACTACTCCAGTTAATCAACGCACCACAACGAATTTATCATAATTTTGGTAGCAATTTTCTTTTGACCCCTTAATCCGACTGTATAAACTTTCTTTTTAGGTTGTAGGTTCATTCTTTAATAAAGTAAGTATACCAGTATTGTTTGAAAAAATCAATTTTGTACAGAATACAGGGGTCTAACAAAAATGTTATTTTTCCCTAAAGTTGTAGCGCCCTGTAGATTAGATCAGCCAAAACTGCATTTACAACTAGACTGTAGCCTCATCTACTCTTAACATTTTTTTAATTCATTCTGATCTCTCAATTATTGAAGGAGATACAGGATTTTTTAAACGGTGATATTTTTTACTTAATGTACTTTAAAAAATAACAACAAATAAAAATTACCGAATTATTTTATTAAGAAAATACAGCAATTATTATAAACCAATAAAATTTAAAGCAACACATTGAAGAACATACCTTAAAGATTAAAACATAATAACAGCTTAACGCCTACACATGCCTAATCTTATTCCATTTTGATCGAATCCATTCCAGATTTCAACAAGCCTCTGTCCTAAGTGTCCAAATTGTTTGGTGAAATTTTCGAAGTTCTTAGGCACCTACCAGGGATGTCCCATAGGTGTTAAATTGGATTTAAGTCCGGACTTCTTGCAAGCCCCACCAAACCCTCGTCGTAAAAGCAATTTTTTGTTATTTTTCAAACACTTTAAGAAATCCTGTATCTCCTTCAATAATTGAGAGATTAGAGTGGATTAAAAAACAAAGTTGTAAATGTGAATCGCCGTTATGACTGGTCTAATCTACAGGGCACTACAAACTTTAGGGAAAAAGCAACATTATTATTAAGCCCCTACAAAGGACAAAGACTGATTGTTTTCAAACAGTAATGGTATACTTACTTTCCTAAAGAATGAACCTATAACCTAAAAAAAGTTCTTTACAGTCGGATATGATTTTTGGGCAGATTTAATGTAAAAGAGTTCATTTTGGCATACAATGGTTGATTTCCTAGATACAGGGTGTCAAAGTTTTAATTTTGTTCTAGCCTTTTACATTATATCTCCAACTATTTTTGAGATAATTGTTATAACGTTTGTACATGGCTAAATTTGAGCACTTTTTGATAAAATAGTATTAAAAACTTCCCAAATAATATACAGGGTAATATTTCTTCTGAGGTTTATAGTCTCTTTTACTCTGCTCCCGAATTTTTTTTTTACGATGAGACTTACTACTCTTAATTAAATAATTACCGATTGTAATACTTGTATCTAAATAATTTTTCCTTTGTTTCAGGAACCTATTAAAACAATGTGTAAACGAGGCGCGAAATTCTTTCAGGGTGGCATAGGATACAAAAACCAACCTTTTTTACACGATGTTTTAAAAGGCAAACGTTCTATGTTTGATCATTTTTAGTCTAACGTACAAAAATGATGAAGTCGAGGACATTCAATCCATTTGATTCTTTTTAGTCTAACGTACAGAAAGAATATAGTAGATTGATTATAAATCTTTTAGAATTTTTTATTTATTTGTAGTATACTTTGGAAGTTTGATTTCCTTTGACCTAAATACACACAATGTTTTAAAAGATTACGTCCTCTCGGTTTGTTCCTTTTTAGTCTAACGTACAGAAAGGTTGAAACTGATGACATCCAATCCGTTTGATCCCCTTTAGTCTAACGTACAAGATGGATGAAATAGATTGGTATCTTTTAAAATTTTTAATTGGTTTGTAGAATACTATTTGTATTTCTAGGTCTTATCAATTTCGTTCTTTTTAGTCTAACGTACAGAAAGGATAAAATTGATGACCTTCAGTCGATTTGATCTCTTTTAGTCTAACGTACAAAAGGGCTGAAATTGATTGAAATTATCTTTTACCTAATATATTTAATTCTGATTACATTTTAAAGAAAATACCTTAAGGTTGGTTTGCGTACTCTCCAACTGACGCTTTTAAAGGTTAATTGTTTCAAACGACAATTGTTTTTTGAAAATGCCATTAGAAGCTCAGGGAGGTGCGACCAT
Organism: Philopedon plagiatum; assembly: GCA_963971165.1. NCBI lineage: Eukaryota > Metazoa > Arthropoda > Insecta > Coleoptera > Curculionidae > Philopedon > Philopedon plagiatum. The sequence continues at coordinate 20,320,807 of OZ020192.1, read as the reverse complement.
GAAAGCTTAAAACCGAATTCTAAATGTAAGGGACACAAGCCTAGAGGATTAGAGCAACCTGCTGAATTTGTAAAGGTAAGATGTTTGATGCTTATAGATGGTCTATTTCTACATCTGTTCTAAGTTTTTAAATCCAGCGAATGATGTCATTGCTGTGTTTTGTTTCCTTTCAACATATTACAACATCTTATTTCCGATGAAGAAAGTTGCTGAATTTAAGAACACTCCTAAAAGAAGAAATTGACTGACTGACTGACTGACTGACTGACATATCAACGCACAGCCCACACCGCTGGGTCTAGAAACTTGAAATTTTGCACAACTGATCATATGATCATTTCATCATCTTTTAATGATGTTAAAATTGTATTCTAAAAGTTTTTTCTCTGTTGTTTCAGGTACGTGGTTCCATGCGTTCCTTTTCCAATCATCTTTAAACATTTCATCGCGTGTGCGTGGAATATCTGTGATATGAAGTGACTCAGGATACGCCCTTGAGGTAGTGAACAATACCCCCATAGTCTTTTGTCTATGGTGGTTAGAAGCCTTAAAGATGAAGAGACTTGATGGTGAAGCATTTGATGGTTTAGACTGTTTAGAGCCTTGATGATGAAGAGCTTCGATGGTGCAGAGCATCATTATCATTACTTATCCAATAGATAACTATTAAAAGGTATAACAGAAGATTTTATTTGGCTGTTACAGCAAGTATATTGTCGGTTTACAAGTAAAGCACACTTACGTCCAGTTGCACAAACAGTTTAATCAAGAATTAAACCAATTGGACACTTAATGTGACAGCCCTTATGTTAATGTCTCTGTGACTCTTAATGTCAATGTCAATTAAAATTATTACTTGATTTATTACTCCCATTTGCACCGCAATATTTAAACCAGGTTTAGCTTAATCCACGTTTAGAATGTTTCCTTGGTGCCTTCGTCTTGCAGCAAAGTAATCATTCTAGACATGTTTTGGGTTAAACCAAATTTAAACACTGCGGTGCAAATGGGAATAAAAGTTTTGAGCAAAAGGCCGAGTAATTTTTTTTCGATTTTGACTTATTTAGTAACATTTAAAAAAAAAATAAGGTGAATTGTGGATGCAGTATCCATTGTTTATGCCCACAGACAGAGAATATGATATTTTGGAAATTAAAACAAATTACTTTTGAAAGTTGGCTTTCTTGACATAATTAAATGTAAAGATTGAGATCCAATTTTCTCAAAACTACATTTTTATCTTGGTGTGTCTTGCTTGTTTGCCAATGATGTACAAGGCGAGTTTTTTTTCTAAATTGTTACGAAGCGATATCTCGAAAATGGTTTAATTTTATTTCATGAAATCTGGTGAGATAATAGGGTGACGGGGGGGCATATTTAATCATATTTTTGGTATTTACTCCGTCTCTCTATTTTGAGGAGTGGGTGGGAACTTTGTAATTTTAAACGGGACGATGTACTTTTGTTTATAAAATTAGAATCTACGTAATAAACTACGTAGGTACGTGTACATTTTTTTTTGATTTGCTCTTTTTTACGGAATCATGATTATTAGTTTGTCATACTTGAGAAGTTGTTCGAAATGTCCCCCTTCAACTTCCAAACACTGTCTCAGTCTTTTTCTAAATGAATTTCGTACCCGCTGTAACATTTCAAGTGTCACTAATCAGCAGGCGGATTCGGTCTTTATATCATCTACGGTTGTAGGTAAAGTCACCGTCATTTTGTCTTTTATAAAACCCCACAAGAAAAAGTCAAGGGGGTTAAAACGGGGGGCCTAGACTAATAATCGTTAAAACTTCAAAGTTCGCAACTGATTTGAGTAGAAATAACGCATTTCCATGGAAACAATTAATAATTCTGAAATAAGTGAACTTGATTTATTGGTAAAATTTATTTATTTTTTAAATTCAATCAAAATTTAGTTAACCATAATTCCGTAACCAAAAGAGTAAATAAAAAAAATTGCACCCCTACGAACGTAGCTTTTTACGTAGATTCGAATTTTATAAACAAAAGTACATCATCCCATTTAAAATTACAAAAACACCCCCCACCTTCCAAAATATAGAGAGGGGGTAAATGTCAAAAATATGTTTAAGGTTTATCCCTATCTCAATGTCAACTCACCAAAATTTCATGAAAATATTTTAAACAAAAGCTTGTATCAAAAGAGGGTGTTTTTCAATTTTCAATTTTGTTCAGTAATAGAAAATACTTCGTCTCTTTTCACCTTAAGTGTCTTTGCACCAAAAATTGTCTAACCATTTTATCTTGATATTTTCTTTTATTTTTAGGCTTTCTAAGATTAATTGAAGAGAAATATTTTTTATAATGGAAAAATAACTAGTATCCATAATAATAAAATTACCATATATGAGAATCAATTGAATTTATAAAGAAAAGATAGCGAGATAGAAAAGATAGAAGAAAGAAAAAAAGATTGATGTTTGTTCCCTGGAATAAGTATTTAAATTGTCTGAACATTAATGGAATACATCCATAACCACTCTGTATCTATTTACTAATTTTTTATTTTTAGGTATAATTTACTTTTTTCTCGTCAGGTGTTAATATTATAACTAATTTTTCATTTTTAGGTATTAACTCTTTTTTTAGGTATGCAAAATAATTTGGTATTAAATATAATACATTCATAAACACCCTGTATCTATTTACTAATTTTTTATTTTTAGGTATAATTTACTTTTTTCTCTTCAGGTGTTAATATTATAACTAATTTTTCATTTTTAGGTATTAACTCTTTTTTAGGTATGCAAAATGATTTGGTATTAAATATAAGCGATACATTTTTAATTTTTAGCGATAAGTTTGGTTTTAGTCTTGCACATGCATTCTTTACCTTGTCATTGTCTGCGCAACAGTTACAAGGTAAACTTTGCGCGTGTGCATGAATTTCTTGTTTCAAAAAAGTAATCACCCGCCCCTTTATCCCTACTATTTTAGGGTTTTCGTCTTTTAATCATTTCCTAAAAAGAAACACGTAAATTTAACGCCAAAATGTTATACAAAAACTGGCATTTGTAGTTTACTAATTATTTTTTGGTTTTTAGGAAAAGAAGATACTTTTTTTTTAAACTAAGAACACACGTTGGGGGATTTTTTATTAATTAAATATCGATAACAATTATTGTTTTGGCTTTGGCTTTTCTACTTCACGTAATATTTAAAAAAATGTCCCAGGTGTTTTCTTGGCAGCTGTTTACTTTTCAGGTCTGGGTACGTAAAATTGTTAACTAGTAAGCGGCTGTCTGTTGTTGTCCCTGCTCGGGGCCGTACAACACTGATGATGGTCAAGGAAGGCCGAAACAGTTGCCGACGCCTTGGAGGAATACTAAAAAAGGTACTGTAAAATTATTTTCTTACGATGTGTTTGCACAGGATCCACTAAGGTGAACCTTGATCAATCGATGCATTTCTAAAATGGCACTACCTTCATATCATCAGTGTAATTTAATTTTGATTTTGCCCACGTGGAATCTGTGTACCAAACTAAATATACCAAAGTACTTGAAGGGTCAAGGGTCCAATACAAAATATGCCTAGTTAAATTTTATGTTTTATACGTGCAATGTGTTCTACATCTCGAGGGAACGCTTTTCGAGAGGGTCTGCCAGACTACTGCCAATCATGGCTGTCCTATCTTGTCAACGTTCTGTCGGGGAGCAGTCTTTCAAGATGTAGAATACGGCCCTAGTGGTGAGTTTAGGCACTACTAGCAATTACTATTTTTTCTTTGAGCATATGGGGAATATCTTACGGTAATTTTAATTATACAGAAAGAACGCTTGTAAAAAATTACTACAGATGATGGCTGCTATTATTAAAATGAGGACATTGCATCCTTCAACTGTTAATTTGGGGTTTTAAACGATTGTCTATTAACTCCTCTATTCTTTTTAGCTGTCTCAAAATTCAGGGAATTTCCTGTTCTATCATAAAAACAACACCTTGAGAGTCCTGATCTCGAAGTTGAGTGAAAATCTGATATACATACATATGTCCAATAGTGTGCTAACACCATTGTCACGTGAGGCTAACATCAACACTGATGCAAGCACTTGCATAGGTAAATATTTATTTAATAAAATATATTAGCATAAAGTTAAGACCTTAATTACAGAGTCTCTTAAATGTTCTCTACATATGGAAAACTTTTTTATTATTAATTTTACGAAAAAAAGTTACTCCTTATAAGAGTTCTGTTTTCTGAGAAAAAATATTAACATTAATATTAACTAAGTATATATACAGGGTACGTTAGATATATCTGGCGAACCAGTTAAGGAATCGCTCTGAAAATTTGGTCGTTTACATAAACGAACATGCTCTACCTGTCTAAAATATTTTTGACAATGCAGTGTTGCCGCTTCTACTAAAAAGTAGTAGCAATTTTGATATTTTAAACCGAACACCAACCACGAGACTAAAAACTAAATTTTAATTTAAACGACTTTTCTTACAATTGATTTACTACAAAATTCTGGGATATTGCTTTAAAAAATGGCGGACGTAGCTGTAAACGTAAGTGGACAGATGGAAACACCTCCAGATCTGAAGAAAAACAGTAGTTTACCTAGGTGACCTATATTAATTTTTAAAATATTGTACTTTTATTAATATTTGGTTTGAACTTCTGCTTAGTTTCCTGCAAATTCCAACACAAATACCTGACCCCAAAGAATGGATTCAGCAACAAAGACAGAATGTAAGGCCCTGGTTAGTTTTTGTACAAACATCAAATTTCTATTAATTTTAATGTATGCTCTAAGTACATGAGAGAATATACCTAGGATATTTTTATTTCCATAAAATTCTTCAAAATTTCCAGTTCCCCCCGAGGGGCATTTAATACATTCGCTGCGACTTTGATGTTTAATAGCTCCGAAACCATTCACCCTGTATAACAGAATTTTTTACCGAAGCTAGTCGCACTATCCCTCCATTAACCGGGAGAAAGTTTTTGCGCCCCCTCTGACCGTTTTCTAGAAAAAGAAATTGAAATGGTGAAAATGTCAAAGTCCATGACAACACACACACATTTTCCTCGATTAAGGGGGGGTATATAGACGGATGGGCGGTCTTTAAAAAAGTAGCAAGTATGTATTTATATAAGGTTTTTAAAGGGGCTGAAATTTAACCGCCGAACTACTCGTTGAAGAATTGTTTGAAGGATTGTAGCTGGGGGCCCTGAAAAATTGACAATGAAGGAGGGGGTTCAATCGTGTGTTTGTCCCATAGTACATGTACCTAGAAAAATTAAAAAAAGGTCTTAATGTGCTACAGCCCCATAGCCCCTCCAAGTGCCCCTTGACCTAAAGATTATTTAAAATAAGACTAATAGGAAAAATAATTATGTTCACAGCTTATTGCAGGAAGTACTTCTTCCAACATCTTTCTGGTTTTTCCCCAATTCCAACAAAATATTTGCTGTGATTCAGTCGGAATTGGGGAAAGACTAGAAAACTATTGGAAGAAGTACTTCCTGCAATAAAGTTACTATTCTTTTCTAATGGTTAATATGGAACAATGTAAAACCACTTTATCCAAGGGGTATATTGTATGTATAAGGGAAATTTGTTTGTTGTATTTGTCATTCAATCTCTTAGGGATTAAAAGTGTCACTTTATTCTTTAAAAAGCAGAATTAAAAAAACACTTTTAATCCGTGAAGTACAGTAAAAGGTTTCTTTTAGAGTCACATCACCTTTAATTTTGTTGACTATAGCAGGTACATTCTATTCTGGCTATAAATTAAACAAAAGACATATGCAGAAGAAGCTGGTATTTTTTGGGAAAGAGCTTTCATTAGCACAACAATATGGACTAGTAGCGGTATGTTCCATGCCTGTGTATTATCTGGTTGGGGCACATGGAGCCATGTTTTGGGTCATAGGTAAGAGAATAAGCCACTGGGTGAGTCTTTGACTATTATGGGCTTTAATTTGGAATACTGACATTCTGTAGCCCAATATGGAAGATCACTAAATAAAGAAGATACAGTACATCCATATATTAAATAAAAATATTTTTGTAGGTGCTTCTGTAGTGATAATAACTCTACATGCAGCATTCTACAATATAGAAGCATTGATAACAAATAGCGATGACGAATTTCAATTGCTCGAGGAGGTTTCAATTTTCTTGAATATATATCAATTTTTGTATATAAGAAAGGTTTTGTAACTATACTGATTTTTTTTACCTAAACTAAATGAATAAATATAATTATTACGGATTAAAATTGATTTTTATTGCCTTTTTTGAACAATAGGTATTAAGTTTTTACCCTATGTTTCTGATGCCTACTTAGATTTCTTGAAACAATAATTAAAGTTAATAATGTTGTTTAACTCGTATAATTTTGGGGGATCTCGCTTCGCTCGTCCCTCAAACATTACACTCGTTAAACAAAGTAACGCATTTCCTAACCGGTTATATAAGCAGCTATTCTGGTATTTTTTTCATACGGGGATAGTTTAAGAGTAAATAATTTTTGTTGGGTTAGGCCACAAAAACGATGTGGAGGGTGTTCCTAAGTGAAATTTGTCGAAATCGGTGGATCGATAGGGGACTGAAGAACCTAATCAATCAGTCATGATCACCAAGATTCCCAGACTTAAATCTTCTTGATTTTTATTTCTGGGGACGCTTAAAGTCACTGGTTTATAAAACACCAGCAGAAAATGAAGAAGACCTAAAAAACCTAAGATGAAATTATTATAATGTAAAAAACCGAATAATCGGCGGCTTTCCAACAATAGGAAATACAACACCAACTGGTTACATAAATAGCTATCTTTATTTTGTGTGCTATAGTGATTCTCTGTAACATCTTAGATTTTAGACAATGGTCCATCTTTGTGTTACCTCTCTAGCTTTAGCCTGTAGCCTATATCCTACCCCCTAATATGAATTGTGTCCAAATAAACCTTTGTCTAAAACCCTTAAAGCCCATTTAGTAGGTTTGAGTGAAAAGCAAACATATTTTCATAATAAGATAATGCATGCGAGAATCGTCATTTTCACTAAAATGTGTTTTAACGCCATTCCGACATGTTAAACGGGTAATAATAAATAATAAAAATAGTAATTAAAATTTATTAATTATTATTCATCATCGATGTAAAAATCTGCACGTCTCTGGTCAAAAATCCAAAATCCCGTCGAAATGTAAGGCACAAGGAGTGTTGCGTATGTTTTATCAACTTTTTTTACCCAAGCTCGGCATCAATATAGTTTTTTTGCATAGACTCGAGAACAATTTTTTTGTCAAAATTTGTATCGATTGGAAAAACAAGTTACGATCACAAATCATTCTGTTTCCTGTGGTCGGCGGGCGAGGAGCTTCGCGCGCGTTCCTGGTGGAAGTTGTCCCGAGACAGCTTACGTCGTTATCAAGGGCTCCCCACTGGAATAGAATAATCCGTGATAGTCTTCCCTGTTCTAATAATTTTGGAGTTCGGCTAAAAGCTTTCAAAACTGACGGTTTTATGAATAGACTCTGTCAGTTGTAGCGAATGTGTAGACGGCTACATAATTAATAGAATCGCAGGGGGGCTCGCGTTTCGTTCGTCCTAATATAAAGTTTTGCTCTGCTGCCAGATACCGTAAGTACCTTTTTATCGCTTTTGATTTTTATATGTATTTTTATGTATATTACATGTATCATAAAACATAGCTCGACCATAGAATTACGTAATTTTATTGCCGGCTAACGGTACCTATATGATTACGAAATTTGGGGTTATGCGCAGAAAAAAATGGGTTTGATCAGGGGTTATGTAAAAGAAGGGAACGTACATGAGCGCTAATGGTGCCCTCTTGCAGATACAGATGCTAGTTGTTTCGTGCAACGAAACATCAAATTTTGAGAGGGGAAATCTAAAGTTCAAAATTGTGGTGTGTGTATTTTGTCTGGTGTGAACACACACGTTTTTCCAAAATACATTTTTTTTAAGTTTCTATTCAAACAATTTGAAGTTAAAAGTTCCCTCTCACGACTCATGATGTATTTTTAGTTTTTAAGTTTTTTTTTTGTTTTTAAAAGGACAATACAAGCATAGAGTCATAGTGTCAACTTTTGAAACATCTTACTTAAATTTTTAAATGGTTTTTCTTATTTTATTTTTTAAATTTATTTAAAGTATTGGCAAAAAGTTTATAAAAATGCATTAAGAAAGGGAATTCTCTCTATCTAAAAACTTTTATCCGTAAATTTTCCCCATATAGGTCAGGCGCGGATTTAGGGGGGGGAGGGAATGCAAGGGGCGCGAGCCCCCCTAGACCCTTGTGCAAATAGTATTTCAATAGGGAATTTTATAAATAAAAAATGTATCATAAATATTAACCATTCGTACATATCTACTAAATAGTATAAACAAAAATTTGCCGTTTATGTAAGTTCTATAATATATAAATTATACTACAAAAATATGAATAACAGATCTATAATACGAATGTTATATAAAAAATACAAGCCTTTTTCGACTTTTTTGATTCGCATCGATGGTTTCTGAAAACATTCCTTACTAAAGAAAACAAATCATCAAACAGGTTTTTTTTCGGAAAACATCTTTTTTGAGCACAATTTTTTTGGAAAAATAGCTTTTTCGAAAACGGATTTACGAAACTTTTTGATAATATTTTCTGGAAAACCTATTTCGAAAGTAAATTTTTTAAAAATATCTTAACTGCTTTTTCATAAGATGCTCTTTTATAAACGGATTTATGAAATTCTCCAAAATACATATTTCGAAAGTACATTTTTTCAAAAGTTTTTAAAAATGTTTTTTTTTAATAGATACAATTTTCGAAAATGTATTTTTTCGAAAACTGTATTAGGCTATGAACTCTACTACTCTACTGCCTTGGAAATTGGTAAATAAAAAAAGACGAAAAACGATCCTGAATAAACCTAAACGAACCTTTTTTTGAGGTTGATCAAGTTTCCTTAGGTTTGGTACATTGCTTTCTCGTAAATATATTTTGTCAAAAGCCGTTGCTTGAATAAATAATATTCAAAAAGTGTTTTTTGAAAAAAATTAATCTCGAAAAAGATATTCTCTAAAAAATTGTATTTTTGATAAGTGCTTGAAAAAATTTGAAAAGTTGGCTTTCGAAAAATTGTACTTAAGTATATCCCTTTAAGTTAAGATGACCAACCGTTCTGGTTTCCCAAGAACAGGTTTAGATTTTTCGTTCAGTATGAAATAGTGTTCATTTCTTAGAACCTCAAACAATAAAAAAATGTCGAACGGGAACTTGCGCCTCCTCTTGACGAAATTCTAAATTTGCCCCTGATATAGAATAAAAGGGGAACTACTTTCCCCAAGATTGGGATATTTTATAATATTTAAAAACTTTTAATATGACTGTATAGATAAAGATATATTAGGTATAGGAAAAAATAAACATATTAGCACCTTTAAAAAAAATCCTTAGGAACTAAAACTTTTTGTTAAACTTTTTAAACTTAAATTTGGTAGGTGGTGCATTTTTATTATTTTTTAAATCATCCATTTTAAATGGGAACAGAATACGGGTAAAGAATTTGTAACCACATAAAAATTTTTTTAATAAACTTTGCCTTTTAGTAAAATAAAATAAATTTTTAAAATGGATGATAATCACACAGCGCATATATCCTTACTAAATAAAATTTATTTAATAAATGTTTAGTTCCAAACATGAATAACTTGCTTTATAGTGCATATTATGGTTTTTTTACGTATATACATGTAGCTTAAATATAATTTTGCGACATAGAAAAAATAACAAGCGCTCCATTTTTAAATTTATTTCAAATTTAAATTCCGGAGAAAATTTTTTTGAGATTTTTTTTATGGATATTTTGGCCATTCATTTTTTAAGATAAATATAAAAATACGCTCCGTAATAGGGGCCTCCAGTTTTATAATATTGCTTAACTCTGTTGTTAGTAGTATCAGAGAATTGCACAGTTTGTCAAATATTGAAACCTGAATTTTTGAATTGCTGACGCACAACGCGTACAAAAAAAGTTTACATCTACATAAATAAAAGTTCTATAAACCATAATTATTATTATACCATTATTAATTTTGTCTGTTCATCGTTCTTATACTGCCAGAACTACTGAACTACTTACACTGAAATTTTTTGGTTTGCATAGGAATTTGCGAGTTTAAAAAGAAAATTAAATGCGACTTCCAAAAATCGGAAAAGTTCACAAAAAAAAAATTTTTTGCAAAAGTTTACTTATACAACTAAAGGACTCATACTTTAAGTTGTGTAGGCATAAATAGGAAAAGTTCGATTTTATCTAGAAAAATATAGCGCAAATACAGTTTTTACCAAAAAACAGCATTTTTGGGACGTGGTTGTGATTAATATAGTGCATTTTTTTTTAAAGCGGACCAAAGGATAGAGTAAAACTCTATGGTTTTACATGTGAAATTTTTAATTCCATGTTAGGTCCTGTTTTTTTAGAAGTATAGATATAAAACTTGCCACAAGTGAATTTTAGAATCTTAAAATTATATTCATTTGACATTTATGCCATACTAAAAAATGAATACAGGAAAAGAGGTAATTAACAAACCATTTTAAAAGTTTTGAGTATAGGGTTTAGGACGTACTGGGGAGTAGAAGTATAGGTAGGTGTAGGGTGTAGGTGTTGTAATAAAAGACTTCGGGAAGAGGTTCAAAACTCCTACGTTTTCGATATACAGCAGGCGCGGCCCGTGAAATTTTAACGTTGTATATCTCTGTTGCTACTTATGGGACCCATGCCAAGTTCAGGTTTTTTAATAATGGCCCTACTAGGAATGTTTTGGCGAAGAAAAAAATATTTTGTAATTTGTGAAAAATAGTTGAATTTTTGAATTGACCCACCTGGGTAAAAAATTAAGACGCTTAGATATTTTATTTATTATTTTTTGTAAACACATTTTACATCATTTTTTCGACAATTCTTAAATTCCAATATATTTAACCATTTCCACACCCTGTACACGTCAGGCGCGGCCCGTGAAATTTTCAATTTCAATTCATCATTTCAATTTTCGACAATTCTTAAATTTTAAGAGAAAAAAATGTGTTAGTAGAAAGTTAAGAGTCATTTGAATTTTCTTAAAGCTAAAATATAATTTAACAAAAAATTCAAATGGTTATAACTTTCTACTAGCACATTTTTTCTCTTAAAATTTAAGAATTGTCGACAAAATGATGTAAAATTTGTTTAGAAAAAATAATAAATAAAATATCTAAGCGTGTTGATTTTTTACCCAAGTGGTTCAATTCAAAAATTCAACTTTTTTTCGCAAATTTAAAAATAGTTTTTTTCTTTACCAAAAAATTCTTAGTAGGCTCACTATTAAAAAACCTGAATTTGGCGTGGGTCCCATAAGTAGCGACAGAGATACACAACTTTGAAGTTTCACGGGCCGCGCCTGATATACAGGGTGTTAAAATATTGTTGTTGTTGTTTTTTGGATTAGTGGCTCTGGTTGAAACCAAATGGCCAAGTGTCAAAATATATTTAATTATTTCTTTAAATATAAAATAGGTAGCTAAGCAACTAATGTAAAAAAAATTAATCATCAAATCAATTTTTACTGTAATTATAGGAAAAAAGCAAGCATTTTAAGTTTCTGTTGGTACAAATTTTTGTTGATTCTAATTGTTAATATACAAAAAATAATATATAGTAATAAAAAAAGCTGAATCTTTAGATTTCGTTTTTTGAAAACCGTGACATATTAAAAAATCATAGTCAGCTATTTAAATTCCGGGGAAATATACCTACGTCAGTTGCTCATAAAAGGAACGTAAGTTCAGGCTTAAACGGAAACGATATTACCGAAGCTAAAATTAAACTATATGATAGTTTATTAATAACATTACACGAAAACAATAGTCAGCTAACTGTATAGTGGGAGAAAGACCGTCAGCTGATATGAGTAGCGAGCTTGCTGAGAACCTATATACTCGAGGGCTGCGGTCTATAGTATTATATCACCTGAAGGTTATTTCCTCGGGATACATTTAGCTAACTATGATTTTTATAGAGTATATACATATATTAGACTAATGCTTAATTGAATTTCAGCTTTGGTACTATTATACAAATACAAAAATTGAGTAATTGTTAGCTAGGATTTAACATCAGTTGGCATTCAAATTTCGTTTTGCTAAAAATAAGAAAAATATACAAGCAAATTTACCGATATTATTGTTTCTAGTGAACGATAAATCATACCTAATAATTACTCAATCTTTGTATTTGTATAATAGTACCAAAACTGAAATTCAACTATGCATTAGTCTAATATACAGGGTGTTACGAAAATATGCTAAGAAATTTTAAGTGCAGATTCTACATCTAAAAATATGAAATTAAGTTTATATAAACATGGATCCTCAAACGCTTCTTTTTCGATATACAGGGTGTTTAATATTTTCAGACCTCGAGTATTCCGAAGAGATAGGAGAAATATGCGAATACGATTTAGAGGCATTTCCGGCATCTACTATAAACTTAAATCAATAAGCACTGTTTCCTGAACAAAACATATGTTTAAAAAAATTCATTTTAATTTTTTTGTAATTGTAAGAAATAAATTAATTTTTATGTCGAAAATGGTGCGTTAAAACGAAAAAGCTCAATATACACTTTTCACGCAGAATTAATTGGGCTTTAAGAGAACTATATCAATTTTGCAAAAAATCAGAGGCGGGCAATTGTTTTCGCTAAAAATAAAGACTTACCAGCAGGCACGCCACTGATGCAAGTACATTAGAAAATAAATTTTTGCACATAAAGGTACCCTTTGATTCTATACTGGCGTGTACTAAAATTCATGTCAATATCTTATCGCATTTTCGAGAAATTAAAAAGAAACATTTAAAAATTAAAATATTAAACACCGTGTAACTCGAAAAAAAAAAGCGTTTGTGGAGCCATGTTTATATATACTTATTTTCATATTTTTGAATGTAGAATCTGCCGTTCAAATTTCTTATCTTTTTATAACACCCTGCATAGTGTCCGCCATTAAGTTGGCAGGGAAACATTTTTATTATTGATATTTTTAAAAAACTCTATTGGGGGTTTGTTTCTGCATGTCCGACCACCAAAAAATTTATTTTAACACATGTCATGTGATCACTGGTTTAGCGGGAATTTAAAAGAAACTTGACGGTGGTATCGAAAAATGCGTCAAATTGAGAAGATATCGAAAATTTTTGTTAAGAAAAATTGTTCAGAATTTACCGATAGTCTCGTATAGGTAAACTGCGATTGAAACTAGAATGGTACAGGAGCGTCAACTTCCGATCCTCTAATAAGCAGTATAAGACCGAAATCAAAAAAATCTACGAAACCATTTAGTCAGGAGACATTAGGCATGTTTCTTCCTGACTAAATGGTTTCGTAGATTTTTTGATTTCGGCTCGGATTTCGGACTCATACTGCTTATTAGAGGATCGGAAGTTGACGCTCCTGTACCATTCTAGTTTGAATCGCAGTCTACCATGAACCATACTGAGAAAAAACTAAAAAATCCAAATTTTTACCCGTGGCATCGCTAGGAAAAATCATAAATTATTTTTTTACTTGAAAATAACTTAATTCAACTAAACTACATAGGTTTGTGTCAGAACTAATCAAATATTTGTGAAATAGACACTTTGCGGGAAATAAATTTAAAAAATACGGTCTGGTCGTGTCGCTATCTGTAGTCTTGCCTTGTAGGTATATTGTGCACATGAGCTTTTCCAAAATTTCGGAGCGCCAATAAAATTTAGACGATCTAAGAATTACCATTCAAACCTAATAGTACCGTATTTTTCATAATTAAATTTAGTATTTGTTAGTAACGAAATAATTTATGATTTTTCATAGCGATGGTCTAGGGCTTGCAATCCCGGACGTATATTTGGATCTCGGGATTTTTGGGATCGAAGAAACAAAATTCCGAAATCCCGAGATTGATCCCCAAAAATTGTAATATTAATAAAAATAAATTATTTTTATTTATAATATTAAAATTTTAATATGAAAACAAAAACAAAATTTATGCAGAGGACATATTATAAAGGTATAAGAAGTAAAAATAATTTGAATTCTTATACATAAGTACTTAAATGAATCTTCCAGGATTGGCCATATCACGCGCTAAACATTGACCACGTTTCCAACGTAAAATGTCGATCCGATGGAACCGATCGGATGGAAGTTGTTAAAAACGAACCCCGTATTTATCGTCTATTTTTACAGCGGATCGACTAATCCAGATTTCAGTTCTCTAAAATTAAATAGGGAAAGAGCATAAAAAGAAAGAAATAAATATATTCTTATTTACCTTTAAAGCAACCGAAAATCGCGACAGTAATCAACAACATTCTTTCACGAGATAACAAGTGAATTTAGGTTTGATACTTACATTTCCAATTATATACAAAAAAAATTGAAATACGAAATACAACAAATTTAAAGGTTATGTTTATCGACAAAAAGAACATCTGCTGAAGGGTTAACTGTCAGTTGAATCCATTATTTATTCCAATTCCGTTCCTATCGCCAAAAGTAATATTCCATCCACTTCAGTCAACTCAAATCATAAAAGTTATAGAATTGACTTGAACCACCGCATCCGATCGAAAATTCAATTCTACCCGTTTATAACGCAATTTTCGAGTGGATGCGGTTCCATCCGATGCATTCGATCGCATCGAAACGTCCCGTTGGAAACGTGGTCATTGTTTTTAGGAAAAATACTGCAAATTATGCTAGCTTAAAGCGTTAATTTACTTAGGCTTTTTTGGACATATTTTATAACTTATTTATTCCGGGATTTAAGTGACTAATCGCGAGATTTTCCGGGACTGAATTTTTACCGGGATCCCGGGATTGCAAGCCCTAGGGTACGGTCACACATTATTTATATTTTTTTCTAAAAATTGGTACATGGGATCCTCGGTGCATTCTGAACAATTTTTCTTTAGAAAATTTTTCGATATCTTTTGACTCATTTTTTTAGCTTCTATATCATTTGACTTTAAGCCTAAACTTACGCTCCTTTTATGAGCAGCTGACGTATATTCCCCCGGAATTTATATAGCTGACTATGATTTTTTAATATTTCACAATTGCAAGAAACTAAATAAAAAGTTTCAGCTTTGGTAGTAGAAGAACTGCTTCTTTTACTTTTATATAACCGTGAAACAGTTCTTTCACTTTTTTAAATTTTTAATGGACTTTTAAGGCACCACCCAAGTTAGCTCCACCGCGGCCCGCGGGTGCGATAGCTGACGGTCGTTTCTTTGATTAGCAAAGTCATAACTACAATATATTGGTTAAGGATTGGTTAGAAAAAGTGGGTGCGAAATTTTCTTTAAAATAATTCGAGAGGAGTTATCTGAATTCACACCTTAGCGCATTACATCTTTTTGATTTTTTTTTCAGTAAAGCGTCCTATAATCTAATAATTTTCAAAATCTGTTTTATTTCAGAAAATGCTATTAATTTTTGCGAACGAGTGATCAATTGAATTTTTTTTTGATATATAATCAGTAGGTACCTGATGACATTGTGCTCACTATTTTTGCTTAATGTCCTAATAATGTGAAGGAGGCCATCCCACCTAGTAAAGAGTCTGTCATTAAATTAAAAATGTAAAATATTGAATTTTTTAGCCTGATTCTTATAAATCTCTTTGTATCTTAAGGTACTCCAATGCTAATAAAACTTAATTTTAAACGTTCTTTTTGCATCTGACTTGCATGTAAATTTTATATTATTTATTCCGCACTCTGCCCCATCTCCTCTTCCTTCCTTTTTTTTTATTTTGTACCATATAAAGCCTGTAAAAGAAAGTTTCACTTTTTTTTCTTTTTACAGGCGAATGCAATACGTACACTGAAATCGGCGGACGCGGACTTCTTCGGGTTCACACAACGGACATTTTTGCGCTGACTGGTGTCTTGGTTGGGATGCCTTTGGACCATGCAGCAAACCGGGGTTAGGAACAACTAAAGGTGGGTGGACTTGTCCACCCAACGCAGGTATTAAACCGTCCACGGACGGTTTAATACCTGCCCTGGTGGTCACAAGGCAGTAGTAGCACTGAAGTGTCTGTTGAGAATTTCCAGCCATAATCCGCCCCTTGCAGGATCAACATTGGAGACGGGCTCTAATTCCGTGCGCTTGGAGGAGACTCGGGCTGTCCAAATTTTCATGTTCTCATATTTTAATCATTTCGTTATGCGCTGACGAGAACATGGGAGCAGAGCAACCTCATCGCTGGAAAGGCCAACACCTAAATAATTATATGGTAAGTCTGATTTAAATGTATGTATATGTCTATATATATATATATATATATATATATATATATATATATATATATATATATATATATATATATATATATATATATATATATATATATATATATATATATATATAATATATATGAAACAACGAAGGTTCCCTGTTCCTCTGCTGATCAATCGGGCCAGCAGCAAGTTCTCTCATAACGACAGAATAGAATCTGTAAAAAGGGAAATCAATCTAAATGAATAATAATGGATCAAACAATAAAATATAACTAGTTAGTTTTTTAAGCTCTGTAATTTTTCCAGGAAATAAGCCTGCAGACTAGCGCTAATATTAAAAAGCTTATAACCAATACAGAATAAATTCCATTATTTCTTACATATATTTTCGGAACTGATCTTTGTAATTTCTGTACCGTAATAAGATAATGAAAAAGGAAACCATTTTTAAGAGGAGTAATCGAGATTCATCCCTACTATTTTTGTTTTTTAACATAGTTGTCCAGGATTTTATATGTAAAAATTTTTCTTTAAATAAGTTAAAACCCCCTAAAGCCACCAAAGGATAATTGTTAGTTGTGATTGAAAAGGACTTAACAAAATATTTTTACACATAATTAACGTATGTCCCATAAGTTTCGGGGAAAAATATTGATACTCATATTTTGCATTCTTTTAATTTTAAATTGAATTATAAGTCGTTATTTCATTATTTATTGTTATATATAGATATAAACACAAATTGTTTAAAATTCCACTTTATTTAAACAAAAATATATTCGTTTACAATATATTCGACATGTTTCGCCAACATGGTGGCTTCTTCGGGAATGAAACAGATTTGGTACAAAGTGACAAGAGGTAGGTAAATAAGTAGGGTTTGGGGATTTTACAGCAATAAACATTAGGTATTCTTAGAATAAATTTACCAAAAGAGAAGATCTTAGGTCTAATTGCCAATTTAACAGATTTTCAGAATTTTTAAGTTTATTTATTTCTAGAGATTCTAGCAAATCTAATTTACAACCCTTATTTTCTACATGAAGAATTTTGAAATTAGTATCAAAACTATGATTATTTTCTATTAAATGATTAGAATAATTTGAATCGGTTTTTTTATTTAAAAAACTTGAATGGTGTTCCTTGATTCTTTTTGAGAAACTTCTTCCCGATTGGCCTATATAGGTTTTTGGACAATCTACGCATGATAGTTGGTAGACGCCTGATTTGTTGTTTTTGTCTGTTTTTGTTTTATTGTTTTTTAGAAACTTTCCGGTTGAACAGTTTGTTTTAAATGCAATATTGGTGTCTAGGTTTTTGAGGAAACCTGCGATGTTTTTACTTGCCTGGCCAAAATATGTGATTAAGCAAAATTTTTTTGTTTCTTTTACTATAGGGAACACCATATTGATTGCTTTTTTATATAATTTTTTATTTAAAATGTTACTTATTGTGTCTGTTGTGTATCCATTATTGATGGCGATTTGTTTAATTATATTTAGTTCTTTAACATAATTTATTGTGTTTAAAGGATTAATCTGTGGATCGCATACTATGAAATGCTGCCAGTTTGTGTTGTATAGGATGACATGATGTGTTGTATATAGTTGTGTCAGTGTGTGTTGGTTTATGAAAAATTGAGAAGTTGTGTTTTCCATTATCTCGTAAAATTGTTAGATCGAGAAAATTTATAGAATTGTCTCTGTCTTGTTCTACGGTAAATTTTATATTTGGATGTAAGCTGTTTATAAAATTAATAAATTGTGTTAATTGTCTGTCAGAACCAATGAAACACGCTAAAACATCGTCGACATATCTATACCAATAAATAAACTTTTTAAAAAGGGGGTGTTCTTTTATAATATTTTCTAAGGAGTCCATAAATATCTCTGCCATATAAAAATTCACAAAAACGGTTTTCCTATAAGACCAGTCGTTTCATTCGCCATCAATAATGGATACACAGCAGACACAATAAGTAACATTTTAAATAAAAAATTATATAAAAAAGCAATCAATTATAGTTAAAGAAACAAAAAAATTTTGCTTAATCACATATTTTGGCCAGGCAAGGTAAAACATCGCAGGTTTCCTCAAAAACCTACACACCAATGTTGCATTTAAAACAAACTGTTCAACCGGAAAGTTTCTAAAAAACAATAAAACAAAAACAGACAAAAACAACAAATCAGGCGTCTACCAACTATCATGCGTAGATTGTCCAAAAACCTATATAGGCCAATCGGGAAGAAGTTTCTCAAAAAGAATCAAGGAACACCATTCAAGTTTTTTAAATAAAAAAACCGATTCAAATTATTCTAATCATTTAATAGAAAATAATCATAGTTTTGATACTAATTTCAAAATTCTTGATGTAGAAAATAAGGGTTGTAAATTAGATTTGCTAGAATCTCTAGAAATAAATAAACTTAAAAATTCTGAACATCTGTTAAATTGCCAATTAGACCTAAGATCTTCTCCTTTGTTAAATTTATTCTAAGAATACCTAATGTTTATTGCTGTAAAATCCCCAAACCCTACTTATTTACCTACCTCTTGTCACTTGGTACCAAATCTGTTTCATTCCCGAAGAAGCCACCGTGTTGGCGAAACATGTCGAATATATTGTAAACGAATATATTTTTGTTTAAATAAAGTGGAATTTTAAACAGTTTGTGTTTATGTCTATATGTAGTGATATGGAGTTCCACCAAGTAAAGGCAGAATCAATTCAATTATTTATTGTTATTAAAACTATACGTTTAAACTACAGATAAGGGTCCATGTTCTTCAGTAGCCACCTAGACTAACACCTTAAGAATAAAATTTGGTTAGATATTTTTAATGAAAAAAATTACTGATCAATTGTCAACCTCAGATACGACAGTGTTTATAGTTCTATTTCTTTTTGTTTCAGATTGCCTCACGCCGGGATATTTTGGTGATAGGATGAGCATGGATATAATACGTTATAAAAAAATCATAATTTATTTTAAAATTAAGTTGCTAGAAGAACGCTATACGTAGCACCTGCGGTGCTCTTGACTCTAGGGCTTGTGAATATTGAGTGTGCCAATGCTTGATATTTTCAAGTTGTAAATTCAAAAGCCTGTAGATTATGCGTATAATTATCTGTAAAATTAGATTCTCTTTCATATTTCATTGCCATTTGACTATTACGCGTAGCACCTACAGAACTCTTGACTCTAGGGCTTGGGGAAATTGAGTATGCAAATGCTTGATATTTTCAAGTTGTAGATTCAAGAGCTTGTAGATGGTGCGTATAACTATCTGTAAAATTAAATTATCTTTCATTGCTAGTGGACTATTATGCGTAGCACCTATAGAACTCTTGATTCTAGGGTTTGGAAAAATTGAGTATGCGAATGCTTGATATTTTCAAGCTAAAGGCTCAAGAATCTGTAGATGGTGCGTACAGTTGTCTGTTAGTACCATTCTTGCCCTATCCATCAAAAACGTGCAAACAGAAGTGAAATACGGATCGTGGGTGGTCAGTGAAGATTCTGCTCTTTAAGGGATTGCCTAAACATCGTCGAAGTTTAGAAGCGTGATAGAGTTAGCCTTTGAAGACCATCGGATGTCTGGAAAGGGCTTAGGCAACCGATTTGCCAGGGTACGTCGACATCCCTTTGTTCGAACCTTGGAGAGTAGAATCGTGAAGAAAGAAAATGATGTCGTCGGGCCAATGGAGGAAAATAAGGAGGTGAATAATTTTATTTATTTATTTATAACCGTTTTATTATTTTTGTTAGGTCAATAGAGACTCTAGAAAGTTCATATAATTTATTATGCTTTATTAATACCGTAAAATTAATTTAGTGCTGATAAAATAGGTTTATATGGGACGTTTTTAGGTTTTGGATTAAAAAACATACAGGGTGTCCGAAAAGTCTTAGTATTAGTAAAGATAGAGACACCAGATTTTAGGTGTAACTTATTGGATAATAAATGTACTTTTCTAAGTAATTTAAGTTTTTCAACCCCCTTGAGTGAACCTAGGGAGTTGAGGTCAAAAATTTTAAATTCAACCCTATGCCGTGTTGTGCCTCATTTTAAAGGTCTTAAAAAATAGTCGAGGTCCGTATCTTAATTCATTTTTAAATACCAAGCCTATAAAAATTAAAAATCGCGAAAGAAATTAAAATTTAAGTACCTACCTTTATTTTTCATATTACTTTAAAAGTTGTTCAAACTGACCACCATGAACTTCTTGGCAGTAATAAAGTCGATTTTGGAACTCTGCCAAGCACCTGCCATTCTCGAAAATGTGAGAAGTAAATTCCAAAATTGATTTTATTACTGCCAAGATGGTGGTCATTTTGAATAGCTTTTAAGGTAATAAGAGAAATAACGGTATTTATTTTTTTTTTAATTTAAGAATTTAAAAACGAATTATGATACGGACCTTAGGTTTGCTGTAAAAGGTTTCTTTTTTGAAGACCTTTAAAATAAAGTACCACACGGCATAGGGTTGAATTTAAAAAAAATTACCTCAGCTCCCTATCGTCACCCCTCAAGGGGGTGAAAAAAGTTATATCACATAAAAAAATAGATTTATTATCCAATAAAATACACTTAAAATTTGTTGTCTCTATCTTTACTAATAGCAAAGATATTTGCCCACACTAAGTCTTTCCGGACACCCTGTATAGTTCCTTAAAATAAACCTCATAAGATGTTGTTAAAAGTTGTATGAAATAGTAAATAGCTTTTTGTTTAACTAGGGAGGAAAGTGGCACTTTTCCCCCCGCATGTGAGGTTTGCTCTGCCAGAAGGACAGTAAACGCAAAGAGAGGAAAAGATGCTTTACTCCAGTGCAAAACATATGATTTTTTCTAACACTTCCGCGAAAACCTCCGAATAATAATGAAAAAGAAAAATTGTGTCTTCAAATACCTAATTATACTTGACATATTTTTATTAAAAAATGCTTATTTTATATTTTTCAATAAATACAACAAATAATTTCATTTGAAGTGCCCACTAACAAAGCTAAAATCTTTAATTAAAAGAAAGAACATTTTAAAAAATTCAATTATCTAGTTAATCTAGTTGGTTCGAAACATCTCGATTCGAATCTAAGTACATATTAACGCAGTAACGTATTAATAAACATCAAACATATTTTAAGACCGCTTTTGTTTCAAATTTTTCACCGTTTTTAATAAATTTTTATCCAAAAATGGGAGATTTTGATGAAGATTTTATACCTACAGATATACCGGAAGGCAATAATATAAATTTAAAATAAATAAATTATCTGTACGTGAATATTTATTTAATTTTTACTTCTCCTCCCTAGGGCGAAAAATAACTTTTCCTCCCTAGGAAGAAAAATATCTTTTCCTACGTAGGGAGGAAAAGTGCCCCTTTTAAACCCAAAATTAGGGAGGAAAAGTAAATTTTCAATGAGGGTGTTAGAAAAATATGATCTACTTCATTATTTGGATCTGAAATAAGGAAAGAGACTAAATACATTTTTTTTTGTATTTTTATTCTGAGTGCCTAAGTAGGTACATATATCTATACTTATTTTATACAAGTCATAGTCTTGAGTACACAATATAATAAAACACCGGCTAATTGTAAATTCCTACTCTGAAAGAAAATATTCTTAAAATTAATTTTAAAATAAAAACACAAAGGGATAAAATAGATATTGTTCCACAAGCATTTCATTTTTTATACAAGGTAGTACATACACTACTCCAGTTAATCAACGCACCACAACGAATTTATCATAATTTTGGTAGCAATTTTCTTTTGACCCCTTAATCGGACTGTATAAACTTTCTTTTTAGGTTGTAGGTTCATTCTTTAAGAAAGTAAGTATACCAGTATTGTTTGAAAAAATCAATTTTGTACAGAATACAGGGGTCTAACAAAAATGTTATTTTTCCCTAAAGTTGTAGCGCCCTGTAGATTAGATCAGCCATAACTGCATTTACAACTAGACTGTAGCCTCATCTACTCTTAACATTTTTTAAATTCATTCTGATCTCTCAATTATTGAAGGAGATACAGGATTTTTTAAAGGGTGATATTTTTTACTTAATGTACTTTAAAAAATAACAACAAATAAAAATTACCGAATTATTTTATTAAGAAAATACAGCAATTATTATAAACCAATAAAATTTAAAGCAACACATTGAAGAACATACCTTAAAGATTAAAACATAATAACAGCTTAACGCCTACACATGCCTAATCTTATTCCATTTTGATCGAATCCATTCCAGATTTCAACAAGCCTCTGTCCTAAGTGTCCAAATTGTTTGGTGAAATTTTCGAAGTTCTTAGACACCTACCAGGGATGTCCCATAGGTGTTAAATTGGATTTAAGTCCGGACTTCTTGCAAGCCCCACCAAACCCACGTCGTAAAAGCAATTTTTTGTTATTTTTCAAACACTTTAAGAAATCCTGTATCTCCTTCAATAATTGAGAGATTAGAGTGGATTAAAAAACAAAGTTGTAAATGTGAATCGCCGTTATGACTGGTCTAATCTACAGGGCACTACAAACTTTAGGGAAAAAGCAACATTATTATTAAGCCCCTACAAACGACAAAGACTGATTGTTTTCAAACAGTAATGGTATACTTACTTTCCTAAAGAATGAACCTATAACCTAAAAAAAGTTCTTTACAGTCGGATATGATTTTTGGGCAGATTTAATGTAAAAGAGTTCGTTTTGGCATACAATGGTTGATTTCCTAGATACAGGGTGTCAAAGTTTTAATTTTGTTCTAGCCTTTTACATTATATCTCCAACTATTTTTGAGATAATTGTTATAACGTTTGTACATGGCTAAATTTGAGCACTTTTTGATAAAATAGTATTAAAAACTTCCCAAATAATATACAGGGTAATATTTCTTCTGAGGTTTATAGTCTCTTCTACTCTGCTCCCGAATTTTTTTTTACGATGAGACTTACTACTCTTAATTAAATAATTACCGATTGTAATACTTGTATCTAAATAATTTTTCCTTTGTTTCAGGAACCTATTAAAACAATGTGTAAACGAGGCGCGAAATTCTTTCAGGGTGGCATAGGATACAAAAACCAACCTTTTTAACACGATATTTTAAAAGGTAAACGTTCTATGTTTGATCATTTTTAGTCTAACGTACAAAAATGATGAAGTCGAGGACATTCAATCCATTTGATTCTTTTTAGTCTAACGTACAGAAAGAATATAGTAGATTGATTATAAATCTTTTAGAATTTTTTATTTATTTGTAGTATACTTTGGAAGTTTAATTTCCTTTGACCTAAATACACACAATGTTTTAAAAGATTACGTCCTCTCGGTTTGTTCCTTTTTAGTCTAACGTACAGAAAGGTTGAAACTGATGACATCCAATCCGTTTGATCCCCTTTAGTCTAACGTACAAGATGGATGAAATAGATTGGTATCTTTTAAAATTTTTAATTGGTTTGTAGAATACTATTTGTATTTCTAGGTCTTATCAATTTCGTTCTTTTTAGTCTAACGTACAGAAAGGATAAAATTGATGACCTTCAGTCGATTTGATCTCTTTTAGTCTAACGTACAAAAGGGCTGAAATTGATTGAAATTATCTTTTACCTAATATATTTAATTCTGATTACATTTTAAAGAAAATACCTTAAGGTTGGTTTGCGTACTGTCCGACTGACGCTTTTAAAGGTTAATTGTTTCAAACGACAATTGTTTTTTGAAAATGCCATTAGAAGCTCAGGGAGGTGCGACCATGAAAGCTTAAAACCAGAATTCTAAATGTAAGGGACGACACAAGCCTAGAGGATTAGAGCAACCTGCTGAATTTGTAAAGGTAAGATATTTGATGCTTATAGATGGTCTATTTCTACATCTGTTCTAAGTTTTTAAATCCAGCGAATGATGTCATTGCTGTGTTTTGTTTCTTTTCAACATATTACAACATCTTATTTCCGATGAAGAAAGTTGCTGAATTTAAGAACACTCCTAAAAGAAGAAATTGACTGACTGACTGACTGACTGACATATCAACGCACAGCCCACACCGCTGGGTCTAGAAACTTGAAATTTTGCACAACTGATCATATGATCATTTCATCATCTTTTAATGATGTTAAAATTGTATTCTAAATGTTTTTTCTCTGTTGTTTCAGGTACGTGGTTCCATGCGTTCCTTTTCCAATCATCTTTAAACATTTCATCGCGTGTGCGTGGAATATCTGTGATATGAAGTGACTCAGGATACGCCCTTGAGGTAGTGAACAATACCCCCATAGTCTTTTGTCTATGGTGGTTAGAAGCCTTAAAGATGAAGAGACTTGATGGTGCAGAGCATCATTATCATTACTTATCCAATAGATAACTATTAAAAGGTATAACAGAAGATTTTATTTGGCTGTTACAGCAAGTATATTGTCGGTTTACAAGTAAAGCACACTTACGTCCAGTTGCACAAACAGTTTAATCAAGAATTAAACCAATTGGACACTTAATGTGACAGCCCTTATGTTAATGTCTCTGTGACTCTTAATGTCAATGTCAATTAAAATTATTACTTGATTTATTACTCCCATTTGCACCGCAATATTTAAACCAGGTTTAGCTTAATCCACGTTTAGAATGTTTCCTTGGTGCCTTCGTCTTGCAGCAAAGTAATCATTCTAGACATGTTTTGGGTTAAACCAAATTTAAACACTGCGGTGCAAATGGGAATAAAAGTTTTGAGCAAAAGGCCGAGTAATTTTTTTTCGATTTTGACTTATTTAGTAACATTTAAAAAAAAATAAGGTGAATTGTGGATGCAGTATCCATTGTTTATGCCCACAGACAGAGAATATGATATTTTGGAAATTAAAACAAATTACTTTTGAAAGTTGGCTTTCTTGACATAATTAAATGTAAAGATTGAGATCCAATTTTCTCAAAACTACATTTTTGTCTTGGTGTGTCTTGCTTGTTTGCCAATGATGTACAAGGCGAGTTTTTTTTTTCTAAATTGTTACGAAGCGATATCTCGAAAACGGTTTAATTTTATTTCATGAAATCTGGTGAGATAATAGGGTGACGGGGGGGCATATTTAATCATATTTTTGGTATTTACTCCGTCTCTCTATTTTGAGGAGTGGGTGGGAACTTTGTAATTTTAAACGGGACGATGTACTTTTGTTTATAAAATTAGAATCTACGTAATAAACTACGTAGGTACGTGTACAATTTTTTTGATTTGCTCTTTTTTTACGGAATCATGATTATTAGTCTGTCATACTTGAGAAGTTGTTCGAAATGTCCCCCTTCAACTTCCAAACACTGTCTCAGTCTTTTTCTAAATGAATTTCGTACCCGCTGTAACATTTCAAGTGTCACTAATCAGCAGGCGGATTCGGTCTTTATATCATCTACGGTTGTAGGTAAAGTCACCGTCATTTTGTCTTTTATAAAACCCCACAAGAAAAAGTCAAGGGGGTTAAAAAGGGGGGCCTAGACTAATAATCGTTAAAACTTCAAAGTTCGCAACTGATTTGAGTAGAAATAACGCATTTCCATGGAAACAATTAATAATTCTGAAATAAGTGAACTTGATTTATTGGTAAAATTTATTTATTTTTTATATTCAATCAAAATTTAGTTAACCATAATTCCGTAACCAAAAGAGTAAATAAAAAAAATTGCACCCCTACGAACGTAGCTTTTTACGTAGATTCGAATTTTATAAACAAAAGTACATCATCCCATTTAAAATTACAAAAACACCCCCCACCTTCCAAAATATAGAGAGGGGGTAAATGTCAAAAATATGTTTAAGGTTTATCCCTATCTCAATGTCAACTCACCAAAATTTCATGAAAATATTTTAAACAAAAGCTTGTATCAAAAGAGGGTGTTTTTCAATTTTCAATTTTGTTCAGTAATAGAAAATACTTCGTCTCTTTTCACCTTAAGTGTCTTTGCACCAAAAATTGTCTAACCATTTTATCTTGATATTTTCTTTTATTTTTAGGCTTTCTAAGATTAATTGAAGAGAAATATTTTTTATAATGGAAAAATAACTAGTATCCATAATAATAAAATTGCCATATATGAGAATCAATTGAATTTATAAAGAAAAGATAGCGAGATAGAAAAGATAGAAGAAAGAAAAAAAGATTGATGTTTGTTCCCTGGAATAAGTATTTAAATTGTCTGAACATTAATGGAATACATCCATAACCACTCTGTATCTATTTACTAATTTTTTATTTTTAGGTATAATTTACTTTTTTCTCGTCAGGTGTTAATATTATAACTAATTTTTCATTTTTAGGTATTAACTCTTTTTTTAGGTATGCAAAATAATCGGTGTTACCCGAAATCGCCACTATAATTACTTGCCCTTAAATTGGCAGCCCAAAATCGCCACGGCTTACAGAGTTACCCGGACACCTATAGCCCAAAATCGCCATGAGCCTTTTATTTATAAGATAATAGTATATATATTTAATAACTTTATAGTTCATAATAATAAAGCAGTGAGAGAGAGAGAGATAGAGAGAGAGAGAGAGAGATACTGCACATGTGTGAAGGTATAGTCAAAGATATTCCTTCCTCACTGATGGAAACAATCTGAATTTTTACAATAATTTTATTATATTATTACCAAGAAACCATAAAATACATTTCATTTAATTTATTCAGAAGATAAGAGTAGTGGCGATTTTGGGCTATACCCTCTGCAGGTAAAATGTTTGACAATACATTAACAAGGGGTTCGTGGCGATTTTAGGATGTAGCCAAAATAATTTGGTATTAAATATAATACATTCATAACCACCCTGTATCTATTTACTAATTTTTTATTTTTAGGTATAATTTACTTTTTTCTCTTCAAGTGTTAATATTATAACTAATTTTTCATTTTTAGGTATTAACTCTTTTTTAGGTATGCAAAATAATTTGGTATTAAATATAAGCGATACATTTTTAATTTTTAGCGATAAGTTTGGTTTTAGTCTTGCACATGCATTCTTTACCTTGTCATTGTCTGCGCAACAGTTACAAGGTAAACTTTGCGCGTGTGGATGAATTTCTTGTTTCAAAAAAGTAATCATCCGCCCCTTTATCCCTACTATTTTAGGGTTTTCGTCTTTTAATCATTTCCTAAAAAGAAACACGTAAATTTAACGCCAAAATGTTATACAAAAACTGGCATTTGTAGTTTACTAATTATTTTTTGGTTTTTAGGAAAAGAAGATACTTTTTCTTTAAACTAAGAACACACGTTGGGGGATTTTTTATTAATTAAATATCGATAACAATTATTGTTTTGGCTTTGACTTTTCTACTTCACGTAATATTTAAAAAAATGTCCCAGGTGTTTTCTTGGCAGCTGTTTACTTTTCAGGTCTGGGTACGTAAAATTGTTAACTAGTAAGCGGCTGTCTGTTGTTGTCCCTGCTCGGGGCCGTACAACACTGATGATGGTCAAGGAAGGCCGAAACAGTTGCCGACGCCTTGGAGGAATACTAAAAAAGGTACTGTAAAATTATTTTCTTACGATGTGTTTGCACAGGATCCACTAAGGTGAACCTTGATCAATCGATGCATTTCTAAAATGGCACTACCTTCATATCATCAGTGTAATTTAATTTTGATTTTGCCCACGTGGAACCTGTGTACCAAACTAAATATACCAAAGTACTTGAAGGGTCAAGGGTCCAATACAAAATATGCCTAGTTAAATTTTATGTTTTATACGTGCAATGTGTTCTACATCTCGAGGGAACGCTTTTCGAGAGGGTCTGCCAGACTACTGCCAATCATGGCTGTCCTATCTTGTCAACGTTCTGTCGGGGAGCAGTCTTTCAAGATGTAGAATACGGCCCTAGTGGTGAATTTAGGCACTACTAGCAATTACTATTTTTTTTTTTGAGCATATGGGGAATATCTTACGGTAATTTTAATTATACAGAAAGAACGCTTGTAAAAAATTACTACAGATGATGGCTGCTATTATTAAAATGAGGACATTGCATCCTTCAACTGTTAATTTGGGGTTTTAAACGATTGTCTATTAACTCCTCTATTCTTTTTAGCTGTCTCAAAATTCAGGGAATTTCCTGTTCTATCATAAAAACAACACCTTGAGAGTCCTGATCTCGAAGTTGAGTGAAAATCTGATATACATACATATGTCCAATAGTGTGCTAACACCATTGTCACGTGAGGCTAACATCAACACTGATGCAAGCACTTGCATAGGTAAATATTTATTTAATAAAATATATTAGCATAAAGTTAAGACCTTAATTACAGAGTCTCTTAAATGTTCTCTACATATGGAAAACTTTTTTATTATTAATTTTACGAAAAAAAGTTACTCCTTATAAGAGTTCTGTTTTCTGAGAAAAAATATTAACATTAATATTAACTAAGTATATATACAGGGTACGTTAGATATATCTGGCGAACCAGTTAAGGAATCGCTCTGAAAATTTGGTCGTTTACATAAACGAACATGCTCTACCTGTCTAAAATATTTTTGACAATGCAGTGTTGCCGCTTCTACTAAAAAGTAGTAGCAATTTTGATATTTTAAACCGAACACCAACCACGAGACTAAAAACTAAATTTTAATTTAAACGACTTTTCTTACAATTGATTTATTACAAAATTCTGGGATATTGCTTTAAAAAATGGCGGACGTAGCTGTAAACGTAAGTGGACAGATGGAAACACCTCCAGATCTGAAGAAAAACAGTAGTTTACCTAGGTGACCTATATTAATTTTTAAAATATTGTACTTTTATTAATATTTGGTTTGAACTTCTGCTTAGTTTCCTGCAAATTCCAACACAAATACCTGACCCCAAAGAATGGATTCAGCAACAAAGACAGAATGTAAGGCCCTGGTTAGTTTTTGTACAAACATCAAATTTTAAGGTTCCTCCCTCGATACCTCGACTGGGAAAAAGAATCGTGAGAAAGGTAGAATATTTTCAAGCAAACTATTTATTTGTTTTCCTAGTATTAATTGTATATTGCTTGTAAGTAAATATCTGTTTATTAGAAATTTGTATATGTCGTATCTTCTGCTAGTTCTATTAATTTTAATGTATGCTCTAAGTACATGAGAGAATATACCTAGGATATTTTTATTTCCATAAAATTCTTCAAAATTTCCAGTTCCCCCCGAGGGGCATTTAATACATTCGCTGCGACTTTGATGTTTAATAGCTCCGAAACCATACACCCCGTATAACAGAATTTTTTACCGAAGCTAGTCGCACTATCCCTCCATTAACCGGGAGAAAGTTTTTGCGCCCCCTCTGACCGTTTTCTAGAAAAAGAAATTGAAATGGTGAAAATGTCAAAGTCCATGACAACACACACACATTTTCCTCGATTAAGGGGGGGTATATAGACGGATGGGCGGTCTTTAAAAAAGTAGCAAGTATGTATTTATATAAGGTTTTTAAAGGGGCTGAAATTTAACCGCCGAACTACTCGTTGAAGAATTGTTTGAAGGATTGTAGCTGGGGGCCCTGAAAAATTGACAATGAAGGAGGGGGTTCAATCGTGTGTTTGTCCCATAGTACATGTACCTAGAAAAATTAAAAAAAGGTCTTAATGTGCTACAGCCCCATAGCCCCTCCAAGTGCCCCTTGACCTAAAGATTATTTAAAATAAGACTAATAGGAAAAATAATTATGTTCACAGCTTATTGCAGGAAGTACTTCTTCCAACATCTTTCTGGTTTTTCCCCAATTCCAACAAAATATTTGCTGTGATTCAGTCGGAATTGGGGAAAAACTAGAAAACTATTGGAAGAAGTACTTCCTGCAATAAAGTTACTATTCTTTTCTAATGGTTAATATGGAACAATGTAAAACCACTTTATCCAAGGGGTATATTGTATGTATAAGGGAAATTTGTTTGTTGTATTTGTCATTCAATCTCTTAGGGATTAAAAGTGTCACTTTATTCTTTAAAAAGCAGAATTAAAAAAACACTTTTAATCCGTGAAGTACAGTAAAAGGTTTCTTTTAGAGTCACGTCACCTTTAATTTTGTTGGCTATAGCAGGTACATTCTATTCTGGCTATAAATTAAACAAAAGACATATGCAGAAGAAGCTGGTATTTTTTGGGAAAGAGCTTTCATTAGCACAACAATATGGACTAGTAGCGGTATGTTCCATGCCTGTATATTATCTGGTTGGGGCACATGGAGCCATGTTTTGGGTCATAGGTAAGAGAATAAGCCACTGGGTGAGTCTTTGACTATTATGGGCTTTAATTTGGAATACTGACATTCTGTAGCCCAATATGGAAGATCACTAAATAAAGAAGATACAGTACATCCATATATTAAATAAAAATATTTTTGTAGGTGCTTCTGTAGTGATAATAACTCTACATGCAGCATTCTACAATATAGAAGCATTGATAACAAATAGCGATGACGAATTTCAATTGCTCGAGGAGGTTTCAATTTTCTTGAATATATATCAATTTTTGTATATAAGAAAGGTTTTGTAACTATACTGATTTTTTTTACCTAAACAAAATGAATAAATATAATTATTACGGATTAAAATTGATTTTTATTGCATTTTTTGAACAATAGGTATTAAGTTTTTACCCTATGTTTCTGATGCCTACTTAGATTTCTTGAAACAATAATTAAAGTTAATAATTTTGTTTAACTCGTATAATTTTGGGGGATCTCGCTTCGCTCGTCCCTCAAACATTACACTCGTTAAACAAAGTAACGCATTTCCTAACCGGTTATATAAGCAGCTATTCTGGTATTTTTTTCATACGGGGATAGTTTAAGAGTAAATAATTTTTGTTGGGTTAGGCCACAAAAACGATGTGGAGTTCCTAAGTGAAATTTGTCGAAATCGGTGGATCGATAGGGGACTGAAGAACCTAATCAATCAGTCATGATCACCAAGATTCCCAGACTTAAATCCTCTTGATTTTTATTTCTGGGGACGCTTAAAGTCACTGGTTTATAAAACACCAGCAGAATATGAAGAAGACCTAAAAAACCTAAGATGAAATTATTATAATGTAAAAAACCGAATAATCGGCGGCTTTCCAACAATAGGAAATACATCACCAACTGGTTACATAAATAGCTATCTTTATTTTGTGTGCTATAGTGATTCTCGGTAACATCTTAGATTTTAGACAATGGTCCATCTTTGTGTTACCTCTCTAGCTTTAGCCTGTAGCCTATATCCTACCCCCTAATATGAATTGTGTCCAAATAAACCTTTGTCTAAAACCGTTAAAGCCCATTTAGTAGGTTTGAGTGAAAAGCAAACATATTTTCATAATAAGATAATGCATGCGAGAATCGTCATTTTCACTAAAATGTGTTTTAACGCCAATCCGACATGTTAAACGGGTAATAATAAATAATAAAAATAGTAATTAAAATTTATTAATTATTATTCATCATCGATGTAAAAATCTGCACGTCTCTGGTCAAAATTCCAAAATCCCGTCGAAATGTAAGGCACAAGGAGTGTTGCGTATGTTTTATCAACTTTTTTTACCCAAGCTCGGCATCAATATAGTTTTTTTGCATAGACTCGAGAACAATTTTTTTGTCAAAATTTGTATCGATTGGAAAAACAAGTTACGATCACAAATCATTCTGTTTCCTGTGGTCGGCGGGCGAGGAGCTTCGCGCGCGTTCCTGGTGGAAGTTGTCCCGAGACAGCTTACGTCGTCATCAAGGGCTCCCCACTGGAATAGAATAGTCCGTGATAGTCTTCCCTGTTCTAATAATTTTGGAGTTCGGCTAAAAGCTTTCAAAACTGACGGTTTTATGAATAGACTCTGTCAGTTGTAGCGAATGTGTAGACGGCTACATAATTAATAGAATCGCAGGGGGGCTCGCGTTTCGTTCGTCCTAATATAAAGTTTTGCTCTGCTCCCAGATACCGTAAGTACCTTTTTATCGCTTTTGATTTTTATATGTATTTTTATGTATGTTACATGTATCATAAAACATAGCTCGACCATAGAATTACGTAATTTTATTGCCGGCTAACGGTACCTATATGATTACGAAATTTGGGGTTATGCGCAGAAAAAAATGGGTTTGATCAGGGGTTATGTAAAAGAAGGGAACGTACATGAGCGCTAATGGTGCCCTCTTGCAGATACAGATGCTAGTTGTTTCGTGCAACGAAACATCAAATTTTGAGAGGGGAAATCTAAAGTTCAAAATTGTGGTGTGTGTATTTTGTCTGGTGTGAACACACACGTTTTTCCAAAATACATTTTTTTTAAGTTTCTATTCAAACAATTTGAAGTTAAAAGTTCCCTCTCACGACTCATGATGTATTTTTAGTTTTTAAGTTTTTTTTTTTGTTTTTAAAAGGACAATACAAGCATAGAGTCATAGTGTCAACTTTTGAAACATCTTACTTAAATTTTTAAATGGTTTTTCTTATTTTATTTTTTAAATTTATTTAAAGTATTGGCAAAAAGTTTATAAAAATGCATTAAGAAAGGGAATTCTCTCTATCTAAAAACTTTTATCCGTAAATTTTCCCCATATAGGTCAGGCGCGGATTTAGGGGGGGAGGGAATGCAAGGGGCGCGTGCCCCCCTAGACCCTTGTGCAAATAGTATTTCAATAGGGAATTTTATAAATAAAAAATTTATCATAAATATTAACCATTCGTACATATTCTACTAAATAGTATAAACAAAAATTTGCCGTTTATGTAAGTTCTATAATATATAAATTATACTACAAAAATATGAATAACAGATCTATAATACGAATGTTATATAAAAAATACAAGCCTTTTTCGACTTTTTTGATTCGCATCGATGGTTTCTGAAAACATTCCTTACTAAAGAAAACAAATCATCAAACAGGTTTTTTTTCGGAAAACATCTTTTTTGAGCACAATTTTTTTGGAAAAACAGCTTTTTCGAAAACGGATTTACGAAACTTTTTGATAATATTTTCTGGAAAACCTATTTCGAAAGTAAATTTTTTAAAAATATCTTAACTGCTTTTTCATAAGATGCTCTTTTATAAACGAATTTATGAAATTCTCCAAAATACATATTTCGAAAGTACATTTTTTCAAAAGTTTTTAAAAATGTTTTTTTTTAATAGATACAATTTTCGAAAATGTATTTTTTCGAAAACTGTATTAGGCTATGAACTCTACTACTCTACTGCCTTGGAAATTGGTAAATAAAAAAAGACGAAAAACGATCCTGAATAAACCTAAACGAACCTTTTTTTGAGGTTGATCAAGTTTCCTTAGGTTTGGTACATTGCTTTCTCGTAAATATATTTTGTCAAAAGCCGTTGCTTGAATAAATTATATTCGAAAAGTGTTTTTTGAAAAAAATTAATCTCGAAAAAGATATTCTCTAAAAAATTGTATTTTTGATAAGTGCTTGAAAAAATTTGAAAAGTTGGCTTTCGAAAAATTGTACTTAAGTATATCCCTTCAAATGAGCAGGAGGCATAAATAAAAAAATGCTAGAATATTTACATTTTCATATTAATCAAACAGTTGGTCCTGTCGCGCGTACTGTTTTTTAAAACATTTTTTCGGTGTTAAATTAAGTAAATTTTATCGAAAAACAACTTTATCAAAATATGCTTATTGGGAAACGGATCTACAAAATTTTTTCGAAAATATTTTTTTCAAAAAGAATTTCAAAACTACAATTTCCGAAAATATAGTTTTCCAAAAATTAAATTATGAACTCTACTAGCGTAGAAAATGTCAATAAAAAAAGACAGAAAAAGGTCATGAACTAACATCAACGAACCATTTTGGTTTTCGGTCAGGTTTGTTTTCTTGTGTCTGCTGTTCCTCTGTAGTAAATTACTTTTTTAAAAAAGCGTTTTTTTTTAAGATATGAATATTCAAGGTCTTTTTCGAAACAATAAAAAAATGTACTTTCAAGAAATATGTTTTAAAAAAATGTAGTTTCGAATAGTATAAGAATTTGAAAAGTTGATTTAAAAAAAAAATTATGTTATCGAAAAAGTTCTGTTGTCGAAAAAATATATTTTCGAAAAAACGTGCTTTTAAAAAATGCGTTTTCGAAAAATGTTTGTATATCAGTCCAAATGGATAGAATGCACAAATAAAAAAATGCTAGAATATTTGTAAGTTAAGATGACCAACCGTTCTGGTTTCGCAAGAACAGGTTTAGATTTTTCGTTCAGTATGAAATAGTGTTCATTTCTTAGAACCTCAAACAATAAAAAAATGTCGAACGGGAACTTGCGCCTCCTCTTGACGAAATTCTAAATTTGCCCCTGATATAGAATAAAAGGGGAACTACTTTCCCCAAGATTGGGATATTTTATAATATTTAAAAACTTTTAATATGACTGTATAGATAAAGATATATTAGGTATAGGAAAAAATAAATATATTAGCACCTTTAAAAAAAATCCTTAGGAACTAAAACTTTTTGTTAAACTTTTTAAACTTAAATTTGGTAGGTGGTGCATTTTTATTATTTTTTAAATAATCCATTTTAAATGGGAACAGAATACGGGTAAAGAATTTGTAACCACATAAAAATTTTTTTAATAAACTTTGCCTTTTAGTAAAATAAAATAAATTTTTAAAATGGATGATAATCACACAGCGCATATATCCTTACTAAATAAAATTTATTTAATAAATGTTTAGTTCCAAACATGAATAACTTGCTTTATAGTGCATATTATGGTTTTTTTACGTATATACATGTAGCTTAAATATAGTTTTGCGACATAGAAAAAATAACAAGCGCTCCATTTTTAAATTTATTTCAAATTTAAATTCCGGAGAAAATTTTTTTCAGATTTTTTTTATGTATATTTTGGCCATTCATTTTTTAAGATAATTATAAAAATACGCTCCGTAATAGGGGCCTCCAGTTTTATAATATGCTTAACTCTGTTGTTAGTAGTATCAGAGAATTGCACAGTTTGTCAAATATTAAAACCTGAATTTTTGAATTGCTGACGCACAACGCGTACAAAAAAAGTTTACATCTACATAAATAAAAGTTCTATAAACCATATTTATTATTATTATACCATTATTAATTTTGTCTGTTCATCGTTCTTATACTGCCAGAACTACTGAACTACTTACACTGAAATTTTTTGGTTTGCATAGGAATTTGCGAGTTTAAAAAGAAAATTAAATGCGACTTCCAAAAATCGGAAAAGTTCACAAAAAAAAATTTTTTTGCAAAAGTTTACTTATACAACTAAAGGACTCATACTTTAAGTTGTGTAGGCATAAATAGGAAAAGTTCGATTTTATCTAGAAAAATAGAGAGCAAATACAGTTTTTACCAAAAAACAGCATTTTTGGGACGTGGTTGTGATTAATATAGTGCATTTTTTTTTTAAAGCGGACCAAAGGATAGAGTAAAACTCTATGGTTTTACATGTGAAATTTTTAATCCCATGTTAGGTCCTGTTTTTTTAGAAGTATAGATATAAAACTTGCCACAAGTGAATTTTAGAATCTTAAAATTATATTCATTGGACATTTATGCCATACTAAAAAATGAATACAGGAAAAGAGGTAATTAACAAACCATTTTAAAAGTTTTGAGTATAGGGTTTAGGACGTACTGGGGAGTAGAAGTATAGGTAGGTGTAGGGTGTAGGTGTTGTGATAAAAGACTTCGGGAAGAGGTTCATAACTCCTACGTTTTCGATATACAGCAGGCGCGGCCCGTGAAATTTTAACGTTGTATATCTCTGTTGCTACTTATGGGACCCATGCCAAGTTCAGGTTTTTTAATAATGGCCCTACTAGGAATGTTTTGGCGAAGAAAAAAATATTTTGTAATTTGTGAAAAATAGTTGAATTTTTGAATTGACCCACCTGGGTAAAAAATTAAGACGCTTAGATATTTTATTTATTATTTTTTGTAAACAAATTTTACATCATTTTTTCGACAATTCTTACATTCCAATATATTTAACCATTTCCATACCCTGTACACGTCAGGCGCGGCCCGTGAAATTTTCAATTTCAATTCATCATTTCAATTTTCGACAATTCTTAAATTTTAAGAGAAAAAAATGTGTTAGTAGAAAGTTAGTCATTTGAATTTTCTTAAAGCTAAAATATAATTTAACAAAAAATTCAAATGGTTATAACTTTCTACTAACACATTTTTTCTCTTAAAATTTAAGAATTGTCGACAAAATGATGTAAAATTTGTTTAGAAAAAATAATAAATAAAATATCTAAGCGTGTTGATTTTTTACCCAAGTGGTTCAATTCAAAAATTCAACTTTTTTTCGCAAATTTAAAAATAGTTTTTTTCTTTACCAAAAAATTCTTAGTAGGCTCACTATTAAAAAACCTGAATTTGGCATGGGTCCCATAAGTAGCGACAGAGATACACAACTTTGAAGTTTCACGGGCCGCGCCTGATATACAGGGTGTTAAAATATTGTTGTTGTTGTTTTTTGGATTAGTGGCTCTGGTTGAAACCAAATGGCCAAGTGTCAAAATATATTTAATTATTTCTTTAAATATAAAATTTGTGTCAACTTTACCAACAAAAGAATAGGCAATCATCAACCAATTAACATAAATGGTATCATAGTTCCCTATGCAAATACTGCCAAATACCTGGGGATGACCTTAGATGCGAAACTAAGATGGAAGGAACATATCAGAACTAAACGCACTGAACTAGGGCTCAAATATAGACAGTTGTATTGGCTCTTGGGACGAAAATCTAAGCTGTCAATACACTGTAAAATCATGATATACAACCAGATTTTAAAACCAGTCTGGGTTTATGGCATCCAGTTATGGGGCTGTGCCAAGGAGAGCCACATCAAACGCATCCAAACCTTCCAAAATAAAGTATTACGGAACATAGTTAGTGCACCGTGGTACATACGAAATAGTGACCTACATCGCGATCTTGGTATCCCGTATGTCGCTAGTGAAATTAGAAGATTTGCCATCAAGCACGAGTCTCGACTCCATCAGCACGTTAACGTCGAAGCCATTAGGCTTCTTGACAACCAGGACCTAGTTAGAAGGCTGAAGAGGACCAAGCCCTTTGAACTAGTATAGACTTTTGAAAACATAGTACAGTGCGCAAGTGTGTGAGTGCTAAGTGCCATGGCCATGAGTCACAACAGATAAACCTTTAGGACTCCATTGGGTGAACTTTAGTATATAAGGATTTTAGTTTTTAAGAATTTAGAGAAAAATTAATGGTTGGTCTTGCAGACCAGTTTTAATAACAGTAAACGCCGCAGGCTTTATCAATAAAAAAAAAAAAAAAAAAATATAAAATAGGTAGCTAAGCAACTAATGTAAAAAAAATTAATCATCAAATCAATTTTTACTGTAATTATAGGAAAAAAGCAAGCATTTTAAGTTTCTGTTGGTACAAATTTTTGTTGATTCTAATTGTTAATATACAAAAAATATATATAGTAATAAAAAAAGCTGAATCTTTAGATTTCGTTTTTTGAAAACCGTGAAATATTAAAAAATCATAGTCAGCTATTTAAATTCCGGGGAAATATACCTACGTCAGCTGCTCATAGAAGGAAGGCTTAAACGGAAACGATATTACCGAAGCTAAAATTAAACTATATGATAGTTTATTAATAACATTACACGAAAACAATAGTCAGCTAACTGTATAGTGGGAGAAAGACCGTCAGCTGATATGAGTAGCGAGCTTGCTGAGAACCTATATACTCGAGGGCTGCGGTCTATAGTATTACATCAGCTGAAGGTTATTTCCTCGGGATACATTTAGCTAACTATTATTTTTATAGAGTATATACATATATTAGACTAATGCTTAATTGAATTTCAGCTTTGGTACTATTATACAAATACAAAAATTGAGTAATTGTTAGCTAGGATTTAACATCAGTTGGCGTTCAAATTTCGTTTTGCTAAAAATAAGAAAAATATACAAGCAAATTTACCGATATTATTGTTTCTAGTGAACGATAAATCATACCTAATAATTACTCAATCTTTGTATTTGTATAATAGTACCAAAACTGAAATTCAACTATGCATTAGTCTAATATACAGGGTGTTACGAAAATATGCTAAGAAATTTTAAGTGCAGATTCTACATCTAAAAATATGAAATTAAGTTTATATAAACATGGATCCTCAAACGCTTCTTTTTCGATATACAGGGTGTTTAATATTTTCAGACCTCGAGTATTCCGAAGAGATAGGAGAAATATGCGAATACGATTTAGAGGCATTTCCGGCATCTACTATAAACTTAAATCAATAAGCACTGTTTCCTGAACAAAACATATGTTTAAAAAAATTCATTTTAATTTTTTTGTAATTGTAAGAAATAAATTAATTTTTATGTCGAAAATGGTGCGTCAAAACGAAAAAGCTCAATATACACTTTTCACGCAGAATTAATTGGGCTTTAAGAGAACTATATCAATTTTGCAAAAAATCAGAGGCGGGCAATTGTTTTCGCTAAAAATAAAGACTTACCAGCAGGCACGCCACTGATGCAAGTACATTAGAAAATAAATTTTTGCACATAAAGGTACCCTTTGATTCCATACTGGCGTGTACTAAAATTCATGTCAATATCTTATCGCATTTTCGAGAAATTAAAAAGAAACATTTAAAAATTAGAATATTAAACACCGTGTAACTCGAAAAAAAAAGCGTTTGTGGAGCCATGTTTATATATACTTATTTTCATATTTTTGAATGTAGAATCTGCCGTTCAAATTTCTTATCTTTTTATAACACCCTGCATAGTGTCCGCCATTAAGTTGGCAGGGAAACATTTTTATTATTGATATTTTTAAAAAACTCTATTGGGGGTTTGTTTCTGCATGTCCGACCACCAAAAAATTTATTTTAACACATGTCATGTGATCACTGGTTTGGCGGGAATTTAAAAGAAACTTGACGGTGGTATCGAAAAATGCGTCAAATTGAGAAGATATCGAAAATTTTTGTTAAGAAAAATTGTTCAGAATTTACCGATAGTCTCGTATAGGTAAACTGCGATTGAAACTAGAATGGTACAGGAGCGTCAACTTCCGATCCTCTAATAAGCAGTATAAGACCGAAATCAAAAAAATCTACGAAACCATTTAGTCAGGAGACATTAGGCATGTTTCTTCCTGACTAAATGGTTTCGTAGATTTTTTGATTTCGGCTCGGATTTCGGTCTCATACTGCTTATTAGAGGATCGGAAGTTGACGCTCCTGTACCATTCTAGTTTGAATCGCAGTCTACCATGAACCATATTGAGAAAAAACTAAAAAATCCAAATTTTTACCCGTGGCTAGGAAAAATCATAAATTATTTTTTTACTTGAAAATAACTTAATTCAACTAAACTACATAGGTTTGTGTCAGAACTAATCAAATATTTGTGAAATAGACACTTTGCGGGAAATAAATTTAAAAAATACGGTCTGGTCGTGTCGCTATCTGTAGTCTTGCCTTGTAGGTATATTGTGCACATGAGCTTTTCCAAAATTTCGGAGCGCCAATAAAATTTAGACGATCTAAGAATTACCATTCAAACCTAATAGTACCGTATTTTTCATAATTAAATTTAGTATTTGTTAGTAACGAAATAATTTATGATTTTTCATAGCGATGGTCTAGGGCTTGCAATCCCGGACGTATATTTGGATCTCGGGATTTTTGGGATCGAAGAAACAAAATTCCGGAATCCCGAGATTGATCCCCAAAAATTGTAATATTAATAAAAATAAATTATTTTTATTTATAATATTAAAATTTTAATATGAAAACAAAACAAAATTTATGCAGAGGACATATTATAAAGGTATAAGAAGTAAAAATAATTTGAATTCTTATACATAAGTACTTAAATGAATCTTCCAGGATTGGCCATATCACGCGCCAAACATTGACCACGTTTCCAACGTAAAATGTCGATCCGATGGAACCGATCGGATGGAAGT
The DNA here is from genome assembly GCA_963971165.1 of Philopedon plagiatum. Lineage (NCBI taxonomy): Eukaryota > Metazoa > Arthropoda > Insecta > Coleoptera > Curculionidae > Philopedon > Philopedon plagiatum. The sequence continues at coordinate 20,280,491 of OZ020192.1, read as the reverse complement.
TGTTAAAAACGAACCCCGTATTTATCGTCTATTTTTACAGCGGATCGACTAATCCAGATTTCAGTTCTCTAAAATTAAATAGGGAAAGAGCATAAAAAGAAAGAAATAAATATATTCTTATTTACCTTTAAAGCAACCGAAAATCGCGACAGTAATCAACAACATTCTTTCACGAGATAACAAGTGAATTTAGGTTTGATACTTACATTTCCAATTATATACAAAAAAAATTTAAATACTAAATACAACAAATTTAAAGGTTATGTTTATCCACAAAAAGAGCCTCTGCTGAAGGGTTAACTGTCAGTTGAATCCATTATTTATTCCAATTCCGTTCCTATCGCCAAAAATAATATTCCATCCACTTCAGTCAACTGAAATCATAAAAGTTATAGAATTGACTTGAACCACCGCATCCGATCGAAAATTCAATTCTACCCGTTTATAACGCAATTTTCGAGTGGATGCGGTTCCATCCGATGCGTTCGATCGCATCGAAACGTCCCGTTGGAAACGTGGTCATTGTTTTTAGGAAAAATACTGCAAATTATGCTAGCTTAAAGCGTTAATTTACTTAGGTTTTTTTGGACATATTTTATAACTTATTTATTCCGGGATTTAAGTGACTAATCGCGAGATTTTCCGGGACTGAATTTTTACCGGGATCCCGGGATTGCAAGCCCTAGGGTACGGTCACACATTATTTATATTTTTTTCTAAAAATTGATACATGGGATCCTCGGTGCATTCTGAACAATTTTTCTTTAGAAAATTTTTCGATATCTTTTGACTCATTTTTTTAGCTTCTATATCATTTGACTTTAAGCCTAAACTTACGCTCCTTTTATGAGCAGCTGACGTATATTCCCCCGGAATTTATATAGCTGACTATGATTTTTTAATATTTCACAATTGCAAGAAACTAAATAAAAAGTTTCAGCTTTGGTAGTAGAAGAACTGCTTCTTTTACTTTTATATAACCGTGAAACAGTTCTTTCACTTTTTTAAATTTTTAATGGACTTTTAAGGCACCACCCAAGTTAGCTCCACCGCGACCCGCGGGTGCGATAGCTGACGGTCGTTTCTTTGATTAGCAAAGTCATAACTACAACATATTGGTTAAGGATTGGTTAGAAAAAGTGGGTGCGAAATTTTCTTTAAAATAATTCGAGAGGAGTTATCTGAATTCACACCTTAGCGCATTACATCTTTTTGATTTTTTTTTCAGTAAAGCGTCCTATAATCTAATAATTTTCAACATCTGTTTTATTTCAGAAAATACTATTAATTTTTGCGAACGAGTGATCAATTGAATTTTTTTTAATATATAATCAGTAGGTACCTGACATTGTGCTCACTATTTTTGCTTAATGTCCTAATAAGGTGAAGGAGGCCATCCCACCTAGTAAAGAGTCTGTCATTAAATTAAAAATGTAAAATATTGAATTTTTTAGCCTGATTCTTATAAATCTCTTTGTATCTTAAGGTACTCCAATGCTAATAAAACTTAATTTTAAACGTTCTTTTTGCATCTGACTTGCATGTAAATTTTATATTATTTATTCCGCACTCTGCCCCATCTCCTCTTCCTTCCTTTTTTTTTATTTTGTACCATATAAAGCCTGTAAAAGAAAGTTTCACTTTTTTTTCTTTTTACAGGCGAACGCAATACGTACACTGAAATCGGCGGACGCGGACTTCTTCAGGTTCACACAACGGACATTTTTGCGCTGACTGGTGTCTTGGTTGGGATGCCTTTGGACCATGCAGCAAACCGGGGTTAGGAACAACTAAAGGTGGGTGGACTTGTCCACCCACCGCAGGTATTAAACCGTCCACGGACGGTTTAATACCTGCCCTGGTGGTCACAAGGCAGTAGTAGCACTGAAGTGTCTGTTGAGAATTTCCAGCCATAATCCGCCCCTTGCAGGATCAACATTGGAGACGGGCTCTAATTCCGTGCGCTTGGAGGAGACTCGGGCTGTCCAAATTTTCATGTTCTCATATTTTAATCATTTCGTTATGGGCTGACGAGAACATGGGAGCAGAGCAACCTCATCGCTGGAAAGGCCAACACCTAAATAATTATATGGTAAGTCTGATTTAAATGTATGTATATGTCTATATATATATATATATATATATATATATATATATATATATATATATATATATATATATATATATATATAATATATATGAAACAACGAAGGTTCCCTGTTCCTCTGCTGATCAATCGGGCCAGCAGCAAGTTCTCTCATAACGACAGAATAGAATCTGTAAAAAGGGAAATCAATCTAAATGAATAATAATGGATCAAACAATAAAATATAACTAGTTTTTTAAGCTCTGTAATTTTTCCAGGAAATAAGCCTGCAGACTAGCGCTAATATTAAAAAGCTTATAACCAATACAGAATAAATTCCATTATTTCTTACATATATTTTCGGAACTGATCTTTGTAATTTCTGTACCGTAATAAGATAATGAAAAAGGAAACCATTTTTAAGAGGAGTAATCGAGATTCATCCCTACTATTTTTGTTTTTTAACATAGTTGTCCAGGATTTTATATGTAAAAATTTTTCTTTAAATAAGTTAAAACCCCCTAAAGCCACCAAAGGATAACTGTTAGTTGTGATTGAAAAGGACCTAACAAAATATTTTTACACATAATTAACGTATGTCCCATAAGTTTCGGGGAAAATATTAATACTCATATTTTGCATTCTTTTAATTTTAAATTGAATTATAAGTCGTTATTTCATTATTTATTGTTACATATAGATATAAACACAAATTGTTTAAAATTCCACTTTATTTAAACAAAAATATATTCGTTTACAATATATTCGACATGTTTCGCCAATATGGTGGCTTCTTCGGGAATGAAACAGATTTGGTACCAAGTGACAAGCGGTAGGTAAATAAGTAGGGTTTGGGGATTTTACAGCAATAAACATTAGGTATTCTTAGAATAAATTTACCAAAGGAGAAGATCTTAGGTCTAATTGTCAATTTAACAGATGTTCAGAATTTTTAAGTTTATTTATTTCTAGAGATTCTAGCAAATCTAATTTACAACCCTTATTTTCTACATGAAGAATTTTGAAATTAGTATCAAAACTATGATTATTTTCTATTAAATGATTAGAATAATTTGAATCGGTTTTTTTATTTAAAAAACTTGAATGGTGTTCCTTGATTCTTTTTGAGAAACTTCTTCCCGATTGGCCTATATAGGTTTTTGGACAATCTACGCATGATAGTTGGTAGACGCCTGATTTGTTGTTTTTGTCTGTTTTTGTTTTATTGTTTTTTAGAAACTTTCCGGTTGAACAGTTTGTTTTAAATGCAATATTGGTGTCTAGGTTTTTGAGGAAACCTGCGATGTTTTTACTTGCCTGGCCCAAATATGTGATTAAGCAAAATTTTTTTGTTTCTTTTACTATAGGGAACACCATATTGATTGCTTTTTTATATAATTTTTTATTTAAAATGTTACTTATTGTGTCTGTTGTGTATCCATTATTGATGGCGATTTGTTTAATTATATTTAGTTCTTTAACATAATTTATTGTGTTTAAAGGATTAATCTGTGGATCGCATACTATGAAATGCTGCCAGTTTGTGTTGTATAGGATGACATGATGTGTTGTATATAGTTGTGTCAGTGTGTGTTGGTTTATGAAAAATTGAGAAGTTGTGTTTTCCATTATCTCGTAAAATTGTTAGATCGAGAAAATTTATAGAATTGTCTCTGTCTTGTTCTACGGTAAATTTTATATTTGGATGTAAGCTGTTTATAAAATTAATAAATTGTGTTAATTGTCTGTCAGAACCAAAGAACACAAAACGCTAAAACATCGTCGACATATCTATACCAATAAATAAACTTTTTAAAAAGGGGGTGTTCTTTTATAATATTTTCTAAGGAGTCCATAAATAGCTCTGCCATATAAAAATTCACAAAAACGGTTTTCCTATAAGACCAGTCGTTTCATTCGCCATCAATAATAGATACACAGCAGACACAATAAGTAACATTTTAAATAAAAAATTATATAAAAAAGCAATCAATTATAGTTAAAGAAACAAAAAAATTTTGCTTAATCACATATTTTGGCCAGACAAGTAAAAACATCGCAGGTTTCCTCAAAAACCTACACACCAATGTTGCATTTAAAACAAACTGTTCAACCGGAAAGTTTCTAAAAAACAATAAAACAAAAACAGACAAAAACAACAAATCAGGCGTCTACCAACTATCATGCGTAGATTGTCCAAAAACCTATATAGGCCAATCGGGAAGAAGTTTCTCAAAAAGAATCAAGGAACACCATTCAAGTTTTTTAAATAAAAAAGCCGATTCAAATTATTCTAATCATTTAATAGAAAATAATCATAGTTTTGATACTAATTTCAAAATTCTTGATGTAGAAAATAAGGGTTGTAAATTAGATTTGCTAGAATCTCTAGAAATAAATAAACTTAAAAATTCTGAACATCTGTTAAATTGCCAATTAGACCTAAGATCTTCTCCTTTGTTAAATTTATTCTAAGAATACCTAATGTTTATTGCTGTAAAATCCCCAAACCCTACTTATTTACCTACCTCTTGTCACTTGGTACCAAATCTGTTTCATTCCCGAAGAAGCCACCGTGTTGGCGAAACATGTCGAATATATTGTAAACGAATATATTTTTGTTTAAATAAAGTGGAATTTTAAACAATTTGTGTTTATGTCTATATGTAGTGATATGGAGTTCCACCAAGTAAAGGCAGAATCAATTCAATTATTTATTGTTATTAAAACTATACGTTTAAACTACAGATAAGGGTCCATGTTCTTCAGTAGCCACCTAGACTAACACCTTAAGAATAAAATTTGGTTAGATATTTTTAATGAAAAAAATTACTGATCAATTGTCAACCTCAGATACGACAGTGTTTATAGTTCTATTTCTTTTTGTTTCAGATTGCCTCACGCCGGGTTATTTTGGTGATAGGATGAGCATGGATATAATACGTTATAAAAAAATCATAATTTATTTTAAAATTAAGTTGCTAGAAGAACGCTATACGAAGCACCTGCGGTGCTCTTGACTCTAGGGCTTGTGAATATTGAGTGTGCCAATGCTTGATATTTTCAAGTTGTAAATTCAAAACCCTGTAGATTATGCGTATAATTATCTGTAAAATTAGATTCTCTTTCATATTTCATTGCCATTTGACTATTACGCGTAGCACCTACAGAACTCTTGACTCTAGGGCTTGGGGAAATTGAGTATGCAAATGCTTGATATTTTCAAGTTGTAGATTCAAGAGCTTGTAGATGGTGCGTATAACTATCTGTAAAATTAAATTTTCTTTCATTGCTAGTGGACTATTATGCGTAGCACCTATAGAACTCTTGATTCTAGGGTTTGGAAAAATGGAGTATGCGAATGCTTGATATTTTCAAGCTAAAGGCTCAAGAATCTGTAGATGGTGCGTACAGTTGTCTGTTAGTACCATTCTTGCCCTATCCATCAAAAACGTGCAAACAGAAGTGAAATACGGATCGTGGGTGGTCAGTGAAGATTCTGCTCTTTAAGGGATTGCCTAAACATCGTCGAAGTTTAGAAGCGTGATAGAGTTAGCCTTTGAAGACCATCGGATGTCTGGAAAGGGCTTAGGCAACCGATTTGCCAGGGTACGTCGACATCCCTTTGTTCGAACCTTGGAGAGTAGAATCGTGAAGAAAGAAAATGATGTCGTCGGGCCAATGGAGGAAGATAAGGAGGTGAATAATTTTATTTATTTATTTATAACCGTTTTATTATTTTTGTTAGGTCAATAGAGACTATAGAAAGTTCATATAATTTATTATGCTTTATTAATACCGTAAAATTAATTTAGTGCTGATAAAATAGGTTTATATGGGACGTTTTTAGGTTTTGGATTAAGAAACATACAGGGTGTCCGAAAAGTCTTAGTATTAGTAAAGATAGAGACACCAGATTTTAGGTGTAACTTATTGGATAATAAATGTATTTTTCTAAGTAATTTAAGTTTTTCAACCCCCTTGAGTGAACCTAGGGAGTTGTGGTCAAAAATTTTAAATTCAACCCTATGCCGTGTTGTGCCTCATTTTAAAGGTCTTAAAAAATAGTCGAGGTCCGTATTTTAATTCATTTTTAAATACCAGGCCTATAAAAATTAAAAATCGCGAAAGAAATTAAAATTTAAGTACCTACCTTTATTTTTCTTATTACTTTAAAAGTTGTTCAAACTGACCACCATGAACTTCTTGGCAGTAATAAAGTCGATTTTGGAACTCTGCCAAGCACCTGCCATTCTCGAAAATGTGAGAAGTAAATTCCAAAATTGATTTTATTACTGCCAAGATGGTGGTCATTTTGAATAGCTTTTAAGGTAATAAGAGAAATAACGGTATTTATTTTTTTTTTAATTTAAGAACTTAAAAACGAATTATGATACGGACCTTAGGTTTGCTGTAAAAGGTTTCTTTTTTGAAGACCTTTAAAATAAAGTACCACACGGCATAGGGTTGAATTTAAAAAAAATTACCTCAGCTCCCTATCGTCACCCCTCAAGGGGGTGAAAAAAGTTATATCACATAAAAAAATAGATTTATTATCCAATAAAATACACTTAAAATTTGTTGTCTCTATCTTTACTAATAGCAAAGATATTTGCCCACACTAAGTCTTTCCGGACACCCTGTATAGTTCCTTAAAATAAACCTCATAAGATTTCTTTATAAGTCAAAAAGCAGCTCAAAAGTTGTATGAAATAGTAAATAGCTTTTTGTTTAACTAGGGAGGAAAGTGGCACTTTTCCCCCCGCATGTGAGGTTTGCTCTGCCAGAAGGACAGTAAACGCAAAGAGAGGAAAAGATGCTTTACTCCAGTGCAAAACATATGATTTTTTCTAACACTTCCGCGAAAACCTCCGAATAATAATGAAAAAGAAAAATTGTGTCTTCAAATACCTAATTATACTTGACATATTTTTATTAAAAAATGCTTAGTTAGCCTATTTTATATTTTTCAATAAATACAACAAATAATTTCATTTGAAGTGCCCACTAACAAAGCTAAAATCTTTAATTAAAAGAAAGAACATTTTAAAAAATTCAATTATCTAGTTAATCTAGTTGGTTCCAAACATCTCGATTCGAATCTAAGTACATATTAACGTAGTAACGTATTAATAAACATCAAACATATTTTAAGACCGCTTTTGTTTCAAATTTTTCACCGTTTTTAATAAATTTTTATCCAAAAATGAGAAATTTTGATGAAGATTTTATACCTACAGATATACCGGAAGGCAATAATATAAATTTAAAATAAATAAATTATCTGTACGTGAATATTTATTTAATTTTTACTTTTCCTCCCTAGGGCGAAAAATAACTTTTCCTCCCTAGAAAGAAAAATATCTTTTCCTACGTAGGGAGGAAAAGTGCCCCTTTTAAACCCAAAATTAGGGAGGAAAAGTAAATTTTCAATGAGGGTGTTAGAAAAATATGATCTACTTCATTATTTGGATCTGAAATAAGGAAAGAGACTAAATACATTTTTTTTTGTATTTTTATTCTGAGTGCCTAAGTAGGTACATATATCCATACTTATTTTATACAAGTCATAGTCTTGAGTACACAATATAATAAAACACCGGCTAATTGTAAATTCCTACTCTGAATGAAAATATTCTTAAAATTAATTTTAAAATAAAAACACAAAGGGATAAAATAGATATTGTTCCACAAGCATTTCATTTTTTATACAAGGTAGTACATACACTACTCCAGTTAATCAACGCACCACAACGAATTTAACATAATTTTGGTAGCAATTTTCTTTTGACCCCTTAATCCGACTGTATAAACTTTCTTTTTAGGTTGTAGGTTCATTCTTTAAGAAAGTAAGTATACCAGTATTGTTTGAAAAAATCAATTTTGTACAGAATACAGGGGTCTAACAAAAATGTTATTTTTCCCTAAAGTTGTAGCGCCCTCTAGATTAGATCAGCCATAACTGCATTTACAACTAGACTGTAGCCTCATCTACTCTTAACATTTTTTTAATTCATTCTGATCTCTCAATTATTGAAGGAGATACAGGATTTTTTAAACGGTGATATTTTTTACTTAATGTACTTTAAAAAATAACAACAAATAAAAATTACCGAATTATTTTATTAAGAAAATACAGCAATTATTATAAACCAATAAAATTTAAAGCAACACATTGAAGAACATACCTTAAAGATTAAAACATAATAACAGCTTAACGCCTACACATGCCTAATCTTATTCCATTTTGATCGAATCCATTCCAGATTTCAACAAGCCTCTGTCCTAAGTGTCCAAATTGTTTGGTGAAATTTTCGAAGTTCTTAGGCACCTACCAGGGATGTCCCATAGGTGTTAAATTGGATTTAAGTCCGGACTTCTTGCAAGCCCCACCAAACCCACGTCGTAAAAGCAATTTTTTGTTATTTTTCAAACACTTTAAGAAATCCTGTATCTCCTTCAATAATTGAGAGATTAGAGTGGATTAAAAAACAAAGTTGTAAATGTGAATCGCCGTTATGACTGGTCTAATCGACAGGGCACTACAAACTTTAGGGAAAAAGCAACATTATTATTAAGCCCCTACAAAGGACAAAGACTGATTGTTTTCAAACAGTAATGGTATACTTACTTTCCTGAAGAATGAACCTATAACCTAAAAAAAGTTCTTTACAGTCGGATATGATTTTTGGGCAGATTTAATGTAAAAGAGTTCATTTTGGCATACAATGGTTGATTTCCTAGATACAGGGTGTCAAAGTTTTAATTTTGTTCTAGCCTTTTACATTATATCTCCAACTATTTTTGAGATAATTGTTATAACGTTTGTACATGGCTAAATTTGAGCACTTTTTGATAAAATAGTATTAAAAACTTCCCAAATAATATACAGGGTAATATTTCTTCTGAGGTTTATAGTCTCTTTTACTCTGCTCCCGAATTTTTTTTTACGATGAGACTTACTACTCTTAATTAAATAATTACCGATTGTAATACTTGTATCTAAATAATTTTTCCTTTGTTTCAGGAACCTATTAAAACAATGTGTAAACGAGGCGCGAAATTCTTTCAGGGTGGCATAGGATACAAAAACCAACCTTTTTAACACGATATTTTAAAAGGTAAACGTTCTATGTTTGATCATTTTTAGTCTAACGTACAAAAATGATGAAGTCGAGGACATTCAATCCATTTGATTCTTTTTAGTCTAACGTACAGAAAGAATATAGTAGATTGATTATAAATCTTTTAGAATTTTTTATTTATTTGTAGAATACTTTGGAAGTTTGATTTCCTTTGACCTAAATACACACAATGTTTTAAAAGATTACGTCCTCTCGGTTTGTTCCTTTTTAGTCTAACGTACAGAAAGGTTGAAACTGATGACATCCAATCCGTTTGATCCCCTTTAGTCTAACGTACAAGATGGATGAAATAGATTGGTATCTTTTAAAATTTTTAATTGGTTTGTAGAATACTATTTGTATTTCTAGGTCTTATCAATTTCGTTCTTTTTAGTCTAACGTACAGAAAGGATAAAATTGACGACCTTCAGTCGATTTGATCTCTTTTAGTCTAACGTACAAAAGGGCTGAAATTGATTGAAATTATCTTTTACCTAATATATTTAATTCTGATTACATTTTAAAGAAAATACCTTAAGGTTGGTTTGCGTACTGTCCGACTGACGCTTTTAAAGGTTAATTGTTTCAAACGACAATTGTTTTTTGAAAATGCCATTAGAAGCTCAGGGAGGTGCGACCATGAAAGCTTAAAACCAGAATTCTAAATGTAAGGGACACAAGCCTAGAGGATTAGAGCAACCTGCTGAATTTGTAAAGGTAAGATATTTGATGCTTATAGATGGTCTATTTCTACATCTGTTCTAAGTTTTTAAATCCAGCGAATGATGTCATTGCTGTGTTTTGTTTCTTTTCAACATATTACAACATCTTATTTCCGATGAAGAAAGTTGCTGAATTTAAGAACACTCCTAAAAGAAGAAATTGACTGACTGACTGACTGACTGACATATCAACGCACAGCCCACACCGCTGGGTCTAGAAACTTGAAATTTTGCACAACTGATCATATGATCATTTCATCACCTTTTAATGATGTTAAAATTGTATTCTAAATGTTTTTCTCTGTTATTTCAGGTACGTGGTTCCATGCGTTCCTTTTCCAATCATCTTTAAACATTTCATCGTGTGTGCGTGGAATATCTGTGATATGAAGTGACTCAGGATACGCCCTTGAGGTAGTGAACAATACCCCCATAGTCTTTTGTCTATGGTGGTTAGAAGCCTTAAAGATGAAGAGACTTGATGGTGAAGCATTTGATGGTTTAGACTGTTTAGAGCCTTGATGATGAAGAGCTTCGATGGTGCAGAGCATCATTATCATTACTTATCCAATAGATAACTATTAAAAGGTATAACAGAAGATTTTATTTGGCTGTTACAGCAAGTATATTGTCGGTTTACAAGTAAAGCACACTTACGTCCAGTTGCACAAACAGTTTAATCAAGAATTAAACCAATTGGACACTTAATGTGACAGCCCTTATGTTAATGTCTCTGTGACTCTTAATGTCAATGTCAATTAAAATTATTACTTGATTTATTACTCCCATTTGCACCGCAATATTTAAACCAGGTTTAGCTTAATCCACGTTTAGAATGTTTCCTTGGTGCCTTCGTCTTGCAGCAAAGTAATCATTCTAGACATGTTTTGGGTTAAACCAAATTTAAACACTGCGGTGCAAATGGGAATAAAAGTTTTGAGCAAAAAGCCGAGTAATTTTTTTTCGATTTTGACTTATTTAGTAACATTTAAAAAAAAAATAAGGTGAATTGTGGATGCAGTATCCATTGTTTATGCCCACAGACAGAGAATATGATATTTTGGAAATTAAAACAAATTACTTTTGAAAGTTGGCTTTCTTGACATAATTAAATGTAAAGATTGAGATCCAATTTTCTCAAAACTACATTTTTATCTTGGTGTGTCTTGCTTGTTTGCCAATGATGTACAAGGCGAGTTTTTTTTTCTAAATTGTTACGAAGCGATATCTCGAAAACGGTTTAATTTTATTTCATGAAATCTGGTGAGATAATATGGTGACGGGGGGGCATATTTAATCATATTTTTGGTATTTACTCCGTCTCTCTATTTTGAGGAGTGGGTGGGAACTTTGTAATTTTAAACGGGACGATGTACTTTTGTTTATAAAATTAGAATCTACGTAATAAACTACGTAGGTACGTGTACAATTTTTTTTGATTTGCTCTTTTTTTACGGAATCATGATTATTAGTCTGTCATACTTGAGAAGTTGTTCGAAATGTCCCCCTTCAACTTCCAAACACTGTCTCAGTCTTTTTCTAAATGAATTTCGTACCCGCTGTAACATTTCAAGTGTCACTAATCAGCAGGCGGATTCGGTCTTTATATCATCTACGGTTGTAGGTAAAGTCACCGTCATTTTGTCTTTTATAAAACCCCACAAGAAAAAGTCAAGGGGGTTAAAACGGGGGGCCTAGACTAATAATCGTTAAAACTTCAAAGTTCGCAACTGATTTGAGTAAAAATAACGCATTTCATGGAAACAATTAATAATTCTGAAATAAGTGAACTTGATTTATTGGTAAAATTTATTTATTTTTTAAATTCAATCAAAATTTAGTTAACCATAATTCCGTAACCAAAAGAGTAAATAAAAAAAATTGCACCCCTACGAACGTAGCTTTTTACGTAGATTCGAATTTTATAAACAAAAGTACATCATCCCATTTAAAATTACAAAAACACCCCCCACCTTCCAAAATATAGAGAGGGGGTAAATGTCAAAAATATGTTTAAGGTTTATCCCTATCTCAATGTCAACTCACCAAAATTTCATGAAAATATTTTAAACAAAAGCTTGTATCAAAAGAGGGTGTTTTTCAATTTTCAATTTTGTTCAGTAATAGAAAATACTTCGTCTCTTTTCACCTTAAGTGTCTTTGCACCAAAAATTGTCTAACCATTTTATCTTGATATTTTCTTTTATTTTTAGGCTTTCTAAGATTAATTGAAGAGAAATACTTTTTATAATGGAAAAATAACTAGTATCCATAATAATAAAATTACCATATATGAGAATCAATTGAATTTATAAAGAAAAGATAGCGAGATAGAAAAGATAGAAGAAAGAAAAAAAGATTGATGTTTGTTCCCTGGAATAAGTATTTAAATTGTCTGAACATTAATGGAATACATCCATAACCACTCTGTATCTATTTACTAATTTTTTATTTTTAGGTATAATTTACTTTTTTCTCGTCAGGTGTTAATATTATAACTAATTTTTCATTTTTAGGTATTAACTCTTTTTTTAGGTATGCAAAATATTTTGGTATTAAATATAATACATTCATAACCACCCTGTATCTATTTACTAATTTTTTATTTTTAGGTATAATTTACTTTTTTCTCTTCAGGTGTTAATATTATAACTAATTTTTCATTTTTAGGTATTAACTCTTTTTTAGGTATGCAAAATAATTTGGTATTAAATATAAGCGATACATTTTTAATTTTTAGCGATAAGTTTGGTTTTAGTCTTGCACATGCATTCTTTACCTTGTCATTGTCTGCGCAACAGTTACAAGGTAAACTTTGCGCGTGTGGATGAATTTCTTGTTTCAAAAAAGTAATCACCCGCCCCTTTATCCCTACTATTTTAGGGTTTTCGTCTTTTAATCATTTCCTAAAAAGAAACACGTAAATTTAACGCCAAAATGTTATACAAAAACTGGCATTTGTAGTTTACTAATTATTTTTTGGTTTTTAGGAAAAGAAGATACTTTTTTTTTAAACTAAGAACACACGTTGGGGGATTTTTTATTAATTAAATATCGATAACAATTATTGTTTTGGCTTTGGCTTTTCTACTTCACGTAATATTTAAAAAAATGTCCCAGGTGTTTTCTTGGCAGCTGTTTACTTTTCAGGTCTGGGTAGGTAAAATTGTTAACTAGTAAGCTGCTGTCTGTTGTTGTCCCTGCTCGGGGCCGTACAACACTGATGATGGTCAAGGAAGGCCGAAACAGTTGCCGACGCCTTGGAGGAATACTAAAAAAGGTACTGTAAAATTATTTTCTTACGATGTGTTTGCACAGGATCCACTAAGGTGAACCTTGATCAATCGATGCATTTCTAAAATTCTAAAACCTTCATATCATCAGTGTAATTTAATTTTGATTTTGCCCACGTGGAACCTGTGTACCAAACTAAATATACCAAAGTACTTGAAGGGTCAAGGGTCCAATACAAAATATGCCTAGTTAAATTTTATGTTTTATACGTGCAATGTGTTCTACATCTCGAGGGAACGCTTTTCGAGAGGGTCTGCCAGACTACTGCCAATCATGGCTGTCCTATCTTGTCAACGTTCTGTCGGGGAGCAGTCTTTCAAGATGTAGAATACGGCCCTAGTGGTGAATTTAGGCACTACTAGCAATTACTATTTTTTTTTTGAGCATATGGGGAATATCTTACGGTAATTTTAATTATACAGAAAGAACGCTTGTAAAAAATTACTACAGATGATGGCTGCTATTATTAAAATGAGGACATTGCATCCTTCAACTGTTAATTTGGGGTTTTAAACGATTGTCTATTAACTCCACTATTCTTTTTAGCTGTCTCAAAATTCAGGGAATTTCCTGTTGTATCATAAAAACAACACCTTGAGAGTCCTGATCTCGAAGTTGAGTGAAAATCTGATATACATACATATGTCCAATAGTGTGCTAACACCATTGTCACGTGAGGCTAACATCAACACTGATGCAAGCACTTGCATAGGTAAATATTTATTTAATAAAATATATTAGCATAAAGTTAAGACCTTAATTACAGAGTCTCTTAAATGTTCTCTACATATGGAAAACTTTTTTATTATTAATTTTACGAAAAAAAGTTACTCCTTATAAGAGTTCTGTTTTCTGAGAAAAAATATTAACATTAATATTAACTAAGTATATATACAGGGTACGTTAGATATATCTGGCGAACCAGTTAAGCAATCGCTCTGAAAATTTGGTCGTTTACATAAACGAACATGCTCTACCTGTCTAAAATATTTTTGACAATGCAGTGTTGCCGCTTCTACTAAAAAGTAGTAGCAATTTTGATATTTTAAACCGAACACCAACCACGAGACTAAAAACTAAATTTTAATTTAAACGACTTTTCTTACAATTGATTTATTACAAAATTCTGGGATATTGCTTTAAAAAATGGCGGACGTAGCTGTAAACGTAAGTGGACAGATGGAAACACCTCCAGATCTGAAGAAAAACAGTAGTTTACCTAGGTGACCTATATTAATTTTTAAAATATTGTACTTTTATTAATATTTGGTTTGAACTTCTGCTTAGTTTCCTGCAAATTCCAACACAAATACCTGACCCCAAAGAATGGATTCAGCAACAAAGATAGAATGTAAGGCCCTGGTTAGTTTTTGTACAAACATCAAATTTTCAGGTTCCTCCCTCGATACCTCGACTGGGAAAAAGAATCGTGAGGAAGGTGGAAAATTTTTTTAAGCAAGCTATTTATTTGTTTTCCTAGTATTAATTGTATATTGCTTGTAAGTAAATATCTGTTTATTAGAAATTTATATATGTCGTATCTTCTGCTAGTTCTATTAATTTTAATGTATGCTCTAAGTACATGAGAGAATATACCTAGGATATTTTTATTTCCATAAAATTCTTCAAAATTTCCAGTTCCCCCCGAGGGGCATTTAATACATTCGCTGCGACTTTGATGTTTAATAGCTCCGAAACCATACACCCTGTATAACAGAATTTTTTACCGCAGCTAGTCGCACTATCCCTCCATTAACCGGGAGAAAGTTTTTGCGCCCCCTCTGACCGTTTTCTAGAAAAAGAAATTGAAATGGTGAAAATGTCAAAGTCCATGACAACACACACACATTTTCCTCGATTAAGGGGGGGTATATAGACGGATGGGCGGTCTTTAAAAAAGTAGCAAGTATGTATTTATATAAGGTTTTTAAAGGGGCTGAAATTTAACCGCCGAACTACTCGTTGAAGAATTGTTTGAAGGATTGTAGCTGGGGGCCCTGAAAAATTGACAATGAAGGAGGGGGTTCAATCGTGTGTTTGTCCCATAGTACATGTACCTAGAAAAATTAAAAAAAGGTCTTAATGTGCTACAGCCCCATAGCCCCTCCAAGTGCCCCTTGACCTAAAGATTATTTAAAATAAGACTAATAGGAAAAATAATTATGTTCACAGCTTATTGCAGGAAGTACTTCTTCCAACATCTTTCTGGTTTTTCCCCAATTCCAACAAAATATTTGCTGTGATTCAGTCGGAATTGGGGAAAAACTAGAAAACTATTGGAAGAAGTACTTCCTGCAATAAAGTTACTATTCTTTTCTAATGGTTAATATGGAACAATGTAAAACCACTTTATCCAAGGGGTATATTGTATGTATAAGGGAAATTTGTTTGTTGTATTTGTCATTCAATCTCTTAGGGATTAAAAGTGTCACTTTATTCTTTAAAAAGCAGAATTAAAAAAACACTTTTAATCCGTGAAGTACAGTAAAAGGTTTCTTTTAGAGTCACATCACCTTTAATTTTGTTGGCTATAGCAGGTACATTCTATTCTGGCTATAAATTAAACAAAAGCCATATGCAGAAGAAGCTGGTATTTTTTGGGAAAGAGCTTTCATTAGCACAACAATATGGACTAGTAGCGGTATGTTCCATGCCTGTGTATTATCTGGTTGGGGCACATGGAGCCATGTTTTGGGTCATAGGTAAGAGAATAAGCCACTGGGTGAGTCTTTGACTATTATGGGCTTTAATTTGGAATACTGACATTCTGTAGCCCAATATGGAAGATCACTAAATAAAGAAGATACAGTACATCCATATATTAAATAAAAATATTTTTGTAGGTGCTTCTGTAGTGATAATAACTCTACATGCAGCATTCTACAATATAGAAGCATTGATAACAAATAGCGATGACGAATTTCAATTGCTCGAGGAGGTTTCAATTTTCTTGAATATATATCAATTTTTGTATATAAGAAAGGTTTTGTAACTATACTGATTTTTTTTACCTAAACTAAATGAATAAATATAATTATTACGGATTAAAATTGATTTTTATTGCCTTTTTTGAACAATAGGTATTAAGTTTTTACCCTATGTTTCTGATGCCTACTTAGATTTCTTGAAACAATAATTAAAGTTAATAATTTTGTTTAACTCGTATAATTTTGGGGGATCTCGCTTCGCTCGTCCCTCAAACATTACACTCGTTAAACAAAGTAACGCATTTCCTAACCGGTTATATAAGCAGCTATTCTGGTATTTTTTTCATACGGGGATAGTTTAAGAGTAAATAATTTTTGTTGGGTTAGGCCACAAAAACGATGTGGAGGGTGTTCCTAAGTGAAATTTGTCGAAATCGGTGGATCGATAGGGGACTGAAGAACCTAATCAATCAGTCATGATCACCAAGATTCCCAGACTTAAATCCTCTTGATTTTTATTTCTGGGGACGCTTAAAGTCACTGGTTTATAAAACACCAGCAGAAAATGAAGAAGACCTAAAAAACCTAAGATGAAATTATTATAATGTAAAAAACCGAATAATCGGCGGCTTTCCAACAATAGGAAATACATCACCAACTGGTTACATAAATAGCTATTTTTATTTTGTGTGCTATAGTGATTCTCGGTAACATCTTAGATTTTAGACAATGGTCCATCTTTGTGTTACCTCTCTAGCTTTAGCCTGTAGCCTATATCCTACCCCCTAATATGAATTGTGTCCAAATAAACCTTTGTCTAAAACCCTTAAAGCCCATTTAGTAGGTTTGAGTGAAAAGCAAACATATTTTCATAATAAGATAATGCATGCGAGAATCGTCATTTTCACTAAAATGTGTTTTAACGCCATTCCGACATGTTAAACGGGTAATAATAAATAATAAAAATAGTAATTAAAATTTATTAATTATTATTCATCATCGATGTAAAAATCTGCACGTCTCTGGTCAAAAATCCAAAATCCCGTCGAAATGTAAGGCACAAGGAGTGTTGCGTGTGTTTTATCAACTTTTTTTACCCAAGCTCGGCATCAATATAGTTTTTTTGCATAGACTCGAGAACAATTTTTTTGTCAAAATTTGTATCGATTGGAAAAACAAGTTACGATCACAAATCATTCTGTTTCCTGTGGTCGGCGGGCGAGGAGCTTCGCGCGCGTTCCTGGTGGAAGTTGTCCCGAGACAGCTTACGTCGTCATCAAGGGCTCCCCACTGGAATAGAATAGTCCGTGATAGTCTTCCCTGTTCTAATAATTTTGGAGTTCGGCTAAAAGCTTTCAAAACTGACGGTTTTATGAATAGACTCTGTCAGTTGTAGCGAATGTGTAGACGGCTACATAATTAATAGAATCGCAGGGGGGCTCGCGTTTCGTTCGTCCTAATATAAAGTTTTGCTCTGCTCCCAGATACCGTAAGTACCTTTTTATCGCTTTTGATTTTAATATGTATTTTTATGTATGTTACATGTATCATAAAACATAGCTCGACCATAGAATTACGTAATTTTATTGCCGGCTAACGGTGCCTATATGATTACGAAATTTGGGGTTATGCGCAGAAAAAAATGGGTTTGATCAGGGGTTATGTAAAAGAAGGGAACGTACATGAGCGCTAATGGTGCCCTCTTGCAGATACAGATGCTAGTTGTTTCGTGCAACGAAACATCAAATTTTGAGAGGGGAAATCTAAAGTTCAAAATTGTGGTGTGTGTATTTTGTCTGGTGTGAACACACACGTTTTTCCAAAATACATTTTTTTTAAGTTTCTATTCAAACAATTTGAAGTTAAAAGTTCCCTCTCACGACTCGTGATGTATTTTTAGTTTTTAAGTTTTTTTTTTGATTTTAAAAGGACAATACAAGCATAGTGTCATAGTGTCAACTTTTGAAACATCTTACTTAAATTTTTAAATGGTTTTTCTTATTTTATTTTTTAAATTTATTTAAAGTATTGGCAAAAAGTTTATAAAAATGCATTAAGAAAGGGAATTCTCTCTATCTAAAAACTTTTATCCGTAAATTTTCCCCATATAGGTCAGGCGCGGATTTAGGGGGGGAGGGAATGCAAGGGGCGCGTGCCCCCCTAGACCCTTGTGCAAATAGGATTTCAATAGGGAATTTTATAAATAAAAAATGTATCATAAATATTAACCATTCGTACATATTCTACTAAATAGTATAAACAAAAATTTGCCGTTTATGTAAGTTCTATAATATATAAATTATACTACAAAAATATGAATAACAGATCTATAATACGAATGTTATATAAAAAATACAAGCCTTTTTCGACTTTTTTGATTCGCATCGATGGTTTCTGAAAACATTCCTTACTAAAGAAAACAAATCATCAAACAGGTTTTTTTTCGGAAAACATCTTTTTTGAGAACAATTTTTTTTGGAAAGACAGCTTTTTCGAAAACGGATTTACGAAACTTTTTGATAATATTTTCTGGAAAACCTATTTCGAAAGTAAATTTTTTAAAAATATCTTAACTGCTTTTTCATAAGATGCTCTTTTATAAACGAATTTATGAAATTCTCCAAAATACATATTTCGAAAGTACATTTTTTCAAAAGTTTTTAAAAATGTTTTTTTTTAATAGATACAATTTTCGAAAATGTATTTTTTCGAAAACTGTATTAGGCTATGAACTCTACTACTCTACTGCCTTGGAAATTGGTAAATAAAAAAAGACGAAAAACGATCCTGAATAAACCTAAACGAACCTTTTTTTGAGGTTGATCAAGTTTCCTTAGGTTTGGTACATTGCTTTCTCGTAAATATATTTTGTCAAAAGCCGTTGCTTGAATAAATAATATTCGAAAAGTGTTTTTTGAAAAAAATTAATCTCGAAAAAGATATTCTCTAAATAAATGTATTTTTGATAAGTGCTTGAAAAAATTTGAAAAGCTGGCTTTCGAAAAATTGTACTTAAGTATATCCCTTCAAATGAACAGAAGGCATAAATAAAAAAATGCTAGAATATTTACATTTTCATATTAATCAAACAGTTGGTCCTGTCGCGCGTATTGTTTTTTTAAACATTTTTTCGGTGTTAAATTAAGTAAATTTTATCGAAAAACAACTTTATCAAAATATGCTTATTGGGAAACGGATCTACAAAATTTTTTCGAAAATATTTTTTTCAAAAAGAATTTTAAAACTACAATTTCCGAAAATATAGTTTTCCAAAAATTAAATTATGAACTCTACTAGCGTAGAAAATGTCAATAAAAAAAGACAGAAAAAGGTCATGAACTAACATCAACGAACCATTTTGGTTTTCGGTCAGGTTTGTTTTCTTGTGTCTGCTGTTCCTCTGTAGTAAATTACTTTTTTAAAAAAGCGTTTTTTTTTAAGATATGAATATTCAAGGTCTTTTTCGAAACAATAAAAAAATGTACTTTCAAGAAATATGTTTTAAAAAAATGTAGTTTCGAATAGTATAAGAATTTGAAAAGTTGATTTAAAAAAAAACTGTATTATCGAAAAAGTTCTGTTGTCGAAAAAATATATTTTCGAAAAAACGTGCTTTTAAAAAATGCGTTTTCGAAAAATGTTTGTATATCAGTCCAAATGGATAGAATGCACAAATAAAAAAATGCTAGAATATTTGTAAGTTAAGATGACCAACCGTTCTGGTTTCGCAAGAACAGGTTTAGATTTTTCGTTCAGTATGAAATAGTGTTCATTTCTTAGAACCTCAAACAATAAAAAAATGTCGAACGGGAACTTGCGCCTCCTCTTGACGAAATTCTAAATTTGCCCCTGATATAGAATAAAAGGGGAACTACTTTCCCCAAGATTGGGATATTTTATAATATTTAAAAACTTTTAATATGACTGTATAGATAAAGATATATTAGGTATAGGAAAAAATAAATATATTAGCACCTTTAAAAAAAATCCTTAGGAACTAAAACTTTTTGTTAAACTTTTTAAACTTAAATTTGGTAGGTGGTGCATTTTTATTATTTTTTAAATAATCCATTTTAAATGGGAACAGAATACGGGTAAAGAATTTGTAACCACATAAAAATTTTTTTAATAAACTTTGCCTTTTAGTAAAATAAAATAAATTTTTAAAATGGATGATAATCACACAGCGCATATATCCTTACTAAATAAAATTTATTTAATAAATGTTTAGTTCCAAACATGAATAACTTGCTTTATAGTGCATATTATGGTTTTTTTACGTATATACATGTAGCTTAAATATAGTTTTGCGACATAGAAAAAATAACAAGCGCTCCATTTTTAAATTTATTTCAAATTTAAATTCCGGAGACAATTTTTTTCAGATTTTTTTTATGTATATTTTGGCCATTCATTTTTTAAGATAATTATAAAAATACGCTCCGTAATAGGGGCCTCCAGTTTTATAATATGCTTAACTCTGTTGTTAGTAGTATCAGAGAATTGCACAGTTTGTCAAATATTAAAACCTGAATTTTTGAATTGCTGACGCACAACGCGTACAAAAAAAGTTTACATCTACATAAATAAAAGTTCTATAAACCATATTTATTATTATTATACCATTATTAATTTTGTCTGTTCATCGTTCTTATACTGCCAGAACTACTGAACTACTTACACTGAAATTTTTTGGTTTGCATAGGAATTTGCGAGTTTAAAAAGAATATTAAATGCGACTTCCAAAAATCGGAAAAGTTCACAAAAAAAAATTTTTTTGCAAAAGTTTACTTATACAACTAAAGGACTCATACTTTAAGTTGTGTAGGCATAAATAGGAAAAGTTCGATTTTATCTAGAAAAATAGAGAGCAAATACAGTTTTTACCAAAAAACAGCATTTTTGGGACGTGGTTGTGATTAATATAGTGCATTTTTTTTTAAAGCGGACCAAAGGATAGAGTAAAACTCTATGGTTTTACATGTGAAATTTTTAATCCCATGTTAGGTCCTGTTTTTTTAGAAGTATAGATATAAAACTTGCCACAAGTGAATTTTAGAATCTTAAAATTATATTCATTGGACATTTATGCCATACTAAAAAATGAATACAGGAAAAGAGGTAATTAACAAACCATTTTAAAAGTTTTGAGTATAGGGTTTAGGACGTACTGGGGAGTAGAAGTATAGGTAGGTGTAGGGTGTAGGTGTTGTGATAAAAGACTTCGGGAAGAGGTTCATAACTCCTACGTTTTCGATATACAGCAGGCGCGGCCCGTGAAATTTTAACGTTGTATATCTCTGTTGCTACTTATGGGACCCATGCCAAGTTCAGGTTTTTTAATAATGACCCTACTAGGAATGTTTTGGCGAAGAAAAAAATATTTTGTAATTTGTGAAAAATAGTTGAATTTTTGAATTGACCCACCTGGGTAAAAAATTAAGACGCTTAGATATTTTATTTATTATTTTTTGTAAACACATTTTACATCATTTTTTCGACAATTCTTAAATTCCAATATATTTAACCATTTCCATACCCTGTACACGTCAGGCGCGGCTCGTGAAATTTTCAATTTCAATTCATCATTTCAATTTTCGACAATTCTTAAATTTTAAGAGAAAAAAATGTGTTAGTAGAAAGTTAGAGTCATTTGAATTTTCTTAAAGCTAAAATATAATTTAACAAAAAATTCAAATGGTTATAACTTTCTACTAGAACATTTTTTCTCTTAAAATTTAAGAATTGTCGACAAAATGATGTAAAATTTGTTTAGAAAAAATAATAAATAAAATATCTAAGCGTGTTGATTTTTTACCCAAGTGGTTCAATTCAAAAATTCAACTTTTTTTCGCAAATTTAAAAATAGTTTTTTTCTTTACCAAAAAATTCTTAGTAGGCTCACTATTAAAAAACCTGAATTTGGCATGGGTCCCATAAGTAGCGACAGAGATACACAACTTTGAAGTTTCACGGGCCGCGCCTGATATACAGGGTGTTAAAATATTGTTGTTGTTGTTTTTTGGATTAGTGGCTCTGGTTGAAATCAAATGGCCAAGTGTCAAAATATATTTAATTATTTCTTTAAATATAAAATAGGTCGCTAAGCAACTAATGTAAAAAAAATTAATCATCAAATCAATTTTTACTGTAATTATAGGAAAAAAGCAAGCATTTTAAGTTTCTGTTGGTACAAATTTTTGTTGATTCTAATTGTTAATATACAAAAAATAATATATAGTAATAAAAAAAGCTGAATCTTTAGATTTCGTTTTTTGAAAACCGTGAAATATTAAAAAATCATAGTCAGCTATTTAAATTCCGGGGAAATATACCTACGTCAGCTGCTCATAGAAGGAACGTAAGTTCAGGCTTAAACGGAAACGATATTACCGAAGCTAAAATTAAACTATATGATAGTTTATTAATAACATTACACGAAAACAATAGTCAGCTAACTGTATAGTGGGAGAAAGACCGTCAGCTGATATGAGTAGCGAGCTTGCTGAGAACCTATATACTCGAGGGCTGCGGTCTATAGTATTACATCAGCTGAAGGTTATTTCCTCGGGATACATTTAGCTAACTATTATTTTTATAGAGTATATACATATATTAGACTAATGCTTAATTGAATTTCAGCTTTGGTACTATTATACAAATACAAAAATTGAGTAATTGTTAGCTAGGATTTAACATCAGTTGGCGTTCAAATTTCGTTTTGCTAAAAATAAGAAAAATATACAAGCAAATTTACCGATATTATTGTTTCTAGTGAACGATAAATCATACCTAATAATTACTCAATCTTTGTATTTGTATAATAGTACCAAAACTGAAATTCAACTATGCATTAGTCTAATATACAGGGTGTTACGAAAATATGCTAAGAAATTTTAAGTGCAGATTCTACATCTAAAAATATGAAATTAAGTTTATATAAACATGGATCCTCAAACGCTTCTTTTTCGATATACAGGGTGTTTAATATTTTCAGACCTCGAGTATTCCGAAGAGATAGGAGAAATATGCGAATACGATTTAGAGGCATTTCCGGCATCTACTATAAACTTAAATCAATAAGCACTGTTTCCTGAACAAAACATATGTTTAAAAAAATTCATTTTAATTTTTTTGTAATTGTAAGAAATAAATTAATTTTTATGTCGAAAATGGTGCGTCAAAACGAAAAAGCTCAATATACACTTTTCACGCAGAATTAATTGGGCTTTAAGAGAACTATATCAATTTTGCAAAAAATCAGAGGCGGGCAATTGTTTTCGCTAAAAATAAAGACTTACCAGCAGGCACGCCACTGATGCAAGTACATTAGAAAATAAATTTTTGCACATAAAGGTACCCTTTGATTCCATACTGGCGTGTACTAAAATTCATGTCAATATCTTATCGCATTTTCGAGAAATTAAAAAGAAACATTTAAAAATTAAAATATTAAACACCGTGTAACTCGAAAAAAAAAAAGCGTTTGTGGAGCCATGTTTATATATACTTATTTTCATATTTTTGAATGTAGAATCTGCCGTTTAAATTTCTTATCTTTTTATAACACCCTGCATAGTGTCCGCCATTAAGTTGGCAGGGAAACATTTTTATTATTGATATTTTTAAAAAACTCTATTGGGGGTTTGTTTCTGCATGTCCGACCACCAAAAAATTTATTTTAACACATGTCATGTGATCACTGGTTTGGCGGGAATTTAAAAGAAACTTGACGGTGGTATCGAAAAATGCGTCAAATTGAGAAGATATCGAATATTTTTGTTAAGAAAAATTGTTCAGAATTTACCGATAGTCGCGTATAGGTAAACTGCGATTGAAACTAGAATGGTACAGGAGCGTCAACTTCCGATCCTCTAATAAGCAGTATAAGACCGAAATCAAAAAAATCTACGAAACCATTTAGTCAGGAGACATTAGGCATGTTTCTTCCTGACTAAATGGTTTCGTAGATTTTTTGATTTCGGCTCGGATTTCGGTCTCATACTGCTTATTAGAGGATCGGAAGTTGACGCTCCTGTACCATTCTAGTTTGAATCGCAGTCTACCATGAACCATATTGAGAAAAAACTAAAAAATCCAAATTTTTACCCGTGGCATCGCTAGGAAAAATCATAAATTATTTTTTTACTTGAAAATAACTTAATTCAACTAAACTACATAGGTTTGTGTCAGAACTAATCAAATATTTGTGAAATAGACACTTTGCGGGAAATAAATTTAAAAAATACGGTCTGGTCGTGTCGCTATCTGTAGTCTTGCCTTGTAGGTATATTGTGCACATGAGCTTTTCCAAAATTTCGGAGCGCCAATAAAATTTAGACGATCTAAGAATTACCATTCAAACCTAATAGTACCGTATTTTTCATAATTAAATTTAGTATTTGTTAGTAACGAAATAATTTATGATTTTTCATAGCGATGGTCTAGGGCTTGCAATCCCGGACGTATATTTGGATCTCGGGATTTTTGGGATCGAAGAAACAAAATTCCGGAATCCCGAGATTGATCCCCAAAAATTGTAATATTAATAAAAATAAATTATTTTTATTTATAATATTAAAATTTTAATATGAAAACAAAACAAAATTTATGCAGAGGACATATTATAAAGGTATAAGAAGTAAAAATAATTTGAATTCTTATACATAAGTACTTAAATGAATCTTCCAGGATTGGCCATATCACGCGCTAAACATTGACCACGTTTCCAACGTAAAATGTCGATCCGATGGAACCGATCGGATGGAAGTTGTTAAAAACGAACCCCGTATTTATCGTCTATTTTTACAGCGGATCGACTAATCCAGATTTCAGTTCTCTAAAATTAAATAGGGAAAGAGCATAAAAAGAAAGAAATAAATATATTCTTATTTACCTTTAAAGCAACCGAAAATCGCGACAGTAATCAACAACATTCTTTCACGAGATAACAAGTGAATTTAGGTTTGATACTTACATTTCCAATTATATACAAAAAAAATTGAAATACTAAATACAACAAATTTAAAGGTTATGTTTATCCACAAAAAGAACATCTGCTGAAGGGTTAACTGTCAGTTGAATCCATTATTTATTCCAATTCCGTTCCTATCGCCAAAAATAATATTCCATCCACTTCAGTCAACTGAAATCATAAAAGTTATAGAATTGACTTGAACCACCGCATCCGATCGAAAATTCAATTCTACCCGTTTATAACGCAATTTTCGAGTGGATGCGGTTCCATCCGATGCGTTCGATCGCATCGAAACGTCCCGTTGGAAACGTGGTCATTGTTTTTAGGAAAAATACTGCAAATTATGCTAGCTTAAAGCGTTAATTTACTTAGGTTTTTTTGGACATATTTTATAACTTATTTATTCCGGGATTTAAGTGACTAATCGCGAGATTTTCCGGGACTGAATTTTTACCGGGATCCCGGGATTGCAAGCCCTAGGGTACGGTCACACATTATTTATATTTTTTTCTAAAAATTGATACATGGGATCCTCGGTGCATTCTGAACAATTTTTCTTTAGAAAATTTTTCGATATCTTTTGACTCATTTTTTTAGCTTCTATATCATTTGACTTTAAGCCTAAACTTACGCTCCTTTTATGAGCAGCTGACGTATATTCCCCCGGAATTTATATAGCTGACTATGATTTTTTAATATTTCACAATTGCAAGAAACTAAATAAAAAGTTTCAGCTTTGGTAGTAGAAGAACTGCTTCTTTTACTTTTATATAACCGTGAAACAGTTCTTTCACTTTTTTAAATTTTTAATGGACTTTTAAGGCACCACCCAAGTTAGCTCCACCGCGGCCCGCGGGTGCGATAGCTGACGGTCGTTTCTTTGATTAGCAAAGTCATAACTACAATATATTGGTTAAGGATTGGTTAGAAAAACTGGGTGCGAAATTTTCTTTAAAATAATTCGAGAGGAGTTATCTGAATTCACACCTTAGCGCATTACATCTTTTTGATTTTTTTTTCAGTAAAGCGTCCTATAATCTAATAATTTTCAACATCTGTTTTATTTCAGAAAATACTATTAATTTTTGCGAACGAGTGATCAATTGAATTTTTTTTAATATATAATCAGTAGGTACCTGACATTGTGCTCACTATTTTTGCTTAATGTCCTAATAAGGTGAAGGAGGCCATCCCACCTAGTAAAGAGTCTGTCATTAAATTAAAAATGTAAAATATTGAATTTTTTAGCCTGATTCTTATAAATCTCTTTGTATCCTAAGGTACTCCAATGCTAATAAAACTTAATTTTAAACGTTCTTTTTGCATCTGACTTGCATGTAAATTTTATATTATTTATTCCGCACTCTGCCCCATCTCCTCTTCCTTCCTTTTTTTTTATTTTGTACCATATAAAGCCTGTAAAAGAAAGTTTCACTTTTTTTTCTTTTTACAGGCGAACGCAATACGTACACTGAAATCGGCGGACGCGGACTTCTTCAGGTTCACACAACGGACATTTTTGCGCTGACTGGTGTCTTGGTTGGGATGCCTTTGGACCATGCAGCAAACCGGGGTTAGGAACAACTAAAGGTGGGTGGACTTGTCCACCCACCGCAGGTATTAAACCGTCCACGGACGGTTTAATACCTGCCCTGGTGGTCACAAGGCAGTAGTAGCACTGAAGTGTCTGTTGAGAATTTCCAGCCATAATCCGCCCCTTGCAGGATCAACATTGGAGACGGGCTCTAATTCCGTGCGCTTGGAGGAGACTCGGGCTGTCCAAATTTTCATGTTCTCATATTTTAATCATTTCGTTATGGGCTGACGAGAACATGGGAGCAGAGCAACCTCATGGCTGGAAAGGCCAACACCTAAATAATTATATGGTAAGTCTGATTTAAATGTATGTATATGTCTATATATATATATATATATATATAATATATATGAAACAACGAAGGTTCCCTGTTCCTCTGCTGATCAATCGGGCCAGCAGCAAGTTCTCTCATAACGACAGAAAAGAATCTGTAAAAAGGGAAATCAATCTAAATGAATAATAATGGATCAAACAATAAAATATAACTAGTTTTTTAAGCTCTGTAATTTTTCCAGGAAATAAGCCTGCAGACTAGCGCTAATATTAAAAACTTATAACCAATACAGAATAAATTCCATTATTTCTTACATATATTTTCGGAACTGATCTTTGTAATTTCTGTACCGTAATAAGATAATGAAAAAGGAAACCATTTTTAAGAGGAGTAATCGAGATTCATCCCTACTATTTTTGTTTTTTAACATAGTTGTCCAGGATTTTATATGTAAAAATTTTTCTTTAAATAAGTTAAAACCCCCTAAAGCCACCAAAGGATAACTGTTAGTTGTGATTGAAAAGGACCTAACAAAATATTTTTACACATAATTAACGTATGTCCCATAAGTTTCGGGGAAAATATTAATACTCATATTTTGCATTCTTTTAATTTTAAATTGAATTATAAGTCGTTATTTCATTATTTATTGTTACATATAGATATAAACACAAATTGTTTAAAATTCCACTTTATTTAAACAAAAATATATTCGTTTACAATATATTCGACATGTTTCGCCAATATGGTGGCTTCTTCGGGAATGAAACAGATTTGGTACCAAGTGACAAGAGGTAGGTAAATAACTAGGGTTTGGGGATTTTACAGCAATAAACATTAGGTATTCTTAGAATAAATTTACCAAAGGAGAAGATCTTAGGTCTAATTGTCAATTTAACAGATGTTCAGAATTTTTAAGTTTATTTATTTCTAGAGATTCTAGCAAATCTAATTTACAACCCTTATTTTCTACATGAAGAATTTTGAAATTAGTATCAAAACTATGATTATTTTCTATTAAATGATTAGAATAATTTGAATCGGTTTTTTTATTTAAAAAACTTGAATGGTGTTCCTTGATTCTTTTTGAGAAACTTCTTCCCGATTGGCCTATATAGGTTTTTGGACAATCTACGCATGATAGTTGGTAGACGCCTGATTTGTTGTTTTTGTCTGTTTTTGTTTTATTGTTTTTTAGAAACTTTCCGGTTGAACAGTTTGTTTTAAATGCAATATTGGTGTCTAGGTTTTTGAGGAAACCTGCGATGTTTTTACTTGCCTGGCCAAAATATGTGATTAAGCAAAATTTTTTTGTTTCTTTTACTATAGGGAACACCATATTGATTGCTTTTTTATATAATTTTTTATTTAAAATGTTACTTATTGTGTCTGTTGTGTATCCATTATTGATGGCGATTTGTTTAATTATATTTAGTTCTTTAACATAATTTATTGTGTTTAAAGGATTAATCTGTGGATCGCATACTATGAAATGCTGCCAGTTTGTGTTGTATAGGATGACATGATGTGTTGTATATAGTTGTGTCAGTGTGTGTTGGTTTATGAAAAATTGAGAAGTTGTGTTTTCCATTATCTCGTAAAATTGTTAGATCGAGAAAATTTATAGAATTGTCTCTGTCTTGTTCTACGGTAAATTTTATATTTGGATGTAAGCTGTTTATAAAATTAATAAATTGTGTTAATTGTCTGTCAGAACCAATGAAACACGCTAAAACATCGTCGACATATCTATACCAATAAATAAACTTTTTAAAAAGGGGGTGTTCTTTTATAATATTTTCTAAGGAGTCCATAAATATCTCTGCCATATAAAAATTCACAAAAACGGTTTTCCTATAAGACCAGTCGTTTCATTCGCCATCAATAATGGATACACAGCAGACACAATAAGTAACATTTTAAATAAAAAATTATATAAAAAAGCAATCAATTATAGTTAAAGAAACAAAAAATTTTTGCTTAATCACATATTTTGGCCAGACAATTAAAAACATCGCAGGTTTCCTCAAAAACCTACACACCAATGTTGCATTTAAAACAAACTGTTCAACCGGAAAGTTTCTAAAAAACAATAAAACAAAAACAGACAAAAACAACAAATCAGGCGTCTACCAACTATCATGCGTAGATTGTCCAAAAACCTATATAGGCCAATCGGGAAGAAGTTTCTCAAAAAGAATCAAGGAACACCATTCAAGTTTTTTAAATAAAAAAGCCGATTCAAATTATTCTAATCATTTAATAGAAAATAATCATAGTTTTGATACTAATTTCAAAATTCTTGATGTAGAAAATAAGGGTTGTAAATTAGATTTGCTAGAATCTCTAGAAATAAATAAACTTAAAAATTCTGAACATCTGTTAAATTGCCAATTAGACCTAAGATCTTCTCCTTTGTTAAATTTATTCTAAGAATACCTAATGTTTATTGCTGTAAAATCCCCAAACCCTACTTATTTACCTACCTCTTGTCACTTGGTACCAAATCTGTTTCATTCCCGAAGAAGCCACCGTGTTGGCGAAACATGTCGAATATATTGTAAACGAATATATTTTTGTTTAAATAAAGTGGAATTTTAAACAATTTGTGTTTATGTCTATATGGAGTTCCACCAAGTAAAGGCAGAATCAATTCAATTATTTATTGTTATTAAAACTATACGTTTAAACTACAGATAAGGGTCCATGTTCTTCAGTAGCCACCTAGACTAACACCTTAAGAATAAAATTTGGTTAGATATTTTTAATGAAAAAAATTACTGATCAATTGTCAACCTCAGATACGACAGTGTTTATAGTTCTATTTCTTTTTGTTTCAGATTGCCTCACGCCGGGTTATTTTGGTGATAGGATGAGCATGGATATAATACGTTATAAAAAAATCATAATTTATTTTAAAATTAAGTTGCTAGAAGAACGCTATACGAAGCACCTGCGGTGCTCTTGACTCTAGGGCTTGTGAATATTGAGTGTGCCAATGCTTGATATTTTCAAGTTGTAAATTCAAAAGCCTGTAGATTATGCGTATAATTATCTGTAAAATTAGATTCTCTTTCATATTTCATTGCCATTTGACTATTACGCGTAGCACCTACAGAACTCTTGACTCTAGGGCTTGGGGAAATTGAGTATGCAAATGCTTGATATTTTCAAGTTGTAGATTCAAGAGCTTGTAGATGGTGCATATAACTATCTGTAAAATTAAATTTTCTTTCATTGCTAGTCGACTATTATGCGTAGCACCTATAGAACTCTTGATTCTAGGGTTTGGAAAAATGGAGTATGCGAATGCTTGATATTTTCAAGCTAAAGGCTCAAGAATCTGTAGATGGTGCGTACAGTTGTCTGTTAGTACCATTCTTGCCCTATCCATCAAAAACGTGCAAACAGAAGTGAAATACGGATCGTGGGTGGTCAGTGAAGATTCTGCTCTTTAAGGGATTGCCTAAACATCGTCGAAGTTTAGAAGCGTGATAGAGTTAGCCTTTGAAGACCATCGGATGTCTGGAAAGGGCTTAGGCAACCGATTTGCCAGGGTACGTCGACATCCCTTTGTTCGAACCTTGGAGAGTAGAATCGTGAAGAAAGAAAATGATGTCGTCGGGCCAATGGAGGAAGATAAGGAGGTGAATAATTTTATTTATTTATTTATAACCGTTTTATTATTTTTGTTAGGTCAATAGAGACTATAGAAAGTTCATATAATTTATTATGCTTTATTAATACCGTAAAATTAATTTAGTGCTGATAAAATAGGTTTATATGGGACGTTTTTAGGTTTTGGATTAAAAAACATACAGGGTGTCCGAAAAGTCTTAGTATGTCTTAGTATTAGTAAAGATAGAGACACCAGATTTTAGGTGTAACTTATTGGATAATAAATGTATTTTTCTAAGTAATTTAACTTTTTCAACCCCCTTGAGTGAACCTAGGGAGTTGTGGTCAAAAATTTTAAATTCAACCCTATGCCGTGTTGTGCCTCATTTTAAAGGTCTTAAAAAATAGTCGAGGTCCGTATTTTAATTCATTTTTAAATACCAGGCCTATAAAAATTAAAAATCGCGAAAGAAATTAAAATTTAAGTACCTACCTTTATTTTTCTTATTACTTTAAAAGTTGTTCAAACTGACCACCATGAACTTCTTGGCAGTAATAAAGTCGATTTTGGAACTCTGCCAAGCACCTGCCATTCTCGAAAATGTGAGAAGTAAATTCCAAAATTGATTTTATTACTGCCAAGATGGTGGTCATTTTGAATAGCTTTTAAGGTAATAAGAGAAATAACGGTATTTATTTTTTTTTTAATTTAAGAATTTAAAAACGAATTATGATACGGACCTTAGGTTTGCTGTAAAAGGTTTCTTTTTTGAAGACCTTTAAAATAAAGTACCACACGGCATAGGGTTGAATTTAAAAAAAATTACCTTAGCTCCCTATCGTCACCCATCAAGGGGGTGAAAAAAGTTATATCACATAAAAAAATAGATTTATTATCCAATAAAATACACTTAAAATTTGTTGTCTCTATCTTTACTAATAGCAAAGATATTTGCCCACACTAAGTCTTTCCGGACACCCTGTATAGTTCCTTAAAATAAACCTCATAAGATTTCTTTATAAGTCAAAAAGCAGCTCAAAAGTTGTATGAAATAGTAAATAGCTTTTTGTTTAACTAGGGAGGAAAGTGGCACTTTTCCCCCCGCATGTGAGGTTTGCTCTGCCAGAAGGACAGTAAACGCAAAGAGAGGAAAAGATGCTTTACTCCAGTGCAAAACATATGATTTTTTCTAACACTTCCGCGAAAACCTCCGAATAATAATGAAAAAGAAAAATTGTGTCTTCAAATACCTAATTATACTTGACATATTTTTATTAAAAAATGCTTAGTTAGCCTATTTTATATTTTTCAATAAATACAACAAATAATTTCATTTGAAGTGCCCACTAACAAAGCTAAAATCTTTAATCAAAAGAAAGAACATTTTAAAAAATTCAATTATCTAGTTAATCTAGTTGGTTCGAAACATCTCGATTCGAATCTAAGTACATATTAATGTAGTAATGTATTAATAAACATCAAACATATTTTAAGACCGCTTTTGTTTGAAATTTTTCACCGTTTTTAATAAATTTTTATCCAAAAATGAGAAATTTTGATGAAGATTTTATACCTACAGATATACCGGAAGGCAATAATATAAATTTAAAATAAATAAATTATCTGTACGTGAATATTTATTTAATTTTTACTTTTCCTCCCTAGGGCGAAAAATAACTTTTCCTCCCTAGAAAGAAAAATATCTTTTCCTACGTAGGGAGGAAAAGTGCCCCTTTTAAACCCAAAATTAGGGAGGAAAAGTAAATTTTTAATGAGGGTGTTAGAAAAATATGATCTACTTCATTATTTGGATCTGAAATAAGGAAAGAGACTAAATACATTTTTTTTTGTATTTTTATTCTGAGTGCCTAAGTACGTACATATATCTATACTTATTTTATACAAGTCATAGTCTTGAGTACACAATATAATAAAACACCGGCTAATTGTAAATTCCTACTCTGAATGAAAATATTCTTAAAATTAATTTTAAAATAAAAACACAAAGGGATAAAATAGATATTGTTCCACAAGCATTTCATTTTTTATACAAGGTAGTACATACACTACTCCAGTTAATCAACGCACCACAACGAATTTAACATAATTTTGGTAGCAATTTTCTTTTGACCCCTTAATCCGACTGTATAAACTTTCTTTTTAGGTTGTAGGTTCATTCTTTAAGAAAGTAAGTATACCAGTATTGTTTGAAAAAATCAATTTTGTACAGAATACAGGGGTCTAGCAAAAATGTTATTTTTCCCTAAAGTTGTAGCGCCCTCTAGATTAGATCAGCCATAACTGCATTTACAACTAGACTGTAGCCTCATCTACTCTTAACATTTTTTTAATTCATTCTGATCTCTCAATTATTGAAGGAGATACAGGATTTTTTAAACGGTGATATTTTTTACTTAATGTACTTTAAAAAATAACAACAAATAAAAATTACCGAATTATTTTATTAAGAAAATACAGCAATTATTATAAACCAATAAAATTTAAAGCAACACATTGAAGAACATACCTTAAAGATTAAAACATAATAACAGCTTAACGCCTACACATGCCTAATCTTATTCCATTTTGATCGAATCCATTCCAGATTTCAACAAGCCTCTGTCCTAAGTGTCCAAATTGTTTGGTGAAATTTTCGAAGTTCTTAGGCACCTACCAGGGATGTCCCATAGGTGTTAAATTGGATTTAAGTCCGGACTTCTTGCAAGCCCCACCAAACCCACGTCGTAAAAGCAATTTTTTGTTATTTTTCAAACACTTTAAGAAATCCTGTATCTCCTTCAATAATTGAGAGATTAGAGTGGATTAAAAAACAAAGTTGTAAATGTGAATCGCCGTTATGACTGGTCTAATCGACAGGGCACTACAAACTTTAGGGAAAAAGCAACATTATTATTAAGCCCCTACAAAGGACAAAGACTGATTGTTTTCAAACAGTAATGGTATACTTACTTTCCTAAAGAATGAACCTATAACCTAAAAAAAGTTCTTTACAGTCGGATATGATTTTTGGGCAGATTTAATGTAAAAGAGTTCATTTTGGCATACAATGGTTGATTTCCTAGATACAGGGTGTCAAAGTTTTAATTTTGTTCTAGCCTTTTACATTATATCTCCAACTATTTTTGAGATAATTGTTATAACGTTTGTACATGGCTAAATTTGAGCACTTTTTGATAAAATAGTATTAAAAACTTCCCAAATAATATACAGGGTAATATTTCTTCTGAGGTTTATAGTCTCTTTTACTCTGCTCCCGAATTTTTTTTTACGATGAGACTTACTACTCTTAATTAAATAATTACCGATTGTAATACTTGTATCTAAATAATTTTTCCTTTGTTTCAGGAACCTATTAAAACAATGTGTAAACGAGGCGCGAAATTCTTTCAGGGTGGCATAGGATACAAAAACCAACCTTTTTAACACGATATTTTAAAAGGTAAACGTTCTATGTTTGATCATTTTTAGTCTAACGTACAAAAATGATGAAGTCGAGGACATTCAATCCATTTGATTCTTTTTAGTCTAACGTACAGAAAGAATATAGTAGATTGATTATAAATCTTTTAGAATTTTTTATTTATTTGTAGTATACTTTGGAAGTTTGATTTCCTTTGACCTAAATACACACAATGTTTTAAAAGATTACGTCCTCTCAGTTTGTTCCTTTTTAGTCTAACGTACAGAAAGGTTGAAACTGATGACATCCAATCCGTTTGATCCCCTTTAGTCTAACGTACAAGATGGATGAAATAGATTGGTATCTTTTAAAATTTTTAATTGGTTTGTAGAATACTATTTGTATTTCTAGGTCTTATCAATTTCGTTCTTTTTAGTCTAACGTACAGAAAGGATAAAATTGACGACCTTCAGTCGATTTGATCTCTTTTAGTCTAACGTACAAAAGGGCTGAAATTGATTGAAATTATCTTTTACCTAATATATTTAATTCTGATTACATTTTAAAGAAAATACCTTAAGGTTGGTTTGCGTACTGTCCGACTGACGCTTTTAAAGGTTAATTGTTTCAAACGACAATTGTTTTTTGAAAATGCCATTAGAAGCTCAGGGAGGTGCGACCATGAAAGCTTAAAACCAGAATTCTAAATGTAAGGGACACAAGCCTAGAGGATTAGAGCAACCTGCTGAATTTGTAAAGGTAAGATATTTGATGCTTATAGATGGTCTATTTCTACATCTGTTCTAAGTTTTTAAATCCAGCGAATGATGTCATTGCTGTGTTTTGTTTCTTTTCAACATATTACAACATCTTATTTCCGATGAAGAAAGTTGCTGAATTTAAGAACACTCCTAAAAGAAGAAATTGACTGACTGACTGACTGACTGACATATCAACGCACAGCCCACACCGCTGGGTCTAGAAACTTGAAATTTTGCACAACTGATCATATGATCATTTCATCACCTTTTAATGATGTTAAAATTGTATTCTAAATGTTTTTCTCTGTTATTTCAGGTACGTGGTTCCATGCGTTCCTTTTCCAATCATCTTTAAACATTTCATCGTGTGTGCGTGGAATATCTGTGATATGAAGTGACTCAGGATACGCCCTTGAGGTAGTGAACAATACCCCCATAGTCTTTTGTCTATGGTGGTTAGAAGCCTTAAAGATGAAGAGACTTGATGGTGAAGCATTTGATGGTTTAGACTGTTTAGAGCCTTGATGATGAAGAGCTTCGATGGTGCAGAGCATCATTATCATTACTTATCCAATAGATAACTATTAAAAGGTATAACAGAAGATTTTATTTGGCTGTTACAGCAAGTATATTGTCGGTTTACAAGTAAAGCACACTTACGTCCAGTTGCACAAACAGTTTAATCAAGAATTAAACCAATTGGACACTTAATGTGACAGCCCTTATGTTAATGTCTCTGTGACTCTTAATGTCAATGTCAATTAAAATTATTACTTGATTTATTACTCCCATTTGCACCGCAATATTTAAACCAGGTTTAGCTTAATCCACGTTTAGAATGTTTCCTTGGTGCCTTCGTCTTGCAGCAAAGTAATCATTCTAGACATGTTTTGGGTTAAACCAAATTTAAACACTGCGGTGCAAATGGGAATAAAAGTTTTGAGCAAAAGGCCGAGTAATTTTTTTTCGATTTTGACTTATTTAGTAACATTTAAAAAAAAAATAAGGTGAATTGTGGATGCAGTATCCATTGTTTATGCCCACAGACAGAGAATATGATATTTTGGAAATTAAAACAAATTACTTTTGAAAGTTGGCTTTCTTGACATAATTAAATGTAAAGATTGAGATCCAATTTTCTCAAAACTACATTTTTATCTTGGTGTGTCTTGCTTGTTTGCCAATGATGTACAAGGCGAGTTTTTTTTTCTAAATTGTTACGAAGCGATATCTCGAAAACGGTTTAATTTTATTTCATGAAATCTGGTGAGATAATAGGGTGACGGGGGGGCATATTTAATCATATTTTTGGTATTTACTCCGTCTCTCTATTTTGAGGAGTGGGTGGGAACTTTGTAATTTTAAACGGGACGATGTACTTTTGTTTATAAAATTAGAATCTACGTAATAAACTACGTAGGTACGTGTACAATTTTTTTTGATTTGCTCTTTTTTTACGGAATCATGATTATTAGTCTGTCATACTTGAGAAGTTGTTCGAAATGTCCCCCTTCAACTTCCAAACACTGTCTCAGTCTTTTTCTAAATGAATTTCGTACCCGCTGTAACATTTCAAGTGTCACTAATCAGCAGGCGGATTCGGTCTTTATATCATCTACGGTTGTAGGTAAAGTCACCGTCATTTTGTCTTTTATAAAACCCCACAAGAAAAAGTCAAGGGGGTTAAAACGGGGGGCCTAGACTAATAATCGTTAAAACTTCAAAGTTCGCAACTGAAAACCAACCAAAAATTGTCTAACCATTTTATCTTGATATTTTCTTTATTTTTAGGCTTTCTAAGATTAATTGAAGAGAAATACTTTTTATAATGGAAAAATAACTAGTATCCATAATAATAAAATTACCATATATGAGAATCAATTGAATTTATAAAGAAAAGATAGCGAGATAGAAAAGATAGAAGAAAGAAAAAAAGATTGATGTTTGTTCCCTGGAATAAGTATTTAAATTGTCTGAACATTAATGGAATACATCCATAACCACTCTGTATCTATTTACTAATTTTTTATTTTTAGGTATAATTTACTTTTTTCTCGTCAGGTGTTAATATTATAACTAATTTTTCATTTTTAGGTATTAACTCTTTTTTTAGGTATGCAAAATATTTTGGTATTAAATATAATACATTCATAACCACCCTGTATCTATTTACTAATTTTGTATTTTTAGGTATAATTTACTTTTTTCTCTTCAGGTGTTAATATTATAACTAATTTTTCATTTTTAGGTATTAACTCTTTTTTAGGTATGCAAAATAATTTGGTATTAAATATAAGCGATACATTTTTAATTTTTAGCGATAAGTTTGGTTTTAGTCTTGCACATGCATTCTTTACCTTGTCATTGTCTGCGCAACAGTTACAAGGTAAACTTTGCGCGTGTGGATGAATTTCTTGTTTCAAAAAAGTAATCACCCGCCCCTTTATCCCTACTATTTTAGGGTTTTCGTCTTTTAATCATTTCCTAAAAAGAAACACGTAAATTTAACGCCAAAATGTTATACAAAAACTGGCATTTGTAGTTTACTAATTATTTTTTGGTTTTTAGGAAAAGAAGATACTTTTTTTTTAAACTAAGAACACACGTTGGGGGATTTTTTATTAATTAAATATCGATAACAATTATTGTTTTGGCTTTGGCTTTTCTACTTCACGTAATATTTAAAAAAATGTCCCAGGTGTTTTCTTGGCAGCTGTTTACTTTTCAGGTCTGGGTAGGTAAAATTGTTAACTAGTAAGCTGCTGTCTGTTGTTGTCCCTGCTCGGGGCCGTACAACACTGATGATGGTCAAGGAAGGCCGAAACAGTTGCCGACGCCTTGGAGGAATACTAAAAAAGGTACTGTAAAATTATTTTCTTACGATGTGTTTGCACAGGATCCACTAAGGTGAACCTTGATCAATCGATGCATTTCTAAAATTCTAAAACCTTCATATCATCAGTGTAATTTAATTTTGATTTTGCCCACGTGGAACCTGTGTACCAAACTAAATATACCAAAGTACTTGAAGGGTCAAGGGTCCAATACAAAATATGCCTAGTTAAATTTTATGTTTTATACGTGCAATGTGTTCTACATCTCGAGTGAACGCTTTTCGAGAGGGTCTGCCAGACTACTGCCAATCATGGCTGTCCTATCTTGTCAACGTTCTGTCGGGGAGCAGTCTTTCAAGATGTAGAATACGGCCCTAGTGGTGAATTTAGGCACTACTAGCAATTACTATTTTTTTTTTGAGCATATGGGGAATATCTTACGGTAATTTTAATTATACAGAAAGAACGCTTGTAAAAAATTACTACAGATGATGGCTGCTATTATTAAAATGAGGACATTGCATCCTTCAACTGTTAATTTGGGGTTTTAAACGATTGTCTATTAACTCCACTATTCTTTTTAGCTGTCTCAAAATTCAGGGAATTTCCTGTTGTATCATAAAAACAACACCTTGAGAGTCCTGATCTCGAAGTTGAGTGAAAATCTGATATACATACATATGTCCAATAGTGTGCTAACACCATTGTCACGTGAGGCTAACATCAACACTGATGCAAGCACTTGCATAGGTAAATATTTATTTAATAAAATATATTAGCATAAAGTTAAGACCTTAATTACAGAGTCTCTTAAATGTTCTCTACATATGGAAAACTTTTTTATTATTAATTTTACGAAAAAAAGTTACTCCTTATAATAGTTCTGTTTTCTGAGAAAAAATATTAACATTAATATTAACTAAGTATATATACAGGGTACGTTAGATATATCTGGCGAACCAGTTAAGCAATCGCTCTGAAAATTTGGTCGTTTACATAAACGAACATGCTCTACCTGTCTAAAATATTTTTGACAATGCAGTGTTGCCGCTTCTACTAAAAAGTAGTAGCAATTTTGATATTTTAAACCGAACACCAACCACGAGACTAAAAACTAAATTTTAATTTAAACGACTTTTCTTACAATTGATTTATTACAAAATTCTGGGATATTGCTTTAAAAAATGGCGGACGTAGCTGTAAACGTAAGTGGACAGATGGAAACACCTCCAGATCTGAAGAAAAACAGTAGTTTACCTAGGTGACCTATATTAATTTTTAAAATATTGTACTTTTATTAATATTTGGTTTGAACTTCTGCTTAGTTTCCTACAAATTCCAACACAAATACCTGACCCCAAAGAATGGATTCAGCAACAAAGACAGAATGTAAGGCCCTGGTTAGTTTTTGTACAAACATCAAATTTTCAGGTTCCTCCCTCGATACCTCGACTGGGAAAAAGAATCGTGAGAAAGGTGGAAAATTTTTTTAAGCAAGCTATTTATTTGTTTTCCTAGTATTAATTGTATATTGCTTGTAAGTAAATATCTGTTTATTAGAAATTTATATATGTCGTATCTTCTGCTAGTTCTATTAATTTTAATGTATGCTCTAAGTACATGAGAGAATATACCTAGGATATTTTTATTTCCATAAAATTCTTCAAAATTTCCAGTTCCCCCCGAGGGGCATTTAATACATTCGCTGCGACTTTGATGTTTAATAGCTCCGAAACCATACACCCTGTATAACAGAATTTTTTACCGAAGCTAGTCGCACTATCCCTCCATTAACCGGGAGAAAGTTTTTGCGCCCCCTCTGACCGTTTTCTAGAAAAAGAAATTGAAATGGTGAAAATGTCGAAGTCCATGACAACACACACACATTTTCTTCGATTAAGGGGGGGGTATATAGACGGATGGGCGGTCTTTAAAAAAGTAGCAAGTATGTATTTATATAAGGTTTTTAAAGGGGCTGAAATTTAACCGCCGAACTACTCGTTGAAGAATTGTTTGAAGGATTGTAGCTGGGGCCCTGAAAAATTGACAATGAAGGAGGGGGTTCAATCGTGTGTTTGTCCCATAGTACATGTACCTAGAAAAATTAAAAAAAGGTCTTAATGTGCTACAGCCCCATAGCCCCTCCAAGTGCCCCTTGACCTAAAGATTATTTAAAATAAGACTAATAGGAAAAATAATTATGTTCACAGCTTATTGCAGGAAGTACTTCTTCCAACATCTTTCTGGTTTTTCCCCAATTCCAACAAAATATTTGCTGTGATTCAGTCGGAATTGGGGAAAAACTAGAAAACTATTGGAAGAAGTACTTCCTGCAATAAAGTTACTATTCTTTTCTAATGGTTAATATGGAACAATGTAAAACCACTTTATCCAAGGGGTATATTGTATGTATAAGGGAAATTTGTTTGTTGTATTTGTCATTCAATCTCTTAGGGATTAAAAGTGTCACTTTATTCTTTAAAAAGCAGAATTAAAAAAACACTTTTAATCCGTGAAGTACAGTAAAAGGTTTCTTTTAGAGTCACATCACCTTTAATTTTGTTGGCTATAGCAGGTACATTCTATTCTGGCTATAAATTAAACAAAAGACATATGCAGAAGAAGCTGGTATTTTTTGGGAAAGAGCTTTCATTAGCACAACAATATGGACTAGTAGCGGTATGTTCCATGCCTGTGTATTATCTGGTTGGGGCACATGGAGCCATGTTTTGGGTCATAGGTAAGAGAATAAGCCACTGGGTGAGTCTTTGACTATTATGGGCTTTAATTTGGAATACTGACATTCTGTAGCCCAATATGGAAGATCACTAAATAAAGAAGATACAGTACATCCATATATTAAATAAAAATATTTTTGTAGGTGCTTCTGTAGTGATAATAACTCTACATGCAGCATTCTACAATATAGAAGCATTGATAACAAATAGCGATGACGAATTTCAATTGCTCGAGGAGGTTTCAATTTTCTTGAATATATATCAATTTTTGTATATAAGAAAGGTTTTGTAACTATACTGATTTTTTTTACCTAAACTAAATGAATAAATATAATTATTACGGATTAAAATTGATTTTTATTGCCTTTTTTGAACAATAGGTATTAAGTTTTTACCCTATGTTTCTGATGCCTACTTAGATTTCTTGAAACAATAATTAAAGTTAATAATTTTGTTTAACTCGTATAATTTTGGGGGATCTCGCTTCGCTCGTCCCTCAAACATTACACTCGTTAAACAAAGTAACGCATTTCCTAACCGGTTATATAAGCAGCTATTCTGGTATTTTTTTCATACGGGGATAGTTTAAGAGTAAATAATTTTTGTTGGGTTAGGCCACAAAAACGATGTGGAGGGTGTTCCTAAGTGAAATTTGTCCAAATCGGTGGATCGATAGGGGACTGAAGAACCTAATCAATCAGTCATGATCACCAAGATTCCCAGACTTAAATCCTCTTGATTTTTATTTCTGGGGACGCTTAAAGTCACTGGTTTATAAAACACCAGCAGAAAATGAGGAAGACCTAAAAAACCTAAGATGAAATTATTATAATGTAAAAAACCGAATAATCGGCGGCTTTCCAACAATAGGAAATACATCACCAACTGGTTACATAAATAGCTATTTTTATTTTGTGTGCTATAGTGATTCTCGGTAACATCTTAGATTTTAGACAATGGTCCATCTTTGTGTTACCTCTCTAGCTTTAGCCTGTAGCCTATATCCTACCCCCTAATATGAATTGTGTCCAAATAAACCTTTGTCTAAAACCCTTAAAGCCCATTTAGTAGGTTTGAGTGAAAAGCAAACATATTTTCATAATAAGATATTGCATGCGAGAATCGTCATTTTCACTAAAATGTGTTTTAACGCCATTCCGACATGTTAAACGGGTAATAATAAATAATAAAAATAGTAATTAAAATTTATTAATTATTATTCATCATCGATGTAAAAATCTGCACGTCTCTGGTCAAAAATCCAAAATCCCGTCGAAATGTAAGGCACAAGGAGTGTTGCGTATGTTTTATCAACTTTTTTTACCCAAGCTCGGCATCAATATAGTTTTTTTGCATAGACTCGAGAACAATTTTTTTGTCAAAATTTGTATCGATTGGAAAAACAAGTTACGATCACAAATCATTCTGTTTCCTGTGGTCGGCGGGCGAGGAGCTTCGCGCGCGTTCCTGGTGGAAGTTGTCCCGAGACAGCTTACGTCGTCATCAAGGGCTCCCCACTGGAATAGAATAGTCCGTGATAGTCTTCCCTGTTCTAATAATTTTGGAGTTCGGCTAAAAGCTTTCAAAACTGACGGTTTTATGAATAGACTCTGTCAGTTGTAGCGAATGTGTAGACGGCTACATAATTAATAGAATCGCAGGGGGGCTCGCGTTTCGTTCGTCCTAATATAAAGTTTTGCTCTGCTCCCAGATACCGTAAGTACCTTTTTATCGCTTTTGATTTTTATATGTATTTTTATGTATGTTACATGTATCATAAAACATAGCTCATAGCTCGACCATAGAATTACGTAATTTTATTGCCGGCTAACGGTACCTATATGATTACGAAATTTGGGGTTATGCGCAGAAAAAAATGGGTTTGATCAGGGGTTATGTAAAAGAAGGGAACGTACATGAGCGCTAATGGTGCCCTCTTGCAGATACAGATGCTAGTTGTTTCGTGCAACGAAACATCAAATTTTGAGAGGGGAAATCTAAAGTTCAAAATTGTGGTGTGTGTATTTTGTCTGGTGTGAACACACACGTTTTTCCAAAATACATTTTTTTTAAGTTTCTATTCAAACAATTTGAAGTTAAAAGTTCCCTCTCACGACTCGTGATGTATTTTTAGTTTTTAAGTTTTTTTTTTGATTTTAAAAGGACAATACAAGCATAGTGTCATAGTGTCAACTTTTGAAACATCTTACTTAAATTTTTAAATGGTTTTTCTTATTTTATTTTTTAAATTTATTTAAAGTATTGGCAAAAAGTTTATAAAAATGCATTAAGAAAGGGAATTCTCTCTATCTAAAAACTTTTATCCGTAAATTTTCCCCATATAGGTCAGGCGCGGATTTAGGGGGGGAGGGAATGCAAGGGGCGCGTGCCCCCCTAGACCCTTGTGCAAATAGGATTTCAATAGGGAATTTTATAAATAAAAAATGTATCATAAATATTAACCATTCGTACATATTCTACTAAATAGTATAAACAAAAATTTGCCGTTTATGTAAGTTCTATAATATATAAATTATACTACAAAAATATGAATAACAGATCTATAATACGAATGTTATATAAAAAATACAAGCCTTTTTCGACTTTTTTGATTCGCATCGATGGTTTCTGAAAACATTCCTTACTAAAGAAAACAAATCATCAAACAGGTTTTTTTTCGGAAAACATCTTTTTTGAGAACAATTTTTTTTGGAAAGACAGCTTTTTCGAAAACGGATTTACGAAACTTTTTGATAATATTTTCTGGAAAACCTATTTCGAAAGTAAATTTTTTAAAAATATCTTAACTGCTTTTTCATAAGATGCTCTTTTATAAACGAATTTATGAAATTCTCCAAAATACATATTTCGAAAGTACATTTTTTCAAAAGTTTTTAAAAATGTTTTTTTTTAATAGATACAATTTTCGAAAATGTATTTTTTCGAAAACTGTATTAGGCTATGAACTCTACTACTCTACTGCCTTGGAAATTGGTAAATAAAAAAAGACGAAAAACGATCCTGAATAAACCTAAACGAACCTTTTTTTGAGGTTGATCAAGTTTCCTTAGGTTTGGTACATTGCTTTCTCGTAAATATATTTTGTCAAAAGCCGTTGCTTGAATAAATAATATTCGAAAAGTGTTTTTTGAAAAAAATTAATCTCGAAAAAGATATTCTCTAAATAAATGTATTTTTGATAAGTGCTTGAAAAAATTTGAAAAGCTGGCTTTCGAAAAATTGTACTTAAGTATATCCCTTCAAATGAACAGAAGGCATAAATAAAAAAATGCTAGAATATTTACATTTTCATATTAATCAAACAGTTGGTCCTGTCGCGCGTATTGTTTTTTTAAACATTTTTTCGGTGTTAAATTAAGTAAATTTTATCGAAAAACAACTTTATCAAAATATGCTTATTGGGAAACGGATCTACAAAAT
Source organism: Philopedon plagiatum (assembly GCA_963971165.1). Lineage (NCBI taxonomy): Eukaryota > Metazoa > Arthropoda > Insecta > Coleoptera > Curculionidae > Philopedon > Philopedon plagiatum. The sequence continues at coordinate 20,236,676 of OZ020192.1, read as the reverse complement.
TTTTTCGAAAATATTTTTTTCAAAAAGAATTTTAAAACTACAATTTCCGAAAATATAGTTTTCCAAAAATTAAATTATGAACTCTACTAGCGTAGAAAATGTCAATAAAAAAAGACAGAAAAAGGTCATGAACTAACATCAACGAACCATTTTGGTTTTCGGTCAGGTTTGTTTTCTTGTGTCTGCTGTTCCTCTGTAGTAAATTACTTTTTTAAAAAAGCGTTTTTTTTTAAGATATGAATATTCAAGGTCTTTTTCGAAACAATAAAAAAATGTACTTTCAAGAAATATGTTTTAAAAAAATGTAGTTTCGAATAGTATAAGAATTTGAAAAGTTGATTTAAAAAAAAAAGTGTATTATCGAAAAAGTTCTGTTGTCGAAAAAATATATTTTCGAAAAAACGTGCTTCTAAAAAATGCGTTTTCGAAAAATGTTTGTATATCAGTCCAAATGGATAGAATGCACAAATAAAAAAATGCTAGAATATTTGTAAGTTAAGATGACCAACCGTTCTGGTTTCGCAAGAACAGGTTTAGATTTTTCGTTCAGTATGAAATAGTGTTCATTTCTTAGAACCTCAAACAATAAAAAAATGTCGAACGGGAACTTGCGCCTCCTCTTGACGAAATTCTAAATTTGCCCCTGATATAGAATAAAATGGGAACTACTTTCCCCAAGATTGGGATATTTTATAATATTTAAAAACTTTTAATATGACTGTATAGATAAAGATATATTAGGTATAGGAAAAAATAAATATATTAGCACCTTTAAAAAAAATCCTTAGGAACTAAAACTTTTTGTTAAACTTTTTAAACTTAAATTTGGTAGGTGGTGCATTTTTATTATTTTTTAAATAATCCATTTTAAATGGGAACAGAATACGGGTAAAGAATTTGTAACCACATAAAAATTTTTTTAATAAACTTTGCCTTTTAGTAAAATAAAATAAATTTTTAAAATGGATGATAATCACACAGCGCATATATCCTTACTAAATAAAATTTATTTAATAAATGTTTAGTTCCAAACATGAATAACTTGCTTTATAGTGCATATTATGGTTTTTTTACGTATATACATGTAGCTTAAATATAGTTTTGCGACATAGAAAAAATAACAAGCGCTCCATTTTTAAATTTATTTCAAATTTAAATTCCGGAGAAAATTTTTTTCAGATTTTTTTTATGTATATTTTGGCCATTCATTTTTTAAGATAATTATAAAAATACGCTCCGTAATAGGGGCCTCCAGTTTTATAATATGCTTAACTCTGTTGTTAGTAGTATCAGAGAATTGCACAGTTTGTCAAATATTAAAACCTGAATTTTTGAATTGCTGACGCACAACGCGTACAAAAAAAGTTTACATCTACATAAATAAAAGTTCTATAAACCATATTTATTATTATTATACCATTATTAATTTTGTCTGTTCATCGTTCTTATACTGCCAGAACTACTGAACTACTTACACTGAAATTTTTTGGTTTGCATAGGAATTTGCGAGTTTAAAAAGAATATTAAATGCGACTTCCAAAAATCGGAAAAGTTCACAAAAAAAAATTTTTTTGCTCATACTTTAAGTTGTGTAGGCATAAATAGGAAAAGTTCGATTTTATCTAGAAAAATAGAGAGCAAATACAGTTTTTACCAAAAAACAGCATTTTTGGGACGTGGTTGTGATTAATATAGTGCATCTTTTTTTAAAGCGGACCAAAGGATAGAGTAAAACTCTATGGTTTTACATGTGAAATTTTTAATCCCATGTTAGGTCCTGTTTTTTTAGAAGTATAGATATAAAACTTGCCACAAGTGAATTTTAGAATCTTAAAATTATATTCATTGGACATTTATGCCATACTAAAAAATGAATACAGGAAAAGAGGTAATTAACAAACCATTTTAAAAGTTTTGAGTATAGGACGTACTGGGGAGTAGAAGTATAGGTAGGTGTAGGGTGTAGGTGTTGTGATAAAAGACTTCGGGAAGAGGTTCATAACTCCTACGTTTTCGATATACAGCAGGCGCGGCCCGTGAAATTTTAACGTTGTATATCTCTGTTGCTACTTATGGGACCCATGCCAAGTTCAGGTTTTTTAATAATGACCCTACTAGGAATGTTTTGGCGAAGAAAAAAATATTTTGTAATTTGTGAAAAATAGTTGAATTTTTGAATTGACCCACCTGGGTAAAAAATTAAGACGCTTAGATATTTTATTTATTATTTTTTGTAAACACATTTTACATCATTTTTTCGACAATTCTTAAATTCCAATATATTTAACCATTTCCATACCCTGTACACGTCAGGCGCGGCTCGTGAAATTTTCAATTTCAATTCATCATTTCAATTTTCGACAATTCTTAAATTTTAAGAGAAAAAAATGTGTTAGTAGAAAGTTAGAGTCATTTGAATTTTCTTAAAGCTAAAATATAATTTAACAAAAAATTCAAATGGTTATAACTTTCTACTAGAACATTTTTTCTCTTAAAATTTAAGAATTGTCGACAAAATGATGTAAAATTTGTTTAGAAAAAATAATAAATAAAATATCTAAGCGTGTTGATTTTTTACCCAAGTGGTTCAATTCAAAAATTCAACTTTTTTTCGCAAATTTAAAAATAGTTTTTTTCTTTACCAAAAAATTCTTAGTAGGCTCACTATTAAAAAACCTGAATTTGGCATGGGTCCCATAAGTAGCGACAGAGATACACAACTTTGAAGTTTCACGGGCCGCGCCTGATATACAGGGTGTTAAAATATTGTTGTTGTTGTTTTTTGGATTAGTGGCTCTGGTTGAAATCAAATGGCCAAGTGTCAAAATATATTTAATTATTTCTTTAAATATAAAATAGGTCGCTAAGCAACTAATGTAAAAAAAATTAATCATCAAATCAATTTTTACTGTAATTATAGGAAAAAAGCAAGCATTTTAAGTTTCTGTTGGTACAAATTTTTGTTGATTCTAATTGTTAATATACAAAAAATAATATATAGTAATAAAAAAAGCTGAATCTTTAGATTTCGTTTTTTGAAAACCGTGAAATATTAAAAAATCATAGTCAGCTATTTAAATTCCGGGGAAATATACCTACGTCAGCTGCTCATAGAAGGAACGTAAGTTCAGGCTTAAACGGAAACGATATTACCGAAGCTAAAATTAAACTATATGATAGTTTATTAATAACATTACACGAAAACAATAGTCAGCTAACTGTATAGTGGGAGAAAGACCGTCAGCTGATATGAGTAGCGAGCTTGCTGAGAACCTATATACTCGAGGGCTGCGGTCTATAGTATTACATCAGCTGAAGGTTATTTCCTCGGGATACATTTAGCTAACTATTATTTTTATAGAGTATATACATATATTAGACTAATGCTTAATTGAATTTCAGCTTTGGTACTATTATACAAATACAAAAATTGAGTAATTGTTAGCTAGGATTTAACATCAGTTGGCGTTCAAATTTCGTTTTGCTAAAAATAAGAAAAATATACAAGCAAATTTACCGATATTATTGTTTCTAGTGAACGATAAATCATACCTAATAATTACTCAATCTTTGTATTTGTATAATAGTACCAAAACTGAAATTCAACTATGCATTAGTCTAATATACAGGGTGTTACGAAAATATGCTAAGAAATTTTAAGTGCAGATTCTACATCTAAAAATATGAAATTAAGTTTATATAAACATGGATCCTCAAACGCTTCTTTTTCGATATACAGGGTGTTTAATATTTTCAGACCTCGAGTATTCCGAAGAGATAGGAGAAATATGCGAATACGATTTAGAGGCATTTCCGGCATCTACTATAAACTTAAATCAATAAGCACTGTTTCCTGAACAAAACATATGTTTAAAAAAATTCATTTTAATTTTTTTGTAATTGTAAGAAATAAATTAATTTTTATGTCGAAAATGGTGCGTCAAAACGAAAAAGCTCAATATACACTTTTCACGCAGAATTAATTGGGCTTTAAGAGAACTATATCAATTTTGCAAAAAATCAGAGGCGGGCAATTGTTTTCGCTAAAAATAAAGACTTACCAGCAGGCACGCCACTGATGCAAGTACATTAGAAAATAAATTTTTGCACATAAAGGTACCCTTTGATTCCATACTGGCGTGTACTAAAATTCATGTCAATATCTTATCGCATTTTCGAGAAATTAAAAAGAAACATTTAAAAATTAAAATATTAAACACCGTGTAACTCGAAAAAAAAAAAGCGTTTGTGGAGCCATGTTTATATATACTTATTTTCATATTTTTGAATGTAGAATCTGCCGTTTAAATTTCTTATCTTTTTATAACACCCTGCATAGTGTCCGCCATTAAGTTGGCAGGGAAACATTTTTATTATTGATATTTTTAAAAAACTCTATTGGGGGTTTGTTTCTGCATGTCCGACCACCAAAAAATTTATTTTAACACATGTCATGTGATCACTGGTTTGGCGGGAATTTAAAAGAAACTTGACGGTGGTATCGAAAAATGCGTCAAATTGAGAAGATATCGAAAATTTTTGTTAAGAAAAATTGTTCAGAATTTACCGATAGTCTCGTATAGGTAAACTGCGATTGAAACTAGAATGGTACAGGAGCGTCAACTTCCGATCCTCTAATAAGCAGTATAAGACCGAAATCAAAAAAATCTACGAAACCATTTAGTCAGGAGACATTAGGCATGTTTCTTCCTGACTAAATGGTTTCGTAGATTTTTTGATTTCGGCTCGGATTTCGGTCTCATACTGCTTATTAGAGGATCGGAAGTTGACGCTCCTGTACCATTCTAGTTTGAATCGCAGTCTACCATGAACCATATTGAGAAAAAACTAAAAAATCCAAATTTTTTACCCGTGGCATACCTAGGAAAAATCATAAATTATTTTTTTACTTGAAAATAACTTAATTCAACTAAACTACATAGGTTTGTGTCAGAACTAATCAAATATTTGTGAAATAGACACTTTGCGGGAAATAAATTTAAAAAATACGGTCTGGTCGTGTCGCTATCTGTAGTCTTGCCTTGTAGGTATATTGTGCACATGAGCTTTTCCAAAATTTCGGAGCGCCAATAAAATTTAGACGATCTAAGAATTACCATTCAAACCTAATAGTACCGTATTTTTCATAATTAAATTTAGTATTTGTTAGTAACGAAATAATTTATGATTTTTCATAGCGATGGTCTAGGGCTTGCAATCCCGGACGTATATTTGGATCTCGGGATTTTTGGGATCGAAGAAACAAAATTCCGGAATCCCGAGATTGATCCCCAAAAATTGTAATATTAATAAAAATAAATTATTTTTATTTATAATATTAAAATTTTAATATGAAAACAAAACAAAATTTATGCAGAGGACATATTATAAAGGTATAAGAAGTAAAAATAATTTGAATTCTTATACATAAGTACTTAAATGAATCTTCCAGGATTGGCCATATCACGCGCTAAACATTGACCACGTTTCCAACGTAAAATGTCGATCCGATGGAACCGATCGGATGGAAGTTGTTAAAAACGAACCCCGTATTTATCGTCTATTTTTACAGCGGATCGACTAATCCAGATTTCAGTTCTCTAAAATTAAATAGGGAAAGAGCATAAAAAGAAAGAAATAAATATATTCTTATTTACCTTTAAAGCAACCGAAAATCGCGACAGTAATCAACAACATTCTTTCACGAGATAACAAGTGAATTTAGGTTTGATACTTACATTTCCAATTATATACAAAAAAAATTGAAATACTAAATACAACAAATTTAAAGGTTATGTTTATCCACAAAAAGAACATCTGCTGAAGGGTTAACTGTCAGTTGAATCCATTATTTATTCCAATTCCGTTCCTATCGCCAAAAATAATATTCCATCCACTTCAGTCAACTGAAATCATAAAAGTTATAGAATTGACTTGAACCACCGCATCCGATCGAAAATTCAATTCTACCCGTTTATAACGCAATTTTCGAGTGGATGCGGTTCCATCCGATGCGTTCGATCGCATCGAATCGTCCCGTTGGAAACGTGGTCATTGTTTTTAGGAAAAATACTGCAAATTATGCTAGCTTAAAGCGTTAATTTACTTAGGTTTTTTTGGACATATTTTATAACTTATTTATTCCGGGATTTAAGTGACTAATCGCGAGATTTTCCGGGACTGAATTTTTACCGGGATCCCGGGATTGCAAGCCCTAGGGTACGGTCACACATTATTTATAATTTTTTCTAAAAATTGATACATGGGATCCTCGGTGCATTCTGAACAATTTTTCTTTAGAAAATTTTTCGATATCTTTTGACTCATTTTTTTAGCTTCTATATCATTTGACTTTAAGCCTAAACTTACGCTCCTTTTATGAGCAGCTGACGTATATTCCCCCGGAATTTATATAGCTGACTATGATTTTTTAATATTTCACAATTGCAAGAAACTAAATAAAAAGTTTCAGCTTTGGTAGTAGAAGAACTGCTTCTTTTACTTTTATATAACCGTGAAACAGTTCTTTCACTTTTTTAAATTTTTAATGGACTTTTAAGGCACCACCCAAGTTAGCTCCACCGCGGCCCGCGGGTGCGATAGCTGACGGTCGTTTCTTTGATTAGCAAAGTCATAACTACAATATATTGGTTAAGGATTGGTTAGAAAAACTGGGTGCGAAATTTTCTTTAAAATAATTCGAGAGGAGTTATCTGAATTCACACCTTAGCGCATTACATCTTTTTGATTTTTTTTTCAGTAAAGCGTCCTATAATCTAATAATTTTCAACATCTGTTTTATTTCAGAAAATACTATTAATTTTTGCGAACGAGTGATCAATTGAATTTTTTTTAATATATAATCAGTAGGTACCTGACATTGTGCTCACTATTTTTGCTTAATGTCCTAATAAGGTGAAGGAGGCCATCCCACCTAGTAAAGAGTCTGTCATTAAATTAAAAATGTAAAATATTGAATTTTTTAGCCTGATTCTTGTAAATCTCTTTGTATCTTAAGGTACTCCAATGCTAATAAAACTTAATTTTAAACGTTCTTTTTGCATCTGACTTGCATGTAAATTTTATATTATTTATTCCGCACTCTGCCCCATCTCCTCTTCCTTCCTTTTTTTTATTTTGTACCATATAAAGCCTGTAAAAGAAAGTTTCACTTTTTTTTCTTTTTACAGGCGAACGCAATACGTACACTGAAATCGGCGGACGCGGACTTCTTCAGGTTCACACAACGGACATTTTTGCGCTGACTGGTGTCTTGGTTGGGATGCCTTTGGACCATGCAGCAAACCGGGGTTAGGAACAACTAAAGGTGGGTGGACTTGTCCACCCACCGCAGGTATTAAACCGTCCACGGACGGTTTAATACCTGCCCTGGTGGTCACAAGGCAGTAGTAGCACTGAAGTGTCTGTTGAGAATTTCCAGCCATAATCCGCCCCTTGCAGGATCAACATTGGAGACGGGCTCTAATTCCGTGCGCTTGGAGGAGACTCGGGCTGTCCAAATTTTCATGTTCTCATATTTTAATCATTTCGTTATGGGCTGACGAGAACATGGGAGCAGAGCAACCTCATCGCTGGAAAGGCCAACACCTAAATAATTATATGGTAAGTCTGATTTAAATGTATGTATATGTCTATATATATATATATATATATATATATATATATATATATATATATATATATATATATATATATATATAATAAATGTAAATGCGAAGATTTACTTCTTCGCTAGTGCAGCGAAAAGGCCGTGAATGAAAAATAAAAATAATTCACGGCCTTTTCGCTGCACTAGCGAAGAAGTAAATCTTCGCATTTACATTTATTATATTACCTATAGGCCAAGAAATCTTCCATTTTTCTACTATATATATATATATATATATATATATATATATATATATATATATATATAATATATATGAAACAACGAAGGTTCCCTGTTCCTCTGCTGATCAATCGGGCCAGCAGCAAGTTCTCTCATAACGACAGAATAGAATCTGTAAAAAGGGAAATCAATCTAAATGAATAATAATGGATCAAACAATAAAATATAACTAGTTAGTTTTTTAAGCTCTGTAATTTTTCCAGGAAATAAGCCTGCAGACTAGCGCTAATATTAAAAAGCTTATAACCAATACAGAATAAATTCCATTATTTCTTACATATATTTTCGGAACTGATCTTTGTAATTTCTGTACCGTAATAAGATAATGAAAAAGGAAACCATTTTTAAGAGGAGTAATCGAGATTCATCCCTACTATTTTTGTTTTTTAACATAGTTGTCCAGGATTTTATATGTAAAAATTTTTCTTTAAATAAGTTAAAACCCCCTAAAGCCACCAAAGGATAATTGTTAGTTGTGATTGAAAAGGACTTAACAAAATATTTTTACACATAATTAACGTATGTCCCATAAGTTTCGGGGAAAAATATTAATACTCATATTTTGCATTCTTTTAATTTTAAATTGAATTATAAGTCGTTATTTCATTATTTATTGTTACATATAGATATAAACACAAATTGTTTAAAATTCCACTTTATTTAAACAAAAATATATTCGTTTACAATATATTCGACATGTTTCGCCAACATGGTGGCTTCTTCGGGAATGAAACAGATTTGGTACCAAGTGACAAGAGGTAGGTAAATAAGTAGGGTTTGGGGATTTTACAGCAATAAACATTAGGTATTCTTAGAATAAATTTACCAAAGGAGAAGATCTTAGGTCTAATTGTCAATTTAACAGATGTTCAGAATTTTTAAGTTTATTTATTTCTAGAGATTCTAGCAAATCTAATTTACAACCCTTATTTTCTACATGAAGAATTTTGAAATTAGTATCAAAACTATGATTATTTTCTATTAAATGATTAGAATAATTTGAATCGGTTTTTTTATTTAAAAAACTTGAATGGTGTTCCTTGATTCTTTTTGAGAAACTTCTTCCCGATTGGCCTATATAGGTTTTTGGACAATCTACGCATGATAGTTGGTAGACGCCTGATTTGTTGTTTTTGTCTGTTTTTGTTTTATTGTTTTTTAGAAACTTTCCGGTTGAACAGTTTGTTTTAAATGCAATATTGGTGTCTAGGTTTTTGAGGAAACCTGCGATGTTTTTACTTGCCTGGCCAAAATATGTGATTAAGCAAAATTTTTTTGTTTCTTTTACTATAGGGAACACCATATTGATTGCTTTTTTATATAATTTTTTATTTAAAATGTTACTTATTGTGTCTGTTGTGTATCCATTATTGATGGCGATTTGTTTAATTATATTTAGTTCTTTAACATAATTTATTGTGTTTAAAGGATTAATCTGTGGATCGCATGCTATGAAATGCTGCCAGTTTGTGTTGTATAGGATGACATGATGTGTTGTATATAGTTGTGTCAGTGTGTGTTGGTTTATGAAAAATTGAGAAGTTGTGTTTTCCATTATCTCGTAAAATTGTTAGATCGAGAAAATTTATAGAATTGTCTCTGTCTTGTTCTACGGTAAATTTTATATTTGGATGTAAGCTGTTTATAAAATTAATAAATTGTGTTAATTGTCTGTCAGAACCAATGAAACACGCTAAAACATCGTCGACATATCTATACCAATAAATAAACTTTTTAAAAAGGGGGTGTTCTTTTATAATATTTTCTAAGGAGTCCATAAATATCTCTGCCATATAAAAATTCACAAAAACGGTTTTCCTATAAGACCAGTCGTTTCATTCGCCATCAATAATGGATACACAGCAGACACAATAAGTAACATTTTAAATAAAAAATTATATAAAAAAGCAATCAATTATAGTTAAAGAAACAAAAAAATTTTGCTTAATCACATATTTTGGCCAGGCAAGTAAAAACATCGCAGGTTTCCTCAAAAACCTACACACCAATGTTGCATTTAAAACAAACTGTTCAACCGGAAAGTTTCTAAAAAACAATAAAACAAAAACAGACAAAAACAACAAATCAGGCGTCTACCAACTATCATGCGTAGATTGTCCAAAAACCTATATAGGCCAATCGGGAAGAAGTTTCTCAAAAAGAATCAAGGAACACCATTCAAGTTTTTTAAATAAAAAAACCGATTCAAATGATTCTAATCATTTAATAGAAAATAATCATAGTTTTGATACTAATTTCAAAATTCTTGATGTAGAAAATAAGGGTTGTAAATTAGATTTGCTAGAATCTCTAGAAATAAATAAACTTAAAAATTCTGAACATCTGTTAAATTGCCAATTAGACCTAAGATCTTCTCCTTTGTTAAATTTATTCTAAGAATACCTAATGTTTATTGCTGTAAAATCCCCAAACCCTACTTATTTACCTACCTCTTGTCACTTGGTACCAAATCTGTTTCATTCCCGAAGAAGCCACCGTGTTGGCGAAACATGTCGAATATATTGTAAACGAATATATTTTTGTTTAAATAAAGTGGAATTTTAAACAATTTGTGTTTATGTCTATATGTAGTGATATGGAGTTCCACCAAGTAAAGGCAGAATCAATTCAATTATTTATTGTTATTAAAACTATACGTTTAAACTACAGATAAGGGTCCATGTTCTTCAGTAGCCACCTAGACTAATACCTTAAGAATAAAATTTGGTTAGATATTTTTAATGAAAAAAATTACTGATCAATTGTCAACCTCAGATACGACAGTGTTTATAGTTCTATTTCTTTTTGTTTCAGATTGCCTCACGCCGGGTTATTTTGGTGATAGGATGAGCATGGATATAATACGTTATAAAAAAATCATAATTTATTTTAAAATTAAGTTGCTAGAAGAACGCTATACGTAGCACCTGCGGTGCTCTTGACTCTAGGGCTTGTGAATATTGAGTGTGCCAATGCTTGATATTTTCAAGTTGTAAATTCAAAAGCCTGTAGATTATGCGTATAATTATCTGTAAGATTAGAGTCTCTTTCATATTTCATTGCCATTTGACTATTACGCGTAGCACCTACAGAACTCTTGACTCTAGGGCTTGGGGAAATTGAGTATGCAAATGCTTAATATTTTCAAGTTGTAGATTCAAGAGCTTGTAGATGGTGCGTATAACTATCTGTAAAATTAAATTATCTTTCATTGCTAGTGGACTATTATGCGTAGCACCTATAGAACTCTTGATTCTAGGGTTTGGAAAAATTGAGTATGCGAATGCTTGATATTTTCAAGCTAAAGGCTCAAGAATCTGTAGATGGTGCATACAGTTGTCTGTTAGTACCATTCTTGCCCTATCCATCAAAAACGTGCAAACAGAAGTGAAATACGGATCGTGGGTGGTCAGTGAAGATTCTGCTCTTTAAGGGATTGCCTAAACATCGTCGAAGTTTAGAAGCGTGATAGAGTTAGCCTTTGAAGACCATCGGATGTCTGGAAAGGGCTTAGGCAACCGATTTGCCAGGGTACGTCGACATCCCTTTGTTCGAACCTTGGAGAGTAGAATCGTGAAGAAAGAAAATGATGTCGTCGGGCCAATGGAGGAAGATAAGGAGGTGAATAATTTTATTTATTTATTTATAACCGTTTTATCATTTTTGTTAGGTCAATAGAGACTCTAGAAAGTTCATATAATTTATTATGCTTTATTAATACCGTAAAATTAATTTAGTGCTGATAAAATAGGTTTATATGGGACGTTTTTAGGTTTTGGATTAAAAAACCTACAGGGTGTCCGAAAAGTCTTAGAATTAGTAAAGATAGAGACACCAGATTTTAGGTGTAACTTATTGGATAATAAATGTACTTTTCTAAGTAATTTAACTTTTTCAACCCCCTTGAGTGAACCTAGGGAGTTGAGGTCAAAAATTTTAAATTAAACCCTATGCCGTGTTGTGCCTCATTTTAAAGGTCTTAAGAAATAGTCGAGGTCCGTATCTTAATTCATTTTTAAATACCAAGGCTATAAAAATTAAAAATCGCGAAAGAAATTAAAATTTAAGTACCTACCTTTATTTTTCTTATTACTTTAAAAGTTGTTCAAACTGACCACCATGACCTTCTTGGCAGTAATAAAGTCGATTTTGGAACTCTGCCAAGCACCTGCCATTCTCGAAAATGTGAGAAGTAAATTCCAAAATTGATTTTATTACTGCCAAGATGGTGGTCATTTTGAATAGCTTTTAAGGTAATAAGAGAAATAACGGTATTTATTTTTTTTTTAATTTAAGAATTTAAAAACGAATTATGATACGGACCTTAGGTTTGCTGTAAAAGGTTTCTTTTTTGAAGACCTTTAAAATAAAGTACCACACGGCATAGGGTTGAATTTAAAAAAAATTACCTTAGCTCCCTATCGTCACCCCTCAAGGGGGTGAAAAAAGTTATATCACATAAAAAAATAGATTTATTATCCAATAAAATACACTTAAAATTTGTTGTCTCTATCTTTACTAATAGGAAAGATATTTGCCCACACTAAGTCTTTCCGGACACCCTGTATAGTTCCTTAAAATAAACCTCATAAGATTTCTTTATAAGTCAAAAAGCAGCTCAAAAGTTGTATGAAATAGTAAATAGCTTTGTGTTTAACTAGGGAGGAAAGTGGCACTTTTCCCCCCGCATGTGAGGTTTGCTCTGCCAGAAGGACAGTAAACGCAAAGAGAGGAAAAGATGCTTTACTCCAGTGCAAAACATATGATTTTTTCTAACACTTCCGCGAAAACCTCCGAATAATAATGAAAAAGAAAAATTGTGTCTTCAAATACCTAATTATACTTGACATATTTTTATTAAAAAATGCTTAGTTAGCCTATTTTATATTTTTCAATAAATACAACAAATAATTTCATTTGAAGTGCCCACTAACAAAGCTAAAATCTTTAATTAAAAGAAAGAACATTTTAAAAAATTCAATTATCTAGTTAATCTAGTTGGTTCGAAACATCTCGATTCGAATCTAAGTACATATTAACGTAGTAACGTATTAATAAACATCAAACATATTTTAAGACCGCTTTTGTTTCAAATTTTTCACCGTTTTTAATAAATTTTTATCCAAAAATGGAAGATTTTGATGAAGATTTTATACCTACAGATATACCGGAAGGCAATAATATAAATTTAAAATAAATAAATTATCTGTACGTGAATATTTATTTAATTTTTACTTTTCCTCCCTAGGGCGAAAAATAACTTTTCCTCCCTAGAAAGAAAAATATCTTTTCCTACGTAGGGAGGAAAAGTGCCCCTTTTAAACCCAAAATTAGGGAGGAAAAGTAAATTTTCAATGAGGGTGTTAGAAAAATATGATCTACTTCATTATTTGGATCTGAAATAAGGAAAGAGACTAAATACATTTTTTTTTGTATTTTTATTCTGAGTGCCTAAGTAGGTACATATATCCATACTTATTTTATACAAGTCATAGTCTTGAGTACACAATATAATAAAACACCGGCTAATTGTAAATTCCTACTCTGAATGAAAATATTCTTAAAATTAATTTTAAAATGAAAACACAAAGGGATAAGATAGATATTGTTCCACAAGCATTTCATTTTTTATACAAGGTAGTACATACACTACTCCAGTTAATCAACGCACCACAAACGAATTTATCATAATTTTGGTAGCAATTTTCTTTTGACCCCTTAATCCGACTGTATAAACTTTCTTTTTAGGTTGTAGGTTCATTCTTTAAGAAAGTAAGTATACCAGTATTGTTTGAAAAAATCAATTTTGTACAGAATACAGGGGTCTAACAAAAATGTTATTTTTCCCTAAAGTGGTAGCGCCCTGTAGATTAGATCAGCCATAACTGCATTTACAACTAGACTGTAGCCTCATCTACTCTTAACATTTTTTTAATTCATTCTGATCTCTCAATTATTGAAGGAGATACAGGATTTTTTAAACGGTGATATTTTTTACTTAATGTACTTTAAAAAATAACAACAAATAAAAATTACCGAATTATTTTATTAAGAAAATACAGCAATTATTATAAACCAATAAAATTTAAAGCAACACATTGAAGAACATACCTTAAAGATTAAAACATAATAACAGCTTAACGCCTACACATGCCTAATCTTATTCCATTTTGATCGAATCCATTCCAGATTTCAGCAAGCCTCTGTCCTAAGTGTCCAAATTGTTTGGTGAAATTTTCGAAGTTCTTAGGCACCTACCAGGGATGTCCCATAGGTGTTAAATTGGATTTAAGTCCGGACTTCTTGCAAGCCCCACCAAACCCACGTCGTAAAAGCAAGTTTTTGTTATTTTTCAAACACTTTAAGAAATCCTGTATCTCCTTCAATAATTGAGAGATTAGAGTGGATTAAAAAACAAAGTTGTAAATGTGAATCGCCGTTATGACTGGTCTAATCTACAGGGCACTACAAACTTTTGGGAAAAAGCAACATTATTATTAAGCCCCTACAAAGGACAAAGACTGATTGTTTTCAAACAGTAATGGTATACTTACTTTCCTAAAGAATGAACCTATAACCTAAAAAAAGTTCTTTACAGTCGGATATGATTTTTGGGCAGATTTAATGTAAAAGAGTTCATTTTGGCATACAATGGTTGATTTCCTAGATACAGGGTGTCAAAGTTTTAATTTTGTTCTAGCCTTTTACATTATATCTCCAACTATTTTTGAGATAATTGTTATAACGTTTGTACATGGCTAAATTTGAGCACTTTTTGATAAAATAGTATTAAAAACTTCCCAAATAATATACAGGGTAATATTTCTTCTGAGGTTTATAGTCTCTTCTACTCTGCTCCCGAATTTTTTTTTACGATGAGACTTACTACTCTTAATTAAATAATTACCGATTGTAATACTTGTATCTAAATAATTTTTCCTTTGTTTCAGGAACCTATTAAAACAATGTGTAAACGAGGCGCGAAATTCTTTCAGGGTGGCATAGGATACAAAAACCAACCTTTTTAACACGATATTTTAAAAGGTAAACGTTCTATGTTTGATCATTTTTAGTCTAACGTACAAAAATGATGAAGTCGAGGACATTCAATCCATTTGATTCTTTTTAGTCTAACGTACAGAAAGAATATAGTAGATTGATTATAAATCTTTTAGAATTTTTTATTTATTTGTAGTATACTTTGGAAGTTTGATTTCCTTTGACCTAAATACACACAATGTTTTAAAAGATTACGTCCTCTCGGTTTGTTCCTTTTTAGTCTAACGTACAGAAAGGTTGAAACTGATGACATCCAATCCGTTTGATCCCCTTTAGTCTAACGTACAAGATGGATGAAATAGATTGGTATCTTTTAAAATTTTTAATTGGTTTGTAGAATACTATTTGTATTTCTAGGTCTTATCAATTTCGTTCTTTTTAGTCTAACGTACAGAAAGGATAAAATTGATGACCTTCAGTCGATTTGATCTCTTTTAGTCTAACGTACAAAAGGGCTGAAATTGATTGAAATTATCTTTTACCTAATATATTTAATTCTGATTACATTTTAAAGAAAATACCTTAAGGTTGGTTTGCGTACTGTCCGACTGACGCTTTTAAAGGTTAATTGTTTCAAACGACAATTGTTTTTTGAAAATGCCATTAGAAGCTCAGGGAGGTGCGACCATGAAAGCTTAAAACCAGAATTCTAAATGTAAGGGACGACACAAGCCTAGAGGATTAGAGCAACCTGCTGAATTTGTAAAGGTAAGATATTTGATGCTTATAGATGGTCTATTTCTACATCTGTTCTAAGTTTTTAAATCCAGCGAATGATGTCATTGCTGTGTTTTGTTTCTTTTCAACATATTACAACATCTTATTTCCGATGAAGAAAGTTGCTGAATTTAAGAACACTCCTAAAAGAAGAAATTGACTGACTGACTGACTGACTGACATATCAACGCACAGCCCACACCGCTGGGTCTAGAAACTTGAAATTTTGCACAACTGATCATATGATCATTTCATCATCTTTTAATGATGTTAAAATTGTATTCTAAATGTTTTTTCTCTGTTGTTTCAGGTACGTGGTTCCATGCGTTCCTTTTCCAATCATCTTTAAACATTTCATCGCGTGTGCGTGGAATATCTGTGATATGAAGTGACTCAGGATACGCCCTTGAGGTAGTGAACAATACCCCCATAGTCTTTTGTCTATGGTGGTTAGAAGCCTTAAAGATGAAGAGACTTGATGGTGAAGCATTTGATGGTTTAGACTGTTTAGAGCCTTGATGATGAAGAGCTTCGATGGTGCAGAGCATCATTATCATTACTTATCCAATAGATAACTATTAAAAGGTATAACAGAAGATTTTATTTGGCTGTTACAGCAAGTATATTGTCGGTTTACAAGTAAAGCACACTTACGTCCAGTTGCACAAACAGTTTAATCAAGAATTAAACCAATTGGACACTTAATGTGACAGCCCTTATGTTAATGTCTCTGTGACTCTTAATGTCAATGTCAATTAAAATTATTACTTGATTTATTACTCCCATTTGCACCGCAATATTTAAACCAGGTTTAGCTTAATCCACGTTTAGAATGTTTCCTTGGTGCCTTCGTCTTGCAGCAAAGTAATCATTCTAGACATGTTTTGGGTTAAACCAAATTTAAACACTGCGGTGCAAATGGGAATAAAAGTTTTAAGCAAAAGGCCGAGTAATTTTTTTTCGATTTTGACTTATTTAGTAACATTTAAAAAAAAAATAAGGTGAATTGTGGATGCAGTATCCATTGTTTATGCCCACAGACAGAGAATATGATATTTTGGAAATTAAAACAAATTACTTTTGAAAGTTGGCTTTCTTGACATAATTAAATGTAAAGATTGAGATCCAATTTTCTCAAAACTACATTTTTATCTTGGTGTGTCTTGCTTGTTTGCCAATGATGTACAAGGCGAGTTTTTTTTTCTAAATTGTTACGAAGCGATATCTCGAAAACGGTTTAATTTTATTTCATGAAATCTGGTGAGATAATAGGGTGACGGGGGGGCATATTTAATCATATTTTTGGTATTTACTCCGTCTCTCTATTTTGAGGAGTGGGTGGGAACTTTGTAATTTTAAACGGGACGATATACTTTTGTTTATAAAATTAGAATCTACGTAATAAACTACGTAGGTACGTGTACAATTTTTTTGATTTGCTCTTTTTTTACGGAATCATGATTATTAGTCTGTCATAATTGAGAAGTTGTTCGAAATGTCCCCCTTCAACTTCCAAACACTGTCTCAGTCTTTTTCTAAATGAATTTCGTACCCGTTGTAACATTTCACGTGTCACTAATCAGCAGGCGGATTCGGTCTTTATATCATCTACGGTTGTAGGTAAAGTCACCGTCATTTTGTCTTTTATAAAACCCCACAAGAAAAAGTCAAGGGGGTTAAAACGGGAGGCCTAGACTAATAATCGTTAAAACTTCAAAGTTCGCAACTGATTTGAGTAGAAATAACGCATTTCCATGGAAACAATTAATAATTCTGAAATAAGTGAACTTGATTTATTGGTAAAATTTATTTATTTTTTAAATTTAATCAAAATTTAGTTAACCATAATTCCGTAACCAAAAGAGTAAATAAAAAAAAATTGCACCCCTACGAACGTAGCTTTTTACGTAGATTCGAATTTTATAAACAAAAGTACATCATCCCATTTAAAATTACAAAAACACCCCCCACCTTCCAAAATATAGAGAGGGGGTAAATGTCAAAAATATGTTTAAGGTTTATCCCTATCTCAATGTCAACTCACCAAAATTTCATGAAAATATTTTAAACAAAAGCTTGTATCAAAAGAGGGTGTTTTTCAATTTTCAATTTTGTTCAGTAATAGAAAATACTTCGTCTCTTTTCACCTTAAGTGTCTTTGCACCAAAAATTGTCTAACCATTTTATCTTGATATTTTCTTTTATTTTTAGGCTTTCTAAGATTAATTGAAGAGAAATACTTTTTATAATGGAAAAATAACTAGTATCCATAATAATAAAATTACCATATATGAGAATCAATTGAATTTATAAAGAAAAGATAGCGAGATAGAAAAGATAGAAGAAAGAAAAAAAGATTGATGTTTGTTCCCTGGAATAAGTATTTAAATTGTCTGAACATTAATGGAATACATCCATAACCACTCTGTATCTATTTACTAATTTTTTATTTTTAGGTATAATTTACTTTTTTCTCGTCAGGTGTTAATATTATAACTAATTTTTCATTTTTAGGTATTAACTCTTTTTTTAGGTATGCAAAATAATTTGGTATTAAATATAATACATTCATAACCACCCTGTATCTATTTACTAATTTTTTATTTTTAGGTATAATTTACTTTTTTCTCTTCAAGTGTTAATATTATAACTAATTTTTAATTTTTAGCGATAAGTTTGGTTTTAGTCTTGCACATGCATTCTTTACCTTGTCATTGTCTGCGCAACAGATACAAGGTAAACTTTGCGCGTGTGCATGAATTTCTTGTTTCAAAAAAGTAATCACCCGCCCCTTTATCCCTACTATTTTAGGGTTTTCGTCTTTTAATCATTTCCTAAAAAGAAACACGTAAATTTAACGCCAAAATGTTATACAAAAACTGGCATTTGTAGTTTACTAATTATTTTTTGGTTTTTAGGAAAAGAAGATACTTTTTTTTTAAACTAAGAACACACGTTGGGGGATTTTTTATTAATTAAATATCGATAACAATTATTGTTTTGGCTTTGGCTTTTCTACTTCACGTAATATTTAAAAAAATGTCCCAGGTGTTTTCTTGGCAGCTGTTTACTTTTCAGGTCTGGGTACGTAAAATTGTTAACTAGTAAGCGGCTGTCTGTTGTTGTCCCTGCTCGGGGCCGTACAACACTGATGATGGTCAAGGAAGGCCGAAACAGTTGCCGACGCCTTGGAGGAATACTAAAAAAGGTACTGTAAAATTATTTTCTTACGATGTGTTTGCACAGGATCCACTAAGGTGAACCTTGATCAATCGATGCATTTCTAAAATGGCACTACCTTCATATTATCAGTGTAATTTAATTTTGATTTTGCCCACGTGGAACCTGTGTACCAAACTAACTATACCAAAGTACTTGAAGGGTCAAGGGTCCAATACAAAATATGCCTAGTTAAATTTTATGTTTTATACGTGCAATGTGTTCTACATCTCGAGGGAACGCTTTTCGAGAGGGTCTGCCAGACTACTGCCAATCATGGCTGTCCTATCTTGTCAACGTTCTGTCGGGGAGCAGTCTTTCAAGATGTAGAATACGGCCCTAGTGGTGAATTTAGGCACTACTAGCAATTACTATTTTTTTTTTTGAGCATATGGGGAATATCTTACGGTAATTTTAATTATACAGAAAGAACGCTTGTAAAAAATTACTACAGATGATGGCTGCTATTATTAAAATGAGGACATTGCATCCTTCAACTGTTAATTTGGGGTTTTAAACGATTGTCTATTAACTCCTCTATTCTTTTTAGCTGTCTCAAAATTCAGGGAATTTCCTGTTCTATCATAAAAACAATACCTTGAGAGTCCTGATCTCGAAGTTGAGTGAAAATCTGATATACATACATATGTCCAATAGTGTGCTAACACCATTGTCACGTGAGGCTAACATCAACACTGATGCAAGCACTTGCATAGGTAAATATTTATTTAATAAAATATATTAGCATAAAGTTAAGACCTTAATTACAGAGTCTCTTAAATGTTCTCTACATATGGAAAACTTTTTTATTATTAATTTTACGAAAAAAAGTTACTCCTTATAAGAGTTCTGTTTTCTGAGAAAAAATATTAACATTAATATTAACTAAGTATATATACAGGGTACGTTAGATATATCTGGCGAACCAGTTAAGGAATCGCTCTGAAAATTTGGTCGTTTACATAAACGAACATGCTCTACCTGTCTAAAATATTTTTGACAATGCAGTGTTGCCGCTTCTACTAAAAAGTAGTAACAATTTTGATATTTTAAACCGAACACCAACCACGAGACTAAAAACTAAATTTTAATTTAAACGACTTTTCTTACAATTGATTTATTACAAAATTCTGGGATATTGCTTTAAAAAATGGCGGACGTAGCTGTAAACGTAAGTGGACAGATGGAAACACC
Source organism: Philopedon plagiatum (assembly GCA_963971165.1). Classification (NCBI taxonomy): domain Eukaryota; kingdom Metazoa; phylum Arthropoda; class Insecta; order Coleoptera; family Curculionidae; genus Philopedon; species Philopedon plagiatum. Next base: position 20,216,578 of record OZ020192.1, on the reverse strand, counting down.
TCCAGATCTGAAGAAAAACAGTAGTTTACCTAGGTGACCTATATTAATTTTTAAAATATTGTACTTTTATTAATATTTGGTTTGAACTTCTGCTTAGTTTCCTGCAAATTCCAACACAAATACCTGACCCCAAAGAATGGATTCAGCAACAAAGACAGAATGTAAGGCCCTGGTTAGTTTTTGTACAAACATCAAATTTTAAGGTTCCTCCCTCGATACCTCGACTGGGAAAAAGAATCGTGAGAAAGGTAGAATATTTTCAAGCAAACTATTTATTTGTTTTCCTAGTATTAATTGTATATTGCTTGTAAGTAAATATCTGTTTATTAGAAATTTGTATATGTCGTATCTTCTGCTAGTTCTATTAATTTTAATGTATGCTCTATGTACATGAGAGAATATACCTAGGATATTTTTATTTCCATAAAATTCTTCAAAATTTCCAGTTCCCCCCGAGGGGCATTTAATACATTCGCTGCGACTTTGATGTTTAATAGCTCCGAAACCATACACCCCGTATAACAGAATTTTTTACCGAAGCTAGTCGCACTATCCCTCCATTAACCGGGAGAAAGTTTTTGCGCCCCCTCTGACCGTTTTCTAGAAAAAGAAATTGAAATGGCGAAAATGTCAAAGTCCATGACAACACACACACATTTTCCTCGATTAAGGGGGGGTATATAGACGGATGGGCGGTCTTTAAAAAAGTAGCAAGTATGTATTTATATAAGGTTTTTAAAGGGGCTGAAATTTAACCGCCGAAATACTCGTTGAAGAATTGTTTGAAGGATTGTAGCTGGGGGCCCTGAAAAATTGACAATGAAGGAGGGGGTTCAATCGTGTGTTTGTCCCATAGTACATGTACCTAGAAAAATTTAAAAAAGGTCTTAATGTGCTACAGCCCCATAGCCCCTCCAAGTGCCCCTTGACCTAAAGATTATTTAAAATAAGACTAATAGGAAAAATAATTATGTTCACAGCTTATTGCAGGAAGTACTTCTTCCAACATCTTTCTGGTTTTTCCCCAATTCCAACAAAATATTTGCTGTGATTCAGTCGGAATTGGGGAAAAACTAGAAAACTATTGGAAGAAGTACTTCCTGCAATAAAGTTACTATTCTTTTCTAATGGTTAATATGGAACAATGTAAAACCACTTTATCCAAGGGGTATATTGTATGTATAAGGGAAATTTGTTTGTTGTATTTGTCATTCAATCTCTTAGGGATTAAAAGTGTCACTTTATTCCTTAAAAAGCAGAATTAAAAAAACACTTTTAATCCGTGAAGTACAGTAAAAGGTTTCTTTTAGAGTCACATCACCTTTAATTTTGTTGGCTATAGCAGGTACATTCTATTCTGGCTATAAATTAAACAAAAGCCATATGCAGAAGAAGCTGGTATTTTTTGGGAAAGAGCTTTCATTAGCACAACAATATGGACTAGTAGCGGTATGTTCCATGCCTGTGTATTATCTGGTTGGGGCACATGGAGCCATGTTTTGGGTCATAGGTAAGAGAATAAGCCACTGGGTGAGTCTTTGACTATTATGGGCTTTAATTTGGAATACTGACATTCTGTAGCCCAATATGGAAGATCACTAAATAAAGAAGATACAGTACATCCATATATTAAATAAAAATATTTTTGTAGGTGCTTCTGTAGTGATAATAACTCTACATGCAGCATTCTACAATATAGAAGCATTGATAACAAATAGCGATGACGAATTTCAATTGCTCGAGGAGGTTTCAATTTTCTTGAATATATATCAATTTTTGTATATAAGAAAGGTTTTGTAACTATACTGATTTTTTTTACCTAAACTAAATGAATAAATATAATTATTACGGATTAAAATTGATTTTTATTGCCTTTTTTGAACAATAGGTATTAAGTTTTTACCCTATGTTTCTGATGCCTACTTAGATTTCTTGAAACAATAATTAAAGTTAATAATTTTGTTTAACTCGTATAATTTTGGGGGATCTCGCTTCGCTCGTCCCTCAAACATTACACTCGTTAAACAAAGTAACGCATTTCCTAACCGGTTATATAAGCAGCTATTCTGGTATTTTTTTCATACGGGGATAGTTTAAGAGTAAATAATTTTTGTTGGGTTAGGCCACAAAAACGATGTGGAGGGTGTTCCTAAGTGAAATTTGTCGAAATCGGTGGATCGATAGGGGACTGAAGAACCTAATTAATCAGTCATGATCACCAAGATTCCCAGACTTAAATCCTCTTGATTTTTTTTATTTCTGGGGACGCTTAAAGTCACTGGTTTATAAAACACCAGCAGAAAATGAAGAAGACCTAAAAAACCTAAGATGAAATTATTATAATGTAAAAAACCGAATAATCGGCGGCTTTCCAACAATAGGAAATACATCACCAACTGGTTACATAAATAGCTATCTTTATTTTGTGTGCTATAGTGATTCTCGGTAACATCTTAGATTTTAGACAATGGTCCATCTTTGTGTTACCTCTCTAGCTTAGCCTGTAGCCTATATCCTACCCCCTAATATGAATTGTGTCCAAATAAACCTTTGTCTAAAACCCTTAAAGCCCATTTAGTAGGTTTGAGTGAAAAGCAAACATATTTTCATAATAAGATAATGCATGCGAGAATCGTCATTTTCACTAAAATGTGTTTTAACGCCATTCCGACATGTTAAACGGGTAATAATAAATAATAAAAATAGTAATTAAAATTTATTAATTATTATTCACCATCGATGTAAAAATCTGCACGTCTCTGGTCAAAAATCCAAAATCCCGTCGAAATGTAAGGCACAAGGAGTGTTGCGTATGTTTTATCAACTTTTTTTACCCAAGCTCGGCATCAATATAGTTTTTTTGCATAGACTCGAGAACAATTTTTTTGTCAAAATTTGTATCGATTGGAAAAACAAGTTACGATCACAAATCATTCTGTTTCCTGTGGTCGGCGGGCGAGGAGCTTCGCGCGCGTTCCTGGTGGAAGTTGTCCCGAGACAGCTTACGTCGTCATCAAGGGCTCCCCACTGGAATAGAATAGTCCGTGATAGTCTTCCCTGTTCTAATAATTTTGGAGTTCGGCTAAAAGCTTTCAAAACTGACGGTTTTATGAATAGACTCTGTCAGTTGTAGCGAATGTGTAGACGGCTAAATAATTAATAGAATCGCAGGGGGGCTCGCGTTTCGTTCGTCCTAATATAAAGTTTTGCTCTGCTGCCAGATACCGTAAGTACCTTTTTATCGCTTTTGATTTTTATATGTATTTTTATGTATGTTACATGTATCATAAAACATAGCTCGACCATAGAATTACGTAATTTTATTGCCGGCTAACGGTACCTATATGATTACGAAATTTGGGGTTATGCGCAGAAAAAAATGGGTTTGATCAGGGGTTATGTAAAAGAAGGGAACGTACATGAGCGCTAATGGTGCCCTCTTGCAGATACAGATGCTAGTTGTTTCGTGCAACGAAACATCAAATTTTGAGAGGGGAAATCTAAAGTTCAAAATTGTGGTGTGTGTATTTTGTCTGGTGTGAACACACACGTTTTTCCAAAATACATTTTTTTTAAGTTTCTATTCAAACAATTTGAAGTTAAAAGTTCCCTCTCACGACTCAAGATGTATTTTTAGTTTTTAAGTTTTTTTTTGTTTTTAAAAGGACAATACAAGCATAGAGTCATAGTGTCAACTTTTGAAACATCTTACTTAAATTTTTAAATGGTTTTTCTTATTTTATTTTTTAAATTTATTTAAAGTATTGGCAAAAAGTTTATAAAAATGCATTAAGAAAGGGAATTCTCTCTATCTAAAAACTTTTATCCGTAAATTTTCCCCATATAGGTCAGGCGCGGATTTAGGGGGGGAGGGAATGCAAGGGGCGCGTGCCCCCCTAGACCCTTGTGCAAATAGTATTTCAATAGGGAATTTTATAAATAAAAAATGTATCATAAATATTAACCATTCGTACATATTCTACTAAATAGTATAAACAAAAATTTGCCGTTTATGTAAGTTCTATAATATATAAATTATACTACAAAAATATGAATAACAGATCTATAATACGAATGTTATATAAAAAATACAAGCCTTTTTCGACTTTTTTGATTCGCATCGATGGTTTCTGAAAACATTCCTTACTAAAGAAAACAAATCATCAAACAGGTTTTTTTTCGGAAAACATCTTTTTTGAGCACAATTTTTTTGGAAAAACAGCTTTTTCGAAAACGGATTTACGAAACTTTTTGATAATATTTTCTGGAAAACCTATTTCGAAAGTAAATTTTTTAAAAATATCTTAACTGCTTTTTCATAAGATGCTCTTTTATAAACGGATTTATGAAATTCTCCAAAATACATATTTCCAAAGTACATTTTTTCAAAAGTTTTTAAAAATGTTTTTTTTTAATAGATACAATTTTCGAAAATGTATTTTTTCGAAAACTGTATTAGGCTATGAACTCTACTACTCTACTGCCTTGGAAATTGGTAAATAAAAAAAGACGAAAAACGATCGTGAATAAACCTAAACGAACCTTTTTTTGAGGTTGATCAAGTTTCCTTAGGTTTGGTAGGTACATTGCTTTCTCGTAAATATATTTTGTCAAAAGCCGTTGCTTGAATAAATAATATTCGAAAAGTGTTTTTTGAAAAAAATTCATCTCGAAAAAGATATTCTCTAAAAAATTGTATTTTTGATAAGTGCTTGAAAAAATTTGAAAAGTTGGCTTTCGAAAAACTGTACTTAAGTATATCCCTTCAAATGAACAGAAGGCATAAATAAAAAAAAGCTAGAATATTTACATTTTCATATTAATCAAACAGTTGGTCCTGTCGCGCGTACTGTTTTTTTAAACATTTTTTCGGTGTTAAATTAAGTAAATTTTATCGAAAAACAACTTCATCAAAATATGCTTATTGGGAAACGGATCTACAAAATTTTTTCGAAAATATTTTTTTCAAAAAGAATTTTAAAACTACAATTTCCGAAAATATAGTTTTCCAAAAATTAAATTATGAACTCTACTAGCGTAGAAAATGTCAATAAAAAAAGACAGAAAAAGGTCATGAACTAACATCAACGAACCATTTTGGTTTTCGGTCAGGTTTGTTTTCTTGTGTCTGCTGTTCCTCTGTAGTAAATTACTTTTTTAAAAAAGGGTTTTTTTTTAAGATATGAATATTCAAGGTATTTTTCGAAACAATAAAAAAATGTACTTTCAAGAAATATGTTTTAAAAAAATGTAGTTTCGAATAGTATAAGAATTTGAAAAGTTGATTTAAAAAAAAAACTGTGTTATCGAAAAAGTTCTGTTGTCGAAAAAATATATTTTCGAAAAAACGTGCTTTTAAAAAATGCGTTTTCGAAAAATGTTTGTATATCAGTCCAAATGGATAGAATGCACAAATAAAAAAATGCTAGAATATTTGTAAGTTAAGATGACCAACCGTTCTGGTTTCGCAAGAACAGGTTTAGATTTTTCGTTCAGTATGAAATAGTGTTTTTCTCCAAATGACATTAAAAGCGGCCTTTTAATGAATGACACTTGGCAGGCTTAGAAGTTGTACTTTTAATGCCTAGGCAGAAAAAGTCCAATTTTACTGCCTAGGCAGAAAAAGTTCGTTGCTAGGCAACCTTCCAAGTAATAATTTAAATCAAACTGGTTATTAAAATTGACAATGACATTAAGAAAACTCAAAATGATGCTGATGATAATAAACTGGTTTTATTGCATTAAAACTACAAACTGCAACTCGAAATTTTTATTTATTAGATATATTTATGGTGATTTGTGAACAATTATTTAATACAATTGAACTCTGTCCACTTCCCTCCTTTCCTTTGCGTGGAATTGGAACAAATTTGAAGAAAAAATTATATGTTTCACACGGCAGAAAAGCAGATTTAATGCCTTGGCTGGTTTCATAGCCTCGCTACGCTCGGCTATGAAACACCAGCCGCGGCATTAAATCTTGTGCTTTTATGCCTAGTAAAACAAATAACTATCATTTCTTAGAACCTCAAACAATAAAAAAATGTCGAACGGGAACTTGCGCCTCCTCTTGACGAAATTCTAAATTTGCCCCTGATATAGAATAAAAGGGGAACTACTTTCCCCAAGATTGGGATATTTTATAATATTTAAAAACTTTTAATATGACTGTATAGATAAAGATATATTAGGTATAGGAAAAAATAAATATATTAGCACCTTTAAAAAAATCCTTAGGAACTAAAACTTTTTGTTAAACTTTTTAAACTTAAATTTGGTAGGTGGTGCATTTTTATTATTTTTAAAATCATCCATTTTAAATGGGAACAGAATACGGGTAAAGAATTTGTAACCACATAAAAAATTTTTTAATAAACTTTGCCTTTTAGTAAAATAAAATAAATTTTTAAAATGGATGATAATCACACAGCGCATATATCCTTACTAAATAAAATTTATTTAATAAATGTTTAGTTCCAAACATGAATAACTTGCTTTATAGTGCATATTATGGTTTTTTTACGTATATACATGTAGCTTAAATATAATTTTGCGACATAGAAAAAATAACAAGCGCTCCATTTTTAAATTTATTTCAAATTTAAATTCCGGAGAAAAATTTTTTCAGATTTTTTTTATGGATATTTTGGCCATTCATTTTTTAAGATAAATATAAAAATTCGTTCCGTAATAGGGGCCTCCAGTTTTATAATATGCTTAACTCTGTTGTTAGTAGTATCAGAGAATTGCACAGTTTGTCAAATATTAAAACCTGAATTTTTGAATTGCTGACGCACAACGCGTACAAAAAAAGTTTACATCTACATAAATAAAAGTTCTATAAACCATATTTATTATTATTATACCATTATTAATTTTGTCTGTTCATCGTTCTTATACTGCCAGAACTACTGAACTACTTACACTGAAATTTTTTGGTTTGCATAGGAATTTGCGAGTTTAAAAAGAAAATTAAATGCGACTTCCAAAAATCGGAAAAGTTCACAAAAAAAATTTTTTTTGCAAAAGTTTACTTATACAACTAAAGGACTCATACTTTAAGTTGTGTAGGCATAAATAGGAAAAGTTCGATTTTATCTAGAAAAATATAGCGCAAATACAGTTTTTACCAAAAAACAGCATTTTTGGGACGTGGTTGTGATTAATATAGTGCATTTTTTTTTAAAGCGGACCACAGGATAGAGTAAAACTCTATGGTTTTACATGTGAAATTTTTAATCCCATGTTAGGTCCTTTTTTTTTAGAAGTATAGATATAAAGCTTGCCACAAGTGAATTTTAGAATCTTAAAATTATATTCATTTGACATTTATGCCATACTAAAAAATGAATACAGGAAAAGAGGTAATTAACAAACCATTTTAAAAGTTTTGAGTATAGGGTTTAGGACGTACTGGGGAGTAGAAGTATAGGTAGGTGTAGGGTGTAGGTGTTGTGATAAAAGACTTCGGGAAGAGGTTCATAACTCCTACGTTTTCGATATACAGCAGGCGCGGCCCGTGAAATTTTAACGTTGTATATCTCTGTTGCTACTTATGGGACCCATGCCAAGTTCAGGTTTTTTAATAATGACCCTACTAGGAATGTTTTGGCGAAGAAAAAAATATTTTGTAATTTGTGAAAAATAGTTGAATTTTTGAATTGACCCACCTGGGTAAAAAATTAAGACGCTTAGATATTTTATTTATTATTTTTTGTAAACACATTTTACATCATTTTTTCGACAATTCTTAAATTCCAATATATTTAACCATTTCCATACCCTGTACACGTCAGGCGCGGCTCGTGAAATTTTCAATTTCAATTCATCATTTCAATTTTCGACAATTCTTAAATTTTAAGAGAAAAAAATGTGTTAGTAGAAAGTTAGAGTCATTTGAATTTTCTTAAAGCTAAAATATAATTTAACAAAAAATTCAAATGGTTATAACTTTCTACTAGAACATTTTTTCTCTTAAAATTTAAGAATTGTCGACAAAATGATGTAAAATTTGTTTAGAAAAAATAATAAATAAAATATCTAAGCGTGTTGATTTTTTACCCAAGTGGTTCAATTCAAAAATTCAACTTTTTTTCGCAAATTTAAAAATAGTTTTTTTTTTACCAAAAAATTCTTAGTAGGCTCACTATTAAAAAACCTGAATTTGGCATGGGTCCCATAAGTAGCGACAGAGATACACAACTTTGAAGTTTCACGGGCCGCGCCTGATATACAGGGTGTTAAAATATTGTTGTTGTTGTTTTTTGGATTAGTGGCTCTGGTTGAAATCAAATGGCCAAGTGTCAAAATATATTTAATTATTTCTTTAAATATAAAATAGGTCGCTAAGCAACCAATGTAAAAAAAATTAATCATCAAATCAATTTTTACTGTAATTATAGGAAAAAAGCAAGCATTTTAAGTTTCTGTTGGTACAAATTTTTGTTGATTCTAATTGTTAATATACAAAAAATAATATATAGTAATAAAAAAAGCTGAATCTTTAGATTTCGTTTTTTGAAAACCGTGAAATATTAAAAAATCATAGTCAGCTATTTAAATTCCGGGGAAATATACCTACGTCAGCTGCTCATAGAAGGAACGTAAGTTCAGGCTTAAACGGAAACGATATTACCGAAGCTAAAATTAAACTATATGATAGTTTATTAATAACATTACACGAAAACAATAGTCAGCTAACTGTATAGTGGGAGAAAGACCGTCAGCTGATATGAGTAGCGAGCTTGCTGAGAACCTATATACTCGAGGGCTGCGGTCTATAGTATTACATCAGCTGAAGGTTATTTCCTCGGGATACATTTAGCTAACTATTATTTTTATAGAGTATATACATATATTAGACTAATGCTTAATTGAATTTCAGCTTTGGTACTATTATACAAATACAAAAATTGAGTAATTGTTAGGTAGGATTTAACATCAGTTGGCGTTCAAATTTCGTTTTGCTAAAAATAAGAAAAATATACAAGCAAATTTACCGATATTATTGTTTCTAGTGAACGATAAATCATACCTAATAATTACTCAATCTTTGTATTTGTATAATAGTACCAAAACTGAAATTCAACTATGCATTAGTCTAATATACAGGGTGTTACGAAAATATGCTAAGAAATTTTAAGTGCAGATTCTACATCTAAAAATATGAAATTAAGTTTATATAAACATGGATCCTCAAACGCTTCTTTTTCGATATACAGGGTGTTTAATATTTTCAGACCTCGAGTATTCCGAAGAGATAGGAGAAATATGCGAATACGATTTAGAGGCATTTCCGGCATCTACTATAAACTTAAATCAATAAGCACTGTTTCCTGAACAAAACATATGTTTAAAAAAATTCATTTTAATTTTTTTGTAATTGTAAGAAATAAATTAATTTTTATGTCGAAAATGGTGCGTCAAAACGAAAAAGCTCAATATACACTTTTCACGCAGAATTAATTGGGCTTTAAGAGAACTATATCAATTTTGCAAAAAATCAGAGGCGGGCAATTGTTTTCGCTAAAAATAAAGACTTACCAGCAGGCACGCCACTGATGCAAGTACATTAGAAAATAAATTTTTGCACATAAAGGTACCCTTTGATTCCATACTGGCGTGTACTAAAATTCATGTCAATATCTTATCGCATTTTCGAGAAATTAAAAAGAAACATTTAAAAATTAAAATATTAAACACCGTGTAACTCGAAAAAAAAAAAGCGTTTGTGGAGCCATGTTTATATATACTTATTTTCATATTTTTGAATGTAGAATCTGCCGTTCAAATTTCTTATCTTTTTATAACACCCTGCATAGTGTCCGCCATTAAGTTGGCAGGGAAACATTTTTATTATTGATATTTTTAAAAAACTCTATTGGGGGTTTGTTTCTGCATGTCCGACCACCAAAAAATTTATTTTAACACATGTCATGTGATCACTGGTTTGGCGGGAATTTAAAAGAAACTTGACGGTGGTATCGAAAAATGCGTCAAATTGAGAAGATATCGAAAATTTTTGTTAAGAAAAATTGTTCAGAATTTACCGATAGTCTCGTATAGGTAAACTGCGATTGAAACTAGAATGGTACAGGAGCGTCAACTTCCGATCCTCTAATAAGCAGTATAAGACCGAAATCAAAAAAATCTACGAAACCATTTAGTCAGGAGACATTAGGCATGTTTCTTCCTGACTAAATGGTTTCGTAGATTTTTTGATTTCGGCTCGGATTTCGGTCTCATACTGCTTATTAGAGGATCGGAAGTTGACGCTCCTGTACCATTCTAGTTTGAATCGCAGTCTACCATGAACCATATTGAGAAAAAACTAAAAAATCCAAATTTTTTACCCGTGGCATACCTAGGAAAAATCATAAATTATTTTTTTACTTGAAAATAACTTAATTCAACTAAACTACATAGGTTTGTGTCAGAACTAATCAAATATTTGTGAAATAGACACTTTGCGGGAAATAAATTTAAAAAATACGGTCTGGTCGTGTCGCTATCTGTAGTCTTGCCTTGTAGGTATATTGTGCACATGAGCTTTTCCAAAATTTCGGAGCGCCAATAAAATTTAGACGATCTAAGAATTACCATTCAAACCTAATAGTACCGTATTTTTCATAATTAAATTTAGTATTTGTTAGTAACGAAATAATTTATGATTTTTCATAGCGATGGTCTAGGGCTTGCAATCCCGGACGTATATTTGGATCTCGGGATTTTTGGGATCGAAGAAACAAAATTCCGGAATCCCGAGATTGATCCCCAAAAATTGTAATATTAATAAAAATAAATTATTTTTATTTATAATATTAAAATTTTAATATGAAAACAAAACAAAATTTATGCAGAGGACATATTATAAAGGTATAAGAAGTAAAAATAATTTGAATTCTTATACATAAGTACTTAAATGAATCTTCCAGGATTGGCCATATCACGCGCTAAACATTGACCACGTTTCCAACGTAAAATGTCGATCCGATGGAACCGATCGGATGGAAGTTGTTAAAAACGAACCCCGTATTTATCGTCTATTTTTACAGCGGATCGACTAATCCAGATTTCAGTTCTCTAAAATTAAATAGGGAAAGAGCATAAAAAGAAAGAAATAAATATATTCTTATTTACCTTTAAAGCAACCGAAAATCGCGACAGTAATCAACAACATTCTTTCACGAGATAACAAGTGAATTTAGGTTTGATACTTACATTTCCAATTATATACAAAAAAAATTGAAATACTAAATACAACAAATTTAAAGGTTATGTTTATCCACAAAAAGAACATCTGCTGAAGGGTTAACTGTCAGTTGAATCCATTATTTATTCCAATTCCGTTCCTATCGCCAAAAATAATATTCCATCCACTTCAGTCAACTGAAATCATAAAAGTTATAGAATTGACTTGAACCACCGCATCCGATCGAAAATTCAATTCTACCCGTTTATAACGCAATTTTCGAGTGGATGCGGTTCCATCCGATGCGTTCGATCGCATCGAATCGTCCCGTTGGAAACGTGGTCATTGTTTTTAGGAAAAATACTGCAAATTATGCTAGCTTAAAGCGTTAATTTACTTAGGTTTTTTTGGACATATTTTATAACTTATTTATTCCGGGATTTAAGTGACTAATCGCGAGATTTTCCGGGACTGAATTTTTACCGGGATCCCGGGATTGCAAGCCCTAGGGTACGGTCACACATTATTTATAATTTTTTCTAAAAATTGATACATGGGATCCTCGGTGCATTCTGAACAATTTTTCTTTAGAAAATTTTTCGATATCTTTTGACTCATTTTTTTAGCTTCTATATCATTTGACTTTAAGCCTAAACTTACGCTCCTTTTATGAGCAGCTGACGTATATTCCCCCGGAATTTATATAGCTGACTATGATTTTTTAATATTTCACAATTGCAAGAAACTAAATAAAAAGTTTCAGCTTTGGTAGTAGAAGAACTGCTTCTTTTACTTTTATATAACCGTGAAACAGTTCTTTCACTTTTTTAAATTTTTAATGGACTTTTAAGGCACCACCCAAGTTAGCTCCACCGCGGCCCGCGGGTGCGATAGCTGACGGTCGTTTCTTTGATTAGCAAAGTCATAACTACAATATATTGGTTAAGGATTGGTTAGAAAAACTGGGTGCGAAATTTTCTTTAAAATAATTCGAGAGGAGTTATCTGAATTCACACCTTAGCGCATTACATCTTTTTGATTTTTTTTTCAGTAAAGCGTCCTATAATCTAATAATTTTCAACATCTGTTTTATTTCAGAAAATACTATTAATTTTTGCGAACGAGTGATCAATTGAATTTTTTTTAATATATAATCAGTAGGTACCTGACATTGTGCTCACTATTTTTGCTTAATGTCCTAATAAGGTGAAGGAGGCCATCCCACCTAGTAAAGAGTCTGTCATTAAATTAAAAATGTAAAATATTGAATTTTTTAGCCTGATTCTTATAAATCTCTTTGTATCTTAAGGTACTCCAATGCTAATAAAACTTAATTTTAAACGTTCTTTTTGCATCTGACTTGCATGTAAATTTTATATTATTTATTCCGCACTCTGCCCCATCTCCTCTTCCTTCCTTTTTTTTATTTTGTACCATATAAAGCCTGTAAAAGAAAGTTTCACTTTTTTTTCTTTTTACAGGCGAACGCAATACGTACACTGAAATCGGCGGACGCGGACTTCTTCAGGTTCACACAACGGACATTTTTGCGCTGACTGGTGTCTTGGTTGGGATGCCTTTGGACCATGCAGCAAACCGGGGTTAGGAACAACTAAAGGTGGGTGGACTTGTCCACCCACCGCAGGTATTAAACCGTCCACGGACGGTTTAATACCTGCCCTGGTGGTCACAAGGCGGTAGTAGCACTGAAGTGTCTGTTGAGAATTTCCAGCCATAATCCGCCCCTTGCAGGATCAACATTGGAGACGGGCTCTAATTCCGTGCGCTTGGAGGAGACTCGGGCTGTCCAAATTTTCATGTTCTCATATTTTAATCATTTCGTTATGGGCTGACGAGAACATGGGAGCAGAGCAACCTCATCGCTGGAAAGGCCAACACCTAAATAATTATATGGTAAGTCTGATTTAAATGTATGTATATGTCTATATATATATATAATATATATGAAACAACGAAGGTTCCCTGTTCCTCTGCTGATCAATCGGGCCAGCAGCAAGTTCTCTCATAACGACAGAATAGAATCTGTAAAAAGGGAAATCAATCTAAATGAATAATAATGGATCAAACAATAAAATATAACTAGTTAGTTTTTTAAGCTCTGTAATTTTTCCAGGAAATAAGCCTGCAGACTAGCGCTAATATTAAAAAGCTTATAACCAATACAGAATAAATTCCATTATTTCTTACATATATTTTCGGAACTGATCTTTGTAATTTCTGTACCGTAATAAGATAATGAAAAAGGAAACCATTTTTAAGAGGAGTAATCGAGATTCATCCCTACTATTTTTGTTTTTTAACATAGTTGTCCAGGATTTTATATGTAAAAATTTTTCTTTAAATAAGTTAAAACCCCCTAAAGCCACCAAAGGATAATTGTTAGTTGTGATTGAAAAGGACTTAACAAAATATTTTTACACATAATTAACGTATGTCCCATAAGTTTCGGGGAAAAATATTAATACTCATATTTTGCATTCTTTTAATTTTAAATTGAATTATAAGTCGTTATTTCATTATTTATTGTTACATATAGATATAAACACAAATTGTTTAAAATTCCACTTTATTTAAACAAAAATATATTCGTTTACAATATATTCGACATGTTTCGCCAACATGGTGGCTTCTTCGGGAATGAAACAGATTTGGTACCAAGTGACAAGAGGTAGGTAAATAAGTAGGGTTTGGGGATTTTACAGCAATAAACATTAGGTATTCTTAGAATAAATTTACCAAAGGAGAAGATCTTAGGTCTAATTGTCAATTTAACAGATGTTCAGAATTTTTAAGTTTATTTATTTCTAGAGATTCTAGCAAATCTAATTTACAACCCTTATTTTCTACATGAAGAATTTTGAAATTAGTATCAAAACTATGATTATTTTCTATTAAATGATTAGAATAATTTGAATCGGTTTTTTTATTTAAAAAACTTGAATGGTGTTCCTTGATTCTTTTTGAGAAACTTCTTCCCGATTGGCCTATATAGGTTTTTGGACAATCTACGCATGATAGTTGGTAGACGCCTGATTTGTTGTTTTTGTCTGTTTTTGTTTTATTGTTTTTTAGAAACTTTCCGGTTGAACAGTTTGTTTTAAATGCAATATTGGTGTCTAGGTTTTTGAGGAAACCTGCGATGTTTTTACTTGCCTGGCCAAAATATGTGATTAAGCAAAATTTTTTTGTTTCTTTTACTATAGGGAACACCATATTGATTGCTTTTTTATATAATTTTTTATTTAAAATGTTACTTATTGTGTCTGTTGTGTATCCATTATTGATGGCGATTTGTTTAATTATATTTAGTTCTTTAACATAATTTATTGTGTTTAAAGGATTAATCTGTGGATCGCATGCTATGAAATGCTGCCAGTTTGTGTTGTATAGGATGACATGATGTGTTGTATATAGTTGTGTCAGTGTGTGTTGGTTTATGAAAAATTGAGAAGTTGTGTTTTCCATTATCTCGTAAAATTGTTAGATCGAGAAAATTTATAGAATTGTCTCTGTCTTGTTCTACGGTAAATTTTATATTTGGATGTAAGCTGTTTATAAAATTAATAAATTGTGTTAATTGTCTGTCAGAACCAATGAAACACGCTAAAACATCGTCGACATATCTATACCAATAAATAAACTTTTTAAAAAGGGGGTGTTCTTTTATAATATTTTCTAAGGAGTCCATAAATATCTCTGCCATATAAAAATTCACAAAAACGGTTTTCCTATAAGACCAGTCGTTTCATTCGCCATCAATAATGGATACACAGCAGACACAATAAGTAACATTTTAAATAAAAAATTATATAAAAAAGCAATCAATTATAGTTAAAGAAACAAAAAAATTTTGCTTAATCACATATTTTGGCCAGGCAAGTAAAAACATCGCAGGTTTCCTCAAAAACCTACACACCAATGTTGCATTTAAAACAAACTGTTCAACCGGAAAGTTTCTAAAAAACAATAAAACAAAAACAGACAAAAACAACAAATCAGGCGTCTACCAACTATCATGCGTAGATTGTCCAAAAACCTATATAGGCCAATCGGGAAGAAGTTTCTCAAAAAGAATCAAGGAACACCATTCAAGTTTTTTAAATAAAAAAACCGATTCAAATGATTCTAATCATTTAATAGAAAATAATCATAGTTTTGATACTAATTTCAAAATTCTTGATGTAGAAAATAAGGGTTGTAAATTAGATTTGCTAGAATCTCTAGAAATAAATAAACTTAAAAATTCTGAACATCTGTTAAATTGCCAATTAGACCTAAGATCTTCTCCTTTGTTAAATTTATTCTAAGAATACCTAATGTTTATTGCTGTAAAATCCCCAAACCCTACTTATTTACCTACCTCTTGTCACTTGGTACCAAATCTGTTTCATTCCCGAAGAAGCCACCGTGTTGGCGAAACATGTCGAATATATTGTAAACGAATATATTTTTGTTTAAATAAAGTGGAATTTTAAACAATTTGTGTTTATGTCTATATGTAGTGATATGGAGTTCCACCAAGTAAAGGCAGAATCAATTCAATTATTTATTGTTATTAAAACTATACGTTTAAACTACAGATAAGGGTCCATGTTCTTCAGTAGCCACCTAGACTAATACCTTAAGAATAAAATTTGGTTAGATATTTTTAATGAAAAAAATTACTGATCAATTGTCAACCTCAGATACGACAGTGTTTATAGTTCTATTTCTTTTTGTTTCAGATTGCCTCACGCCGGGTTATTTTGGTGATAGGATGAGCATGGATATAATACGTTATAAAAAAATCATAATTTATTTTAAAATTAAGTTGCTAGAAGAACGCTATACGTAGCACCTGCGGTGCTCTTGACTCTAGGGCTTGTGAATATTGAGTGTGCCAATGCTTGATATTTTCAAGTTGTAAATTCAAAAGCCTGTAGATTATGCGTATAATTATCTGTAAGATTAGATTCTCTTTCATATTTCATTGCCATTTGACTATTACGCGTAGCACCTACAGAACTCTTGACTCTAGGGCTTGGGGAAATTGAGTATGCAAATGCTTAATATTTTCAAGTTGTAGATTCAAGAGCTTGTAGATGGTGCGTATAACTATCTGTAAAATTAAATTATCTTTCATTGCTAGTGGACTATTATGCGTAGCACCTATAGAACTCTTGATTCTAGGGTTTGGAAAAATTGAGTATGCGAATGCTTGATATTTTCAAGCTAAAGGCTCAAGAATCTGTAGATGGTGCGTACAGTTGTCTGTTAGTACCATTCTTGCCCTATCCATCAAAAACGTGCAAACAGAAGTGAAATACGGATCGTGGGTGGTCAGTGAAGATTCTGCTCTTTAAGGGATTGCCTAAACATCGTCGAAGTTTAGAAGCGTGATAGAGTTAGCCTTTGAAGACCATCGGATGTCTGGAAAGGGCTTAGGCAACCGATTTGCCAGGGTACGTCGACATCCCTTTGTTCGAACCTTGGAGAGTAGAATCGTGAAGAAAGAAAATGATGTCGTCGGGCCAATGGAGGAAGATAAGGAGGTGAATAATTTTATTTATTTATTTATAACCGTTTTATCATTTTTGTTAGGTCAATAGAGACTCTAGAAAGTTCATATAATTTATTATGCTTTATTAATACCGTAAAATTAATTTAGTGCTGATAAAATAGGTTTATATGGGACGTTTTTAGGTTTTGGATTAAAAAACCTACAGGGTGTCCGAAAAGTCTTAGAATTAGTAAAGATAGAGACACCAGATTTTAGGTGTAACTTATTGGATAATAAATGTACTTTTCTAAGTAATTTAACTTTTTCAACCCCCTTGAGTGAACCTAGGGAGTTGAGGTCAAAAATTTTAAATTAAACCCTATGCCGTGTTGTGCCTCATTTTAAAGGTCTTAAAAAATAGTCGAGGTCCGTATCTTAATTCATTTTTAAATACCAAGGCTATAAAAATTAAAAATCGCGAAAGAAATTAAAATTTAAGTACCTACCTTTATTTTTCTTATTACTTTAAAAGTTGTTCAAACTGACCACCATGACCTTCTTGGCAGTAATAAAGTCGATTTTGGAACTCTGCCAAGCACCTGCCATTCTCGAAAATGTGAGAAGTAAATTCCAAAATTGATTTTATTACTGCCAAGATGGTGGTCATTTTGAATAGCTTTTAAGGTAATAAGAGAAATAACGGTATTTATTTTTTTTTTAATTTAAGAATTTAAAAACGAATTATGATACGGACCTTAGGTTTGCTGTAAAAGGTTTCTTTTTTGAAGACCTTTAAAATAAAGTACCACACGGCATAGGGTTGAATTTAAAAAAAATTACCTTAGCTCCCTATCGTCACCCCTCAAGGGGGTGAAAAAAGTTATATCAGATAAAAAAATAGATTTATTATCCAATAAAATACACTTAAAATTTGTTGTCTCTATCTTTACTAATAGGAAAGATATTTGCCCACACTAAGTCTTTCCGGACACCCTGTATAGTTCCTTAAAATAAACCTCATAAGATTTCTTTATAAGTCAAAAAGCAGCTCAAAAGTTGTATGAAATAGTAAATAGCTTTGTGTTTAACTAGGGAGGAAAGTGGCACTTTTCCCCCCGCATGTGAGGTTTGCTCTGCCAGAAGGACAGTAAACGCAAAGAGAGGAAAAGATGCTTTACTCCAGTGCAAAACATATGATTTTTTCTAACACTTCCGCGAAAACCTCCGAATAATAATGAAAAAGAAAAATTGTGTCTTCAAATACCTAATTATACTTGACATATTTTTATTAAAAAATGCTTAGTTAGCCTATTTTATATTTTTCAATAAATACAACAAATAATTTCATTTGAAGTGCCCACTAACAAAGCTAAAATCTTTAATTAAAAGAAAGAACATTTTAAAAAATTCAATTATCTAGTTAATCTAGTTGGTTCGAAACATCTCGATTCGAATCTAAGTACATATTAACGTAGTAACGTATTAATAAACATCAAACATATTTTAAGACCGCTTTTGTTTCAAATTTTTCACCGTTTTTAATAAATTTTTATCCAAAAATGGAAGATTTTGATGAAGATTTTATACCTACAGATATACCGGAAGGCAATAATATAAATTTAAAATAAATAAATTATCTGTACGTGAATATTTATTTAATTTTTACTTTTCCTCCCTAGGGCGAAAAATAACTTTTCCTCCCTAGAAAGAAAAATATCTTTTCCTACGTAGGGAGGAAAAGTGCCCCTTTTAAACCCAAAATTAGGGAGGAAAAGTAAATTTTCAATGAGGGTGTTAGAAAAGTATGATCTACTTCATTATTTGGATCTGAAATAAGGAAAGAGACTAAATACATTTTTTTTTGTATTTTTATTCTGAGTGCCTAAGTAGGTACATATATCCATACTTATTTTATACAAGTCATAGTCTTGAGTACACAATATAATAAAACACCGGCTAATTGTAAATTCCTACTCTGAATGAAAATATTCTTAAAATTAATTTTAAAATGAAAACACAAAGGGATAAGATAGATATTGTTCCACAAGCATTTCATTTTTTATACAAGGTAGTACATACACTACTCCAGTTAATCAACGCACCACAAACGAATTTATCATAATTTTGGTAGCAATTTTCTTTTGACCCCTTAATCCGACTGTATAAACTTTCTTTTTAGGTTGTAGGTTCATTCTTTAAGAAAGTAAGTATACCAGTATTGTTTGAAAAAATCAATTTTGTACAGAATACAGGGGTCTAACAAAAATGTTATTTTTCCCTAAAGTGGTAGCGCCCTGTAGATTAGATCAGCCATAACTGCATTTACAACTAGACTGTAGCCTCATCTACTCTTAACATTTTTTTAATTCATTCTGATCTCTCAATTATTGAAGGAGATACAGGATTTTTTAAACGGTGATATTTTTTACTTAATGTACTTTAAAAAATAACAACAAATAAAAATTACCGAATTATTTTATTAAGAAAATACAGCAATTATTATAAACCAATAAAATTTAAAGCAACACATTGAAGAACATACCTTAAAGATTAAAACATAATAACAGCTTAACGCCTACACATGCCTAATCTTATTCCATTTTGATCGAATCCATTCCAGATTTCAGCAAGCCTCTGTCCTAAGTGTCCAAATTGTTTGGTGAAATTTTCGAAGTTCTTAGGCACCTACCAGGGATGTCCCATAGGTGTTAAATTGGATTTAAGTCCGGACTTCTTGCAAGCCCCACCAAACCCACGTCGTAAAAGCAAGTTTTTGTTATTTTTCAAACACTTTAAGAAATCCTGTATCTCCTTCAATAATTGAGAGATTAGAGTGGATTAAAAAACAAAGTTGTAAATGTGAATCGCCGTTATGACTGGTCTAATCTACAGGGCACTACAAACTTTTGGGAAAAAGCAACATTATTATTAAGCCCCTACAAAGGACAAAGACTGATTGTTTTCAAACAGTAATGGTATACTTACTTTCCTAAAGAATGAACCTATAACCTAAAAAAAGTTCTTTACAGTCGGATATGATTTTTGGGCAGATTTAATGTAAAAGAGTTCATTTTGGCATACAATGGTTGATTTCCTAGATACAGGGTGTCAAAGTTTTAATTTTGTTCTAGCCTTTTACATTATATCTCCAACTATTTTTGAGATAATTGTTATAACGTTTGTACATGGCTAAATTTGAGCACTTTTTGATAAAATAGTATTAAAAACTTCCCAAATAATATACAGGGTAATATTTCTTCTGAGGTTTATAGTCTCTTCTACTCTGCTCCCGAATTTTTTTTTACGATGAGACTTACTACTCTTAATTAAATAATTACCGATTGTAATACTTGTATCTAAATAATTTTTCCTTTGTTTCAGGAACCTATTAAAACAATGTGTAAACGAGGCGCGAAATTCTTTCAGGGTGGCATAGGATACAAAAACCAACCTTTTTAACACGATATTTTAAAAGGTAAACGTTCTATGTTTGATCATTTTTAGTCTAACGTACAAAAATGATGAAGTCGAGGACATTCAATCCATTTGATTCTTTTTAGTCTAACGTACAGAAAGAATATAGTAGATTGATTATAAATCTTTTAGAATTTTTTATTTATTTGTAGTATACTTTGGAAGTTTGATTTCCTTTGACCTAAATACACACAATGTTTTAAAAGATTACGTCCTCTCGGTTTGTTCCTTTTTAGTCTAACGTACAGAAAGGTTGAAACTGATGACATCCAATCCGTTTGATCCCCTTTAGTCTAACGTACAAGATGGATGAAATAGATTGGTATCTTTTAAAATTTTTAATTGGTTTGTAGAATACTATTTGTATTTCTAGGTCTTATCAATTTCGTTCTTTTTAGTCTAACGTACAGAAAGGATAAAATTGATGACCTTCAGTCGATTTGATCTCTTTTAGTCTAACGTACAAAAGGGCTGAAATTGATTGAAATTATCTTTTACCTAATATATTTAATTCTGATTACATTTTAAAGAAAATACCTTAAGGTTGGTTTGCGTACTGTCCGACTGACGCTTTTAAAGGTTAATTGTTTCAAACGACAATTGTTTTTTGAAAATGCCATTAGAAGCTCAGGGAGGTGCGACCATGAAAGCTTAAAACCAGAATTCTAAATGTAAGGGACGATACAAGCCTAGAGGATTAGAGCAACCTGCTGAATTTGTAAAGGTAAGATATTTGATGCTTATAGATGGTCTATTTCTACATCTGTTCTAAGTTTTTAAATCCAGCGAATGATGTCATTGCTGTGTTTTGTTTCTTTTCAACATATTACAACATCTTATTTCCGATGAAGAAAGTTGCTGAATTTAAGAACACTCCTAAAAGAAGAAATTGACTGACTGACTGACTGACTGACATATCAACGCACAGCCCACACCGCTGGGTCTAGAAACTTGAAATTTTGCACAACTGATCATATGATCATTTCATCATCTTTTAATGATGTTAAAATTGTATTCTAAATGTTTTTTCTCTGTTGTTTCAGGTACGTGGTTCCATGCGTTCCTTTTCCAATCATCTTTAAACATTTCATCGCGTGTGCGTGGAATATCTGTGATATGAAGTGACTCAGGATACGCCCTTGAGGTAGTGAACAATACCCCCATAGTCTTTTGTCTATGGTGGTTAGAAGCCTTAAAGATGAAGAGACTTGATGGTGAAGCATTTGATGGTTTAGACTGTTTAGAGCCTTGATGATGAAGAGCTTCGATGGTGCAGAGCATCATTATCATTACTTATCCAATAGATAACTATTAAAAGGTATAACAGAAGATTTTATTTGGCTGTTACAGCAAGTATATTGTCGGTTTACAAGTAAAGCACACTTACGTCCAGTTGCACAAACAGTTTAATCAAGAATTAAACCAATTGGACACTTAATGTGACAGCCCTTATGTTAATGTCTCTGTGACTCTTAATGTCAATGTCAATTAAAATTATTACTTGATTTATTACTCCCATTTGCACCGCAATATTTAAACCAGGTTTAGCTTAATCCACGTTTAGAATGTTTCCTTGGTGCCTTCGTCTTGCAGCAAAGTAATCATTCTAGACATGTTTTGGGTTAAACCAAATTTAAACACTGCGGTGCAAATGGGAATAAAAGTTTTAAGCAAAAGGCCGAGTAATTTTTTTTCGATTTTGACTTATTTAGTAACATTTAAAAAAAAAATAAGGTGAATTGTGGATGCAGTATCCATTGTTTATGCCCACAGACAGAGAATATGATATTTTGGAAATTAAAACAAATTACTTTTGAAAGTTGGCTTTCTTGACATAATTAAATGTAAAGATTGAGATCCAATTTTCTCAAAACTACATTTTTATCTTGGTGTGTCTTGCTTGTTTGCCAATGATGTACAAGGCGAGTTTTTTTTTCTAAATTGTTACGAAGCGATATCTCGAAAACGGTTTAATTTTATTTCATGAAATCTGGTGAGATAATAGGGTGACGGGGGGGCATATTTAATCATATTTTTGGTATTTACTCCGTCTCTCTATTTTGAGGAGTGGGTGGGAACTTTGTAATTTTAAACGGGACGATGTACTTTTGTTTATAAAATTAGAATCTACGTAATAAACTACGTAGGTACGTGTACAATTTTTTTGATTTGCTCTTTTTTTACGGAATCATGATTATTAGTCTGTCATAATTGAGAAGTTGTTCGAAATGTCCCCCTTCAACTTCCAAACACTGTCTCAGTCTTTTTCTAAATGAATTTCGTACCCGTTGTAACATTTCACGTGTCACTAATCAGCAGGCGGATTCGGTCTTTATATCATCTACGGTTGTAGGTAAAGTCACCGTCATTTTGTCTTTTATAAAACCCCACAAGAAAAAGTCAAGGGGGTTAAAACGGGAGGCCTAGACTAATAATCGTTAAAACTTCAAAGTTCGCAACTGATTTGAGTAGAAATAACGCATTTCCATGGAAACAATTAATAATTCTGAAATAAGTGAACTTGATTTATTGGTAAAATTTATTTATTTTTTAAATTCAATCAAAATTTAGTTAACCATAATTCCGTAACCAAAAGAGTAAATAAAAAAAATTGCACCCCTACGAACGTAGCTTTTTACGTAGATTCGAATTTTATAAACAAAAGTACATCATCCCATTTAAAATTACAAAAACACCCCCCACCTTCCAAAATATAGAGAGGGGATAAATGTCAAAAATATGTTTAAGGTTTATCCCTATCTCAATGTCAACTCACCAAAATTTCATGAAAATATTTTAAACAAAAGCTTGTATCAAAAGAGGGTGTTTTTCAATTTTCAATTTTGTTCAGTAATAGAAAATACTTCGTCTCTTTTCACCTTAAGTGTCTTTGCACCAAAAATTGTCTAACCATTTTATCTTGATATTTTCTTTTATTTTTAGGCTTTCTAAGATTAATTGAAGAGAAATACTTTTTATAATGGAAAAATAACTAGTATCCATAATAATAAAATTACCATATATGAGAATCAATTGAATTTATAAAGAAAAGATAGCGAGATAGAAAAGATAGAAGAAAGAAAAAAAGATTGATGTTTGTTCCCTGGAATAAGTATTTAAATTGTCTGAACATTAATGGAATACATCCATAACCACTCTGTATCTATTTACTAATTTTTTATTTTTAGGTATAATTTACTTTTTTCTCGTCAGGTGTTAATATTATAACTAATTTTTCATTTTTAGGTATTAACTCTTTTTTTAGGTATGCAAAATAATTTGGTATTAAATATAATACATTCATAACCACCCTGTATCTATTTACTAATTTTTTATTTTTAGGTATAATTTACTTTTTTCTCTTCAAGTGTTAATATTATAACTAATTTTTCATTTTTAGGTATTAACTCTTTTTTAGGTATGCAAAATAATTTGGTATTAAATATAAGCGATACATTTTTAATTTTTAGCGATAAGTTTGGTTTTAGTCTTGCACATGCATTCTTTACCTTGTCATTGTCTGCGCAACAGATACAAGGTAAACTTTGCGCGTGTGCATGAATTTCTTGTTTCAAAAAAGTAATCACCCCCCCCCTTTATCCCTACTATTTTAGGGTTTTCGTCTTTTAATCATTTCCTAAAAAGAAACACGTAAATTTAACGCCAAAATGTTATACAAAAACTGGCATTTGTAGTTTACTAATTATTTTTTGGTTTTTAGGAAAAGAAGATACTTTTTTTAAAAACTAAGAACACACGTTGGGGGATTTTTTATTAATTAAATATCGATAACAATTATTGTTTTGGCTTTGGCTTTTCTACTTCACGTAATATTTAAAAAAATGTCCCAGGTGTTTTCTTGGCAGCTGTTTACTTTTCAGGTCTGGGTACGTAAAATTGTTAACTAGTAAGCGGCTGTCTGTTGTTGTCCCTGCTCGGGGCCGTACAACACTGATGATGGTCAAGGAAGGCCGAAACAGTTGCCGACGCCTTGGAGGAATACTAAAAAAGGTACTGTAAAATTATTTTCTTACGATGTGTTTGCACAGGATCCACTAAGGTGAACCTTGATCAATCGATGCATTTCTAAAATGGCACTACCTTCATATTATCAGTGTAATTTAATTTTGATTTTGCCCACGTGGAACCTGTGTACCAAACTAACTATACCAAAGTACTTGAAGGGTCAAGGGTCCAATACAAAATATGCCTAGTTAAATTTTATGTTTTATACGTGCAATGTGTTCTACATCTCGAGGGAACGCTTTTCGAGAGGGTCTGCCAGACTACTGCCAATCATGGCTGTCCTATCTTGTCAACGTTCTGTCGGGGAGCAGTCTTTCAAGATGTAGAATACGGCCCTAGTGGTGAATTTAGGCACTACTAGCAATTACTATTTTTTTTTTGAGCATATGGGGAATATCTTACGGTAATTTTAATTATACAGAAAGAACGCTTGTAAAAAATTACTACAGATGATGGCTGCTATTATTAAAATGAGGACATTGCATCCTTCAACTGTTAATTTGGGGTTTTAAACGATTGTCTATTAACTCCACTATTCTTTTTAGCTGTCTCAAAATTCAGGGAATTTCCTGTTGTATCATAAAAACAACACCTTGAGAGTCCTGATCTCGAAGTTGAGTGAAAATCTGATATACATACATATGTCCAATAGTGTGCTAACACCATTGTCACGTGAGGCTAACATCAACACTGATGCAAGCACTTGCATAGGTAAATATTTATTTAATAAAATATATTAGCATAAAGTTAAGACCTTAATTACAGAGTCTCTTAAATGTTCTCTACATATGGAAAACTTTTTTATTATTAATTTTACGAAAAAAAGTTACTCCTTATAAGAGTTCTGTTTTCTGAGAAAAAATATTAACATTAATATTAACTAAGTATATATACAGGGTACGTTAGATATATCTGGCGAACCAGTTAAGGAATCGCTCTGAAAATTTGGTCGTTTACATAAACGAACATGCTCTACCTGTCTAAAATATTTTTGACAATGCAGTGTTGCCGCTTCTACTAAAAAGTAGTAGCAATTTTGATATTTTAAACCGAACACCAACCACGAGACTAAAAACTAAATTTTAATTTAAACGACTTTTCTTACAATTGATTTATTACAAAATTCTGGGATATTGCTTTAAAAAATGGCGGACGTAGCTGTAAACGTAAGTGGACAGATGGAAACACCTCCAGATCTGAAGAAAAACAGTAGTTTACCTAGGTGACCTATATTAATTTTTAAAATATTGTACTTTTATTAATATTTGGTTTGAACTTCTGCTTAGTTTCCTACAAATTCCAACACAAATACCTGACCCCAAAGAATGGATTCAGCAACAAAGACAGAATGTAAGGCCCTGGTTAGTTTTTGTACAAACATCAAATTTTCAGGTTCCTCCCTCGATACCTCGACTGGGAAAAAGAATCGTGAGAAAGGTGGAAAATTTTTTTAAGCAAGCTATTTATTTGTTTTCCTAGTATTAATTGTATATTGCTTGTAAGTAAATATCTGTTTATTAGAAATTTATATATGTCGTATCTTCTGCTAGTTCTATTAATTTTAATGTATGCTCTAAGTACATGAGAGAATATACCTAGGATATTTTTATTTCCATAAAATTCTTCAAAATTTCCAGTTCCCCCCGAGGGGCATTTAATACATTCGCTGCGACTTTGATGTTTAATAGCTCCGAAACCATACACCCTGTATAACAGAATTTTTTACCGAAGCTAGTCGCACTATCCCTCCATTAACCGGGAGAAAGTTTTTGCGCCCCCTCTGACCGTTTTCTAGAAAAAGAAATTGAAATGGTGAAAATGTCGAAGTCCATGACAACACACACACATTTTCTTCGATTAAGGGGGGGTATATAGACGGATGGGCGGTCTTTAAAAAAGTAGCAAGTATGTATTTATATAAGGTTTTTAAAGGGGCTGAAATTTAACCGCCGAACTACTCGTTGAAGAATTGTTTGAAGGATTGTAGCTGGGGGCCCTGAAAAATTGACAATGAAGGAGGGGGTTCAATCGTGTGTTTGTCCCATAGTACATGTACCTAGAAAAATTAAAAAAAGGTCTTAATGTGCTACAGCCCCATAGCCCCTCCAAGTGCCCCTTGACCTAAAGATTATTTAAAATAAGACTAATAGGAAAAATAATTATGTTCACAGCTTATTGCAGGAAGTACTTCTTCCAACATCTTTCTGGTTTTTCCCCAATTCCAACAAAATATTTGCTGTGATTCAGTCGGAATTGGGGAAAAACTAGAAAACTATTGGAAGAAGTACTTCCTGCAATAAAGTTACTATTCTTTTCTAATGGTTAATATGGAACAATGTAAAACCACTTTATCCAAGGGGTATATTGTATGTATAAGGGAAATTTGTTTGTTGTATTTGTCATTCAATCTCTTAGGGATTAAAAGTGTCACTTTATTCTTTAAAAAGCAGAATTAAAAAAACACTTTTAATCCGTGAAGTACAGTAAAAGGTTTCTTTTAGAGTCACATCACCTTTAATTTTGTTGGCTATAGCAGGTACATTCTATTCTGGCTATAAATTAAACAAAAGACATATGCAGAAGAAGCTGGTATTTTTTGGGAAAGAGCTTTCATTAGCACAACAATATGGACTAGTAGCGGTATGTTCCATGCCTGTGTATTATCTGGTTGGGGCACATGGAGCCATGTTTTGGGTCATAGGTAAGAGAATAAGCCACTGGGTGAGTCTTTGACTATTATGGGCTTTAATTTGGAATACTGACATTCTGTAGCCCAATATGGAAGATCACTAAATAAAGAAGATACAGTACATCCATATATTAAATAAAAATATTTTTGTAGGTGCTTCTGTAGTGATAATAACTCTACATGCAGCATTCTACAATATAGAAGCATTGATAACAAATAGCGATGACGAATTTCAATTGCTCGAGGAGGTTTCAATTTTCTTGAATATATATCAATTTTTGTATATAAGAAAGGTTTTGTAACTATACTGATTTTTTTTACCTAAACTAAATGAATAAATATAATTATTACGGATTAAAATTGATTTTTATTGCCTTTTTTGAACAATAGGTATTAAGTTTTTACCCTATGTTTCTGATGCCTACTTAGATTTCTTGAAACAATAATTAAAGTTAATAATTTTGTTTAACTCGTATAATTTTGGGGGATCTCGCTTCGCTCGTCCCTCAAACATTACACTCGTTAAACAAAGTAACGCATTTCCTAACCGGTTATATAAGCAGCTATTCTGGTATTTTTTTCATACGGGGATAGTTTAAGAGTAAATAATTTTTGTTGGGTTAGGCCACAAAAACGATGTGGAGGGTGTTCCTAAGTGAAATTTGTCGAAATCGGTGGATCGATAGGGGACTGAAGAACCTAATCAATCAGTCATGATCACCAAGATTCCCAGACTTAAATCCTCTTGATTTTTATTTCTGGGGACGCTTAAAGTCACTGGTTTATAAAACGCCAGCAGAAAATGAAGAAGACCTAAAAAACCTAAGATGAAATTATTATAATGTAAAAAACCGAATAATCGGCGGCTTTTCAACAATAGGAAATACATCACCAACTGGTTACATAAATAGCTATCTTTATTTTGTGTGCTATAGTGATTCTCGGTAACATCTTAGATTTTAGACAATGGTCCATCTTTGTGTTACCTCTCTAGCTTTAGCCTGTAGCCTATATCCTACCCCCTAATATGAATTGTGTCCAAATAAACCTTTGTCTAAAACCCTTAAAGCCCATTTAGTAGGTTTGAGTGAAAAACAAACATATTTTCATAATAAGATATTGCATGCGAGAATCGTCATTTTCACTAAAATGTGTTTTAACGCCATTCCGACATGTTAAACGGGTAATAATAAATAATAAAAATAGTAATTAAAATTTATTAATTATTATTCATCATCGATGTAAAAATCTGCACGTCTCTGGTCAAAAATCCAAAATCCCGTCGAAATGTAAGGCACAAGGAGTGTTGCGTATGTTTTATCAACTTTTTTTACCCAAGCTCGGCATCAATATAGTTTTTTTGCATAGACTCGAGAACAATTTTTTTGTCAAAATTTGTATCGATTGGAAAAACAAGTTACGATCACAAATCATTCTGTTTCCTGTGGTCGGCGGGCGAGGAGCTTCGCGCGCGTTCCTGGTGGAAGTTGTCCCGAGACAGCTTACGTTGTCATCAAGGGCTCCCCACTGGAATAGAATAGTCCGTGATAGTCTTCCCTGTTCTAATAATTTTGGAGTTCGGCTAAAAGCTTTCAAAACTGACGGTTTTATGAATAGACTCTGTCAGTTGTAGCGAATGTGTAGACGGCTACATAATTAATAGAATCGCAGGGGGGCTCGCGTTTCGTTCGTCCTAATATAAAGTTTTGCTCTGCTCCCAGATACCGTAAGTACATTTTTATCGCTTTTGATTTTTATATGTATTTTTATGTATGTTACATGTATCATAAAACATAGCTCGACCATAGAATTACGTAATTTTATTGCCGGCTAACGGTACCTATATGATTACGAAATTTGGGGTTATGCGCAGAAAAAAATGGGTTTGATCAGGGGTTATGTAAAAGAAGGGAACGTACATGAGCGCTAATGGTGCCCTCTTGCAGATACAGATGCTAGTTGTTTCGTGCAACGAAACATCAAATTTTGAGAGGGGAAATCTAAAGTTCAAAATTGTGGTGTGTGTATTTTGTCTGGTGTGAACACACACGTTTTTCCAAAATACATTTTTTTTAAGTTTCTATTCAAACAATTTGAAGTTAAAAGTTCCCTCTCACGACTCATGATGTATTTTTAGTTTTTAAGTTTTTTTTTTGTTTTTAAAAGGACAATACAAGCATAGAGTCATAGTGTCAACTTTTGAAACATCTTACTTAAATTTTTAAATGGTTTTTCTTATTTTATTTTTTAAATTTATTTAAAGTATTGGCAAAAAGTTTATAAAAATGCATTAAGAAAGGGAATTCTCTCTATCTAAAAACTTTTATCCGTAAATTTTCCCCATATAGGTCAGGCGCGGATTTAGGGGGGGAGGGAATGCAAGGGGCGCGTACCCCCCTAGACCCTTGTGCAAATAGTATTTCAATAGGGAATTTTATAAATAAAAAATGTATCATAAATATTAACCATTCGTACATATTCTACTAAATAGTATAAACAAAAATTTGCCGTTTATGTAAGTTCTATAATATATAAATTATACTACAAAAATATGAATAACAGATCTATAATACGAATGTTATATAAAAAATACAAGCCTTTTTCGACTTTTTTGATTCGCACCGATGGTTTCTGAAAACGTTCCTTACTAAAGAAAACAAATCATCAAACAGGTTTTTTTTCGGAAAACATCTTTTTTGAGCACAATTTTTTTGGAAAAACAGCTTTTTCGAAAACGGATTTACGAAACTTTTTGATAATATTTTCTGGAAAACCTATTTCGAAAGTAAATTTTTTAAAAATATCTTAACTGCTTTTTCATAAGATGCTCTTTTATAAACGGATTTATGAAATTCTCCAAAATACATATTTCGAAAGTACATTTTTTCAAAAGTTTTTAAAAATGTTTTTTTTTAATAGATACAATTTTCGAAAATGTATTTTTTCGAAAACTGTATTAGGCTATGAACTCTACTACTCTACTGCCTTGGAAATTGGTAAATAAAAAAAGACGAAAAACGATCCTGAATAAACCTAAACAAACCTTTTTTTGAGGTTGATCAAGTTTCCTTAGGTTTGGTACATTGCTTTCTCGTAAATATATTTTGTCAAAAGCCGTTGCTTGAATAAATAATATTCGAAAAGTGTTTTTTGAAAAAAATTAATCTCGAAAAAGATATTCTCTAAAAAATTGTATTTTTGATAAGTGCTTGAAAAAATTTGAAAAGTTGGCTTTCGAAAAATTGTACTTAAGTATATCCCTTCAAATGAACAGAAGGCATAAATAAAAAAAAGCTAGAATATTTACATTTTCATATTAATCAAACAGTTGGTCCTGTCGCGCGTACTGTTTTTTTAAACATTTTTTCGGTGTTAAATTAAGTAAATTTTATCGAAAAACAACTTTATCAAAATATGCTTATTGGGAAACGGATCTACAAAATTTTTTCGAAAATATTTTTTTCAAAAAGAATTTTAAAACTACAATTTCCGAAAATATAGTTTTCCAAAAATTAAATTATGAACTCTACTAGCGTAGAAAATGTCAATAAAAAAAGACAGAAAAAGGTCATGAACTAACATCAACGAACCATTTTGGTTTTCGGTCAGGTTTGTTTTCTTGTGTCTGCTGTTCCTCTGTAGTAAATTACTTTTTTAAAAAAGGGTTTTTTTTTAAGATATGAATATTCAAGGTCTTTTTCGAAACAATAAAAAAATGTACTTTCAAGAAATATGTTTTAAAAAAATGTAGTTTCGAATAGTATAAGAATTTGAAAAGTTGATTTAAAAAAAAAACTGTGTTATCGAAAAAGTTCTGTTGTCGAAAAAATATATTTTCGAAAAAACGTGCTTTTAAAAAATGCGTTTTCGAAAAATGTTTGTATATCAGTCCAAATGGATAGAATGCACAAATAAAAAAATGCTAGAATATTTGTAAGTTAAGATGACCAACCGTTCTGGTTTCGCAAGAACAGGTTTAGATTTTTCGTTCAGTATGAAATAGTGTTCATTTCTTAGAACCTCAAACAATAAAAAAATGTCGAACGGGAACTTGCGCCTCCTCTTGACGAAATTCTAAATTTGCCCCTGATATAGAATAAAAGGGGAACTACTTTCCCGAAGATTGGGATATTTTATAATATTTAAAAACTTTTAATATGACTGTATAGATAAAGATATATTAGGTATAGGAAAAAATAAATATATTAGCACCTTTAAAAAAAATCCTTAGGAACTAAAAATTTTTGTTAAACTTTTTAAACATAAATTTGGTAGGTGGTGCATTTTTATTATTTTTTAAATCATCCATTTTAAATGGAAACAGAATACGGGTAAAGAATTTGTAACCACATAAAAATTTTTTTAATAAACTTTGCCTTTTAGTAAAATAAAATAAATTTTTAAAATGGATGATAATCACACAGCGCATATATCCTTACTAAATAAAATTTATTTAATAAATGTTTAGTTCCAAACATGAATAACTTGCTTTATAGTGCATATTATGGTTTTTTTACGTATATACATGTAGCTTAAATTTAATTTTGCGACATAGAAAAAATAACAAGCGCTCCATTTTTAAATTTATTTCAAATTTAAATTCCGGAGAAAATTTTTTTCAGATTTTTTTTATGGATATTTTGGCCATTCATTTTTTAAGATAAATATAAAAATACGCTCCGTAATAGGGGCCTCCAGTTTTATAATATGCTTAACTCTGTTGTTAGTAGTATCAGAGAATTGCACAGTTTGTCAAATATTAAAACCTGAATTTTTGAATTGCTGACGCACAGCGCGTACAAAAAAAGTTTACATCTACATAAATAAAAGTTCTATAAACCATATTTGTTATTATTATACCATTATTAATTTTGTCTGTTCATCGTTCTTATACTGCCAGAACTACTGAACTACTTACGCTGAAATTTTTTGGTTTGCATAGGAATTTGCGAGTTTAAAAAGAAAATTAAATGCGACTTCCAAAAATCGGAAAAGTTCACAAAAAAAAAATTTTTTGCAAAAGTTTACTTATACAACTAAAGGACTCATACTTTAAGTTGTGTAGGCACAAATAGGAAAAGTTCGATTTTATCTAGAAAAATATAGCGCAAATACAGTTTTTACCAAAAAACAGCATTTTTGGGACGTGGTTGTGATTAATATAGTGCATTTTTTTTTAAAGCGGACCAAAGGATAGAGTAAAACTCTATGGTTTTACATGTGAAATTTTTAATCCCATGTTAGGTCCTGTTTTTTTAGAAGTATAGATATAAAACTTGCCACAAATGAATTTTAGAATCTTAAAATTATATTCATTTGACATTTATGCCATACTAAAAAATGAATACAGGAAAAGAGGTAATTAACAAACCATTTTAAAAGTTTTGAGTATAGGGTTTAGGACGTACTGGGGAGTAGAAGTATAGGTAGGTGTAGGGTGTAGGTGTTGTGATAAAAGACTTCGGGAAGAGGTTCATAACTCCTACGTTTTCGATATACAGCAGGCGCGGCCCGTGAAATTTTAACGTTGTATATCTCTGTTGCTACTTATGGGACCCATGCCAAGTTCAGGTTTTTTAATAATGGCCCTACTAGGAATGTTTTGGCGAAGAAAAAAATATTTTGTAATTTGTGAAAAATAGTTGAATTTTTGAATTGACCCACCTGGGTAAAAAATTAGACGCTTAGATATTTTATTTATTATTTTTTGTAAACACATTTTACATCATTTTTTCGACAATTCTTAAATTCCAATATATTTAACCATTTCCATACCCTGTACACGTCAGGCGCGGCCCGTGAAATTTTCAATTTCAATTCATCATTTAAATTTTCGACAATTCTTAAATTTTAAGAGAAAAAAATGTGTTAGTAGAAAGTTAGAGTCATTTGAATTTTCTTAAAGATAAAATATAATTTAACAAAAAATTCAAATGGTTATAACTTTCTACTAGCACATTTTTTCTCTTAAAATATAAGAATTGTCGACAAAATGATGTAAAATTTGTTTAGAAAAAATAATAAATAAAATATCTAAGCGTGTTGATTTTTTACCCAAGTGGTTCAATTCAAAAATTCAACTTTTTTTCGCAAATTTAAAAATAGTTTTTTTCTTTACCAAAAAATTCTTAGTAGGCTCACTATTAAAAAACCTGAATTTGGCATGGGTCCCATAAGTAGCGACAGAGATACACAACTTTGAAGTTTCACGGGCCGCGCCTGATATACAGGGTGTTAAAATATTGTTGTTGTTGTTTTTTGGATTAGTGGCCCTGGTTGAAACCAAATGGCCAAGTGTCAAAATATATTTAATTATTTCTTTAAATATAAAATAGGTAGCTAAGCAACTAATGTAAAAAAAATTAATCATCAAATCAATTTTTACTGTAATTATAGGAAAAAAGCAAGCATTTTAAGTTTCTGTGGGTACAAATTTTTGTTGATTCTAATTGTTAATATACAAAAAATAATATATAGTAATAAAAAAAGCTGAATCTTTAGATTTCGTTTTTTGAAAACCGTGAAATATTAAAAAATCATAGTCAGCTATTTAAATTCCGGGGAAATATACCTACGTCAGCTGCTCATAGAAGGAACGTAAGTTCAGGCTTAAACGGAAACGATATTACCGAAGCTAAAATTAAACTATATGATAGTTTATTAATAACATTACACGAAAACAATAGTCAGCTAACTGTATAGTGGGAGAAAGACCGTCAGCTGATATGAGTAGCGAGCTTGCTGAGAACCTATATACTCGAGGGCTGCGGTCTATAGTATTACATCAGCTGAAGGTTATTTCCTCGGGATACATTTAGCTAACTATTATTTTTATAGAGTATATACATATATTAGACTAATGCTTAATTGAATTTCAGCTTTGGTACTATTATACAAATACAAAAATTGAGTAATTGTTAGCTAGGATTTAACATCAGTTGGCGTTCAAATTTCGTTTTGCTAAAAATAAGAAAAATATACAAGCAAATTTACCGATATTATTGTTTCTAGTGAACGATAAATCATACCTAATAATTACTCAATCTTTGTATTTGTATAATAGTACCAAAACTGAAATTCAACTATGCATTAGTCTAATATACAGGGTGTTACGAAAATATGCTAAGAAATTTTAAGTGCAGATTCTACATCTAAAAATATGAAATTAAGTTTATATAAACATGGATCCTCAAACGCTTCTTTTTCGATATACAGGGTGTTTAATATTTTCAGACCTCGAGTATTCCGAAGAGATAGGAGAAATATGCGAATACGATTTAGAGGCATTTCCGGCATCTACTATAAACTTAAATCAATAAGCACTGTTTCCTGAACAAAACATATGTTTAAAAAAATTCATTTTAATTTTTTTGTAATTGTAAGAAATAAATTAATTTTTATGTCGAAAATGGTGCGTCAAAACGAAAAAGCTCAATATACACTTTTCACGCAGAATTAGTTGGGCTTTAAGAGAACTATATCAATTTTGCAAAAAATCAGAGGCGGGCAATTGTTTTCGCTAAAAATAAAGACTTACCAGCAGGCACGCCAGTGATGCAAGTACATTAGAAAATAAATTTTTGCACATAAAGGTACCCTTTGATTCCATACTGGCGTGTACTAAAATTCATGTCAATATCTTATCGCATTTTCGAGAAATTAAAAAGAAACATTTAAAAATTAAAATATTAAACACCGTGTAACTCGAAAAAAAAAGCGTTTGTGGAGCCATGTTTATATATACTTATTTTCATATTTTTGAATGTAGAATCTGCCGTTCAAATTTCTTATCTTTTTATAACACCCTGCATAGTGTCCGCCATTAAGTTGGCAGGGAAATTTTTATTATTGATATTTTTAAAAAACTCTATTGGGGGTTTGTTTCTGCATGTCCGACCACCAAAAAATTTATTTTAACACATGTCATGTGATCACTGGTTTGGCGGGAATTTAAAAGAAACTTGACGGTGGTATCGAAAAATGCGTCAAATTGAGAAGATATCGAAAATTTTTGTTAAGAAAAATTGTTCAGAATTTACCGATAGTCTCGTATAGGTAAACTGCGATTGAAACTAGAATGGTACAGGAGCGTCAACTTCCGATCCTCTAATAAGCAGTATAAGACCGAAATCAAAAAAATCTACGAAACCATTTAGTCAGGAGACATTAGGCATGTTTCTTCCTGACTAAATGGTTTCGTAGATTTTTGATTTCGGCTCGGATTTCGGTCTCATACTGCTTATTAGAGGATCGGAAGTTGACGATCCTGTACCATTCTAGTTTGAATCGCAGTCTACCATGAACCATATTGAGAAAAAACTAAAAAATCCAAATTTTTACCCGTGGCATCGCTAGGAAAAATCATAAATTATTTTTTTACTTGAAAATAACTTAATTCAACTAAACTACATAGGTTTGTGTCAGAACTAATCAAATATTTGTGAAATAGACACTTTGCGGGAAATAAATTTAAAAAATACGGTCTGGTCGTGTCGCTATCTGTAGTCTTGCCTTGTAGGTATATTGTGCACATGAGCTTTTCCAAAATTTCGGAGCGCCAATAAAATTTAGACGATCTAAGAATTACCATTCAAACCTAATAGTACCGTATTTTTCATAATTAAATTTAGTATTTGTTAGTAACGAAATAATTTATGATTTTTCATAGCGATGGTCTAGGGCTTGCAATCCCGGACGTATATTTGGATCTCGGGATTTTTGGGATCGAAGAAACAAAATTCCGGAATCCCGAGATTGATCCCCAAAAATTGTAATATTAATAAAAATAAATTATTTTTATTTATAATATTAAAATTTTAATATGAAAACAAAACAAAATTTATGCAGAGGACATATTATAAAGGTATAAGAAGTAAAAATAATTTGAATTCTTATACATAATTACTTAAATGAATCTTCCAGGATTGGCCATATCACGCGCTAAACATTGTTTTTAGGAAAAATACTGCAAATTATGCTAGCTTAAAGCGTTAATTTACTTAGGTTTTTTTGGACATATTTTATAACTTATTTATTCCGGGATTTAAGTGACTAATCGCGAGATTTTCCGGGACTGAATTTTTACCGGGATCCCGGGATTGCAAGCCCTAGGGTACGGTCACACATTATTTATATTTTTTTCTAAAAATTGGTACATGGGATCCTCGGTGCATTCTGAACAATTTTTCTTTAGAAAATTTTTCGATATCTTTTGACTCATTTTTTTAGCTTCTATATCATTTGACTTTAAGCCTAAACTTACGCTCCTTTTATGAGCAGCTGACGTATATTCCCCCGGAATTTATATAGCTGACTATGATTTTGTAATATTTCACAATTGCAAGAAACTAAATAAAAAGTTTCAGCTTTGGTAGTAGAAGAACTGCTTCTTTTACTTTTATATAACCGTGAAACAGTTCTTTCACTTTTTTAAATTTTTAATGGACTTTTAAGGCACCACCCAAGTTAGCTCCACCGCGGCCCGCGGGTGCGATAGCTGACGGTCGTTTCTTTGATTAGCAAAGTCATAACTACAATATATTGGTTAAGGATTGGTTAGAAAAAGTGGGTGCGAAATTTTCTTTAAAATAATTCGAGAGGATTTATCTGAATTCACACCTTAGCGCATTACATCTTTTGATTTTTTTTTCAGTAAAGCGTCCTATAATCTAATAATTTTCAAAATCTGTTTTATTTCAGAAAATACTATTAATTTTTGCGAACGAGTGATCAATTGATTTTTTTTTAATATATAATCAGTAGGTACCTGACATTGTGCTCACTATTTTTGCTTAATGTCCTAATAAGGTGAAGGAGGCCATCCCACCTAGTAAAGAGTCTGTCATTAAATTAAAAATGTAAAATATTGAATTTTTTAGCCTGATTCTTATAAATCTCTTTGTATCTTAAGGTACTCCAATGCTAATAAAACTTAATTTTAAACGTTCTTTTTGCATCTGACTTGCATGTAAATTTTATATTATTTATTCCGCACTCTGCCCCATCTCCTCTTCCTTCCTTTTTTTTTATTTTGTACCATATAAAGCCTGTAAAAGAAAGTTTCACTTTTTTTTCTTTTTACAGGCGAACGCAATACGTACACTGAAATCGGCGGACGCGGACTTCTTCAGGTTCACACAACGGACATTTTTGCGCTGACTGGTGTCTTGGTTGGGATGCCTTTGGACCATGCAGCAAACCGGGGTTAGGAACAACTAAAGGTGGGTGGACTTGTCCACCCACCGCAGGTATTAAAGCGTCCACGGACGGTTTAATACCTGCCCTGGTGGTCACAAGGCAGTAGTAGCACTGAAGTGTCTGTTGAGAATTTCCAGCCATAATCCGCCCCTTGCAGGATCAACATTGGAGACGGGCTCTAATTCCGTGCGCTTGGAGGAGACTCGGGCTGTCCAAATTTTCATGTTCTCATATTTTAATCATTTCGTTATGGGCTGACGAGAACATGGGAGCAGAGCAACCTCATCGCTGGAAAGGCCAACACCTAAATAATTATATGGTAAGTCTGATTTAAATGTATGTATATGTCTATATATATAATATATATGAAACAACGAAGGTTCCCTGTTCCTCTGCTGATCAATCGGGCCAGCAGCAGGTTCTCTCATAACGACAGAATAGAATCTGTAAAAAGGGAAATCAATCTAAATGAATAATAATGTATCAAACAATAAAATATAACTAGTTAGTTTTTTAAGCTCTGTAATTTTTCCAGGAAATAAGCCTGCAGACTAGCGCTAATATTAAAAAGCTTATAACCAATACAGAATAAATTCCATTATTTCTTACATATATTTTCGGAACTGATCTTTGTAATTTCTGTACCGTAATAAGATAATGAAAAAGGAAACCATTTTTAAGAGGAGTAATCGAGATTCATCCCTACTATTTTTGTTTTTTAACATAGTTGTCCAGGATTTTATATGTAAAAATTTTTCTTTAAATAAGTTAAAACTCCCTAAAGCCACCAAAGGATAATTGTTAGTTGTGATTGAAAAGGACTTAACAAAATATTTTTACACATAATTAACGTGTCCCATAAGTTTCGGGGAAAAATATTAATACTCATATTTTGCATTCTTTTAATTTTAAATTGAATTATAAGTCGTTATTTCATTATTTATTGTTACATATAGATATAAACACAAATTGTTTAAAATTCCACTTTATTTAAACAAAAATATATTCGTTTACAATATATTCGACATGTTTCGCCAACATGGTGGCTTCTTCGGGAATGAAACAGATTTGGTACCAAGTGACAAGAGGTAGGTAAATAAGTAGGGTTTGGGGATTTTACAGCAATAAACATTAGGTATTCTTAGAATAAATTTACCAAAGGAGAAGATCTTAGGTCTAATTGTCAATTTAACAGATGTTCAGAATTTTTAAGTTTATTTATTTCTAGAGATTCTAGTAAATCTAATTTACAACCCTTATTTTCTACATGAAGAATTTTGAAATTAGTATCAAAACTATGATTATTTTCTATTAAATGATTAGAATAATTTGAATCGGTTTTTTTATTTAAAAAACTTGAATGGTGTTCCTTGATTCTTTTTGAGAAACTTCTTCCCGATTGGCCTATATAGGTTTTTGGACAATCTACGCATGATAGTTGGTAGACGCCTGATTTGTTGTTTTTGTCTGTTTTTGTTTTATTGTTTTTTAGAAACTTTCCCGTTGAACAGTTTGTTTTAAATGCAACATTGGTGTGTAGGTTTTTGAGGAAACCTGCGATGTTTTTACTTGCCTGGCCAAAATATGTGATTAAGCAAAATTTTTTTGTTTCTTTTACTATAGGGAACACCATATTGATTGCTTTTTTATATAATTTTTTATTTAAAATGTTACTTATTGTGTCTGTTGTGTATCCATTATTGATGGCGATTTGTTTAATTATATTTAGTTCTTTAACATAATTTATTGTGTTTAAAGGATTAATCTGTGGATCGCATACTATGAAATGCTGCCAGTTTGTGTTGTATAGGATGACATGATGTGTTGTATATAGTTGTGTCAGTGTGTGTTGGTTTATGAAAAATTGAGAAGTTGTGTTTTCCATTATCTCGTAAAATTGTTAGATCGAGAAAATTTATAGAATTGTCTCTGTCTTGTTCTACGGTAAATTTTATATTTGGATGTAAGCTGTTTATAAAATTAATAAATTGTGTTAATTGTCTGTCAGAACCAATGAAACACGCTAAAACATCGTCGACATATCTATACCAATAAATAAACTTTTTAAAAAGGGGGTGTTCTTTTATAATATTTTCTAAGGAGTCCATAAATATCTCTGCCATATAAAAATTCACAAAAACGGTTTTCCTATAAGACCAGTCGTTTCATTCGCCATCAATAATGGATACACAGCAGACACAATAAGTAACATTTTAAATAAAAAATTATATAAAAAAGCAATCAATTATAGTTAAAGAAACAAAAAAATTTTGCTTAATCACATATTTTGGCCAGGCAAGTAAAAACATCGCAGGTTTCCTCAAAAACCTACACACCAATGTTGCATTTAAAACAAACTGTTCAACCGGAAAGTTTCTAAAAAACAATAAAACAAAAACAGACAAAAACAACAAATCAGGCGTCTACCAACTATCATGCGTAGATTGTCCAAAAACCTATATAGGCCAATCGGGAAGAAGTTTCTCAAAAAGAATCAAGGAACACCATTCAAGTTTTTTAAATAAAAAAACCGATTCAAATTATTCTAATCATTTAATAGAAAATAATCATAGTTTTGATACTAATTTCAAAATTCTTCATGTAGAGAATAAGGGTTGTAAATTAGATTTGCTAGAATCTCTAGAAATAAATAAACTTAAAAATTCGGAACATCTGTTAAATTGCCAATTAGACCTAAGATCTTCTCCTTTGTTAAATTTATTCTAAGAATACCTAATGTTTATTGCTGTAAAATCGCCAAACCCTACTTATTTACCTACCTCTTGTCACTTGGTACCAAATCTGTTTCATTCCCGAAGAAGCCACCGTGTTGGCGAAACATGTCGAATATATTGTAAACGAATATATTTTTGTTTAGATAAAGTGGAATTTTAAACAATTTGTGTTTATGTCTATATGTAGTGATATGGAGTTCCACCAAGTAAAGGCAGAATCAATTCAATTATTTATTGTTATTAAAACTATACGTTTAAACTACAGATAAGGGTCCATGTTCTTCAGTAGCCACCTAGACTAACACCTTAAGAATAAAATTTGGTTAGATATTTTTAATGAAAAAAATTACTGATCAATTGTCAACCTCAGATACGACAGTATTTATAGTTCTATTTCTTTTTGTTTCAGATTGCCTCACGCCGGGTTATTTTGGTGATAGGATGAGCATGGATATAATACGTTATAAAAAAATCATAATTTATTTTAAAATTAAGTTGCTAGAAGAACGCTATACGTAGCACCTGCGGTGCTCTTGACTCTAGGGCTTGTGAATATTGAGTGTGCCAATGCTTGATATTTTCAAGTTGTAAATTCAAAACCCTTTAGATTATGCGTATAATTATCTGTAAAATTAGATTCTCTTTCATATTTCATTGCCATTTGACTATTACGCGTAGCACCTACAGAACTCTTGACTCTAGGGCTTGGGTAAATTGAGTATGCAAATGCTTGATATTTTCAAGTTGTAGATTCAAGAGCTTGTAGATGGTGCGTATAACTATCTGTAAAATTAAATTATCTTTCATTGCTAGTGGACTATTATGCGTAGCACCTATAGAACTCTTGATTCTAGGGTTTGGAAAAATTGAGTATGCGAATGCTTGATATTTTCAAGCTAAAGGCTCAAGAATCTGTAGATGGTGCGTACAGTTGTCTGTTAGTACCATTCTTGCCCTATCCATCAAAAACGTGCAAACAGAAGTGAAATACGGATCGTGGGTAGTCAGTGAAGATTCTGCTCTTTAAGGGATTGCCTAAACATCGTCGAAGTTTAGAAGCGTGATAGAGTTAGCCTTTGAAGACCATCGGATGTCTGGAAAGGGCTTAGGCAACCGATTTGCCAGGGTACGTCGACATCCCTTTGTTCGAACCTTGGAGAGTAGAATCGTGAAGAAAGAAAATGATGTCGTCGGGCCAATGGAGGAAGATAAGGAGGTGAATAATTTTATTTATTTATTTATAACCGTTTTATTATTTTTGTTAGGTCAATAGAGACTCTAGAAAGTTCATATAATTTATTATGCTTTATTAATACCGTAAAATTAATTTAGTGCTGATAAAATAGGTTTATATGGGACGTTTTTAGGTTTTGGATTAAAAAACATACAGGGTGTCCGAAAAGTCT
Source organism: Philopedon plagiatum (assembly GCA_963971165.1). Lineage (NCBI taxonomy): Eukaryota > Metazoa > Arthropoda > Insecta > Coleoptera > Curculionidae > Philopedon > Philopedon plagiatum. The sequence goes on along the minus strand of OZ020192.1, from coordinate 20,175,360 downwards.
TAGTATTAGTAAAGATAGAGACACCAGATTTTAGGTGTAACTTATTGGATAATAAATGTACTTTTCTAAGTAATTTAACTTTTTCAACCCCCTTGAGTGAACCTAGGGAGTTGAGGTCAAAAATTTTAAATTCAACCCTATGCCGTGTTGTGCCTCATTTTAAAGGTCTTAAAAAATAGTCGAGGTCCGTATCTTAATTCATTTTTAAATACCAAGCCTATAAAAATTAAAAATCGCGAAAGAAATTAAAATTTAATTACCTACCTTTATTTTTCTTATTACTTTAAAAGTTGTTCAAACTGACCACCATGAACTTCTTGGCAGTAATAAAGTCAATTTTGGAACTCTGCCAAGCACCTGCCATTCTCAAAAATGTGAGAAGTAAATTCCAAAATTGATTTTATTACTGCCAACATGGTGGTCATTTTGAATAGCTTTTAAGGTAATAAGAGAAATAACGGTATTTATTTTTTTTTTAATTTAAGAATTTAAAAACGAATTATGATACGGACCTTAGGTTTGCTGTAAAAGGTTTCTTTTTTGAAGACCTTTAAAATAAAGTACCACACGGCATAGGGTTGAATTTAAAAAAAATTACCTCGGCTCCCTATCGTCACCCCTCAAGGGGGTGAAAAAAGTTATATCACATAAAAAAATAGATTTATTATCCAATAAAATACACTTAAAATTTGTTGTCTCTATCTTTACTAATAGCAAAGATATTTGCCCACACTAAGTCTTTCCGGACACCCTGTATAGTTCCTTAAAATAAACCTCATAAGATTTCTTTATAAGTCAAAAAGCAGCTCAAAAGTTGTATGAAATAGTAAATAGCTTTTTGTTTAACTAGGGAGGAAAGTGGCACTTTTCCCCCCGCATGTGAGGTTTGCTCTGCCAGAAGGACAGTAAACGCAAAGAGAGGAAAAGATGCTTTACTCCAGTGCAAAACATATGATTTTTTCTAACACTTCCGCGAAAACCTCCGAATAATAATGAAAAAGAAAAATTGTGTCTTCAAATACCTAATTATACTTGACATATTTTTATTAAAAAATGCTTAGTTAGCCTATTTTATATTTTTCAATAAATACAACAAATAATTTCATTTGAAGTGCCCACTAACAAAGCTAAAATCTTTAATTAAAAGAAAGAACATTTTAAAAAATTCAATTATCTAGTTAATCTAGTTGGTTCGAAACATCTCGATTCGAATCTAAGTACATATTAACGTAGTAGGTAACGGATTAATAAACATCAAACATATTTTAAGACCGCTTTTGTTTCAAATTTTTCACCGTTTTTAATAAATTTTTATCCAAAAATGGGAGATTTTGATGAAGATTTTATACCTACAGATATACCGGAAGGCAATAATATAAATTTAAAATAAATAAATTATCTGTACGTGAATATTTATTTAATTTTTACTTTTCCTCCCTAGGGCGAAAAATAACTTTTCCTCCCTAGAAAGAAAAATATCTTTTCCTACGTAGGGAGGAAAAGTGCCCCTTTTAAACCCAAAATTAGGGAGGAAAAGTAAATTTTCAATGAGGGTGTTAGAAAAATATGATTATTATTATTATTAATTTTGGTAGCAATTTTCTTTTGACCCCTTAATCCGACTGTATAAACTTTCTTTTTAGGTTGTAGGTTCATTCTTTAAGAAAGTAAGTATACCAGTATTGTTTGAAAAAATCAATTTTGTACAGAATACAGGGGTCTAACCAAAATGTTATTTTTCCCTAAAGTTGTAGCGCCCTGTAGATTAGATCAGCCATAACTGCATTTACAACTAGACTGTAGCCTCATCTACTCTTAACGTTTTTTTAATTCATTCTGATCTCTCAATTATTGAAGGAGATACAGGATTTTTTAAGGGGTGATATTTTTTACTTAATGTACTTTAAAAAATAACAACAAATAAAAATTACCGAATTATTTTATTAAGAAAATACAGCAATTATTATAAACCAATAAAATTTAAAGCAACACATTGAAGAACATACCTTAAAGATTAAAACATAATAACAGCTTAACGCCTACACATGCCTAATCTTATTCCATTTTGATCGAATCCATTCCAGATTTCAACAAGCCTCTGTCCTAAGTGTCCAAATTGTTTGGTGAAATTTTCGAAGTTCTTAGGCACCTACCAGGGATGTCCCATAGGTGTTAAATTGGATTTAAGTCCGGACTTCTTGCAAGCCCCACCAAACCCACGTCGTAAAAGCAATTTTTTGTTATTTTTCAAACACTTTAAGAAATCCTGTATCTCCTTCAATAATTGAGAGATTAGAGTGGATTAAAAAACAAAGTTGTAAATGTGAATCGCCGTTATGACTGGTCTAATCTACAGGGCACTACAAACTTTAGGGAAAAAGCAACATTATTATTAAGCCCCTACAAAGGACAAAGACTGATTTTTTTTCAAACAGTAATGGTATACTTACTTTCCTAAAGAATGAACCTATAACCTAAAAAAAGTTCTTTACAGTCGGATATGATTTTTGGGCAGATTTAATGTAAAAGAGTTCATTTTGGCATACAATGGTTGATTTCCTAGATACAGGGTGTCAAAGTTTTAATTTTGTTCTAGCCTTTTACATTATATCTCCAACTATTTTTGAGATAATTGTTATAACGTTTGTACATGGCTAAATTTGAGCACTTTTTGATAAAATAGTATTAAAAACTTCCCAAATAATATACAGGGTAATATTTCTTCTGAGGTTTATAGTCTCTTTTACTCTGCTCCCGAATTTTTTTTTACGATGAGACTTACTACTCTTAATTAAATAATTACCGATTGTAATACTTGTATCTAAATAATTTTTCCTTTGTTTCAGGAACCTATTAAAACAATGTGTAAACGAGGCGCGAAATTCTTTCAGGGTGGCATAGGATACAAAAACCAACCTTTTTAACACGATATTTTAAAAGGCAAACGTTCTATGTTTGATCATTTTTAGTCTAACGTACAAAAATGATGAAGTCGAGGACATTCAATCCATTTGATTCTTTTTAGTCTAACGTACAGAAAGAATATAGTAGATTGATTATAAATCTTTTAGAATTTTTTATTTATTTGTAGTATACTTTGGAAGTTTGATTTCCTTTGACCTAAATACACACAATGTTTTAAAAGATTACGTCCTCTCGGTTTGTTCCATTTTAGTCTAACGTACAGAAAGGTTGAAACTGATGACATCCAATCCGTTTGATCCCCTTTAGTCTAACGTACAAGATGGATGAAATAGATTGGTATCTTTTAAAATTTTTAATTGGTTTGTAGAATACTATTTGTATTTCTAGGTCTTATCAATTTCGTTCTTTTTAGTCTAACGTACAGAAAGGATAAAATTGATGACCTTCAGTCGATTTGATCTCTTTTAGTCTAACGTACAAAAGGGCTGAAATTGATTGAAATTATCTTTTACCTAATATATTTAATTCTGATTACATTTTAAAGAAAATACCTTAAGGTTGGTTTGCGTACTGTTCGACTGACGCTTTTAAAGGTTAATTGTTTCAAACGACAATTGTTTTTTGAAAATGCCATTAGAAGCTCAGGGAGGTGCGACCATGAAAGCTTAAAACCAGAATTCTAAATGTAAGGGACACAAACCTAGAGGATTAGAGCAACCTGCTGAATTTGTAAAGGTAAGATATTTGATGCTTATAGATGGTCTATTTCTACATGTGTTCTAAGTTTTTAAATCCAGCGAATGATGTCATTGCTGTGTTTTGTTTCTTTTCAACATGTTACAACATCTTATTTCCGATGAAGAAAGTTGCTGAATTTAAGAACACTCCTAAAAGAAGAAATTGACTGACTGACTGACTGACTGACATATCAACGCACAGCCCACACCGCTGGGTCTAGAAACTTGAAATTTTGCACAACTGATCATATGATCATTTCATCATCTTTTAATGATGTTAAAATTGTATTCTAAATGTTTTTTCTCTGTTGTTTCAGGTAAGTGGTTCCATGCGTTCCTTTTCCAATCATCTTTAAACATTTCATCGCGTGTGCGTGGAATATCTGTGATATGAAGTGACTCAGGATACGCCCTTGAGGTAGTGAACAATACCCCCATAGTCTTTTGTCTATGGTGGTTAGGAGCCTTAAAGATGAAGAGACTTGATGGTGAAGCATTTGATGGTTTAGACTGTTTAGAGCCTTGATGATGAAGAGCTTCGATGGTGCAGAGCATCATTATCATTACTTATCCAATAGATAACTATTAAAAGGTATAACAGAAGATTTTATTTGGCTGTTACAGCAAGTATATTGTCGGTTTACAAGTAAAGCACACTTACGTCCAGTTGCACAAACAGTTTAATCAAGAATTAAACCAATTGGACACTTAATGCGACAGCCCTTATGTTAATGTCTCTGTGACTGTGACTCTTAATGTCAATGTCAATTAAAATTATTACTTGATTTATTACTCCCATTTGCACCGCAATATTTAAACCAGGTTTAGCTTAATCCACGTTTAGAATGTTTCCTTGGTGCCTTCGTCTTGCAGCAAAGTAATCATTCTAGACATGTTTTGGGTTAAACCAAATTTAAACACTGCGGTGCAAATGGGAATAAAAGTTTTGAGCAAAAGGCCGAGTAATTTTTTTTCGATTTTGACTTATTTAGTAACATTTAAAAAAAAATAAGGTGAATTGTGGATGCAGTATCCATTGTTTATGCCCACAGACAGAGAATATGATATTTTGGAAATTAAAACAAATTACTTTTGAAAGTTGGCTTTCTTGACATAATTAAATGTAAAGATTGAGATCCAATTTTCTCAAAACTACATTTTTATCTTGGTGTGTCTTGCTTGTTTGCCAATGATGTACAAGGCGAGTTTTTTTTTCTAAATTGTTACGAAGCGATATCTCGAAAACGGTTTAATTTTATTTCATGAAATCTGGTGAGATAATAGGGTGACGGGGGGGCATATTTAATCATATTTTTGGTATTTACTCCGTCTCTCTATTTTGAGGAGTGGGTGGGAACTTTGTAATTTTAAACGGGACGATGTACTTTTGTTTATAAAATTAGAATCTACGTAATAAACTACGTAGGTACGTGTACAATTTTTTTTGATTTGCTCTTTTTTTACGGAATCATGATTATTAGTCTGTCATACTTGAAAAGTTGTTCGAAATGTCCCCCTTCAACTTCCAAACACTGTCTCAGTCTTTTTCTAAATGAATTTCGTACCCGCTGTAACATTTCAACTGTCACTAATCAGCAGGCGGATTCGGTCTTTATATCATCTACGGTTGTAGGTAAAGTCACCGTCATTTTGTCTTTTATAAAACCCCACAAGAAAAAGTCAAGGGGGTTAAAACGGGGGGCCTAGACTAATAATCGTTAAAACTTCAAAGTTCGCAACTGATTTGAGTAGAAATAACGCATTTCCATGGAAACAATTAATAATTCTGAAATAAGTGAACTTGATTTATTGGTAAAATTTATTTATTTTTTAAATTCAATCAAAATTTAGTTAGCCATAATTCCGTAACCAAAAGAGTAAATAAAAAAAATTGCACCCCTACGAACGTAGCTTTTTACGTAGATTCGAATTTTATAAACAAAAGTACATCATCCCATTTAAAATTACAAAAACACCCCCCACCTTCCAAAATATAGAGAGGGGGTAAATGTCAAAAATATGTTTAAGGTTTATCCCTATCTCAATGTCAACTCACCAAAATTTCATGAAAATATTTTAAACAAAAGCTTGTATCAAAAGAGGGTGTTTTTCAATTTTCAATTTTGTTCAGTAATAGAAAATACTTCGTCTCTTTTCACCTTAAGTGTCTTTGCACCAAAAATTGTCTAACCATTTTATCTTGATATTTTCTTTTATTTTTAGGCTTTCTAAGATTAATTGAAGAGAAATACTTTTTATAATGGAAAAATAACTAGTATCCATAATAATAAAATTACCATATATGAGAATCAATTGAATTTATAAAGAAAAGATAGCGAGATAGAAAAGATAGAAGAAAGAAAAAAAGATTGATGTTTGTTCCCTGGAATAAGTATTTAAATTGTCTGAACATTAATGGAATACATCCATAACCACTCTGTATCTATTTACTAATTTTTTATTTTTAGGTATAATTTACTTTTTTCTCGTCAGGTGTTAATATTATAACTAATTTTTCATTTTTAGGTATTAACTCTTTTTTTAGGTATGCAAAATAATTTGGTATTAAATATAATACATTCATAACCACCCTGTATCTATTTACTAATTTTTTATTTTTAGGTATAATTTACTTTTTTCTCTTCAGGTGTTAATATTATAACTAATTTTTCATTTTTAGGTATTAACTCTTTTTTAGGTATGCAAAATAATTTGGTATTAAATATAAGCGATACATTTTTAATTTTTAGCGATAAGTTTGGTTTTAGTCTTGCACATGCATTCTTTACCTTGTCATTGTCTGCGCAACAGTTACAAGGTAAACTTTGCGCGTGTGCATGAATTTCTTGTTTCAAAAAAGTAATCACCCGCCCCTTTATCCCTACTATTTTAGGGTTTTCGTCTTTTAATCATTTCCTAAAAAGAAACACGTAAATTTAACGCCAAAATGTTATACAAAAACTGGCATTTGTAGTTTACTAATTATTTTTTGGTTTTTAGGAAAAGAAGATACTTTTTTTTTAAACTAAGAACACACGTTGGGGGATTTTTTATTAATTAAATATCGATAACAATTATTGTTTTGGCTTTGGCTTTTCTACTTCACGTAATATTTAAAAAAATGTCCCAGGTGTTTTCTTGGCAGCTGTTTACTTTTCAGGTCTGGGTACGTAAAATTGTTAACTAGTAAGCGGCTGTCTGTTGTTGTCTCTGCTCGGGGCCGTACAACACTGATGATGGTCAAGGAAGGCCGAAACAGTTGCCGACGCCTTGGAGGAATACTAAAAAAGGTACTGTAAAATTATTTTCTTACGATGTGTTTGCACAGGATCCACTAAGGTGAACCTTGATCAATCGATGCATTTCTAAAATGGCACTACCTTCATATCATCAGTGTAATTTAATTTTGATTTTGCCCACGTGGAACCTGTGTACCAAACTAAATATACCAAAGTACTTGAAGGGTCAAGGGTCCAATACAAAATATGCCTAGTTAAATTTTATGTTTTATACGTGCAATGTGTTCTACATCTCGAGGGAACGCTTTTCGAGAGGGTCTGCCAGACTACTGCCAATCATGGCTGTCCTATCTTGTCAACGTTCTGTCGGGGAGCAGTCTTTCAAGATGTAGAATACGGTCCTAGTGGTGAATTTAGGCACTACTAGCAATTACTATTTTTTTTGAGCATATGGGGAATATCCTACGGTAATTTTAATTATACAGAAAGAACGCTTGTAAAAAATTACTACAGATGATGGCTGCTATTATTAAAATGAGGACATTGCATCCTTCAACTGTTAATTTGGGGTTTTAAACGATTGTCTATTAACTCCTCTATTCTTTTTAGCTGTCTCAAAAATTCAGGGAATTTCCTGTTCTATCATAAAAACAACACCTTGAGAGTCCTGATCTCGAAGTTGAGTGAAAATCTGATATACATACATATGTCCAATAGTGTGCTAACACCATTGTCACGTGAGGCTAACATCAACACTGATGCAAGCACTTGCATAGGTAAATATTTATTTAATAAAATATATTAGCATAAAGTTAAGACCTTAATTACAGAGTCTCTTAAATGTTCTCTACATATGGAAAACTTTTTTATTATTAATTTTACGAAAAAAAGTTACTCCTTATAAGAGTTCTGTTTTCTGAGAAAAAATATTAACATTAATATTAACTAAGTATATATACAGGGTACGTTAGATATATCTGGCGAACCAGTTAAGGAATCGCTCTGAAAATTTGGTCGTTTACATAAACGAACATGCTCCACCTGTCTAAAATATTTTTGACAATGCAGTGTTGCCGCTTCTACTAAAAAGTAGTAGCAATTTTGATATTTTAAACCGAACACCCTGTATATTATTTCATTTTCAAAACCCCTATTAATTTCTTAACAACTTCCTTTAATATCGTTTTATACTTATCTCTTACCGTTTCTAAAATAATAATTAATTTCCAATTTTTTTGGTGGAAAAAGTTAGCTTAAAAAATACTGATATTTTTGAACTCTAAAATATTTAATTAAGAAATTTTGATGAAGAGTTAAATTAAACCGGGGGACTTTTTGCTCTATGGCCAAATCTTAGTTGCAGTATACAGGGTGGTTTTAAAATACAGATATTTTGGTTACTTGACAATGTGACCATAAGTAATTTTTTTAAATGTAACACCTTGTATATTATTACTGATTTGAAAAACTTCAGGGCATTAAACTTTATATATGTATGTTCTGGCGTAATTTTATCACTTTGTCCAAATAAAATAAATTCATAAGAACTGCATTTGAATAGTTTTATTCCATGATTTTTAACGGTATTTATCACTTGTATCAGTAATACTTAATAAAATATTAAAACGGTAACGAAAGTGACATGACTTTTATATCAAACAATTGTTTGTCATGGAATACTTACTAAAATCCGTATGGAAATTAAATTGTTGAGAAAATTTTACAAATAATGGCTTATAAGTCAGAAACTTGACTAGTTACCTAGGCATAGGTACAATTGACAAAAATAAAGAGCAAATTTAAGTAGCTTTTTGAATCAGTAATAATATACAGAGTGTTACATTTAAAAAAATATACTTATGGCCACTTTTTCAAGTAATCAAAATAACTGTATTTTTAAACCACCCTGTATACTGCAACTAAGATTTGGGCATAGGGTAAAAAGTCCCTTGTTATTATTTAACTCTCCACAAAATTTTAGGGTCCTAACATTTTAAAGTTTAAAAATATCAGCATTTTTTAAGGTAACGTTTTCCGCCAAAGAAATTGAAAAGTAATTATTTTTTCAGAAACTGTAAGAGATAAGTTTTAAACAATGTTAAGGGAAGTTGTTAAGAAATTAATAGTGGTTTTGAAAATGAAGTCATATACAGGGTGTTCTATTTAAAATATCAAAGTTGTTACTACTTTTTGGTAGAAGCGGCACCACTGCATTGTTAAAATATTTTAGGCAGGTAGAGCAAATTCGATTATGTACACGACCAAATTTTCAGAATGATTCGTTGGCTGGTTGGCCAGATACGTCTAACGTACCATCCACCGTGGATCACCCTGTATACAGAGTAACTACTAAACGGGAAAAAATCCGAAACTGTCCCAAGAGAGGAGCTTAAAGGTTTATTTTGGAGCAAAATATAATAAGTAAATGTTACTTAGAATTAAAAATTATGTTGTAAGTTTAGACTCGAGGCGACGTATTAACAAAAAACGTTTCAGGCACTGCTCTTAATTATTATGATAATCAATCATATGATAGTTTCATCATCTTGAAATAATGTTAAAATTTGTTTTTTCAGGTTTGCTGCACCTTAAGAGTCCTAATCTCGAAGTTGAGTGAACATGTGATCTACATATCTACATACATCTATCCAATAATGTGCCACCATTGTCACATGACGCTAACATCAACAGAAGTGCAAGCACTTAGGTAAATATTTATAAAAAAATATATTAGCATAAAGTTAAGACCTTAATTACAGTGTGTCTAAAATTTTCTCTACAAATGGAAAAGTTTTTTTATTATTGTTAATTTTACGAAAAAATGTTACTCCATATACAGAGTTCCGTTTTCTGAGAAAATAATATTAACATAGTAAGTAAGTAAAAAAATTTAATGATCTAATACAAAATATGCCTGTGACATTTTATGTTTTATGAGAAAGACGTGCAATGTATTTTATTTTATATCTTGAGGGGACGCTTTCCGGGGGAGGAGAGACTGCAGCCAAACATGACTGTCCTACCTTGACAACGTCCTGTCGGGGAGCAGTATCTCAATATGTAGAATACGGTCTTAGTGGTGAATTTAGGCACTTCTAGCAATGACTATTTTTTTTTTCGAGTATATGGGCTTCTGAATATGTTACGGCAATTTTAATTATACAGAAAGAAAGCTTTTCAAAAATTACAACAGATGGCTGCTATTATTAAAATGAGGACGTTGTACCCTTCAGTTGTTAATTTGGGGTTTTAACGGTTGCCTACTAAGACCGCTTTTACTTTTAGCTATCTCAAAAATTCAGAGCATTTTCTGTTCTATCATAAAAACAACACATTGAGAGTGCTGATCTCGAAGTTGAATGAAAATCTGATCTACATATCTAATAATGTGCTGACACCATTTTCACCTGAAGCTAACATCAACACTATTGCAAGCACCTAGCCTAGGTAAATATTTATTTTTAAAAATACGTTAGCATAAAGTTAACCTTAATAATAACAGTGTGTCTAAAATGCACTCTAATATTGAAAACTTTTTTATTATTTATTTCACGAAAAAAAGTTACTCTTAAAAGTTCTGCTTTCTGAGAAAATATTTATTAACGTATTCAACTTAGAGATATTATATACAGAGTGGCCACTAAACGGAAGGCATCCAAAATTGTCTAAACTGCTAAGCGCAGAGGTCGCTACTGCTGCATGTGCCTCACTCAAACGTCAATAATTGTACGTTAAAGGTTATGTTTCTGCCAATTTGTTTGACTTTTACTGTTAAATTCATGTTGTTCAGTTAAAAGTGATTTTTCCCCTAGCTGTAAGCAGTAAAATAACCACACTGGCAGCAGTGACGGGAATAATTTGACAGTCAACCATCCCATTAGCTTATTTCATAATAATCCTAATTCATTGTATAAGTCCTAGAAAGTTCCACTGCTTTCTCTCCATAGTTTTAGCTCAGTCTTATTGCTTAGGGTTGTTCAGATAGCTTTTTGTTGGCCCTCAGGCCAACATAACAGAATAAATAAAACCACAAGATTACGATTCATATTAGCACTTTTATTAGTTTAACAGTCTTTAAAACAGTAAGAAAAATACAAATAAAAGAAGTCAAGCTGCCTGCTCGGGAACACCGGCAACTGTAGAATATTTTAAAACTAAAATAAATATTACACGAATATATACAATGGCAGTTGGGCTGAATCAAAATAAATTTAAAAGTATTAGTATACATTAGATGTGACCATTTACCATAGAAGAGTTTTAACTTTTAATATTAAAGCCAAGATATTACTATCCGAACTTGTGCCAATTTTTCATTGGAGACTAAATCATTTTTCTTTGTTTAAACTTTTTTTCTTAAAACTTTTACACGATATTATTATTCTTATTGAAATAATGTTGAACAACTTTATTAATGTAAAACATTAAATACTCTTAAGGCCTGTCCTCACTTGCTACTCAACATTGTTACCAACAAAGTTATTCAACATGTTGTCGAACCGGTTGGTGAGCGGTAAACCTCAAAGAATGTTGGCAACAGTATTTTGGTCACATGTTGTGGCTGCGTTCACATTAACGTTTTTGCATTTAATAGCAAGGAAGTTTGTCTCCGTTGTTTTATCTAGACAAGAGACGAACATCCTTTGCGTTGGACATGTTGGAATGGACTGTTGCAATCCGAATACTTAATAAGGACGTCTAAATGTTGTCAACAAGTTATAAAAACATGTTTCCGTAACAGGTTTCTATAACATGTTACTAAGTGTGGACAGGCCTTTAGATTCTAAAAGTAACACTTTTTAAAAATATTATAAATAACATTACTGTAATATGCTATATCAACGAATTCAAGTATGTCTGTATGTATGTACTATGGTTTAGGAAATGTTAAAGCAAGTTTCCTGGTTGTTTCTGCAACCATAAAATCATCGCATTTGATGCAATTCTTTTTTGACACCACGGATGATTTGCTCAGTGGCGCAGCCACGGGGGGTTTTGGGGTTAACCCCCCCCCCCCCCCCCAAAGGCCTAAAGATTATACAATACCCATTTCCCAAATTCACGAAAATTCCATTTCAATTCTCAATTTTACTTATTGTCTTTTTTGTCAACCACAACACCCCCCCCCCCCCCCGAGCGTATTCCTGGCTGCGCTACTGGATTTGCTTATCAGTTAATTTTGAAAATATCCCCTCCTCAACTGTTGTTGCTCAGGTTGGGTTATTCCTATAAGAACCAATGATTTTCTAGTGGAGACACATAGAAAACATTTAATTTGTTAGAGAAATAAAAAGGTTATTTTGTGCTTTTCTATTAAAACCTCGCCCACAAAAATTCGACAGACTTATCGGATTTAGGGGAAAATTACAAATCAAGTTTTGATTTTTTAAAGAATTGTAAGTATTTTTATGGATTTATACTAAAAAGTTCGTAGAGGACAACTCGAGCAATAGAAATGCTTAAAAAAACAAAATAGTAGCAATGAGAGTCGATACTCTTAACAAAGACTACCATAACACATACTACACGGACAGTAAAGACTAATTTGTTCGTATAAAACAATAGTAAATGGTCATTCCCTAGGAATATATTTACATAAAATAACATTTTTAACAAAGAATAGATACTGTACCATAAATATTTTATGGCAACGAATAATAATAATAATTAACTATATTCGAGACAAATTGTCATGGCAGGAAGAACATGTTTTCTTTACGAAATACAGGGTGGTTAAAATTACGGTGCAGTTATTGATTTTTAGTCTAGTCATACTTTCATTAAATCTCTCTTTTATTATAGTTGAAAATTTTTTAATTTAGATAGATATTAATATTTTATTTAACAAAAAATGAAATAAGCTTTATAGAGTGCTGAGTTTAAGAGCTATTTATACTATTTATGTAACCAGTTAGGAAATGCTTGGCTTTGTTTAAGAGTGTAATGTTTGAGGGATGAGCGAAGCGAGATCCCTCAAAATTATACGAGTTAAAGAAAATTGCATTTCCTACCGTGTTTCATGCAAGATTTTTTCTAATTTTGACAAAAATATTTGAATAAAATTATTAATTTTAATTATTGTATCAAACCAATGACTTACACATACTTGGACTAACAACGCTTGAACCAAGAATGACTCCTTCTCCGACCGCGCGCAGTGCCACAGGAACGCATGCGCAGTTAAAAGGTTACAGGACGGGTCTTAATATTTGTGTATGGTAGTATGGTGGTAGGTATATCAGTTCACATATAGAACACATATTTATGAAAGATTTAGTAAATTTTTAGTTTAATACGCCGATGTCCATGTAGAAATACTTATTGTAATAGGTTGAAAACTTAAAAAATATTTTTCATAAAGATATGGATGTTACCCGCGTAAATTAAAACTATGAAAGCCAGCTGTATGGATCCGGCAATCGCACAGCGAAATAAAGGTTGCTTGCAGATTTCCATCAGAGATAGGCCGACATACCGCTAAGAACCCTTTTACAGTCGAGATTCAACAAAGTAAATATTATGTTTACGTGGAAATACGGCGACACGGTTTTTTCGTGACGCCAATTGAGACATGCATTCAATGCACCCTTTACTAACTCCAAAATGATACTAAAAACACACGAGCAGTGTTGCCAATGATTGAAAGTAAAAATATCAGAAAATAATAAAAAAATTGTCAGATTTGGGAAGAAATTATCAGAAAAAAAATTAATATATACTATATATAGGTACAACAAATTTTGTATTTTTAAATATTAGGCATATTGTACAAATTTTATTATTTATTGCTTTAACCTCCAAACGTACGTTTTTTTTTATCTAAAAATTATATGCTCTTGCGCTTTCGTCAAACAAAAAGTTGAACGCATTGCTACTCCGCGTTGTTATAGTTTTCTATAATCGACACAAAGCGATCGTGTTGTTTTTGTCTGACGATCGTTCGACAGCGAACGTAAAACAGAGCGAAAAAATATCGCTTTGTCTCTACAAATAGAATTCTACGACCTCGCGGAGTCCCACCCGCGAATTGGCGTCTGCGATTGGTGGATTCGCGGGTTAACTCTCGGGGTAAAGTTATCTCGAGTCTATAAAACCGGGCATTAGCGGTTCAGTCTGCCATCTATCCGCCACATGCTTAATATTACAAACAGCAGCACCAAAAGCCTCCTCCTTTTTCAAAAACAAAAAACGCAGTGCATATTCTTTGTGTATTCATTTTTTAAAAAATTAAAATTCTGTTTTCGTAAATTATGGTAGATTAGGCTGTTGATAATGGGTCATTATCGATTAGCGAATGATGGCCAAAATTATGGTAGATTCTGATAATTATCAGACCGTTGGCAACAGTGAGCACGAGCCACGATATAGCATTTAGCGCAGTGTTGCCAACCGACAGGGAATAAAAGCCGTGGCGGAGGAAGAGATTTTTTTATTCACGGTTTAAATTTAAACACGTATTTTTGTTCGACTCAGCGGCAGTTAAAATACCTTTGTCATTTTTAGCATATTCATAAAACTATTGACAGCTTTCCTTAAAATTAAAATATATTAACAATTCTGAATGAATCAAGTCCCTCCATTTTTTAAAATGCTACTCATTTTTTTACCTTCATATTTAGCCTTTTTCGTGCATAAATGGCCAAGTATGCGTTTGGAGTTTTTAAACGAAAAAGTCGTGTTTCTATATGCGCGGCAGTACAGTAAACCCGTGGCCGTACCTTCGGTTTGAAAAGCCGTAAAAACCCGGCAATTGCCGTGTCGCGGCAACACTGCTTTAGCGAGACGCGCTGCCGCTACCTGCAGTGTTGCCAGAAGTCATTAAAAAAAACAAACTTGAGAGAGCTTCAGAATTAACCGCCGAAATTCGTGATAAATCGCGAGCCTGTAATGATTGCACCGGAAGTAAAAATAATAGGATTAAATAATCTTATTTTACTATCATTTATTTCAATAAAAGTGAAAAAAAATTTACGATATCAAAATATTATTAAACAAATTTCCAAACTTAAAGAAATATCTATCACTTTGTGCTATAAAAAACGAAATATTTTTTTTTATAAATAAAAGTGTAAAACTAACACAAAACAAACAAAAAGAAAGAAGTTATTCATCTGTATCACTGGAGTTTCTATCTTATTTTTATCTGAATAAAATACGTGACCACAACCTAACTTTTTAATCTTATTATTTGTGATACAAAAATCGTAGCAATTTTTGTCTCTTGACAAACTGTTGGTATATAAAATGCCTTCTATTGTTTTCACTTTAGGTTTGTTGCGTACCTAGTTGAGTTTTTATTAAACAAATTTGAAAAAATGTTCTCTCTGCTTTCAAGTGTGGTAAGCAAAAAATCTGAAAAACAAATCTAAAGACCCGCAAATTTTAGAGAGTCATCTGCTATTTTTACTAATGAATTTTTTTCCAAAACAACAAGGTATCGTTATCAAAATTGTTTAGTGGGGTCTTGACATTCGCCATTCGTTATTCAGATTTTGCATTTCATTTGGATTATATTGGAACTATTTGAACTGCGTATATTGAGAAAGTGCAATGTGAAAATAGAAATAGAGTTTCAAACATCATTTGCAATCAAATTGCAATTTGCAAAGATCAATGTCGTGAGATTCGCTGATTGATATTCCTATAAAGGTAAAAATCGTGAGATTCGGTACTTGATTCATGGGATCGGGAGAAATAACCGAAATCTTGCAACACTGGCCCACGCAAGCAACCCGTACGAAGCTAACCGAAGCAGACCGAGAACGGACTTCGGCTGCTGCTCCGCTCCTGATCTACATTTGTTCTGTTGCATAGATAAAGCTGTGTTGATTTGAATTTACCGGCGGACGAACCCTTCTCGTGGTTAAGAATACTATCCTTTTTTAACTACGTTATCTAAACAGGGAGAGCGCGCTGATGGACTGGAATCGGTTTGTCGTTGATGAATTCGGGAAAAATACTATTCGTATACTGCGCATGCGTTCCTGTGGCAGTGATTTCGCCCATAGTGGAGAGTGGAGTTAAATAGTTCTGCGCAACCTATGTATTTTCTGAATGGAACTTTAAATATCCGCAGTCCAAGTATGTATGTCGCTGAAGTAGAGACGAAGATATTTTTATTTCATCTAGTAGTTGCCTAGTAGATAGTTGTCTGGGTTGTTATGATGTCGTTTTTAAGTTATTTGTAAAGAAGTGTCGCGTCACAAATTAAATTTTTTCTTTTAAAAATATTGAAAATATCCGATTAGGAGACCCCAAGTGATATTGAAGAGGCAGCTCAAAACGCGTTATCTTCCGTTGTAACGGAGAAGTCAACAGAGAAATACAAAATATGATTTTTTGTGTTTAATTTTTGCCTAACTAGATTGAAATTAATATTTCGTCACTAGTTAGGAAATATTTTACTTTTGGTAACTAGCTACGAAAAGTAAGATGTTTCAGAACTGTCATCGGTTTTGAAAAGTGTAACTTTATATACACGGTGATTCAGATAAGTACCGAAAATTTAAAGACAGATTTAGAGGGAATATGAAAAAAAGCTAAATGAAATTTTTATCTAAATCTCACTGTTTAGAATATACAGATGTGTGACACAAAGAACATTTTATTAAGTAATATTTGCTAGTAACCAGGTTTCTATTTGAATTTTGACAACCAGATTAATGCAGTATATGCAATTAAACGATCAAAATCAGGAAAACTCGCTTTAAACTACTTCAACGCTTTAATTCGAATAAATCTCGAAACGATACCTCGTATGAAAAAATCTTAATAGTAATAGTTTTAGTAAATAAACCAGGATATTAAAAATAATAATAAAAACAGGTAATGTAGTGGGTGAAGAAGAAATATGATCATAAATGTAGTTTCGGTACTTATTTATGAATCACTCTGTATATGTCAAAATTAGAAAGTTAATCATTTAGCCAAGCCATTTTAGACATTCGTAAAGAAGATCATATGATATACTTAATCACTTGTCATGTAAATTCACGTGACTTTATTTCCAAATGTCAAATAGTTAATCATTCCAACAAACCTGAAATACAAAATTAAACGCTGGAATTCACTAAAAAGGTTTAATATTTAGTACTGGTTTAAATTAAGATTGATCAATTAAGTTTTGACAGGTGTTTATCCTGTCGTTGTTACGAAGTCATCAATAAAAGCTTTTAAGTTATTGTAATATTATGGGATTTGCTTTGTTTCCAAATGATTTGTATCTTGCAACTTGCTAAAAATAATTTAGTCCTATTAGTGGAATGCATACTTACATTGCCCTTTTCTTTATAAATTTGCAAAAACACGCAGAAATAAATTAAGAGTACAACCCTTAGTTGTCTTACACCCTTACGCTTACCAATTTAAACCCTTGGTTGTCAAATCAAACCGGTCTTACCGATAGTGAATACCAGAGTAAAATTTTAATTTTAATGAAAATTATAAACCATCGCAATTGGTTTAATTGTCGTATTAATTAAAACCACCCTGTGTAATATTTAAATAATATTCGCCTAAAATACTTTGCTATGTTCAAATTAAAAGCTAATATAACGGCAGCTCAATATGAGGCATGGGTAAAACAATTTGCACATTTATTGTTTTGGCAGTTTAAACAATAATACCACTTTGAACAAACGTTAGTCATATAAAAAAGGTCTAAATCAGAGAAGGGAACGAGGAAAGGCACTGGTTCAGTAAATATACTAGAACAATTTTGGTAGTTATTTACTTCAAATCCAATTACACGGATCTCCAGTGATTTTGATTCTAATTCTACTGCTCTGATAACGAAAATAATGTCTAATCTATCCTGTTGCGCCCAGATTTTTCAGAAAATATTGGGAAAGGTTTTTTGGGTATAATAATTTAAAAGTGCATTTTCTTTTTTCACCTTTAAATTACTTCAAATCTTTCTGCTGGTAACGAGCAAGGTGAACGCTTCCAACAAGACATAAGGAATGGAGTGGCGTTATCGAGGACAATGGAGTGTGCCTACCCTAGAGATTTGGTGAAAAGAAGTTTTCAGACAAGACGGCGTGACACCGTCTCATTTTTAATTTTTCTACTTTTTGTATTGATTTTATAGTTATCAATAAATATTTTTAAAAAATATCATTTTTGTACTGCTAAATTCTGAAAAGCCCCCTATAGCTCATAATCCCTGGTCTAAAAGAGATAGCACATAGATACCAGCCTCAAGAAAAGTCAAAAATCACATTACACACAAAACAGATCGAGGGTAGCATTTTTCTTTTTATAATATTATTATAGTTATTTGCTATAATATAAAGAACCAATGCCTAAAGTATATTTACGTAATTCACTGGCTTTCGCCTGCGACTTCGTTCGCTATATAACAATTCTACTCCATTACACACTTTGAACCCCCATTTCACCCCCTTAGTGGTTGATTTATTAAAAGCTGCAAAATACGTGTTTAAACATTTATTTTTGGAATACTTCTATAAAGTTTCGATTTAATAGGATCATCTCATATTTTTTCTCCGTACCCCTATTTCACCCCCTTAATGATTAAATTTTGAAAAATTCTTCCTCAGTGGATGCTTACGTTATATAAGAAAGCTCTCCGCAAAATTTTAAGTTTATAGACCCAGCGGTGTGGACTGTGCGTTGATATGTCAGTCAATCAATCAGTCAGTGAGTCTAGTCAATCAGTCAGTTTCTTCTTTTATATATTATAGAGATAAATGAAATAAAAATTTTATTTTATATTTTTCCTTTAAAACCGTGCTGTAAAAATTTGACAGACGTCTCGAATTTTTGCTTGGCGCAGTTTAAAAGGAAAAGTATACGATTAAATTTTAATTTTTTTCATGAACTAACGTCTTTTTTATATTTTTACACTTCAGTAATTGGTTCTTAATATTATAGCAAAGAATTAAACCACAACATTCTTTAGAAAATCGTAGTCAAGACATAAAGTGGAATAACTTTCCGACGTTTCGCTTTCGATTGCACGAGGCATCTTCAGAGATTCACTTTGCGAAATCAAACCACTGAATGTGCTTATTCAGAGTGAAAAATGTAATAACTGGTTTTTCCAAAGTAGACTGACTTTTTAACCCTCGAACCACTTTCATCCGTAATTGAAAAGGATTTGAAGTAAATATTGTAAAATCTCACCCAAATGGAAACCGGTAAATATAAAGTAAACCAGAAATGTCTCACTGTTATGGACAAGTTTTAAAATGGTCCCAAGAAACTGCATTCATATCGCGTGAATATTTTATAATATTCGATTGGTGTAAACACATCATTTTAAAACATATTTTAATTTTTTTGGCAAAGAAACGTACATTTACTGTTGTAATAACGGGTTTATGCTTAATGAGAAAAAATTTTAGTCCTATTATCTGTAAATTATTCAGAGTATAGTCGGTCCGTCCTAAGCTTTTCGCTTTCCACTTAAAAGCAGCTGCAATAATCAATGTGCCTTTTATTCTAATGAGCAACTTTGTAAATTGAATCTTACAATAATTAACTTTATTATTAGATATTATGGGATTATGAGTACGATTTTATAAATTTAAGGACGGCTCGACTAACTACTAAACTTTTTCTCTAAGTTGTTCCGAATCAACCAACAAAATATGTGCGCATCCAAGCTAATTAAATAATTTTTTAATTCGATTTAAAATTACGAAAAGTTTCTGAAACCTGTCCATAACAGCTGATAACTTAACTTTGATGTACAGCCATCGACAATCATTTCAGATGTTTATAGAAACGCAATGCATATCTGAAAGTTTGAGTTGCCAATGGCTGTACACATAACATTAAAGTTTAGTGTAATTTTTTGGTTCAGTAACATTGTATATTTTAAAATAATAAAAAGCGACGATAGAAGGCACAGTTTTGATTGCATTTAAACAGACATAATAACAGCTAATTAAGTGGCATTAAAAGAGTATTCCTAATAAGTATAATAAATTAATTACTTTTATAATTTTGGTAACAAAAAAGTGCAAGGCACGTAAAAATATCTTATTTGCCCTAAAATAATAGACCTTATTGAGGTGATACCTGAATCTGATCAAAAATAATATAGAAGGGATCTTGACTACCAAATAACAGCTAACCCTCTGGGTTTCACAATTTTGCATTCAGTGCCGTATTAAGCCATACATTAAGCCTGCTTCTAATTGTAGGGGGTTAAATTCCTTGGAAGTTCATAAAAAGGAAATAAAAGGAGGCGAAGTGGGAAGCAAAAAACCATTGCTCATCTCTAAGTACACGTCTTTAATTTAAAATGAAATAACAGATTTTAACTAAGCACATGAAAAACTCACAGATATATCGAAAAATAAAATAAACTTTGTAGTTAACTGTTATAAGTCTTAATACTTATGAGGCTATGGGTATTTTTTTTTTAATTTCTAAAATTCGGTGTCTTTGTAAAATTTTTCTGCTAGAACATTAGATCTTGACTGAATATCATATTCTAAAGTAATTTGCATATGTAGACCTTACTAAAACAAAAATAGAAATCTAATATCTCATAATATTCAAATTTGGTGAAATCATTTGGCAAAAGCAAAAATGTCCCCCTCTGTCCATGTCCCCAGTGAAAAAATTCTTGATGTTAACTCGTTTTGTACCCCTAAAAAGTTTTTAAATAATATTCGCTGCTAAAGAATATGAATCTTTGAAGTATTTTTTTTTTTTTGGAATACATCAGTTACAAGGGAAAAATATTTAAAACATAAAATTTTCTAAAAAAATTGGGTTGTCCCCAGTGTTTCATGTCCCTTCTGTCCTACCTTGTTCTTAATGCTGCAACCTGATAACAGTTGGCACTAGTGTCGATAAGTTAAGCCTAAATGAATTTCTAACCTGTCGTTTAGATAAACCCTTTTTATTTTCTTTGGTTTAGATTTGTTTCTAGTAAGTGCACGTGCTTATATTTCAGAAGAAAACACTGAAAAGTCATAGAAAGGTAGGTAATAGTGATTTGAGTCTTTACTGTCCTTTGGCAAAAACCCGTTTAATGTAGAATTTAATGGAATTTTATAGTAAATATTATGAATTTACATGTTCAGTTGAAAAATAAATATGCAGCCGGTACGAAACATAACCTAACTTTACCAAAATCGAGTTAAATCGTTAAAATCGTCCCTTCTGTCCCAGTCCCCTCTGTCCCATTTACTTTATTTTTAAAACTGGGACAGAAGGAACTTAAGGAGACAGAAGGGACAAATAAATTATTATTTTGTTTTTTTTTTCAGAATGGATTATAATGGCAATAAAAAAAAATTATTGACATCCAAAGCTTGATTGGAAAGCTGAAAACTGATAAAGAAAATGCTTATAAAAGGAGAGAGCAAGGAAAAAAAGCAAAATATGACCAGAGAAAGCGCAGAGAAAAGGAAAGATATCATGCAAAAAAAGCTTTGAAACAGCAAAACGTTTCGGAAACAACATCAGACAAAACATTTCGAAGTGTGCACAAAAAAACTAATAGCGTCGGTTCGAGTGAGAAAAAAAAATTGACAGAAATACAAGAACATGGCAAAACGGCAGAAAAAAATGATACTGAGAATGCCAAGAATCCTAAAAATACATCAAGAGGTCAACGGAAAAAGAAGAAGAGCACAATATCAACTGAGGAGAAACGAAGAAAAGAACGTGAAAGAAAGATAAGACAACGAGAAAAATTAAGGCAAAATGAAGACAAACACAAAGAATATTGTAGAAAAGAAAGAGAAATTTATCAAAACAAGAAACACCTAAAGAAAATAAAATCAATTACAGAAATGTCTAAGCGCGAGCAAGCAACACAAAGAGGAAAGTGGCGTATTAAGAAGCAAAAACAGCGACAGAAACTTAAAGAAATAAAAAAAAGGAGAAGATTTCATTTCAGTCAATAGTCCACAAGAAAGTAGATCTGGAACACCAATGCAAGAAAGAATTGATATTGATAGTTCAGAAGAAAATCGATCAGCTACACCAATTCGAGACGTTACTCCAGACAGACCGATCAGAGCCATGTCGAAAAGTTCCCCAAAGTTGATAAAGGAACCTCATGACAAAAATGATTCTTTAAAATATAAGAGAGAAAAAAAAAGACCAGCTCTTAAGAAAAATGAACGATCTGAAACAATTGTTAGATAAAACAAGTCATGAACTTAAAGTGGAGAAGCTTAAAGCTGAGCGTTACAAGAAAAAGCTTTAAAGGTTTTCAAAAAACACTCATCAACCTAATACACCTTCACCGGGAACAAGAGTTAAGGAAATTATGAAAAGAGGTGATCCAGAAACTATAAAGAAACAACTACTGATTGGTGAGGTTTTACAAGAACAGATCAAATCAACAGTAAGAAAATGTTCGAATGAAACTGACAAAAAAGTTGTAGCCAAAATAATCAGTGGAAGAATTTCAAAGAAATATAAAGTATCTAAAAATGTAAAGGGACTAATTTCTTATTACAGGTATAACAGGTCTGTCTTGCAACCAAACATAATACCTTTAAAACAATCAAGAATGAACTTACAACGTGAAAAAATCAAAAGAGAAATTCATGACTTCTTTATGAGTGACGCTGCATCCATTCAAGCTCCCGGCAAAAAAGATTGTGTAACTATTGGTAAAAATAAGAAACAAAAACGCTATCTTACAGATTCAATAAAAAACCTACATAGGAAATTTAAAGAAAATTATGAGAATGTTAGCCTTGCAACATTTTACAAGTACAAACCGTTTTGGGTTGTTAAGCGCAATATTGAATCCAGAGATACATGTCTGTGTGTCAAGCATGCAAATTTTGAATACATTTTAAAAAAAATGTTACAGTCGCACCTGTTTTGCACTGAAAAACGATTGAAGACCTATTTGCGAATATATCTTGCGAAATCCCAACGGACGAATGCATGCATGTCTAGAAAATGCAGTGTATGTTTTGAAAAAACAAGACAAATAATGAGCCAAGATAATGATTTAAACCAGCAAGTGTCACACTATAAATGGGTAACGACAATTGAAGATAGGATAGATAAAAACCGAAAAGAAATAAAAGTTAAAGTCACTACGAAATCCTTAGTTAGAACAAGCCTCCAGGACATAAGAAAAACATTTGAAGATAATTTAGATTTTTGTGATCCCCCATCACTACAAAGCAAAGCACCAACAAGAGCAAATAAGAGTTTTGAGAGATCCCATTACCGAAAAAGAGGCTGTAATAAATATAGATTTCTCAGAAAACTTTAACTGCAAATTTAACGAAGAGGTACAAAGCGTTCATTTTGGAGGTTCGCGTCGTCAAATATCTCTACACACTGGTGCTTTATATTTGAGAACAAATGAAGAATTGCAGTGCTTTTCGTTGTCTGGCATTTCTGATGATTTGTTACATAATGCATACGCCATTTGGGCCTATTTAAAACCTATTATTGACATAGCTCTTGAAAAAGGCATCAAAATCTTGCATTTTGTAAGTGATGGCCCCACATCACAATATAAAAATAAAACAAATTTCCAACTACTGAGCTATTATGCGTCATTTTACAAAATTCAACATTGTACCTGGAATTTTTTTGAGTCAAGCCACGGCAAAAGTGTCGCTGATGGCATCGGTGGGGCACTTAAAAGAGTAGCCGATCAGTCTATTGCATAAGGCAATATCATAACATGCGCCAAAGATTTTGTCGATGCCGTTAAGAGAAATAACAGCAAAATATATTTGTACGAAATAACAACCGACGATATTGAAAAAGTAATTAATTTATCAAATGAGCTCTTGCATGATGGCGTCACCGTCCCAAACACAATGAAAATACGACAGCTTTTATGGTACAATACAAATCCAAATGTGCTTGTTTCAAAAAACAGAAGTTGCCATAATTGTGAGAAAAATAATTTATGTTCTCATTATTTGTTGCAACCATCAGAAGTGGTATTTCCATCGTTATTGCCTAATTATGAATATGATTACGATGATAACGGTGCCATTTCTTCTGGCCATAATAGTGACTTTGAAGATAACTTACCCCTGTCGTCGCTAATTACCCCAAAGATTACCACAAAAAAGTTTTTCCCTGTGTCTGAGAGTGAAATAGAAACGAGTGTTTGGTTGTCAGTCAAATTTGATGCTGAGAATTCGAAACAAAATTCAAAACCACTATTTTATATATGCCAGGTGTCATTAGTAGGAGAGCAGAAATATGAAGGGAAATTTTTAAGAAAAAAAATCACACGAGAACATACGGGGTTCATATATGGATTTCCAGACGTTGACGATGTTTTTGATTTTAATTATAAAAATGTTCTTGGAAAACTCAATGAGCCCGAAAAATATGGCCGTGGCATTTTCAAATTCCAAGTAAATACTGATTTATTAGTTTGATTATCTAAATGTTCTGTTTGGTTAAAATTTTTGTTAATTTAGATAAACCGATAAACAAAATCTTTAAACAAGTGTACCTCTTTTATTTGTCTCTTCTGTCCCATCGCTGTCCCTACTTCCCTACTGTCCCTTTTGTGTGTCTGACTAAAATAAAAACATTTATTTTTGCTTTGTTAAAAATTTACAATTGTAGATTATTTAGAAATATGAACTGTGTGTAAATAATCTCAAACACTAGGATTATATCCGCTTTCCTTTGACCAAAATGAAAAACACCGGCAAAGTAGATGAAAAAAGATAATATCAATAATTAAAATTTATTTTTCTTAAAAATTTGATGTAATATTTTTAAATTTTTATATCAAAATAAAGAGGGGAAGTATTCCAACAAAATTTTCAACAGTTTCTTTTAAAAAGATGATTATTTTGTTAAATATTTAGGACCGAATGGAGGGGGACAGGAGGGACTTTTTCTATGATTTTAAGGTTTTGCTCCTATTTTGCTAGGTTTTAGAACACATAAATGTTATATTTATTATAATTACTGATAAATGTAAAGTTGTAAGAATTAATTAAGGAAGAGTCCCAGTGATAACTCTTAATTTTTTTTTTGGTGTAAAATTTGCCGAAATTCAAAAATTAAAAAAAAAAATACCCCTATATAACAAAATCAATCTTTCTTTTTTCATTGGAAAACATATCTAAGACCTCTCCATTGGGAATATCTATTTCTCGGTGTACACTCATTAGTGCTAGCCCAGTCATTCTAAAAAAAAAAACCTTCACTTGTTGAATTTCTCAGATATGTTTTCAATCTTCTCAATGTTGAAAATGATCGTTCCGGCGAAGCTGTTGATACCGGCAATGTAGCGAATACTTTTAGCAGAGCAAATACACTTGGGTATATATCTATATTGCATTCATTCAATGCATTGAGAGCGTTTGTGGGTAGAGAGAGTGTGTGTCAGAAAAGATACTTAAAATAGCATATTATTTAACTTTTGAAAATCAAGGATTTAAACTGATAAGTGTAAAAATAAGAAAACTAAGTTTTGTACTATGAATTTTTTTATGTTTTTTCGCAAGTTTATGAACAAAAGATCAATTTAAGTACGGTATGTATTTTTTCTACGAATGTCAATAAAAACCTTTATTGTATGTTCAATAGTAATTTCGGAACATGGTGCATTGTGTTTTACACATTTTCATTGTGCTTCAATCACCATGGTGATTGAACTACAAAGTTCCCATTGTGCACGGGTATTTTTTACAAAGGTGGCGTTGACATCCAAAATCTTTATAATTTTTATTTGTGGAATGTCAGATTGACATTTTTTGACATCTTAAAAGGAAAAATATTACTAATCCCATTTTATGTAACAGTAACATTCGTAGAAAAAGTATAGTGTAAAACTCGCATGGAATGACCATTTCCTACTCGTATGATTTGCAGCATTCGCCTGCGGCTCATGCTGCAAACGTCATACTCGTAGGAAATGCATGTCATTCCATGCTCGTTGTACAATATACTATTCCACACGCGTCTAATTAAATTTATTTTGCTGCTCATGTGGTCTTAGCTTTCTGCGCATTGGTCTTGTAGGTTATTCAATTTAATGTATATGTAATTCATTAAAATATCATGGTACTAAATATTTTATGATTTTTTTTAAATTTTTCCTTTTAACCAATCATATGGCATCATTCTGCTGTATACCATATAGGTTGTAAGTGCAAAATTTACATTTCAAAAAGCCATACTTCGTCCATCGGAACCATCATAGTATTTATACACTTACGCGCATAGAACTTGACCAATCACACAATTTTGAAATCAAATGCATTTTCTTAGAAACCAGTCATCACTTATCACTTGAATAAAAAAAGGACATCTCGATTGATATAGACCCACTGTAGTGGATATTAAACAGTCTTTCGTACAATATACTTTTTGTAATTAAACTCTGGTAAATGGTTGCTAAAAATTGCATTCGATTTCAAAAGTATGATGTGGGTCGATTTCTGTGCACGTAAGTTTACATATTAATACATACAATGTGTCCACGGATGGAATTGATAAGGGGAAAATAATGTTTCCAAAAGTCATTCTTCATAAAAATTCTGCTTGTCGAAAAAATAAGTTTACCATATAAAAATCTGAAATCAGATGTACAGGGTGTTTATTAAGAAAAATTAAAATGCTTTACGAAAGAAGTACCCAACCCAACCTAAGCAAACCCAACCCAACCTGAGTGCGAGTGTCGAGGTGCCTACGACGCTCGTCGACATTTCGGGGGGGGGGGGGGTTAAACCCCCTAATCCTCCCCTTGGGTACGGCCCTGTCTAACGTAGCAAAAAATCCAGGGTGCGCCGGAATTTTTTGTCCGGGAGTTTAGAAACAAAATGGGTAAAATCATTTTTGCCTGGGCATTATTTAGAGGGGACTAATTTTCCAACAGGGACTAATCCCACCCGCCTAGCCCTCCCCTAGCTACGACAATGTCTAGACACTTTATATTACTACTTACTCTGGCATCTTTTTTATAGGATATGTTAAGAACGTATATGTCTGAGATTTTTCGCTCGGAGTCCTCTGGGCGTCCAACCCGAACTCCTCTTCTATGATACTCTCAGAAGGCAATGCAAAATTTTATCGAAATCTGATTTGTTGTGGATATTTAGCAACAAAATTGCATCTTGACTAACTGAAACTAACCCCAATAACACAAAAATACTAATTTAAGGAAAAAAAAATACTCCTTATATTTATTGCTGATTATTAGCGGCGCACCAAAAGCGCCGGGTCTTCCCTCCAATCTTTGAAACTGGGACCTCCCGTAGCGGCCGTAGGGCTTGTTCTAATAGATATAAAATGTTGCATCCACGAAATATCGACCAAGGGAAGCAGAATCCATCAATATGCGGGGCCGTCAATTGGCCTGGGACGTCTCTGATATTCAATACTAAAAAACCAATATTTTTATTCCGCTCCTGTCCACATTCTCTTCACTGAGACACGTCAGAAGGACAAAAAGTGTTGTGCCAATGACCGGTAGTCAATTATCTTCTTTCCTTCTCGAACCTCTTTCCTCCAGAAGTTTTTGCATTCGTTACGGAGGTGTTTGCCCTACTGGATTGCTGATTGGTTAAAAGTTGGAGCACGTGATGCTTAACGTGGTTGTGTTTGTCCATGCGAAAACTCTCAGGTGTCACGCAACCTAACCTATCTTACAAAGAAACGTCAAAATTGTGTGTGAAAGTCATTCTGTGCTTTATGCATTTGTGTTTGATGCCCTATTTTACGTGATTTCCAGCACGTCGTATTTCAAATCTACCTGGTCATTAAGAGAATGGAGGTAAATTCAATAATCTTTAGATCTATTGACCGCCTAACCACGTTGTTGCCCGTTTAAATAAAATGCGCGTTTGGGCTTGGCTCATCAAAACAACATATTTTTCACTGTACGTTTTAACCGCCTACCGATTTATCGTGTTTTTCATTTTCTATTTTAGTGTTTAATCGCGTCGAAGTAGATAAAATTCTTGCTACAAAATTAATCACAGTTAAATCCTAACATATATAAAGTGCAGTGGTTTTTTGGGAACCTTTTAAGTGTGTTTGCGCATTTTTGAAGATGATTCGATTCGAGGTCAGAGAACCACCTGGATCAAAAAAGTGTAAATATACAATATTTTTGTTTTCTTACTTCGAAGGATGCATAATTCAAATTCTTTGTTCTCTTAAAAACTCAAAATAGTCAAGAGAATATGAAAAGAGAGATCCCTTTCATCTATATTTATATTTTTCTTTATCTTATCTTTTATTGGATAGTGGATAATTGCATTCACTACATAATACATAGACGAACACTGGCTTGTTACAAAAATGAACCAAAAAGCGGGTCTCCCTGGAAACATTTTGGGGGTTTATGGCTTAGGAATTTTGTGTCCACCATTATATACATATGTATATATAGGTACTAGGTATATAGATATATAATGGTGAACAAACAAATTCCTAAACCATAAACCAGTAAACTGACCCAAATGTTTCAAGGGAGACCCGCTTTCGGTCCCATTTCGGTGTATTCGAGAATTTGTCTATATTCTTTATAGTCTCTGATAATTGCCATAGATAGGTCCCTGTTTATTTAAATAAAAAAGAAAAACACAAATAGGAACCAATAGTTCGTTATTATTTCTAAATATACTTAGATGCTTCTGTCATTTTTTTTTTCAATATTTTTCTTTTGGGAACATTTATTTATTTCTTATGGAAGTACATATCGATGGTTGAAAGGCAAAACGGCTTAAGCGACACATTTCGTGAAATTGAGATTTAAACGTCACTAAAGTTAATTTTTTTTTCTGCGTCGAATGAGCGCAGTTTTAGCTTCCTACTATGATTTTTTTGTCGCTTGAGTCAACCAAAAAAGCCATTTTTTTCTACCAAGCGACAAAATAAAGGATAATTTGAAGCGATTGTCATTTACATTATTTGAGAAAACATTTAAGTAAATCTTATTTGCACCAATTTGCTATTCCATTTATTTTTTAATATTGGTTGTTATCCTGTTTTGCTACAAAACAAGTAACACAAGTATTGTCGCTTGAGCTCATTTACCCTGCATGCTTCATCTGTGATCGTGGCGTTTAGCTAGTTTTTCCTGGGTAGAAATTGTATTAACTTGTTACTTTTATACAAATTTGTTTAATTTTATTATCCCTACGCTAAAATAATGATAATAATAATCGCACGTCACAAGTAATTGTCAATTCAACATACAAACAAGCAACTATATAATTGGTTGAACGAGCATGTTAAAACATTAAACCTATTAGCTTATATTTACTAATCAGGTGGTCAAAACGTTTTACCTAATCATTTATATTTAAAAGTAAGGCGGTTGAAACGTTTAACCTAATCATTTATATTTAAAACTAAGGTGGTTTCACCTAATTTCTAACATTTAATGTAAGGTTTGTTAAGACCTTTTACCCAAATGTTTTTTGATCACTAAATTGCTTAAGTGACAGCAACTTTGTTATGAAAGGATATGTTTTTGTATATTAATAGTTATTACAACAAACACGTCTTAGGTTTTACTCTACTAGTTTTTAAATTAAAAAAATGCGTTTGAAAGAAATAAGAGAAATAATTTAAAATAAAAAAATAATTTAAATGGTCCTACTGCGAAATTATTAAACTGTCGCTTATGACCTTTTGCCTTTCAACCATCGATATGTATATATTTTTAAGTGAGTATCTAGAATTTTGTTTAAAAAACCTACAATTACAATTTTGTTATTATTTTCTGTCAATAAAGCTGCATTTAAAAATCAGTCGAGTGCAAGCAGTAGCACACCCAGGATTTTGATTGGGGGGGGGGGCTGAATAATGCAATTCGATGGATTTTTTTGATTAGTAGTGCACTTTTTTAATTTTTGTGTGTCTATAGGGTGTTGGTCTGGGGGCGGCAGAACCTCCCCCCCCCCCCCCTGGGTGCGCCACTGAGTGCAAACTATACTTGAACAATTAGTGGTCCGTGCGGCCATCAGCCCCCACTTAATTTATTAATAGTAATTCACTCGCGTTTCGACTGAGCCAAATTAGAAATTTTGAAAAAGGGACAAAAGTTGTTTGATCCTTACATCGCGTATCGTGAGAAATATTTTTTGATTCATTTCATGATTTGCTCAGATTTTTTGGTGATAAGGGGTAATTTTTAAACGTTTTTCCTAAAAAATGTTTAAAAATTTAAAAAAATACATATATATGTATATATGTCTATATATATATATATATATATATATATATATATATATATATATATATATATATATATATATATATACATACAGTCGGGGTCATATAAATAGCACACTTTTAATTGTAAAGAATTTGGCTTAACCTAAAAGAAAATATTTTGTGGTAAAGTAGGTATACGTTATATTTGCATCCCTTGTTACCATCATGATAAAAACAATAGTTTTATTTAAGCAAATAACAAAACATAAAATAAATTCTAAAAAAATTGTGACATATAAATAGCACACTTTAAAAAAAAATCTATTTTGTCCATTAAAATAAAGAACAAGATTACTTAATATTTTGTTGGGTATCCCTTATTTTGAATAAAGGCTCTCAGTCTTGATGGAATTGACTCCACTAAAGTTTCACAATACGCAGCTGGAATTTGAGTCCAGGCCTTGTTGACGTTTTCCCAGAGTTCGTTTAAATTAGATGGATTTTTGTCTGCAAGATTTCTTTTTACGTGTTGCCACAAATTCTCGATAGGATTAATGTCAGGACTTTTGGGCCGGCCAGTCCAAAACATTAATCAAGTTGTCCAGAAGCCACTGTTTGACAAGCCTTGCAGAATGTTTGGGGTCATTGTCATGCATAAAAATAAATGAAACGGGCATAAACACCTCTGAATAAGGCTCCATGATATTCTGTAGGATAGGATGTCTCTGTATTTAAACTGATCCATGATACCGTCGATTCTATGAAGCGGTCCAACTCCGCGCCATGACATTGCTCCCTATACCATAATCGCTCCTCCACCATGTTTTACGGTTTTAATGGTACTACTTGGGATTGAAACATTTATTTGGAGGACGTCGGACATATAATTTGCCATCATTTCCGAACCGGTTGAGTTTAGATTCATCGCTCCAGAGGATTTTTTTTCAGAAATTTACATCTTTATGCAAGGACTTCTTAGCAAATTTTAATCTTTGCAATCGATTCTTTTTTGACACAAGTGTTTTTTTTTCTAGGAATGCATCCTCTAAGGTTTACTTCAGTTAGCCTTCTCCTTACAGTTCTAGCTGATATCTGGATACTATATTCGGTCAATATCTTTTGTCTTACTGCTCTGGAATTAAGAAAAGGGTTGGCAGTGCTAATTTTTTTTATTATTTTATCTTCCCTTTTCGTGGTTTTACGTCTTCTAGGTGCCCTTATCTTATATTCATTGTGCTGTTCGTGTTTGTGTACAGTGCAAGAGCATTATACACAAGTTTCCTTGAACACTTAAGATTTTTTGCAATCTGTGAAACCAACAATTTATCATTTTTTAATTGAACAATTAGTGCACGTCTTTCTGGGTCGCAATGCTTTTTTCTACCCACTGAAACGATTTTAAATTGTTCAAACAATCACAATTTATTAAAAGAAAAAAACTACTTACTTACTGCCGCAGAAATATCGAACTTCCCAATATTTTTACCAAATATCTAATGTGTGCTATTGATTTGTCCACTGCTAAACAAGTTAAATTGTACTGAATGCATAAAATCAATATTTATCAGACAACTTGTTTTCGATAAATAATCCGCAGATGCAAGTCCAAACTTGTTGATAATTAAATTCTTTAATATTTCCGGTTTTGTTAGGTTTTTGTACAATATTACAAGTGTGCTATTTATATGACCGCGACTGTATATATATATATATATATATATATATATATATATATATATATATATATATATATATATATATATATATATATATATATATATATATATATATATTAACAACTCTCATGTTACAAAAACTCATACAACTCATACTCATACACTGTAACATTATCAATCCTAAAGAAGTTCATTATTTCACTTAGAACATCAACTGTTCTAAGATTACCTAGTATGCCAATTAAAACACTAATAAATAAAACAATATAAACACTAAGTTACTGCACTTTTAACTGTCTTAAAATACAATACGCATAAAATCTTACGTGGACATCGTAATACAACTAAAATCACAATCTCTTAGGGCATGGCCCTGCAACAATTCAACTTTTATAGTCAATTTTATAGCCATGTAAGTAAATATTTAGAATGTTTTATTGTTACCTAATAGTTTCTGCTCAGGTTTGCTCAAAACATTGTTTTATTTCCATTTGCCTAGTCTTTAAGCAATTCAAAAAAAAAGTCATTGGCCTGGGCAGATAGCATTTGCCTAAACAAAAGTCATTTGCCTGAAATAACCATTTGCCTGTGACATATATGTAGGTATATTGTTATATTGTATTCATGCTTCAATAAGCTTTCATTTGACACCCTACACGGTGCCCTTGAAATTCTTTTTTCCATTTCCCAATTTATCCCCTGAAATTAACCCCCAGAATCAAAATTCAACTTTTTATACTTCACGTCTATAATTGGGCTACCACACTCTATCTTTATGCTAAATTTCAAATTTTTACGTCGAATAGTTTCAGAGAAAATCGCCTGACGGACTGACGGACACCCAAGTGATTCCATCAGTGTTCCGTTTTACGGAACACTAAAAATATGTACCGGTAATGGGACTTTTAGTCTTGAATTAAAGTTAGATTGAAGCCAGAGTTACTTACTTATCTAGGAATAGTTCTCCTTATTCTTTTTAATATTTTTTAACATATCTGCCGATATTCTACATGCAGTGCTAAATTTAATTGCGGATCCAAAATTACACCAAGGTATTTGATCTGTGTTACAAACTCTATTTACATTATCTATTTTTAAAACCAAATTTTTATCTACAAAATTTTAGATTTTGCTTTTGTTTCAATGACCTTAGCCTTTAAATTTTCAAAAGATCTGCTCATGTAAAGTCTTACTTGTTGATTCATTTAGTTTTAAACCATTAGAACTAAACAAATTGTTCAACAAAGGGGGTCTTGGTATTGATAACATCAACTTTGAGCTCCTATTAAATGGGGATTTTTACAATGTTTAATGTAAGCAGTCCTTTTCAGAATTCTAAAACATGCCCAAAGAGTAAGTGTACCTTGTCTTAAGGTCTCTCACTGTATACTTTAACTAAAGTTAAGTGAAACCGCAAAAAAAGGTAACGAAGCCGACACCTTTGACGCAGCCGTGCCGATATCACATAACATGTTCCAAACGAGCATCTGTCTACGTAACGTCTTAATTATAATAAAATGACTCCCTCCTCTGCATGCGCCAATATAATATTACCCTTAGTGGAAAAGAGACAAAACGAATCGTCGCTGCAGGTGTTCCTTCACGAGACACGGCCGGGTATGAGCGGCAGGCCTTTGTCTGGCTTTTTATACCACTTAAATCTTAATAATTTAGATTTATGAGATTCAGGTAACTCTGGCAAAACTATAAATTCAGGGATGAGGATATGCTGCTATGGGCAGTTTCAGGAGCCCTATCCTTTATTGGATGTGTTTCTGTTACATTCACTTTCATTTAACTTTCTTATTTCATAAAATTAGAATTTTTTAGCTATTTTTAATGAAAAATAATTTTTGGCAAGCATGTGGTACTGGTCGAATTTCTTTTGTTTCTTTTATGTATACAGTGACTCACTTGGTTATTCATACACAGAGTAAAAAAAAAATAGCTTAAATAATAATTTAAACTTATAAGTAAATTTTATTACTCATAACTTGTATGCACATTATAGGGAACAAAAACAAAATAAAGCAAAAACTTCTTATAAACGCTTACAGTTTGTTAAAATAAAATTTAAATATAATATGGATCTAAAAATAATGTCACTAAATTTTTCGTACAGACAAACGCGTTGTTGAGAAGACATACAATAAATTTTTAAAAAATATACAGCTTGTCTTCGAAAGTTCTTTCCAAATGTAAAAATTTGTATTATTGATTTTACGAAAAAAAGTGTCTTTTTATAAAAAGCTCTGCATCATGAGAAAATAGCATTGTCATTCAAAAATTTGATCTAGAACATACAGGGTGGCTCAAAAATATAAAAATCCTAATCCATTTGAATTTAAAAATACATAAAATCGTTATTTAAAGGTAAACTGCCACTGCAAATGTACTAGAGTTAATTTTTTTATGTTAGTGAGTTATGTCTGGAACATACAGGAGGTCCCAAAAATATAATTAATTTTTTATAAGCGCCTTTACAAAAAAAGTATATCTGCATAAAAAAGTTCCACATTGTGAAAAAAGCATTTTTATTCAAAAATTTTATCTAGGGTGGCTAAAAATTTTAAATTGTGACTTTCAGCTTTTTGAGCCACCTTGTATTGTCCAACATCAAGTTTCTGAAATTTGATGCTCTTTTTTACAATGTAGAACTTTTTTATGAAGATATACTTTTTTTGTAAAGTCGGTAATTAAATTAATAATTTTATTTTTGGACCTCCTATATGGTTCACACCTAATTCATTAAAAAACTAAAAACACGGTTTTATGAGTAGCGCACTAAAAACTTAAACATAATTAGTTTCCTGTTATAGCTGTAAAAGTTAACAGAAAACCTGGACATGCATGTGTGCGGAGTAAAGGAAGGCGCAGTTTGTTAGTTGCTTTACTTTCCGCACGATGCGCGCACTGCACACACCGGTTTTCTTTTAACTTGTACCGCTATTAAAGGAAACTAATTATTTTTAACTTTTTAGTGCGCTACTCATAAAAGCGTGTTTTTTAGATTTTTAAACTATAATTTATTTTAATTTAACCTTCTATTGAGAATATAAAGAGATTCTCAGTTCACTCATTTAATGTAACTTAGCTAAAAATATGACAATATTGTTCTGGTACTTGCTTCTGCATACCAGATTTTTTAGAATTGGTAGTTTATCGGTAGATCCCCAATTCCGATTATCCGCGGTTTAAAGTCAAAGATGGGGTCGGTACTTGTTTATTTAAGTTTTGACCTATAATTTTTGATCTAGACTTTTGTAGGTTTTAATTATTTCTCTAGTATAACTGCACATAGAAAGAAATTGTTATGAAGAAATAATACAAATAATTATAAATTAGCGAAAAATGCTGTGCACTTCTATTGGTTTTATTTTACTTTGCTTTAAAACGTTTTAAATTTTACACAAAAAAAAACATGTAATGGATATAGCAATTTATAAAAGCCGGTTGACAGAACAACAAATTTGATTACAAATTTAAGAAGAAATTTGTATACAATCAAATTTTAACGTGACACACACACTTTTTTGTCATACAATTTATTAAAGTGTGTATATCAGGTTAAAATTAGGTTTCTGCCTAAATTTATGATAAAACTTGTTTCAGTGTTAAACATCTCTAATATCCTTATAGTATCCAAATACTGTCTTTTGCTTCAAAAAGTGAAATAAGGTATAAATAATTATTTATATATCTTTTTAACATTGCTATACATATAAACAAGTGTTTAGTTTTACCTTTTATATTGATTAACCTATTTTTCAATTATTAGTTTTCCTCCTGAACAAAATATCAAGAAATATGGAACACTCATTGGCAAGTGAATCAAAGAAAAAACATAGCATTGGTAATCACTCCCCCCTTATTCTCAGCTCTTTGGATCCTACCATAAATAATATTCCAGGGGAAAGTATTAAAAATTCACCTAACAGTAACAGTACCCCGCATCAGATAGTGCAACAGTTGGAGTCATTAATTTTAGAGGGAGGTGAGTATAGTACCAAGTTTTATTAATTTTATTACATATTTTTTGCTACAGAACTATTATACTCACAATGAAAATTATAATTAAATTTAATGTTTTATGTTGATGGAAAGAATCTCCTTCCCTTAGTTAGGTAACTTTCATGTGGGGTGTGCAATTTTAGCTACATTTTATTTTTTATTGGCGCTTAATACAGGTTTGAGCCAAGTATTTGAATGTACATAAACAAATTTTAAGGGCAGATTCGACATCTAAAAATATGAAAATAAGTTTATATAAACATGGATCCTTAAACGCTTCTTTTTCGAGGTACAGGGTGTTTAATATTTTCTTTTTTAAATGATTTTTTTTTTAATTTCTCGACAATTCGTTAAGATATTGACATGAATTTTAGTACACGCCAGTATGTAATCAAAAGGCACCTTTACGTGCAAAAATATATTTTCTAATGTACTTGCATCAGTGGCGTGCGTGCTGATAAGTCTTTATTTTTAGTGAAAAAATTGGCACGCCACTGTTTTTTTGCAAAATTGATATCGCTGTTTTAAAGCCCAATTAATTCTGCGTGAAAAGTGTTTCGTTCTGACGCACCGTTTTCGAGTGTGTGTGTGTGTGTGTAAGTTTCAATGGCTCTGGAAGCTTTCCAACAGGCCAGACTAGGTTTTCGAGTTAAAAATTAATTTATTTCTTACAATAAAAATAAATAATGAAAACGATTTTTTTTTTACATATTTTTTGCGCAGGAAACAGTGCTTTTTGATTTAAGTTTATAATAGTAGATGCTGGAAATGACCTCCGTGCTTCAATACATGCTCTAAATCGTCTTCGCGTACACTTTGGAATACTGGAGGTGTGAAAATATCAAACACGTACCCTGTATCTCGACAAAGAAGCGTTTGAGGATCCCTGTTTATATAAAATTATTTTCATATTTTTAAATGTAGAATCTGCCCTTAAAATTTCTTAACATCTTTTTGTAACACCCTGTATAGACGAGCAAATGAGCCGCAGAGTCGGGGAATCCCGGATTATCCCCTCGACACAATCGGTAATATTATTTGCTGTTTTATATTTTGTTCTTTAGAATCGGGGGTGCCAGATCTCACGATTTATTTATGTAATAAATTTTAGAAAAATATATTTGTTCTTAGTTCTTGTTTTCTTGAATTTCACAAATAAATTTCTTTGTTAGTAAACTATTCGCAACAACAAATTAACAATAAATACATTTAAGTTTTTTATTTATTTCTATATACGCCACTGTCAATTCAAAATAACTTAATTTAACTAAACTTTTTCAAAAGAGATGCTTGAAAAAATATTACAAAGGCTTTCGAGGGTTCTAAGCTCTTTTAAAGGGTTTCAAGCTCTTTTCAAGGTCTTTAAGCTGTTTTAAAAGGCTTCAAGCTCTTTTGCAGAGCTTCAAGCCCATAAAGGGCTTCAAATCCTTTGCAAAAGGGCTTGTGGCTTTCGGTCCAATCATTTTTTAGTGAATTGGGAATTGCAAAGCCCGTCATGTTTAAAAAGTAATTGTGGCTTTGGGCTTTCAAGCCTTTTTTAACAGGACTTGTGGCTTGGGGCTTCAAGCCCTTTTATCGAGGGCTTTGCCCAGCTCTGCCAACAAATACTCACACCAGATTTAGTGTAATAAGAAAACGAAACTAAACAACTACATTATGATATTATGAGAAACTATTAAAATACTTAAAACATTATACAAAAATCACATGTAGACCTGATAACGAAAATCCTTTTTGGCATTCAACGTTATATCTATTTTTCGAAAATTGAATAATCTAGAAAATGTCAATAAAAAAGGCTTAAAACATCCTGACAAACCTAAACATACTTTGATGAGTAATAATTTTTATATTATCCATTTAAATAAATCCATTTAATAAAATTCCTTTATTAATCATGCAGTTAAATACTTACATGTTTTTATGTTGAGACTAATCATGAAACTTTATGGTCATGCATTTTTTTTATCTAAGACAACCCTCGTAGATTTAATGCTTAAGTACTAACGTATTAGGGCCGTCTGAAGAGAAGGAAAATGTAATCTATTCATACAAGATTTAAAGGATTTTAGATAAGGAGGGGAATTTGCAATTTGTTTCATAATTTTCATAATCTGGAGACCTTAGGTATCAAGATTAGAAGTGGGATGTTCTAGGCTTTTGTAGTTGGACAGTAAAGGGACGTAACGCGCCTCTTGTTCTTTGTTAGGGACAGTTAAGGGGGGAATTATGGCGGATAGTTCTTGAGAGCAAAATCTGTTTAAGTATCGGTAGAAAAGGGACAAATCCCCAACAGTGCGGCGATGAGCGAGAGAAGGGCTTTTTGTGAGGACTGGGTCATTGATAAGTCGAATGGCTGTCTTTTGGAGAGAATCAACGATGTTAAGTTTCGAAGGTGATACCATTTCCAGATGTGGGGATACTACTCTAGGTTACGTCTTATTTGGGAAAGAGTGTAAGTTGGAAGGGGAGAAGTATTTTCTGGACCGAAAGAGAAAGCCAAACTTTCTGCTGCCGATGAGACTGTTGAAGTAATGTATTTGTGCCAGCTGAGATCATGCTCGCAAGCGATGCCAAAAAGATCGAACGTTTCTTTGTTTTGTAGGGCTTGGTCATTCGTGTGGATGGGTTAAGTGTTGCCGGATTTTTTGCGTGATAGGGAGCAAGACTAGGTTTTGGAGGCGTTGAACTGAACAAAGTTCTTGGGCCCCAGTCTAAGATTATTTAAAGATCTTGGGAATGGTGCATGGATCTGTGTCTATTATCCAGCTCTTGATTCGAAACTTGTCTCGACAAATGAATGTGGAAGTGAAGAGTACTACTACAGCATAACTGGATGGGATTGGTACTTAAAGAGAGCAGGTCAGTAATATGAAGAAGAAATAGGGTTGGTGCCAGGACTGAACCTTGGGGTACGCCAGCAGGATGGAAGTTAGTGGAGTGACCGTCCACCGACAGATATGCGCCGATTAGAGAGAAAGCTACCTATCCAGGTACACAGTTTGGGAGGAAGACCGTAAGAAGGTAGTTTGTTCAGGAGTGCGACATGCCATAATAATTAGAAATATGAAGAGCAACAATCTGGGATTCACCATGAAATTTGAAAGACTTGTTCCAATTATGTGTAACAAAGGTAAGAAGATCAGCTGTGGATCTTTAGTGACAAGATTCGTACTGTCTGTCATGGATGACTTGTGTGTTTTTCTAGGTATTTTAGAATTTGAAAGTTGATGACTTTATTCATAATGTTGCTGACAGCAGTGAGAAGAGGGATAGGTTTATAAGAGACTTGGAACCTTTCTCCGGGACAGGCTGCACTCGAGCAGTCTTCCAGCTGTCTGGGTAGATACCCTTGTCACAGGAGATCTGAAAAGATGAGTTAAGATGGGTGCAAGTTCTGGAGTACATTTTTTTAGAACAATTGCTGATATGCCATCCAGACCGGAGGACTTATTGTTGTCAAGGGATAGAAAATTTTTTTGGACTTGTTTGACCTTAAGTATTATGTCTGACATCTTGTGGGGTACAGACGTAACGGTTAGAAGAGCGAAATTGGTAGGAGGAATAAGGGTGGAGTTGGTAGCGAATTGTTTGGTAAAGAGTCCCGCTTTCCCTTTAGAGGTGGAGGTAATTTCGTTGTCAGAGATCAGGAGAGGAAAAGTGCTTCTACAGAAGTTTTGACTAATATTTGCAAGTGACTATGTACAATATGTACATTTAAAAACATTTACAGGGCCATTTAAAGAGAAGTAGGTCGTATCTTAAAGTGGCACATTAGAGATGCGGAAAATTCAATGTAGATTTTATTATATTATGTTCTGTTATCAGTATGACCAATAATTTCATTCATTATGATATTATTTTACAATAAAAGACAAATTTTTAAATCAAATTACTTTTTTCATATGTTTATTTACGACGTACGTACGTACCATACTTAAGTATACAACATTTTTTAAATAAAGAAGGAAATATAGTACAATTAATTAAGATCTATCATGTATTATTATAATAATTTTCTTGTGTTTAGTACATGATATGGGAAATTATTTATCAGTTTCGACTTGTGCTTGACGGTTTGTTCCGGGGGATATTTTTAAGCTTTCATAACATTTACACGGTAATGTCAGTGTGATAAACTTTGTATAGGTGAAACATCCAGACAAGTTAGTGTTAGGTATAAAGAACATTAGGATTTATAAGGCGTCGCGAATTTAAAAACAAATTAAGTTATCACGTTTGGGAAACAGGTCATAAGATAGAGTGTAATAATTATAAAATTTTATATAAACTTTCTCTAATATGCGTAAATTAATTGCAATGACCATAAATGTTTTTCTAATCTTTTTGTAGATATCAACAGAACTTGGCTACTTCCCTATGATTAAATTATGCTTTAGCATTGAGATATCTGTAATTAAAAAACGTTTTTATAAGTAGGTGTTAAAAAATAATTTTATTATTGAATATATTAGGTAGTTACAGGGGCGGACATATGGGGGGAGGACCGTCCCCCCCCCCCCCCGTTCGAAGTTGGCTATTAGGACCTCATACCAAAAAAACGTCGGCAGTTGAGTTTTGGGAAAATTTTCAAAAAGGTGGATAAAAAACGTCGGCAGAGGGAATTGGCAAAAAAGGTTGACCATTTTGAATTTTTGGAAATTTGCAAAAAAAAGGTCGACAATTTTGAATTTTTATCTTCTCATAGTTGGTTATTTTTCCTTCCCTCCCCCCTCAACATAGTGCTTTCGGTACGCCCCTGGGCAGTTTATATATTTTTTGTCCTACAGTATATAGTTGTGTTATTGCATTACCTGAAGACTTGTTTGACTAATGTTAAGGTTGTGGTGACAGAAACGCAAAAAATGTTATCAATATAAACATTTTTTAAAATGACTGCCGAGTTCAGGCATAAATTTCATGTATCCTTTTTTATTTATTTTTATAATTACTTTGTTCATTTTTTTTTTAATTTAGTTAGTTCGAATTTATTAGATTCTATGATAAAGAGATTGGAGATTAAGTCTCGAAACGTCGGAAAAAACTGTTTTGATCAGATTAGGTTTTCCTTAAAAGTAGAGTGGAGTAATAGGTCTTGTCAATATGTATAAATGTTTCGCTTATGTGAGTATATAAGTAAGTAATATTATGTTTTATTTTTAGAAGAGACAGATAATGGATCTAGAGGCATATTATTATTGGATGAAGGTGAAAATCTAAAAATATTGTCTGAACATGCATTTTTAAAAGCATTAAAAGTCGAGCCTGGCAAAAAGGTAAGTATCAAAAATTATAATGGTAATTTTTTAATTAAAACCGAAATAAATGGATGAAGGCAACCTGTATAAATACTTAATTTATGTAGAGAATACAAAAATATATTATATTATATATATTATATATATATATATATATATATATATATATATATATATATATATATATATATATATATATATATATATATATATATATATATATATATATATATCCTATTTAATCAGTATCCGTTCCGCCACTACTTCACATAGCCGAGATATACTTGAAATTAAATTTTGATTTTAAAAGCGTAATTTAGAAATTTCAAATTTTTACTTGAAAATCTGGAATAAGAATTCTTTTAAAATTTGAAAAAACTTTTATTGAACGTTTTGCATTAAAATTTAAAAAAGGCAACTCTTAACCACACTTTACGTTTTTGTATTTTTTGCATACCCTGTACAAAAAACAAATTTTTGGCATCCTGGATCTTATTTTTAAAGTAAGCAAAAACTTTTATACAGAATGACCTTTTTTCGTATCTTGTACTTTTTGGTCCATTTGTCCTCTAGTATACTCCATCCGTAGACATACTGTATCAGCTTCGTTTCTAGAAGTATTCTAACGATTATTTTTTCAAAACAAGCAAAGAGAAAAGTTTTGATATTTCAGTAGGAATGCGGTACATTAGAGACCTTTTTCTATTATAGGTTAAAGTAGTTTCAATATTTGGTAATACTGGTGAAGGAAAGTCCTATACATTAAACAAGGTGTTTTTTCATGGCGAAGAAATTTTTAAAACGTCTTCGTCGCAAGTATCCTGTACACTAGGAGTATGGGCTAAATATGATCCTTACATGAATGTTATTTGTCTGGATACTGAAGGTTTATTAGGTAAGTAAAATATAGTTTATTTAATATTTATTTAAGTTTGCTCATTACTCGCGTTCAAGAAGTAATGAATTGAGAGAAATTAATCATCACTGAAGTATCAAGAACTTCAGTTTTTTTTTATTTAACTCCAACAGTCAGATTTTCGAGCGCTAGACCGGTCTAATTAGACAACCAACAGTTTTAAACTGACAAGTGTAAGAATAAGACAACTAAGTTTTATACTATGATGTTTTTGAGTTTTTTTCGCAAATTTACAAAGAAAGGGGCAATTTTAGTACGTACTTTCCACAATAATAGAACTTAATTTATTCTAGCAACACATTTCAAAATAAAAATCGTTTGGAAATCAAGCAAATCGCTGAAATATTAGAATAGTCATAAGTTTTTAATGATGACTTATTAACAATGGCAGAAAAAAATGTGATATACTGAAGATCTTAATTTAAACTAGTACTAAATCTTAGAACTTTTTAGTGAATCTGAACTCAGAGGTTTAGAATTTTATAAGTAAATTTATTTATGACGGCAACCGGCTTTTTATATACATTTGAAATAACAAAAAAAAAATGCCTTTTATGAAGGATAAACAATGTACGTCGAAAAGCATTATCAGTATTTTCACCTGTTGATAATTCTTTATGCGTTAAATAAACGACGGCGGGCCTGCCTATTGTTTTCATTGTTTAAATAATTTATCTTTGAATGTAGTATACAACATTTGATTACAATATGAAATATTCTCAGACTTTTATTGTTATAATCTTTAATTACTAGAGCGTTTATACTTTATACTTCTCAGAATCTTCAACCACAATAAATTAGGGATTGATGCTGATTACTATTTTTAACATTTGGGACCCACTGACCAACCCGAAGTAAACAAAAAATCGCAGTCGTTGCGACAGCGTATTCGCGTTGGTCTGTGGGATCCTTTACCTTAATAAAAAGTTAAAATGTAGATATAAAATGACAATACCTGTTTGGCCAGAGTTAAGTTGTTAACGTTTTCAGCAGCAAATGTGCGAAATACTGTCAAAATAAGTAATTTTTGACATAGTAGTTTTATTTATGAAAGTTAATTATTTATTATTTTATACTTTCAAAGATTTAGTTTTTTGCTTGTATATTACTTTATTAGCTAATATAAATAAAAATATATTATAGATTAATGTTTTTCTGGATATATGTGTTAATATTATTTTTATTAGATATTATTTATTAGATTTTTATTCTAATTATTTGTTTTTGAAGTATTGTGTACGAACAGATATAGTTCCTTCAATACTAACGATATCATTTTTCTTTCCTTTTCCTAATTTTATATTCAGTATTTTTCTGTGAAAGAGCAAAAAATTTGGTCTAATGTTTAATTCGTAAGCTGCATCAAAATTGCAGCATTTTTTAGTGCAGTTAGTAGCAACACCTCGTGGCATGGAAATAGAACGTGTTCTATTTTGGTGCAACTATTTGCTACAATTTAGTAACTTCTTTGGTGATTTTTCTCTTGCTTACTTATATTTGTGTGTCAATCACACCCTGGAACTATAAAATTTATCTTTTTTAGTCTTTCCTATTTTGAGGTTTACAATTTGCAAAATGATATACATATGTACATACATAAAATACAAGCACTAACGGAAACAGTTGAGGTTAAGGGTATGTAATATGTAGTGATTTTACTCTCACATTGGCAGCAGGCAAGCTTTTTACTACAAAATCGCAGCTACACCGTGTCCATGAGTGAACGCGTTTGCAACCACCCACGGCACAAGAAATTGCTTCAAATTTGTCGCCGCGATTAGTTGTAGTTTTTACGAGACCCTATAGATATGAATAAATACCCTTAAACGAGGCTAATAGAAACATCAAATTCAAATATTGTTTCCCATTAAAGACAAAACGGGTGTATGTAAGGTTTACCTCCACCCCTCAAAATGGAGAGGGGTGTAAATGTCAAAAATGTATTTAAATATGTCCCTCCGTCTCCCTATTAACACCAAAATTACATGAAAATATTTTAAACCGTTTTCGAAATATCGCCCTGTAACACTTTAAAAACATCCCCGCATAAAGTACACGTGCCTTCAAAATAAAACTATCGGCGACTCAAATTATCGAAGCCAGCTGCAGTCAGCTGATTTTTAACACGATCATGAAGACAAAGACGAAACAAAATCATTCCCCGTTATA
This sequence comes from Philopedon plagiatum, assembly GCA_963971165.1. Classification (NCBI taxonomy): domain Eukaryota; kingdom Metazoa; phylum Arthropoda; class Insecta; order Coleoptera; family Curculionidae; genus Philopedon; species Philopedon plagiatum. The sequence goes on along the minus strand of OZ020192.1, from coordinate 20,131,317 downwards.
GTGGTTAGCAAATCGACTGAAGAGGACGCCACGTTCTTAATTTGAATCGGCAATAAAGAAATAACACAAGGTTATTTCCCGAGTTTGCCTTTGGCTTCCGTTGCGTTAACATCTCTCGGTCGACTACATAGTTAGATTTCGGGTTAGATCGCCTAGAAGCGGTGAGTAGAGTGTTTTGTGACGGAATACGAAGGGAAGCTCCACGGCCTGTTGAGGGGAGTCTTTACCAAATCCAAGGGGTGTGAGCGATGAGGCCTAAAATCCCTGTTCGTGCTGCGTTTTTTCATCCACACAAGGTAGACATGTGACGGCCATGTCTTGTTGTGGGAGGAGCGTAGGGCGGAAGTGTGGCTGAAAGAAAAGGTCATGCGCAATAGACTCTACCAAAGGCGGGAAACTCCATAACCTCAACTGTGCCAAACCGAAAACATTGACGTTTTGTCACTTTAATCATTGTTATTGTTTGTATTCGGAATCTCCGAGGGTACATACCCGATAAATCGGAGATTCTAAGGGAATTACCACCCAAACTGGGTAACGTGTAAGCCATCCCTAAGGGTAGCTAGGGCTCTGGTTAAGCGCCGGACCGGGTGGAGAGCTGGCCAACCTGTCTCATGGACGAGGGCCAATAACAGTTGAGTTGAGATTGGTGAGTTTTCGAGCGAAATGCTCAGATCGCCTTTGAATAAAATTTCGTTTATAACGTATAAAGAATGTTGTCAGTGCCGATACGTGTTGGTTTTGTTAATAATAAAGTACACTTTAAAGAAATGGGTTAAATATGGCATATAACATATTGCCGATATATGTATATCGGTATTTGGCATTTCATATCATCCGATACCGATATATCAGCCTTGGCTGAACTAGAAAATTTTTATTTGCAATTTATTTCTGATTTTAAGGCGTAAAAATGGTTTGGTGAATATTTGTTTTATGATAAAATACGGGGTACGCCACAAATGTCGGTTTGTAATAATACAGAAGGGATATAATTTTACGCAAGCAAAGCCGCGGGTAAAATATAGTTGTGTATATGCTAAAGATTTTTAAAATAAAGGGGTTCTCAATGTAACCTCTACGGTTTTTTTTGTTTAAAGGCATATCGAAAAAGGAGAACCAACGCACCCGTCTTCTGCTTAAGGTGTTGGCTGTGTCGGACATAATAATTTACCGGACAAGAGCTGAAAGATTACAACGGGATATGTACACATTTTTGGGGGGAGCTTCGAAAGCATATAAAGACCATTTTAGCTCTGCTCTTCAAAAAGCGTTAACGAAGACGGATGGCGATAAAATGAATGCAGGTAGGTACTATTTTCTTTTAATTCCGGAGCACTCAAAAGAACTACAAACATCAAGCCCCAAGCTCTTACCTGAAATGATTTTATTTGCGATTAACGTATTTTGTTGAAAGTTTTCAAATTATCATTTTTTTAAATTCATATTCAAATTCATATTTGTCAATCACACTATTCAGGCTTTCATAATAAAAACTCAAAGTAAATTTACATATTAATATTACATAAACATACATATTAACCAATTTCATTTTACACAGTGTGTCCATGAAGGGAGTTGACAAGAGGAAAAAATCTTTATTATTGATTTTACGAGGAAAAGTCATTCTTTATAAAAAAAATTTTGCTTGGCGAAAAAATGAATTTACCGTATTATAAAATTTAAGATGAGGTGTACAGGGTGTTAATAAACTAAGAAAACATGAAAATGCTTTGAGAAGTACCATTATTTATTATTTTAGACAAAATGTGTATAAAACAAAGATGTTTATTTGAAATCTGAATTCTAATTTTTGTTTTTTATTTTTTTATAATTAAATTTAGAACATTCAAAATGAAAACCTGAGAGTTGCTGTCCTATCGATAATATTAAACTGACAAACGTCTATGGTAAATTTATTTCTAATTTGGTGAAATGTGTGGACGTTGGAGGAGGATATGTGGAATAACAATTTTTTCACAATTGTGCATATTCTTATTTCATTTTTATTATTTGTTTAACACGATTAAGCTTTATGTTTGAAAAAAATGTAAGTTGAGATAAATTTAAAAATTAGAAAACAGATTTCAAATTTTGTATTTGGGCTTTATTTTGGATTATAAACAACTTTGTTTTATAAACATTTTTACTAAAATAATAAATAATGGTACTTCTCTCTTAAAGCATTTTTATGTTTGCATAATCTCAAATTTTTATATGGTAAACTCATTTTTCGACAAGCAGAATTTTTCCCGTAAAACAAATAATAAAGATTGCAGCCCCCCCCCCCCCCCCCGGTGCTCCACTGAAATCCAGGAATTTCATTAATAAAAATGTGTCGCAACCCTGTTTTTTTTTCCAAAATACAATTGTTCGAAAATTGAATTGTGAATTGTAATTTCAAAAATCTTAATGAACAAATACGGAACAAACAAACCTGAGCAATCCTCCATCAGGTCGTTTTATTTGGGTTTGATCAAACTCGCAAGAGCTCAGGCTCTTGTCTATGGTTGTGGGTACCTGGGGTATCTTATTGGTTAATAAATCTACTTTTTTATGTATTTTAACTTTTTCAACCCCCTTGAGGTCAAAAATTTTAAATGCAACCCTCTGGCCGCGTTGTCCATCATTTTAAAGGTCTTCAAAAATAAACATTTTACCGCAAACCCGAGGTCCGTATCTTAATTGGTTTTTAAATGGCAAGCCTACAAAAATTAAAAATCGTGAATAAAAATTAAAAATAAAAAACCTTTATTTCTCTTATTACTTTAAAAGTTGTTTGAAATGACAACATGAACTTCTTGGCAATAATAAAGTCGATTTTGGAACTCGCTTCTCACATTTTTGAGAATGGCAGGTGTTACTTCTTGGCAGAGTTCCAAAATCGACTTTATTACTGCCTAAAAATTCATGGTGGTCATTTTGAACAACTTTTAAAGTAATAACAGAAATATAGATAGGTACTTACATTTTTTTTCACGATTTTTAGTTTTTATAGGCTTGTCATTTAAAAACGAATTAACATACGGACCTCTGGTTTGCGGTAAAATGTTTCTTTTTTGAAGACCTTTAAAATGAGGTACCACAGGGCATGGGATTCCATTTACAATTTTTGACCTAAACTCCCTAGCGTTACCCCTTAGGGGGTTGAAAATTTAAATTACATGAAAAAGTAGATCTATTAACCAATAAGATACACCTAAAATTTGGTGTCTTTATCTTTACTAAAAGCAAAGGTATTTTCCCATACTGAGCCTTTTCGGACACCCTGTATATAAAATATAGGCGGCATATTGACTCAAACAATATAATCTGGACACATTCAACTTGACCAGGCAACTAACTACACTATGATACATTTTCGAAAAATGGTGTTTTCAAAAAAGCGTCCTTTGAAAAGATGTATATTCGACAGAAAAATGTTTTTCGGAAATTGTTCGTATGTCTTTCATCAAATACGTGGCCTCTAAGAAATATCTTGTTTTGTCTGCCACTTCTATCATATAAATTATTCGGATACAAGTGTCCAATAATCTATGTTTTAGTGATAGAGAATTTATAATATAAAAATTATTTTTATGTTAGGTTTGGGCCCTGGAGTAATAATATTTCACGAAACGCACCACACTAACACATTGGATGACCTACGCGACAGTGCAAGTGTGACTAGGTCGGCCGAAGACATTTTACGTTCGACATTTGCGGACTTGGATTTAAACTGTGATGCGTTAAGTTTTATTAAGTATGTCGGTGTTAAAACGACACTTAATTCACAAACCTCGTTTGACAGATTGAAATCGGAAATTCAGAAACAGTTGGAAAGCACCGAAGTTAGATCGCCGAGGGATGCCAAGTATATTTATCTCATGTTAAAGGTTTGTTTCCGAAAATTTCTCTTTATTGCCTTTAAGGTCGTGGTCTTGTAAAAAGGGAGACTATTTTTTATTATTGAACAAAATTTTAAAAATTGTTTGTGAAAACTTTTCTGGATTTGAAGTTATAATAGGAATATAATTAGTTAATTCATCGTTAAGTCCTATTTTCGTAAGAAACGTAAGAAGATGATGCCACCGGAAGACACGGTTTTTTTTTGTATTTAATTAAAAATACAATATATATATAATATATATATATATATATATATATATATATATATATATATATATATATATATATATATATACAGCGTGTCTTCGGAAGTTCTTACCATATGGAAAAAAATTTTATTATTGATTTTACGAGAAAAAGTGCCTCTTCATAAAAAGTTCTGCATCGTGAGAAAATAGCATTTCCATTCAAAAATTTGATCTAGTATATACAGGGTGGCTCAAAAATGTAAAAGTCCTAATACACGTGAAGCTAAAAACACATAAAATCGTTATTTAAAGGTAAACTGCCACTGCAAATGTGCTAGAATTAACTTTTTTATGTTAGTAAATTAGGTTTGGAACATACAGGAGGTCCCAAAATTAAAATTATTTTTTTTGTCGCCTTTACAAAAAAAGTATATCTTCATAAAAAGTTCTTCATTGTGAAAAAAGAGCATGGTTAGTCAAAAATTTTATATAGGACATACAGGTGGCAAAATAATTTAAATTTAAATTGTGACTTTCAGCTGTTTAAGTCACCCCGTATTGTTCTACATCAAGTTTATAAATAACCATGCTCTTTTTTTACAAGGTAGAACTTTTTATGAAGATATACTTTTTTTGTAAAGTTGATAATAATTTTATTTTTGGGACTCCTGTATGTTCCTAACCTAATTCACTAACATACAAAAAGTTAACTCTAGTACATTTAAAGTGGCAGTTTGCCTTTCAATAACGATTTTGTGTCTTTTTAGCTTCACGTGGATTGGGACTTTTACATTTTTGAGCCACCCTGTATGTCCAAGATCAAATTTTGGAATGACGATGCTATTTTCTCATGCTGCAGAACTTTTTATAAAGAGGCACTTTTTTTCATAAAATCAATAATAAAATTTTTTGCCATATGGTAAGAACTTCCGAAGACACGCTGTATATATATATATATATATATATATATATATATATATATATATATATATATATATATATATATATTTCGTTAATTTTGTTCAGTAATAAAAATAGTCTGTCTCTCTTTATACGACTCCGTTCTTAACACCTTTGTTTTACCTTTGAATATTTTTTGATTTTTTTAGAGCGTGAATGAAAAGTTTCATTCACCCATTAGTGACGTAAATCACCAGCAGTACCTGTCTCAATTTTTTACTTGTCCAGACAAATGTCTATCGTGTGAAGCGGGCTGCACTCTCTCGATGGGTCATAAAAACGATGGAGACGCCCATTTTTGTGATAACCCTTGCAAATTCCAACATCAGTATCAGAATTGTGTATACTTATGCAAGGTATGTTAAATGAAGGCATTATCTATATAGATAAGTAAATCTAATAATATATTAAGATTCTCCTTCACAATGCACCTGAATCACCTGATCAGTGATCAGCTGCTAGAATGGTGATAAATATTGATTTTCGCAGGAGCCTAGGCGGGTAGTATTAGATAGGTAGAACGTTTTCGATAATTTTTTAAAGAAAGTGTTAAAATTTAGCCCTGTACAAATTTCAGAAAACAAAATATGAAAAATTAGACAACAATTAAAACACCCTGTATCTTAAAAATGAAGCAGTTTAGAAGATATGTTCATATAAACTTGTTTACATAAAACCAGCCCACCAATCACAACCTGAAATATTTACTAGGACTTTATAGACATCCTGCATAATTAAAAAAAATACGCAAAATAAATAGACTAGGATAAATCAAACACTTAAATCTTCATTCATTACAAAAATGGTTACACATCCATTTGAAGACTTACAGGATTCTGATCATCAATGAATCAACCAAATTTTAAATTAAAAAGAATTGCTTTTGACCTGTGTATGCTTCACAAAATAGTAGTTCACATTAGTATTCTTCACAATAGTAGTCACATTAGTATGTTTCACACAATAGCTAGTAATACTCCCATTAGTATGCTTCACACATTAGTTAATAGTCAAATTAGTATGCTTCACACAATACTTAGTAATCACATTAGTATGCTTTACACAATAGTTAGCAGGCCCATTAGTGTGCTTCACACAGTAGTTGGTAGTCCCATTAGTATGCTTCATACAATAGTTAGTAATCACATTAATATGCTTTACACGTTAGTAGTTATAGTGTACTTCACATAACAATTAGTAGACACATGACTACACTTCACAAAAATGTTAGGAGTCTCATTACTATGCTTCGCACTAAAGTTAGTAGTCATATGATTATGGTTTACAAAATAGTTAGTAGGCACATTAGTGTACATCACACGATATTTTGGTAGTCACATTAGTGATGGTCAGTACACAGTAACATGGTAGTTAATGATCACATTACTATGCTTTACCCCAATAGTAGTCACATTAGTATGCTTCACCCAACAATTAGTAGTCACGTTACATTACATTGCTTCACACAATAGTTAATAACTGCAATCAGAGTTTTTGAAGAATGTTGACTTTCAGAAACCTCAGTGAAATTAAACATATAAAGTACCGCTGGTGTGGCGTTGGCAGACAAAAGTTAGCAGCCAGAATGGCGAAAATCGCCGAATAGTCAGTGGCGTCGGATTATTTACAAAAATTAAAAGAGTGACAAATATAATAGTCTTGGAATGAAGTTTAGAAAGTCTGTGCCGATTTGATCATAATAAAATTTATTAAGATTATGAAATTCACTACCGAATTTCTTGGATTTGGCTGCTAACAGATTTTGATAATTTCTCGAAAACTAGATATATAAACAGATTAATATTTACAAGGTAAGTTAGGGGCTACTAGCACTATAGCTTTCAGCTAGTGATGTTCACTTGCAAGCCTTTTCAGTTTTTTACAAATTTGGCTGCTAACTTAAATTTTTACAATTTCTCGAAAACTAGACATTTAAACAGATTAATATTTACGAGGTAAGTTAAGGCCTACTAGCACCATAGTTTGTATCTGACGACGTCCACTTGCAAGCCTTTTCAGTTTTCTACAAATTTGGCTGCTAACTTAAATTTTTACAATTTTTCGAAAACTAGACATATAAACAGATTAATATTTACGAGGTAAGTTAAGGCCTACTAGCACCATAGTTTGTATCCAGCGACGTTCACTTGAAAGCCTTTTCAGTTTTTTACAAATTTGGCTGCTAACTTAAATTTTTACAATTTCTCGAAAACTAGACATTTAAACAGATTAATATTTACGAGGTAAGTTAAGGCCTACTAGCACTATAGTTTGTATCCAGCGACGTACACTTTCAAGCCGTTTCAGTTTTTTACAAATTTGGCTGCTAACTTAAATTTTTACAATTTTTCGAAAACTAGATATTTAAACAGATTAATATTTACGAGGTAAGTTAAGGCCTACTAGCACTATAGTTTGTATCCAGCGACGTACACTTTCAAGCCGTTTCAGTTTTTTACAAATTTGGCTGCTAACTTAATTTTTCCAATTTCTCCAAAACTATACATATAAACAGATTAATATTTACGAGGTAAGTTAAGGCCTGCTAGCACCATAGTTTGTATCCAGCGACGTTCACTTGCAAGCCGTTTCAGTTTTTTACAAATTTGGCTGCTAACTTAAATTTTTACAATTTTTCGAAAACTAGATATTTAAACAGATTAATATTTACGAGGTAAGTTAAGGCCTACTAGCACCATAGTTTGTATCCAGCGACGTACACTTTCAAGCCGTTTCAGTTTTTTACAAATTTGGCTGCTAACTTAATTTTTCCAATTTCTCCAAAACTATACATATAAACAGATTAATATTTACGAGGTAAGTTAAGGCCTACTAGCACCATAGTTTGTATCTGACGACGTCCACTTGCAAACCTTTTCAGTTTTCTACAAATTTGGCTGCTAACTTAAATTTTCACAATTTCCCGAAAACTAGACATATAAACAGATTAATATTTACGAGGTAAGTTAAGGCCTACTAGCACCATAGTTTGTATCCAGCGACGTTCACTTGCAAGCCTTTTCAGTTTTTTACAAATTTGGCTGCTAACTTAAATTTTTACAATTTCTCGAAAACTAGACATTTAAACAGATTAATATTTACGAGGCAAGTTAAGGCCTACTAGCACCATAGTTTGTATCCAGCGACGTACACTTTCAAGCCGTTTCAGTTTTTTTACAAATTTGGCTGCTAACTTAATTTTTCCAATTTCTCGAAAACTATACATTTAAACAGATTCATATTTTCGAGGTTCAGTTTTTTAGAAATTTGGTTGCTAACTTAAATTTTCACAATTTCTCGAAAACTAGACATACCTATAAACAGATTAATATTTACGAGGTAAGTTAAGGCCTACTAGCACCATAGTTTGTATCCAGCGACGTTCACTTGCAAGCCGTTTCAGTTTTTTTACAAATTTGGCTGCTAACTTAATTTTTCCAATTTCTCGAAAACTATACATTTAAACAGATTCATATTTTCGAGGTTCAGTTTTTTAGAAATGTGGTTGCTAACTTAAATTTTCACAATTTCTCGAAAACTAGACATACCTATAAACAGATTAATATTTACGAGGTAAGTTAAGGCCTACTAGCACCATAGTTTGTATCCAGCGACGTTCACTTGCAAGCCGTTTCAGTTTTTTACAAATTTGGCTGCTAACTTAAATTTTTACAATTTTTCGAAAACTAGATATTTAAACAGATTAATGTTTACGAGGTAAGTTAAGGCCTACTAGCACCATAGTTTGTATCCAGCGACGTTCACTTGCAAGCCTTTTCAATTTTTTACAAATTTGGCTGCTAACGTAAATTTTTACCATTTCTCGAAAACTCGACATATAAACAGATTAATATTTACGAGGTAAGTTAAGGCCTACTAGCACCATAGTTTGTATCTGACGACGTCCACTTGCAAGCCTTGTCAGTTTTCTACAAATTTGGCTGCTAACTTAAATTTTTACAATTTCTCGAAAACTAGACATATAAACGGATTAATATTTACGAGGTAAGTTAAGGCCTACTAGCACCATAGTTTGTATCCAGCGACGCCCACTTGCAAGCCGTTTCAGTTTTTTACAAATTTGGCTGCTAACTTAAATTTTTACAATTTCTCGAAAACGACATATAAACAGATTAGTATTTACAAGGTAAGTTAAGGGCTAGTAGCACTTCAGCCGGTGGTGTTCACTTGCAAGTAAACGCCTCTGGCTGCAAATAATAGTGCTAGTTGCCCTTAACTTATTTTGTAATTGTTAATCTGTTCATATGCCTAGTTTTCGAGAAATTGGAAATAATAAGTTAGCCGCCAAATTTGTGGAAAACTGAAACGGCTTGCAAGTAAGCTTCACTGGCAGAAAACTATAGGGCTAGTAGCCCTTAACTTAACTTGTAAATATAAATCTGTTTATAGGTCTAGTTTTCGAGAAATTGGAAAAGATAAGTTAGCAGCCAAATACGTAGAAAAGTGAACACCAATGGCAGTAAACTTTAGGGCAAGTGTAGCTATTATCTTGTCTTGTAAATATTAATTCGTTTATATGTCTGGTTTTCGCGAAATTGGAAAAAATAAGTTAGCAGCCAAATTTGTAGAAAACTGAAACGGCTTGCAAGTGAACGCCACTGGCTGCTAGTAAATGATGCATTCGCCTCTAACTTACCTTGTAAATATTAATCTGTTTAAATGTCTAGTTTTCGAGAAAAAATTAAGTTAGCAGCCAAACTGAAATAACTTCGCATTACTGAGAAAGGAAGAAATGCCTCAAAACTCGGTAGTGAATGCCATAACTTTAGTTAATTGTATTATATTTAATTATCAAATCGGCACTAATTTTCCAAACTTCATTGCCGAGCAATATTATAGTTGTTACTCATTTAGTTTTTGTAAATAATCCGACGCCACTGACTATTCGGCGATATTCGGCATTTTGGCTGCCGCGTTCACACCATTTAAAATACCATACCATTATACCAACCAACTAAGTATTTTGAAGAGAACTTTGAAACAAATTTTACAACTTGGCAGTTGACTTGTAAATGACAATACTTTGGTGGTGAATAAACTATTTATTTTGTTTGTTTATTAAAATACTTATCGAGTATGATTTTAGAAATGCCACAAAAACGGAAACAGAGTAATAGTCAAACCTAGTTATCAAACAACACGTGAGAATTCATGGACATCATACCTCAATTTTGTTTGGTCTGGATATGTCATAGAGTGCCAACATTGTGGAGAAATATACAGGAGCAGGTAAGTAACATTTATATTTCAACGTATATTTTTTTATGAGCAGAAATCAGCCCCCATTACTACTATTTGTTTTTTTAAACATTGCTGTTGCTCAATTATTTGCTATCAGAAACCAGTAACTCTCCAGTGTGGAAAAGACATATCGTTTATTAAAAAAAAAACAATATTTTATTTTGTACTGTTTTTTAAAACTTCGCGCGTGATTAATACTATTTCCTTGCCCTGAAAAAAAATGAATGTAATCGAATTATAAACAACAACAATTCCAAAGTTGGATACTTAAATATAAGAGATGTGCTGAATAAAGTTTATTATTCATTTTTACTTTAAACCTGTGTTTTTAAATAAACCTCAGTCACGAGTTGAAATAATAATCCATAAATTTCTCTTCACAGGAAGAGTTTTAGGATTTTCTCTTAATATTTCCTCTTTACTAACGTAACATTATTGTGTTGGCATTTCTAATAACCCTAAATACTAGTGACTTTTGGTTTTCTAAGTTGGCAAAATAAAAAAATCAGGACTGTAATGGACTTTTTAAAATTTAAATTTTATCGAGATTTTTTTTCTTATGTAGTGACACTTTCCAAAACTGATAACAATTTTGAAACATCTTACTTTTCGTAACTAGTTACGAAAAGTAATCTATTTCCTAACTGATGATGAAATATTAATGTCATAACTGGCTATGAAAAAATTAAACATCAAAATATAAATATTTCGTATTTTTCTCTTGACCTTGCTTCTCAGATACAACAGAAGATAACGCGTTTTGAGCTACCTCTTTAATATTACGTGGGGTTTCGGAATCGGACATTTTCAATATTTTTAAAAGAAAAAAATTAATTTGTGACGCGACACTTCTTTATAAATAAAACTTCAAAACCACATCATGCCAACCCAGACAACTGTCTACAAGGTACCTACTATATTCTATCCAATTAAATGTGCGAATGATGATAAAGAAACCAATTATTCAACAAGAGTTCACCCTATTGGTCAGTTCCATGGACAGTTTACACCAGAACATATTTTGGCGATCACAATATTCACCTTTTCTTTCCTGATAATCACGGAGAAATCAGATTTTTCTATCCGTGTTGACGAAAGTACATTAGAAAAAAACAAATAAAAAAGAATTTGTTCAAATTTTTATCGTACCTTTTTTGCTTGTGGAAGTATTGCTGGTTATATACTTGAAAGATTTGTCATTGCATAATTATTTTCTTTCCTGATAACATTCCCAACGGAATCCGATTTCTTTCTATCCTTGTTAGCAAAAAGAGCATTAGTAAGACAAATAAAAACGATGTTGTTGCCAATAAAAAGAACAATTAAACATTTTGTCACAGTCGCCTTTGTTTGTGCAAGTATTTCTAGTTGCCTACTGTGAAAGTTTAATCGAAATTGTCATAAAATAGTATATTGTTTTATTAGGAGTAAAAGCGATATTTTTATGACGAGTCTGTAGGTTTGCGGGACGCACGAAGTGAGTTCTGCTGCGAGGGAGTACATCTGGCTGATAAATAAGTTTTTTTTTATTAAAAGTACCTACTAGTCCTTTGTTGTTTTAGACAACACTGGTATGGAAATAAAAATCCCGAGGATGACGCAGTGCGATTAGAAATAGTCCACATTTGGCCAGGGGTAAGTTTAATATTTATGTGAGGCTTATTAGAACACTGTTTTAAAGGTGTTTACATTGCTTTATTGCACGATTATTTGCCTTAGTCGCTACATTTCACGTTCATATAATGATATCAGTATAATAGCCTTTGTTCAGATAGGCAGTCCGTAATGGTTTTTAAGTAACATTTACATTCAGTCACACGACTAATTTGAGCAAAATCGACTATATTACTGCCAAGGAGGTCATGGTGCTCATTCTGAACAACAAAGTAATAAGAGAAATAAACGTACTTAATTTTTTCTTACGATTTTTAATTTCTATAGGCTTGCCATTTAAAAACGAATTATGATTCGGACCACGGGTTTGCGGTAAAATGTTTCTAGCTTGACGACCTTTAAAATGAGGTACCACATGGCATAGGGTTGGATTTAAAATTTTTGACATTAACTCCCTAGCGTCACCCCTCAAGGATTTTTAAAAGTTAAATTATGTAAAAAAGTAGATTTATTAATCAAAACACCTAAAACTTGGTGTCTCGATCTTTACTAATATCAAATATATTTGCCCATAATAAGACTTTTCGGACACCCTGTATATTCTTTTTTATTCATTATATCGTCGCTTTACATACAAGATAGTGTCTTTTGAAAAAATTATGCTTGATGCTGTAAAAAGGGCTTCTCGAAATCTTGTGTGCTTTCAAAAATATATAAAATCATTGTTTAGGCTCCGGTATTGTGTTCCTGCAAAATTTCATAGAAGATGAAACAATTTTTCTTTGGAACGAATACTATGTATAACCATTCTTTATAAAAAAAAAAATTGACCCGCAAACTCCAAACCGCATTTTTTGCGCCGAACCGTTAAACGCGTCTGTTAGGTCAGTCCCAAAAGCCATATAACTGATTTACAAATTTGTTAATTTATACTACGCCAATTATTAGATAAATGTGCTCATTCGGGCTTGAACTTCAAGTATTCTATTTCGTGAGCTACAAAGTACAAATGGGTACGATTTTTGCGCTCTACTCCGCCCCTGTCGCAAAATTTGGCAAAATCATTAAATGATTTTTTGTTCTTTATAAAATCGTTAAAAAAATTATGATTAGTAGCTGGGGAGGGTCCAGTCCTAGACAAGTACATATATTAATATAATTAAACTTTAGCGTCTGTCTGTTGCTTAATTTAGGCAAAGTAAGCACGAATTCAGCTAAACCGATTTAAATGAAACTGGATTAAATGTACTGAATACAGAACTAAATACTTAGATGCTTTAGAAATTTCTCAGTAAGTAGAAACTGAAAAATTCACAATAACGCGCTGAATTTTTATTTCGAATTTTAAAATTTTTTATAAAAATTACGTGAAAAATTTTTCAGTTAATTTATTTTTTATAATTGGTCAAAATATGTTTTTTTATTCTTTTCAAAATTTTACGTTCAGTTTTACTAGAAAGTTTTAAGATTAAGTGCTGATTTAAATTAAGATCTTCTAGTTAATCAGTTTTGACAGATTTTGGTCCTGTCATTGTTAATAAGTCGTCATTAAGGACTTATAAGATATTCTAATAGTTCAGCGATTTGCTTGGTTTCCAAATAATTTTCATTTTGGAACGTGATGCTAGAATGAATTTAGTTCTATTATTATGTAAAGTATATGCTAAAATTGCTCTTTTCTTTATAAACTTGCGAGAAACTTGTAAAAAAATTCATAGTATAAAATTTACTTGTCTGATTCTTACTCTTCTAAGTTGAAAGCTTTTGGTTGTCAAATTAGATCGGCCTAGCGTTGGCCGGTAATTTTTTATCTAATTAATTATTTGTATAATTTCGTCTTGAATTTTTTTTTCTTAACGTAAACAGGAAGAAGACAATGATTTGTATGAAGTAAAAAAAAAACGCCAGGTTGGGACCATTATCTTCTACTATGAAATCTTCTAAGCTGTTTTTTATTCTAGAAATATGTGAATTAATTTCCCAAAAACCAAGCCAAATCAGCGTAGCGAGTTGGTTTTGTTATCATGATCAACGGAGACGGAGATAGAGCGCAAAGCGGGAAAACTCGGACCTATTTGTAGTTTTACAATGTGTTTTGCTCGGAGTCCAAGGTTACAAGATAGATTACTTCAAGTTCAAGCCGCAATGAGCGAATTTATCTAGCAATCAGCGTAGTATAAATGAACACATTTTTATTTAGGTCTGGGGACGACAAATAAAAATGGTTACTAGTTATCCAGAAGAGAGATGTACTTGATATCATCTATATTACGATTGAAACATAGTTGAACATTGTTCATTGTACCTGATATTACATTTTTCATATCAATTTACATACAATACTCATTCATTGTGTAAACACCCGAAATTTTGCTTAAATTTTGCCGCTAGTTAACGATTCAAGTTTTGAAACTGTGTTTAATGAAATCTTTTGTCTCGTTACTAAAATTGCTTTTGTTCTGCCTAAAGTGTTCTCATGAGCCTTTTATAGCATTCATCAAATATACATCCGAATTGAGAGTTTCAACGATGTCTTAAAAGGATAAAACGTACTTTCAGGAACGGATGCTCTTTGGAACTTACAATTCCGCACAAAAAGTAGTCGATGGCGTGACTGTGATAACTGACGTCGTGACGAGCGTAAGTTCGCAACCAGCTAAAATGATCACGGATTGGGTTAACGATAGGATAGCACCTAGTTATTGGAGACCTAATTCGGATATTAAGGTATGTAAGATATACATGGACCGCCTAAAGTCTCGCGTAAATTCGACGAAAATGGGTCTGTTTCGCTTAAGGGGTTACGCCACCCTGAAATTTTCAAAAATCGATTTTTTCGGCTAGATAAATTGTTTATACGTTCACATTAGAAGCTGTCATTTCTACAAAAGAAAATTTAAATTTTTTTCCCTACGTCACATTTTAGCTATTACCCTTTTAAATAAGAAAAAAGTATTTTGTTACGTTTCAGACAATGCCTAACTGAGAAATCAAATATATATATATATATATATATATATATATATATATATATATATATATATATATATATATATATATATATATATATATATATATATATGAAGAAATATTGATCCGGGAGTACATCCGTTCGTTTGTTAAATTCCTGTTGGAATCTGGCAGACGTTTCGCCAAGGTCTCACTTGGCATTATCAAGGCTTACTCGTTGCTGTCAAGTCGTAAACTGATGATAGTTTACGACTTGACAGCAACGAGTAAGCATTGATAATGCCAAGTGAGACCTTGGCGAAACGTCTGCCAGATTCCAACAGGAATTTAACAAACGAACGGATGTACTCCCGGATCAATATTTCTTCACATTTCTCCATCCGTGAAAGTCTACGTTCAAATATATATATATATATATATATATATATATATATATATATATATATATATATATATATATATATATTGTTGAGCATTTTTGTTTGCTTAAAAATAAACTACAGGGTGGTCTATGTAGAACATATAGCGTCATCATGAAATGAATTTTCGGACTAGAACATATTGTCAAGGTAGATTTAGTTAATATCAAGAGATACTATTTTGTTTTAGGCATGCTTTAAATGTAACATATCTTTTACATCTAATGGTCAGAATAAAATAGCACCCTCAAAACATCATTGTAGAAACTGCGGAGAGGGTTTCTGTGGGAATTGTTCATCTCAGAGATGTCCGGTGCTTCAAAAGGGATGGACGGAACCTGTTAGAGTATGTGATTCATGTTACGAGGTAAGTAGTCTATTATTCAGAGAATATAATCTCCTAAAGATCTACTCAAAAATTGGTTTACTACATTAGGTAGCTATTGTTACTTCCGTTTCTAAGGGGGGCGAAAACCTCACCCCCCCCCCCGAATCCGCGCCTGGAATTACGATCGTTTCGCGTTTGTGTTTTTGTCTAATAAACGAACCCTTGGTTACATACCCAGCTTTCTTTGTAAATTTTTAGCACTTAGCAGCAATCTACCTGTATGAACCATTGTTGATACTTTTAATGACAAACTAAATAATTAATGTTCTTTTTGACTTTAAATTTCATTTGGGTCTCCGGTGGCCGAGTTGGTACGGCGCCAGCTTTGCAACCTAGAGGCGTGGGTTCGAATCCCGCTTCGACCATGGATATTTTGTGATTGTTGTTGGAAGGTGGTAGAGGAATTTTTCCTCGATCGAGGTGGTACCACCCCACACATCCTCTTAAAAGGCTGGTGAAATTCCTACGGATGTTTCCAGCTCTGGATGTGTGAGTCGATTCCCCAGTACACCCACGGTGCATAGTACTTAGACTTCGGTCTTCGTGGGCTGTCCGAAGATAAAAAAAAATTATAAATTTTAATTTTAGGCTATTATGTGAAAGTGTTGGATAACATTTTGTATTAGACATGTGAGTTATTACATAAAAGTCACTTAAAAAATTATCCCACTCTTATCGTGGTCTAAACTTTTTTTACGTGACTTATATGTAACAGAACTCACTTGTATAATAATTTAATTCATCTATTTAAAAATCATAATGAGAAGCTTAATTATTACTGTTAATGATTATGACTATAATTTGTATTTGCAGATATGTTTATTATTTGTATTTTTTAATAATTTATTTAGGGTTACCAAAATGGGGATTAGATTTTACTCGTAAAATACTTTAAAATTAATGGAGATATTTTATTTAGTTTGAAACGTGCAAATCTGATTAACATAGATGAGATGTAATTAGCCATGGAGATTACAAATCTGCAATAAAAGATACAGGTCCGTATTTAAAAAAAGTAGCTGACAAGTATGGCGGCCCGAAGCCGAAACGTGAAACGAAGAAAATGTGTCAGTGTCAATATAAAATTTATTTTACATTATTTTTGTCAGATAAAATTAAAAAGGTTAAAATCCTGAGCAAGCTGAAATGGCGATTTTAGGGTTTTTACGAATATCTTCGGAAGTACTCGGAATTTTCAAAATTTCTCGACGGCGTATTAGTCGGCACTAAATTGCTCAACTTTGCCCCAATTTAACCTTTGCTGTATTCTGACCGTTAACAAGATCCCAATGGTGCACACTGAATTTGTATCACCCTGTATTGCTTTGTTGTTGGTTAAACAGAATATATGTTTTATCTGATATGCAGTGTACACATACAGGGTGTCGGAAAAGTCTTAGTATTGGCAAATATCTTTGCTATTAGTAGAGATAGATACACCAAATTTTAGGTGTATCTTATTGGCAAATAAACTACTTTTTTATGTGATTTAACTTTTTCAACCCCCTTGAGGGGTGACACTAGGGAGTTGAGGTCAAAAATTTTAAATTCAACCCTATGCCGTGTGGTACCAGATTTTAAAGGTCTTCAAAAAAGAAACATTTTACCGCAAACCCGAGGTCCGTATCTTAATTCGATTTTAAATGGCAAGCCTATAAAAATTAAAAATCGCAAAAAAATTAAAAATTGAAATACTTTTATTTGACCATTAATACTTTTAATGTGACCACCATGAACTTCCGGGCAGTAATAAAGTCTATTTTGCAACTCGCTTCTCACATTTTTGAGAATGGCAGGTGTAGAATGGTAGAGTTCCAAAATCGACTTTATTGCTGCCAAGAAGTTTATGGTGGCCATTTTGAACAACTTTTAAAGTAATAAGAGAAATAAAGGTACTTAAATTCTTAATTTTTTCTTTCACGAGTGTTAATTTTTATAGGCTTGCCACTTAAAAACGAATTAAGATACGGATCTCGGGTTTGCAGGAAAATGTTTTTTTAAATACCTTTAAAATGAGATACCACGCGGCATTTAAAATTTTTGACCTCAGCTTCCTAGCGTTACCCCTCAAGGGGGTTGAAAAAGTTAAATTACATAAAAAAGTAGATTTATTAACCAATAAGATACACCTAAAAGTTGGTGTCTCTATCTTTACTAATAGCAAAGATATTTGCCCATACTAAGACTTTTCGGACACCCTGTATGTTTTATCTGATACACAGTGTACAAATATATTTATTAACAGATATGGTGTAGTTAGTTTCGGCTTTTTCTCTTCAATATTAGATGGATTGATTTTTGTAACTTTGCATGAAATCCTTTTTCAGGAGATCGAAGGTAGAGGTGCAAGTTTACTCATCGGTATTTCTGGGGAAGAATTGACTGAAGTTAGAGCTAGATACTTTAGTGAGACCGTAGTTAATTCCATATCGGCTGTCAAGTCAGTTTTAGACATACCTAAGGGCTATATCAAAGTAAGTTTAATAAGCAAGTCGATTCTTAACTGATATATGTTCTAATTGTACTAACAATTGTAAATTTTGATGAGTTCAAATCTGGACGAACAGTTGCTTATTATTATATAATCCATTAGGGAGTAATGAGCTCTTCAATCCCCCCGGGATTAAAATTAGTTTAATCTTCAAAAATAAAGTATTTTTATTTCACGACATAATAATTTTTATGTAATTTAAGGTATTCAGTAAGTTTTCAATCTTCATTATTTTGCCACGGATTGCTCTTATAGATTTATTATTTAAGGACTCGGCGAGACCAAGTTATTGGACCCCAGATATCGAGTGTATAACGTGTGTTCTGTGTAAACAACCTTTCGGACCACTTCTGCCACTTCACCATTGTCGGGATTGCGGTAAAGGCGTCTGCGACAACTGCTCAAATTCGAGGAAAACTGTACCTCTCAAAGGATGGGACTCGCCTGTGAGGGTCTGTGATCATTGTCGATAAGGTACGAAATTTCAATGTTACACGTCACTTAATAAGCAATTGTATTAACTGTATATTGTTTTGTAAAGTGTATAATATGTAGCCATTTCATGAAATGTCAAAACGGTTCATGAAACGCTGGCAGATAAATCAATTATTGTTTTATTAAATGGCTAGAAATGTACTCATTAACTGTAATGCTAAACTGATTCTGACCGTTGGTGAAATTATGTAGAAGTACCCCAGATAGCACAAACTGTATGGAAAAGCGCTTAAGAAGTGACGACTTTATGCAATAAACTGCTGAAGAAGCACTTGCTTTTAGCATCTGTCGGGCACACCCGTGTCCAGCCGGCCGTAACAAAATAAGCAGTATGCGCAGTGCAGTGTGCGCGAACGTCTAAGTGCTATTAAATTGCTTCAGAAGTGCATTCTACTGGCAATCAATTTTTGCTTGCTTGATGTGCTTTTAAAGCGCTTTAATATATTACTTCTTAGGCGGCCTTGACGAGCTTCCCAGACGCTATTAAAGTGCTTCAGAAGTGCCTTCTACTGGCAATCAATTTTTGCTTCCTTGATGTGCCTTTAAAGCGTTTTAATAAATTACTTTTTAGGCGGCCTTGACGAGCTTCCCTTTCACCAGCGGCGAGCAGTGAAATTTCAAAGTTGTATATCTCTGTTCCTACTTACAGGAACCGTACCAAATTTAGGGGCTTTAATAGTGAGCCCACTGGGAATGTTTTGGCAAAGGAATAAAAAACATTTGGTAATTTGCGAAAAAAGTTGAATTTTTGCATTGCCTACCCTGGAAAAAAATGAACACATTTAGGTATTTTATTTATTTTTTCTAAACAAATTTTACATCATTTTGTCGAGAAGTTTTAAATTTTAAGAGAAAAAATGTGTTTGTAGAAAGTTATAGTCATTTGAATATTTTTTTTAATTATATTTTAGGTTTAAAAAAATTCAAATGGCTGTAACTGTCTACAAACACATTTTTTTCTCTTAAAATTTAAAACTTCTCGACAAAACGATGTAAAATTTGTTTAGAAAAAATAATAAATAAAATACCTAAACGTGTTCATTTTTTTTTCCAGGGTAGGCAATGCAAAAATTAAACTTCTTTCGCAAATTACCAAATTAATGTTTTTTCTTTACCAAAATATTCCCAGTGGGCTCACTATTAAGGCCCCTAAATTTAGTACGGTTCCTGTAAGTAGGAACAGAGATATACAACTTAGAAATTTCAGTGCACGCCGCTGCATTTCATTATTTTTTGATTTATCCATAATAAGACCTGAAGTCGCTTTCTGGACCCAGTTACTCTAGATTTTAAAATTAAGAAATTTGTATAAACGGAAAACAAAATAGTATGTATAATTTATTTGAATTTATTACTATTTCGTTATTTTAATTATACCAGTTTAATTTCAAAATAATAGTAATTGGGTTACGATGACTGCTACAGCGAGGCTTATTTTAAATAAACAAGAAAAATAACGAAGTATCAACCAAAATATAAAATATAACAAACGCTTCACTACCAGCAAATCTTAAATGTACTATGTCGCCTTGACTTTTAAGACTTAATCCTTTAATATGCTGAATCCAGTTAGAATTTTAAAATGTAATATACAAAATACCTAATTCTATAAAAATATAAAGCTTTATTTAAAAATTATTTTGTTTTACACATCTGCTTTTTTAAAAATAAAATAGCATAAGTAATTTTAAAATATTTATTTTATTAACATCTACATATACATAGTTTCTTTACTTTTATTTTATCTCTTTATATTTACATTTATTTTTATTGTACGTACATATATATAATTTACTTCTTGGTAAAAAAAAACAGGAACACAAAAACAGCTAAGTTTAGTAATAGTAATATTACTAAAAACAGGAACAATAACTAATAATGAAAACGTTTTTATTTTATTTTGGGCTATCCTAACAAACTAGTTTGAAAAAGTTATGTAGTATTGCCTATCCTATTGAAGTCAAAAAATTTAAATTTAAAGAAAAATAGAAAACGAATTACGTACTACCTAAAAGCTTCCTGATTTGTTTATAAATAGGATATATTATTAACAATAAAAAAAAACCTTAAAGCAGATCACCTGTTGGCATTGCACACCAGCGGTTTGTTCTTTTGTGTTGCACGAAACCACTAATCTGCACTGACTTTTTGCTTATGGGCTTGTTCCACGAATAAAAAATGTGCAGTTTAGTGCAGCACAAAACAACAAACCTTAGGCTTGTACAAAGCACTTTGGAGATCTCCAATCGTGAGTCGGCTAACAGGATTGGCGAATCAAATTAAGAACGTGGCGTTGAAGTCAAAAAATTTAAATTTAAAGAAAAATAGAAAACGAATTACGTACTACCTAAAAACTTCCTGATTTGTTTATAAATAGGATATATTATTAACAATAAAAAAAAACCTTAAAGCAGATCACCTGTTGGCATTGCACACCAGCGGTTTGTTCTTTTGTGTTGCACGAAACCACTAATCTGCACTGACTTTTTGCTTATGGGCTTGTTCCACGAATAAAAAATGTGCAGTTTAGTGCAGCACAAAACAACAAACCTTAGGCTTGTACAAAGCACTTTGGAGATCTCCAATCGTGAGTCGGCTAACAGGATTGGCGAATCAAATTAAGAACGTGGCGTTGAAGTCAAAAAATTTAAATTTAAAGAAAAATAGAAAACGAATTACGTACTACCTAAAAACTTCCTGATTTGTTTATAAATAGGATATATTATTAACAATAAAAAAAAACCTTAAAGCAGATCACCTGTTGGCATTGCACACCAGCGGTTTGTTCTTTTGTGTTGCACGAAACCACTAATCTGCACTGACTTTTTGCTTATGGGCTTGTTCCACGAATAAAAAATGTGCAGTTTAGTGCAGCACAAAACAACAAACCTTAGGCTTGTACAAAGCACTTTGGAGATCTCCAATCGTGAGTCGGCTAACAGGATTGGCGAATCAAATTAAGAACGTGGCGTCCTCTTCAGGCGATTTGCCGACTGCTATAAGGGGGAATATTTTCGTTTCATCTTTGTCTTTATTATCGTGTTATTTGGCATCTTCGTCAATTTTGTCGTCTAGTGTGCCCTTCGCGTCTCCCGTTAAAAATCAGCTGATTGCAGCTGGCTTCCTTAATTTGAGTAGCCAATAGGTGACCTGCATCGCTATCTGGCGCGTTTTTTAAATGATGATTGAAAACAGAATGGATTTTTCATTAAAAAAAAAACATGTTTTTTTCAGATGATAAAAAATGCGTTTTTTTACATCACTAAAAACAAGCATAATATTCTGTAGCTAAAGACCTAATACCTCATGAAAAAGAGTTGCAGCAGTTTTACTGGTCGCAGCCGCCTACTGTTCTTATGCTAATTTACTGTCGATGCCGCCCTTTTGGCCCTGCCACCATCCCTGTCAATTACATTTCTTAAGAACTGTTTGGTTATTTGTTCAATTTCTGTTTTTGTGGCATTTCGAGACATAGGATTTCGTCTTGTAGCCACTAAAAGAAGAATTAACAACATTACATCTAGTATATTTATTTTACCACATGTTAATGTATTTAGCTTGTTACAAAAAGTAAAACAAATAGGAACTTGTCTCCTGTAATAACTAGTCAAGAGGATTTTTTTATAAAAGTTTATGTTTTAAAACTACTAGAAAATTTAATAAAGCAGAAAAATACCGACAATTTAACGTACTGCTTACACCTGGTTAAAAGTTAAGAAATATACGGGCCTGGGGATAATTACTTTATAACCGATTTTAATTCTTACCAATAATAATTACTATAGCTATTTATTTGATTTATTACATTTTGACCTACAAATGCAGCTATCTGTTCTTACCCAGATTTAAATTCATTATGTTTTTCAGCTCCTTAAAACAATGTTTATTATTTCTTCCTGTCCAATTATATGAAACTGCCAAGTAGTTCGTTATTAAGATGCCCAGCAGCTTTCTGGTGGTGTCAATAACATCCACTCCACCGACGGTTTGAAAGAGTAAACACTAAAAAAAAAATATAAAATATGACAAGGGTAAACAACAAAAAGCAGATTTGGTTATTGTGCCAGGGACGGAATCATCCAGAACGAAAACATAATAAAATATATAAAAGATACCTGGATTGGATTATTGTTACTTACGTCATGACATCTAAATCATCACTTTAAGTAGGAAAGAGAAACAATTTGTTTATAAATAATATATTTATTGTGGT
Source organism: Philopedon plagiatum (assembly GCA_963971165.1). Classification (NCBI taxonomy): domain Eukaryota; kingdom Metazoa; phylum Arthropoda; class Insecta; order Coleoptera; family Curculionidae; genus Philopedon; species Philopedon plagiatum. Next base: position 20,108,429 of record OZ020192.1, on the reverse strand, counting down.
GATAAAAAATAAAGATGTTCATTATTTAAAGGGATTTTTCACCACAATGAAGTGTGATATTGTAATTTGTTACAAATAATACAATTTACAGCCACCCAAAAATTTATACGACACCGACGCCATTATACGCTTTTCACTTTCAAAAATAGTATAAAAATATGCTTACCGTTCATCCAAGTTTGCCATAGTGGGATTTTAAGTAAATCGCTCAAATTCAAACACGTTTTCGCCTTGAAATTCACATAAACAACAAAACAATACACAAAGGTGATAGTGATGATTAAGGATTAAGTTTAAGTCACACACGACACATCAACGACACACGACCAGAGACGCCGTTAAAAACATGGAGGCATCATCGAGGTAGAATGACATCGTCATCGAGGAGACGACCAATCACGGCAATTTGGCTCAAATGCACTTTTGAAGCGCTCTGAACGCACTATTTAAGCGGGATGCTTAAATACGGTGCACTGGCAGCGCTCTAAAAGCATTAGAAACTTACACTTGTCTATATGACAAAAAGCATATAACTTTAAAGCACACCTACAGCATATTCAATTTACACGAAGAAATTTGTAAATATGCATTACTTGCGAAGCACTTTTTGAGTATATACATAATAAAAGAGTACTTATTGAGTACTTTTAAAGCATAGGTGTTAAGCGCTTATTTTTCCTCTGTCGGCCGTAAGTATTTTAGCAGTTATGTTGCAGTCTGTGCTATCTGGGACGTTTTTTTAAAGTTGTTAAGTAATAAAAGTCATTCGTAATAAAAGTTTTTGATTGCCGAAAAATTAGATTCACGATGATACAATTTTTGTACGGGGGCTCAGATAATGGTGAATCTAATTTTTTTAACAAGCACAAACTTTTAATCGGTGAGTTTTTTTCGTATTCTTAAAAATTTGGTCCTTTCTTGTTTGGTCTGTGTGTACTAATTTTTTGATCTTTTTTAGGTTATCCAGTGGAATTGACTGTACCTTTCTATACTAGTTCTTTTTTTTTGGGAATTTTATTTTTTACGAGGTTTTTAAATATATGTAAAAAATTGTTATACGAAAAATATAAATAAGATAAAATAGCCTTTACGTTACTCAGAATTTTGTTCCAGATCCAATAAAATTGGCAAAAATACACTTTACTGTGGTAGAAAATCATTAAATGATTTATAAAGTAATTATTTGGTGTTGTAGCTAGCTAATTTTCCTTACAGAATCTGAACCATGAGGATTGACGACAAAATATACAACCGTGAACAAAAAACCGTACATCTAATTCACAGCCCAAAGGTTAAAGGTTAAACCACACATATCAGGATCAAGTCCGGACCTGGCTCCGTACGGGCCACGAATGTCAATCGGTCCGGATGGTCTGATTCTACACTTTTACGAGCTATGTACGCTATCACGCTATCGTTTTAAAAAATTATTAAACTTCGAGATTTCTGTGCGGTTGCATTAAAAATTGCGAACCTATTATAGAAATACATGTTTTCCATTATACTTTTCCACTCGCGTGACGTGATGTAGGGTTATTATGAAATAAAATAACCTTGGACATAACATTCAAATTGTAACAAAAAAAAATTCAAAATGCATAATACACGATAACCTGAACAAAAAAACACACACACACATAGTCGCTCGCAAATCTCTCCAAAAAATGATACTAACATCTAAAATGTATGTTTTCTCACTGGTTATACTAAACAACTGTCGGTTTGACGACGGCGACGATCCGGACGGGAACAAGTAAACAAAACTACTTGGGTCCGTTCCCGGATACGGCGATGGCATGATACAATAAAAGGAAGATATGATACCAAACCGTGTCAAATTCGCCCGGGTTCGCGAATGACGTCAGGCTGTGAGTTATTTTTGAAATTTAGAGTCTACGTTAGTTATCAGCGATTTCATATAAATTCTATTGGCTCATTTCATGCAAATACTTTTGCTATGACCCGGTTTGGACCACAACTAGAAATTTATTTTTGTAATGACGTATTTTTAAAAGACCGTGTAACAGTGACATTGACTAGAACTTTTGAGATTTTTAAGAAAGTTCCTATCGGAATTATGACATCCTATATAACTAAGTTATATCGACCTAGTTTCTATATAAATAAAAAAATTCAAATAAACATAAGCCCATCATGCATTTGCTGAATGCAGAATAACTCTCATGTAGTTATGATGTACTAATAGGTGCTAGAATCAAACAACGATGTTACTGATCACAGTCTGGGTGAACAATATCTATAATAGTTCCCAGCAAATTCCATCTATAAATCGGTAACCAAACCGTACTAAATCGAACTTCCATGGCTTGAAGTAGTTTTCTTTCCACCGAGAGGTTGCTATGGCTGCTTCTGGAGTCTTGGGATAATCTTTGCCTGATGTATCATTTTTAACATGTTCTTTGTATGCATTATACAAGCGTGTCTGTTTTGTCTTTCCAATCAATTCTTGCCTTGTTTGAAACAGTTTTACACCCTTCACTGTTGTTGCGTCATCGGTAACTTTCTTAGTGGTGGCATGGCTTAAATACTCTTCTCTTTGTTGTTGTCGTGTTTCTGAGTTTTTCAGCGTTTTATAAGCCTGTTCTTGTTCTTCAAAAATAGAGCGAAAATTCGGTCGCGGGGGACTTTCTGTGGTTGCCTGTTTTTCAACATTGTTCTCCAAAATATTGGTCCTTGATTTTCCATCTTTAACTGCTTTTTCTTGAATTTTAGTAGCAGGTTGCGTGCATTTTTTCGTGTTGTCATTAAAGGTGCAGAAAGAATCCGCCGTTCTATTTAGAGCTTCCAAAAGCTTTTGACTTGCATTTTGAGACGACTTATTTGTGTTATTAACATCTGACTCCTGACTATGTCCATTATACTTCAGTTTATTTGCTTGTTCACCTTTCAAAGTTTTTTGCGAATCACGGTAGTTTTGACTATAATTTCGTCCGTTGACATGATACGGTCCTTGCTTACGATTTTTGTAATTATAATTTCCACCGGTGTTGTGAGCATAGTACCAATCATTTCTTGCAGTTAAAACTGTAGCGAAGAAGCTAGGAACAGAAACAGCTAAATCAGTTTATTATTCACTTGTAGAATCTCGTTTAAAATATGGAATTCCCTTTTGGGGACTCTGTTCAAAAATTTTGTTTAATTCTGTTTTTGTTTTACAAAAAAGGGCTCTAAGATTTATGTGTAAAAGTCATTCGAGGTCTCACTGTAAACCTTTATTTTTAAAATATGAGATTTTGACTCTACCGTGTTTATTTATTATAGAAACTGTAACATTATTGCATAAAAATGGTCGCAATTTCTCTTCGAGTAAACGTAAGACAAGAACTCAATATAACATTCCTTTACCCATACCTAAATCATCTATTTTTTTCGAAGGCAAAAAAGTATTTAATCACTTACCAAACCATATAAAAAATATAAAGGATACAAGAAAATATAAAAATGAAGTTAAAAAGATTTTGGTAAAAAAAGCATATTACTGTCTTGACGAATATTTTAGCGATAATTTAAAATAACTATAACTTATGTATTTTTATTATTCATTATTTAATATCTGATAAGTTAGTATAGTTTCACTAGTCATAAGTCTGCTTTGTCAATGAAAATATATGTGAATGTATTTTTAGACAATAAAGCATATCTATCTATCTAATCTATCTATCTAAAGATAGAAAATCAAGGACCAATATTTTGGAGAACAATGTTGAAAAACAGGCAACCACAGAAAGTCCCCCGCGACCGAATTTTCGCTCTATTTTTGAAGAACAAGAACAGGCGTATAAATTATTATGTTATAAATAAGAATTTTGTTGGTCCTATAATTTGTCAAATATTTTTTGCGGTGAATAACATCTGTATGTTTGCGACGGAAACATATTTTTTAGGATAGTTTTTTCGGGGTTTTTACACTTTAAATAGCAAGTTATTAAAAATTATTGTATTTTTGCATTTTTTGATTTTTCAGATTTAAAAAATCTTAAAATGCCAAAAATTATTCTAAACAAAACAAAAATATCTAAATTTATGAAATTAGGTAAAAGAAGAAATTATTTTTTTAAGAAAATACACTTTTTTCAGTTTCTTAGTTTGTCGTATTTTCTCGATTAAAGTCTGGTGATTCGTTACCGTGGAGATTTTTAGCAATTGTTTGTCATAGTAAACTTTTTTATTGAAGCGAGTAAAAACATTAAACACATTTGACATTCATGACGACACAATGTATGCTTTAAATTACCTTCATAATCACTTTCGTTAAATTGTCTAGAACAGATTCTAGCATTTTTCACATTAAACGTATCTTCTCGTTTGCACAGATGCTTCCAAACACTTTGTGTTTCTTTGTCTTTGGGGAAGCTCTTTAATATCGGGCATAAAGCCCTTGAATTGATTGTCCACATCACAACTATACACAACACACCTCATTTTCACTTTTAAACTCTTAAAAGTGATATAAAAACACCAAAAAAATAAATTTAAAACACGTGATCTTAACAAAGACGTGTCTCGTTTACAAAATATGGCGGAATTACTCACAGCGTGACGTAGATGGACACACCTACCTGCGCGGTGTCATATCTTCTTTTATTTGTATCATGCGGTGATGGTACACGCTCCTAAGACGGAACGGGGATGGGTAGACATACGTATTTATTTGTGTTGTACTACTATGTAGTAATCGGGAGGACGTTCGTGGCCCGTAAGTTGACCATGGAGAAACATTTAGACTGTGAATTTAGCTGCTTGATATTTGATAACAAATGTTGCCTGTGTAATGTGTAATTTTCAATACAAAAATTTATAAAACTAGTATACTACTCAATAGTGCCTGCTCTTTGAGATACGGGTTGATAATAGTATATTATTGACGAGCGTTAATGGCAGTAAATAATAGTCATTACCACGAGTAGAATACTATGCTTTTTCTATGACTATTATATTAAAAAATTAAATTATTAAAATTTTTATAAATTATGTACTTGCCTTTAAATTTCAGAAATTTTGATCTGTTAAAATTTAGATCTACAGTCGCCTTATAATTTTATATATTAGTAGAGAAGATTTATCCTTAGTCATATGCTCTAGCCTGTGGTATTTATGATTGCAGATAAGTATTAACCCACAGTTATTGAGCTATTTTAGTAGAGCCTATCAATCTGAAAATATTCTAAAGAACCGTGAATAATAATAATGCTTTATTATGATTAGTTACAGACCGTGAATAATAAATTATTATTCACTACTCGTAAATAATGACTAATATTATTTTTCAAAAATTACATGAAAATTATGGTTTTATGAAATAGTTGTAGAAAAAAGTTGTTATAAATTTGTTTTTTTAAATAGTTTAAATTTGGAAGAGATTCCAATTTCTGCAGTACTTTTGAGGACGGAGTAAGAAACGTCTGTAAGTAAAGTTAACTAGAAATTGTAAGAGATACGTTATTGGACAAAAAGTAGGAACTGATTTTTATTTGTATTTTGCAGATATTTAATACTTAATAATATAAAGCTATTTTTTGTGCATTAGGTGACTGCTTATATTTTACTTTCTTACTGGTAGAAATGTGATGAAGACAACACAGTAATTGCAAGATTTTTACCTAAATATCGATAATAGAGAGATTTTTTAACCCTATTTTAGCCTGCGGTTATTATTGTTATTCTCGACATACGCAGAATTAAAATATAAGTGTCGTGCTTTATTATTTACAAAATAAGGTCGCTTAGTTTTCATACCTTTATTATAGAAAAATTTATATATTCGTTTCTAAGAGTTTTTTTTTCAAAAAAAGAAAAAAATACAGAAAACAATAACCATAATGATAGCATTTCTTATGTCTGCAGAAATATCGAAGCTTGTTAATACAAGAATCAATCAATAGACTACATTTCCCTTCTCTTCAGACGCCCACGGTACGTTAGTACTTAGGCTTGATGTCTACGTGGGATGTCTTAGATAAAAACAAATCATGGCCATAAACCAGTGACGGTTGGTGAAATTTTAAAGTTGTATATCTCTGTTGCTACTTACGGGACCCATGCCAAGTTCAGGGGTTTTAATAGTGAGCTTACTAGGAATGTTTTGGTAAAGAACGAAAATATTTTGTAATTTGCGGAAAAATTTAATTTTTGCTCCGCTTTTCCTGGAAAAAAATTAGCACGTTTAGGTACGTTACTTATTATTTTTTTCTAAACAAATTTTACATCATTTTGTCGAAAATTTTCAAATTTGAAGAGAAAAAATGTGTTAGAAAGTTATAGTCATTTGAAATTTTTAGTAGATAGCCAGTTACAGTGTGCTCTTAAGCCCGAGACCCTATTCAGCTTATGGTCAAAAATTTTATTCATGGGGGGCTGTACATTTTGGAGGTGCTAATTAGAGTTTTGGGGGGTGCTAAGCACCCTCAAGCTCCTCTTAACTACGCCTATGCACGAAATGGATTGCAATTAAATAATTTATAAAAAATAACACTTTCATTTCACCCACCGTCTATAGACAATACCTGTAATACAATTTTGAAGAAATTTTATGTACAGAGAGACAGAAATTTAACTCCATTTTACAAGACAAAAAATCATTAAGGATGTTTAGATATAAAGTGTATGACCTAATATGGTAGCCCTGTAACGACCTACTTCGGAAGTTAAGTAACTTTTTAACACTTTGCACATAATGAGCTTGTATCAAGATAAACCCTTGTGCAGAATATGTAATGAAGAGTAGGAGAGACCCTCCCATTCTCCCATTATACATGAATGCATCACCTTAACTCGTTGTAGATTAACAAACCATCTAAGGGGACTCGGTACCAAGGGAGAGACTTCCATGAGACAGCTAGTAAAAGGATTACTCAGACTGGATTTTACAAGTACAACTTAAACTACAATCCCTAGTTTTTTTGTTTTACATCTTGCAGAACAAAGGGTACTTTGCTTCCTCTGTTGGAAGATCTCTGGTCATTTTAGAGATTTCTTCTTCTTCAAATATTTTTATTTTTTAGTTTTTTAAATAGGAGAGATTAAAATTTAAGCAGCCACCTTTTACACTTAGTTTAAACTAACATTAGTGGTTTACGTCTTTTCAGCTCTAATACTGATATTTTATATGTTTTCATAATTTGTTTTAATCATTGAAGAATTATTTGAATAGGACATTCCGAGGGTTTGGAAGCATTTAGAGCGTTTTTACTTTGTAAGACAAAAATTGAGCAAGTGATTTTAAAAAAAAGTATTTAATATTAACGAAATACAAGACAAATAAAAATATTAATATAAAACGATTGTTATACTTTAACAAAGTTTCTTGTAAAGTTGTGGGATGTAATTTTTTTAATAAAACAGAGACCCTATGAAAATTGCTTTATTTCAGAAAAGAAACCTAATGGACGATATAAAGAGCAGTATTCAGTGTTGTTTTAACGTTGTTCTTCCGTTATTGGCAATAAAAAACCAACGACTTTCCAGTGTAACATAGAAAGCAACAATTCATTAAAAAAAATATTTTGTACACTGTTCGTTCAAAACCACGCTCCGAAAAAATTCGATACGTATGTCGAATTTTTGCGGCGCTTGGTTTTAAAAGAAAAGTATAAAATACAATTTTGATTTCTTTAATGAATTTTGTCACTTATTTGTCTACACCGTAAAGTCATTTCTATTTTGCAGCAAACATTACAAGCACAACATTACTACAAACGAAATAATTGGGGTTGATTACCCCTTTTAACGGTCACCAAGGTCAGAAAATACCAAGCTTGTACAGTATGTCCGCGGCTGGGGTTTAGAAGAGGACAAATGGACCAAAGTTGGCAAGATACGTAAAAATGTCACTCCTAATAAAAGTTTTTGCTTGTAAAATAAGATTTACCTTATGAAACATTTAATTTTTTATACAGGGAGCATAAAATATACTAAAACATAACATACCTTGTTTATCATTTTCTGCCAAAAAACAAATATGTAATATGAAATATGTTTTAAATTAATCCCTAAGCCGAAGTACAAGATTTCATTAAAATATTTAAATATTAAAAGCAACGAGTTTTATCACATTATTTTTTTCAAGTCCCAACTATTCTCTCTCACACCTTTAACCAGACTACTAGTTTCTACATATTAAACAATAATAATACCTATGGACATATTTGTCAATGTCTTTATTAAATGAACCAGTATACTTCTTAGTCAAGTGCGATTTTCAAATAATACGAACATTTAATTAAACTCGAAAGAATACGATATAAACTAAGCAATGCAATAAAGATATCAAAATTCAGAAACTCCACCCCCATTTTCAACACATTTTTGTAATTGCTTCCTTAGATATCTGAAGAAATTTCTGATTTCTTCCTGGGATATTGAACGAACAGCCCGAGTAATTCTGCCTTGTAGCACGTCAATATTATTTGGTATTGGAGTGGCATAAGCTGTTTTAAACGGCCCCGTACAACCATATCGGTCAACATTAACTCGGGGCCCCTTGGGGGCCACAAAACTGGGTCATTTCTACCAATCCACCTTGGACCAAATCTGCGGTAAAGCCATTGTATTACCTCGCGACCGCAATGTGCTGGATCTTGTTGAAAATAAATTTTTTGGTGAAAATTTAATGGAAATTTTTTGAGTTAATCGCTAAAAAATGTATCAATCATTTCTTAGTAAAATATTCTATTGTAGGTGTTATTAAAAAAATATGGGCCTATAATGTCATGGACAGATATCGCGCACCACACGTTCACTTTTGTAAAATGTAGTGTTCGCCTTATTACTCTAGATTCGGGGGTTTCTCGAGACCAGTACCTGACATGCTGGGATGCTACAGTTCCATTAGTAGAAAATGTACATTCATCAGAAAACAATAAATTTATAAAAATGGATATTTCCACTTAAAGTTTGGTCTCCCACCCATAAACAAAAATCTAGTCTTTTCGCTTTCTCCACCTTCCAATGTTTAGTTAAAGCGGGGTTTGAACGGAAATAATTTATTTTCTTTTAAGATCATCTGAATATGAGCTTCTTTCACAACTTCTAGAAGATGTTTAGCACGATTTCTAAGGGACATCACAGGAGTTTCTCTTCCAGACTGAAGAACTAAAACTGGCAGCATCGTTTTGGATATTTTTCTTCTTGAGATTCAAAACCGAACCAGCTATTTGGAACTTTTGTATTGTGTTGTAGATGGTCATTTCAGTTATCAGTCAGAATCTTGCGTAACCGCGCACGATTGAAAGCCAATAGAAGCCCATCTTGAGGATAACTCATTGGTCGGAGACTTGTTATATTTTTCTATTGGGTGGAATTCTGTGGTGAAGATCGGAAAGCTTATAGTCTAAGAGCCAGCGACCGCCCGATATACGTTATAGTGTCAAGGCTAAGATTTTTTCTCTAGGTGTACACTATAGTAGGTAAGGACGTTTGGATGCTATAAAACTCGAGTCAGAGGGGCTTTGGCAGGTAACAGGTACTAACGGTATCTAAAAATGTAAGAGTAAAACGTTAAAATAAAAAATTTGATTTTTTAATATGTTCAACAGGATAGTATTATAAACTCATATTAACAATTGTCAGACGCTTTTCACGGGTTGTTACTTCCGGCAGGCGCTTTTATGCTCTATAAATTAATAATCGCGACATTTAAAATTATAGTATCAAATCTGAATTTTATATGTTATTCGGGCGACTATTTAACTTGCACTTTTTGTAAGAAAAGATTATTTTTTGGTTTTAGAAAATAATTTATTAGGTAGATCATTAGAAATAAATTTAGCGCCCGCTTAATTGTATCATTTGCGCAGAAAATCGAGGTCTATCCGGTGATATTAACAGGATCCTTGTACTTTTACATTGATACAAAATTCTTTTATTTTGCTATAAAATAAAGGTGATTTATGATGTGTTACATTTAATATTGGATTAAATACTCTAAGAAACCGATCATTAGCCTTTTTATGATTTTAAGAACAGTTGTAGAAATTTTTTTGTTGGTAACCGGTGCGCGAAATTCCTTTGGTGCTATTGAATGACTTTTTGACTATAACACTGATAAGTAATGATTATCTGGATATATGCAGCAACGCTGTAAAAATAATTAAATGACTTAAATTATGATCCTGTGCCCCTGCTATCGGGATTTTGCGTCCCAACTCTTCTTCAGGCAGCCTTACACTTGGTTGGCTGACGAACAATCCACCTTTACACCAGAATCAAAATGAGGCTTTTTGATTCTAGTTCAAACGTGGTCTGTTCTTCAGCAACCCTGGCTGCCCAAGGTTCTTTAGTCACCCGGGCTGTAGGCTTGCCTGATGAACCATAAGGGCCCAGAAACCGCCATAGCAAGACATCCGGATTAAATTAAAAATAGTAGGGCAAGCCTAGCTCCATTTTGTGAGTGTTGGATTTTTGACGAGTGGAATTCTAAAAACGTATTAGAATTTAGTGTCACATTACCTATCAAATTTACCTAATATTATCATCTCAAATGAAACTTCTTTAAACCCTGCAGTACATCTGGGAAAATTATTTTTTAATAAGTCAAAACACAGACTATTTTGTAATATTATATTGAACTTTATATATGTGTGAAACAACAGTTTTTAGATCATATCGAAACCTTTTTTTGGCAAAACCTCTTGAAACCTCTTACAAATTTGGTCGATATGTCTTTAACATCTGCTAAGTCAAAACGTACAGTACAACTAGAAATCATTTATACTAAATTATATCCAATAAAATATGCTGAAAGTACAAAAACTAAGACTAAAAAATAAATTAACCTATATAATATGGTATAACAATCCTAAATAGGTTACAAAAAGAAAAAAAACTCTTTCAAAAAAAGGTCAGAGAACTGACTACATAGATTATAATATAAAGTAATGATATAAATTGCTTCTATAAAATAATATAACTTCAAACGTTTTCAATCGATACCTCAAAATCCATGAAACATTTTAATGTTGGTGTAGAACACAGCGTATACCAATGTGCACAATCCGTATTTTTACCAGGACATCCTTAAGGCGGCATTTTCCACGTGGCATCCACGTTGGCCAACTTAATTTCATTTTAGTGCAATTTTTTACTTTATTTTTCTTTTGTATGAATATCGGGACAATATTAACCGTATATTAATATTCTATAGATATTTTTAGCGTATTATTAAAAGTTTCAAGATATTTTATGATTTATTTTAGAAAAACAATATTTAAAAATAATGTTGAGGTCTTGGTAACAGAAAGAATGTCACTATAGATCTTTTAACATATTAATATTCTGAATGAAATCATTATACACGATAAAACTTTAAATAGTTGACTGAAAATTGCTTGTAGGATATGAATCTATACTTAATATTTTTATAATGATATTGCTAAAAATTTTAAAGCCGAAAAACCATATCAAAATGAGATTGAGTTGGCCAGCGTGGATGCCACGTGGAGAATGCCGCCTTAATACCAGAAATATTGAAGCTAAAATAATTTTTAACATCCATATTTTAGCGGTGAAATTATTAGACTAATAATTATATTTGGGAAGGCGACTTTCACACAAATGTCAAATACTTGTTAATAATTTTAGCGCTGAAACATGCAGTTTGACATATATAGTTGCTGTATACAGGGTGTCCGAAAAGTCTTAGTATGGGCAAATATCTTTGCTATTAGTAAAGATAGACACTAAATTTTAGGCGCATCTTATTTGTTAATAAATCTACTTTTTTATGTAATTTAACTTTTTCAACTCCCTTGAGGGGTGACGCTAGGGAGTCGAGGTCAAAAATTTTAAATGCAACCCTATGCCGTGTTGGTTGTATTCATTATAAAGATAGATTATTAGAACATTTTACCGCAAACCCGAGGTCCGTATCTTAATTAGATTTTAAATGGCAAGCCTTTAAAAATTAAAAATCATGAAAAAGAATGTAATACCTTATTTCCCTTATTATTTTAAAGGTTGTTTAAAATGACCACCGTGAACTTCTTGGAAGTAATAAAGTCGATTTTGGATCTCAATTCTCACATTTTCGAGAACAGCAAGTGTTACTTCTTGGCAGAGTTCCAAAATTGATTTTATTACTGCGAAGAAGTTTATGGTGGACATTTTGAACAACCTTTAAAGTAGTAAAAGAAATAAAGGTACTTAATTTTTTTTTAAAGATTTTTACTTTTTATAGGCTTGCCATTTAAAAACGAATTAATATACGGACCTCGGGTTTATGGTAAAATGTTTCTTTTTTGAAGACCTTTAAAATGAGGTACCACACGGCATAGGGTTGCATTTAAAATTTTTGACCACAACTCCCTAGTGTCACCCCTCAAGAGGGTTGAAAAAGTTTAAGTACATAAAAAAGTAGATTTATTTGTTAGATTCCTGTATTTAAATTGCACTAAAATCGAGATGGATGGCAACAGCTGTAATATTTCTATATTTAATGTTGGCTAGTTTGACTATTACATAGTAGGGTTGGTACTAGTGATTTGAAATAGAATAGTTGGCTTTGTGGTTGTGAAGAAGTAGTTTTGTTTTGTAAATAATAATGAGTCAATAAATTACGAAGTGTGAGGAGTTCACAGAGTTTTATTTGGAAGTATATTCACTAATAACATTAGGTTATGGGCCCAGATTCACGAAAATCCAGTAAGAAGTTCAATAGTAAAATCCAGTATAAGAAGTTAAATAGTAAAATCCAGTATAAGAAGTTAAATAGTGAAATCCAGTAAGAAGTTCAATAGTAAAATCCAGTATAAGAAGTTAAATAGTAAAATCCAGTAAGAAGTTTAATGGTAAAATTCAGTAAGTTAAATAGTAAAATCCAGTATAAGAAGTTAAATAGTAAAATCCAGTATAAGAAGTTAAATAGTAAAATCCAGTAAGAAGTTCAATAGTAAAATCCAGTAAGTTAAATAGTATAAAATCCAGTAGTAAGAAGTTAAATAGAAAAGGGAAGTAAAAATGTCTGCAAGTGTAGAAGAAATAGCACAAATTGAGAAGTTAGTAAACGGCGAGTCTTTCCAACTATGGAAGTTGCAAATTCAGATACTTAATGTGTAAAGCATAGGCCGGATATGAAAAAAAAAAAAAAAAATTATGGAATGCGGTAAAGCATAGTCCAGATATGAGAAAAGTTGTGGAATGCGGTAAAGCATAGTCCAGTTTCCAGTTATGAAAAAGTTGTAAAATGCGGTAAAGCATAAAATAAGTCCAGTTATGGAAAAAGTGATGAAATGCGGTAAAGCATAAAATTAGGTATTTATATGGGAAAAGTTGTAAAATGCGGTAGAGCATAAAATAAGTACAGTTATGGAAAAAGTGATGAAATGCGGTAAAGCATAAAATAAGGTATTTATATGGGAAAAGTTGTGAAATGCGGTAAAGCATAAAATAAGTCCAGATATGGGAAAAGTTATGGAATGCGGTAAAGCATATTCCAAAGAGTGTAACCAGAGAAAATTTGCCGGTCAAGGTATCAAGATAAAGATAGAAAAATAAGTAATATTGTAAATTAGACTGAGACTGGGTAAGAAGCAACTGTCAAAATTAGAAGCAACTGTCAAAATTGTTACTTGATAATAAAATGGAAAAGTGGGTCACTATAAAAGAGATTGTCCAAAAAAAATGAAGGTCAAGGAAGTCGAGAAGCATTTCAAGGAGGATATGGAAATGGCAACTACAGAGGTTCATCTCAAGGATATGGAAATGGCAACTACAGAGGTTCATCTCAAGGATATGGAAGTTGGCAGACTTGTTTACAAAGGGCCTGAAGGTTGTTTTGTTCAATAAATTTAGATGTCTTTTAGGTATTAAGGTTTGAACGATTTTAGTGAGGGGGGGTGTTAGATTCCTGTATTTAAATTGCACTAAAATCGAGATAGATGGCAACAGCTGTAATATTTCTATATTTAATGTTGGCTAGTTTGACTATTACATAGTAGGGTTGGTAGTAGTGATTTGAAATAGAATAGTTGGCTTTGTGGTTGTGAAGAAGTAGTTTTGTTTTGTAAATAATAATGAGTCAATAAATTACGAAGTGTGAGGAGTTCACAGAGTTTTATTTGGACGTATATTCACTAATATCATTATTATTAACCAATAAGATACACCTTAATTTGGTGTCTTTATCTTTACTAATAGCAAAGCTATTTGCCCATGCTAAGACTTTTCGGACACCCTGTATAAAGCGGTGATACTAATTATTATTTTGATACGACATCTAAAAAGTTGAGAATAGAAAAACTAAAAATAAAAATGGAAAAACGACTAAAAAGGTGTTATTCAAATAACCCCCTTTTCCCATTAAACTCATGTATTACGTTTTTAAATCGCTTTGAAAACTTAAAAAATAGTATCTAATATAACTTAATATATCTTCTCGTATTAAAATATTGAAACTCTAGACAACAGGAAAAATATGTCACAAAGGGTTAAAATCAAAATATAATAAATTCAGTTTGTAACGTTACCCTTTCTTTGTATTTGAATTGTGTTGTCAGCGTTTTTATGGCAAATATTCGACAAGAGTGTAAAATTATACAATGTCACCAGTTGTCACGTTAGAAAGTCACTCCATCGTTATTTGTTTAATGATGAAAAATGAGATCGATTTTGCAGAGAACATAAATCGGAGCGTTACCACCAAACAAAATGATAGCATTAATTTCGGATAAAACCTGAACAGTTTTATACAAAAAAAAAATACATTACTATTGGTTTACACTGTGTTGCTTATAAGAACACCCAGACCTGGCTGGTTCAAATGCAATTCAGTTAACCAGTTGCTGATATAAGAATTTCCCATAAAGTATATATTGCTGTAAAATCAAACTGTATTTGACACCAACGTATTTTACAGGGGAAAGCTCAATCACCAGCGGAAGTTCCTTTTGAACAAACTTAATTTAAACTGCACACTCAGGCCGTACTTATATATGGTTAAACACAAGGGGTATTTTGTTTTATTTTGATATTTGAACAATAAATAAATTTTGAGAAATTGAAACAACATTTTTTATTACACCTTTCAACAGTTTTGACCATTGCGCAAATGAGCAAATGACCATTGCGGTTATGGATACTCAACTTATACTTAAATAATAAGAATCATTCAAAAAATCGTCACTATAAAGTCAACGTATCTCATTCGTGGTGACTTTAAAATAAGTATAACACCATTACAGTTAAGTCAAATAATAATTTTTTAAATGCATAAGGTTATATACAGGGTGTCCGAAAAGGCTTAGTATGGGCAAATATCTTTGGTATTAGTAAAGATAGATACATCTTATTGGTTAATACATCTACTTTTTTATGTAATTTAACTTTTTCAATCCCCTTGGGGGTGGCGCTAGGGAGTCGAGGTCAAAAATTTCAAATGCAATCCCTATGACGTGTGGTACCTCATTTTAAAGGGCTTCAAAAAAGAAACACTTTATCGCAAATCCGAGGTCGGTATCTTAATTCGTTTTTAAATGGCAAGCCGATAAAAATTAAAAATCGCGAAAAAAAAATTAAAAATATAATTACCTAGCTTTATTTCTCTTATTACTTTAAAAGTTGTTCAAAAGGACCACCATGAACTTCTTGGCAGTAATAAAATCGATTTTGGAACTTACTTTTCACGTTTTCGAGAATGGCAGGTGTTAATTCTTGGCAGAGATCCAAAATCGATTTTATAGTGCTAAGAAGTTCGTGGTGGTTATTTTGAACAACTTTTAAACTAATTAGAGAAATAAAGGTTCTTAAATTTTTTTTTACGATTTTTAATTTTCACAGGCTTGCCATTTAAAAATGAATTAAGATACGGCCCTCGTGTTTGCGGTAAAATGTTTCTTTTTTGAAGACCTTTAAAATGGGGTACCACACGGCATTCCATTTAAAATTTTTGACTTAAATTCCCAAGCGTCACCCCTCAAGGGGGTTTAAAAAGTTAAATTACATAAAAAAGTAGATTTATTAACCAATAAGATACACCTAAAATTTGGTGTCTCTATATTTACTAACAGCAAAGATATTTGCCCATACTAAGACTTTTCGGACATCTTGTATGTACAACCATGTCTGCGGCGAAATTATTAATATTTAATTTTTGCAAAGAAGGTAACCTAATTTTACATGTCAATTGAATTGTTCTATATCACGAATTTGGCAAATATCAAATATTACCTAATAATTTCTCAAAAATTAGGTTGGTCTTTGAAATTTAAGTTTATTATATCTACTGTTCAAATATTGTACTCATTTTCCAAAATTATAATATAAAATATATCTATTCTATTTTTCTGTTTTTTTACTTAAAGTTTCAAGAGTCATTCTACTTTATAAACAATATCAATCATTTAACAATATTCTTAACTTTATATAATTTACATATAATTCAAAAACGAATTTAACGTGAAAACATGAATTTCAGTGCTTTTTAAGTGTTTTAAGGAATCCGATACATTGCCAAAATTTAATTTTCAAATTACAAAAAAAAATGTAAATCATACGAAAAAATATCTCCCGCCGATCATTCAAAAATTTTGACATAATATCTGTAGGAAATATTCATTTCTATACTGTAAGGAAATAATATTTCCTTACAGTTGTTAGTCTACTGCGAAAGTTATTAAAAATAGGATTTTTAGAAGATTTCATCTTTGAACGCAGCTCTAGAAAGTATGCCATTATGTTTTCTCCGAAAAAACTCGTATTTTATTCTTGCGATGGTTCATAAAACGACTGTATGCATATTCATATTTTTGTAAGTAAATCTAATGTGGCAGTATTTACTGCTCAGTTGTAGAGGAATTCCAAGAATGGAAAATTCATCGTCACTCATTATTTTGCACTTTTTTACTAGATACAAAATAGACAATAGCTTGATTTTTTGAAAAAACCCAACAGAATAAATTTATGTGTGTCAAGTTTAACAATACAAAATTAATACGTTTCCATGGTTACACAAACATTTTTTATTAGGAATTTTAAGGCATCAGCGGGCGAACTCTGTAACTAAATAGACAGAGCATTTCTTGCCTACATAGAGAAAACTTAAAAATGGTACTGTCTAAGATCAATCGGTTAGGTTCGAGTGGATTCGGACGTCTCAAGGAACAGTCGGAAATAGGAAAAATAGAAAGAGTTGTTAAGCTCTTGCTGTTTTACTATCTCTGTCTGTAGCATACTCTTTGTATACGTTTTTCTTTGTTTTTTCCATGTGATTGTCTGTTTGTATTATACAGTGGCGGTTGGTGAAATTTCAAAGTTGTGTATCTCTGTTCATACTTACAGGACCCGTACCAAATTTAGGGGTTTTAATAGTGAGCCCACTGGGAATGTTTTGGTAAAAAAAAATTTTGTAATTTGCGAAAAAAAAATTAAATTTTTGGTGCGCCCCTCCCAAGAAAAAAATTATCACGTCTAGGTATTTGCTTTCTTTTTTTTTCTAAACAAATTTTACATCATTTTGTCGACAGGTTTTAAATTTTGAGAGAAAAAAATGTTTTAGGAGGAAGTTATAGTCATTTGAATTTTTTGTAAAATTTTATTTTAGGCTTAAAAAAATTCAAATGACTATAACTTTCTACTAACACATTGTTTTCTCTCAAAATTTAAAAACTGCCGACAAAATGATGTAAAATTTGTTTAGAAAAAAAAAAGAAGTCACATACCTAGACGTGTTCATTTTTTTCTTGGGAGGGGCGCACCAAAAATTTAACTTTTTTTCGCAAATTACAAAATGTTTTTTTTTCTTTACCAAAACATTCCCGGTGGGCTCACTATTAAAACCCCTAAATTTGGCACGGGTCCTGTAAGTATGAACAGAGATAAACAACTTTGAAATTTCACCAACCGCCACTGGTATTATATATATGGTTTTAAGGTTATGCGATTATTGCGATTTGATTTTGTTGCGTTTGCAATTTTCGAAGTTGCATGTTTATTGATAATGATAATCAGCTTGATTCAATTTTCTTTAATGATAATAAACATGTTACAGGGGCTTACCATTAAAAAATATTGGCAGGTAATAATTTGTGTGATACTACTGAATAAACCGTGTGAAAAATTGTTGCATTATAGTATAGATAGCTCAGAGTTAGGATTACTATTAAGCGAAAAGTTTGTTTTTATGAATTCTGAACAAAGAATTTCCAAAAATTAGGTCTGTTTTGAAAGTGTCACTTGCTCTAATTTGAATTGTTAATTTTTTACCTTTTTTCTATCTGATTTAGATATTAAAAAACGAGAATTTAAATCTACGTCCTAACAGTGGAAAGTTATAGTTGATAATCTTAAACAATATCCCATATTATACGTTTTGTATTACTCCCAAAACAAAAACACAGGTTAGAAATAAACATGTCAAAAGAGTGAAATTTAAAATTCCCTAAAATATCACTAGGAGGGACTGAATGTTTTTAGGTTCAATAATACGCTATTTTCTACTGCCGATTTAACCCGAAGTTTTTTGGAAAGAAACGTAGAGAGTAGGAAATGGAGATAGAAAGAATATTTCTTTCTATCTTATTTCCTCTCTATGTCTATCTCTACGATGATACGGAGTTCGCCCGCAGTTGTCGGTGCATAAAATTATTCATGCGTTTTTCAAAAGGGGAATATATAATAGCACTTTGGGAAAATGTTCCTAACTTTGGGTTAATGAACTATAAAATGGAATATTCGCATATTGCATTATTCAAACTTTAAGATTTCCACAAATAAAATGACAGATTCGTACTTTGAATAAAGTGTGTTCAAACTTTGCGCTCGCCCACTATAAAATAATAGATTCGCACATTGGATAATGTATAGTTAAACTTTTACCTTACACACTATTATGGAGGAATACTGTGGAGGTTTACTTAGGTTTGCCCAGTATTAGATAGTCAGTTTTTATTTTTAATAAAAAAACAAAAAAGACCGAAAAGAATCCTGAGCAAACCTAAACAAATCTGAACAAACCTGCACAGCGTACTTAAGATTGGCCGGCCAATGTCATTATTGTCCAATTTGTATGACTGTCCATAACATAAATGTTTTTCTACACTAAAATAATAGAAAAATAAAACGTAAAACTAATTCTAACCTTTTACAAAAAATAATGTTGCCACTTGTGCACGCTCGGCAGTTGACGGCACGTTTCAAAGTGCAACCTATCATGTGCGAGTAAATTTTATGAAAGCGTGTTAAAACTATTTGAAAAGTGAATATTTTCGGTTCAGAAGATGTAACATATTATATAGAAGTTGATGTTAATTTTTCACCGGGAATTTTTTCTTCCAAAAGTGCCATAAATTATTTTTTATGCATTATTTTTTTTGTAAAGTGTGAAATGATTTTTTATAACGTTTCACTATGTTTTTAACACGTGACGCATGATACAATACAAGGAAGGTATGATAGCAAACCGTGTCAAATTCGTCCGGGTTCGCGCATGACGTCACGCCGTGATTTATTTTTGAAATTTATAAGGCGCAATATAGTGTTTACGTTAGTTAAAGGCGATTTTATATAAATTCTATTGGCAATATACTTTGCCTCCTGCTTATAATACAAATTTTATAGTATATTTATTTAAAATAATCATATAAATAAAGGGATAAATACATGCATTGATTATATTGATTGATTGATTGTCCACATCACAACCATACACAGCACATCTCATTTTTACTTTTAAACTCCTAAAAGTAATATAAAAACACCAAAAAATAGTTGAAAACAACGCGATCTTAAAAAAGACGTGTTTAGTTTAAAAAATATCGCGAATTGATCACGGCGTGACGTAAATGGCCACACCTACCTGCGCGGTATCATATCTTCTTTTATTTGTATCATGCACGAGATGTATATTACTTTTCGTGTATTAATTTCTTTAAAGTTGGAAATATTTTTTTTAATATTTATTTCTGTTCATAGCGATTTTGATCTATTTTATAGTGCAAATAATTCTAACCCTTTTCAAAATTAAACAAAGTTTTAATATTTTCTTTCAATTTTGGAGCGACCGGCGGCGGCGCCGGAAAAATAGTACGTGTACCTCGTGGAAAAAGTTCCATTGCCTGACTCTATATTGCTAGAATCGTTTCCTGCTAGATACAAAAATTATATTATAAAAAAATATTTTTTTGACCATGCGTATACAGAGCTTACCATTTTTTGGAATTTGAAAATAAACTTCTGGCAATATGTCGGACTCCTTATATTTATTAAATGGTAATTTCGTTTTTAAACCGCTTTTAGTTTCTCAGTCAAAACGAAAATTCGTAGTTCTTAAAACCTCAAGTATTATATACGATTTGTATGGTTTTGTTAAGGTTTAGGCACTAAAAATTTAAAGAAAATATATGCCACTTTCCAGAGCAACAAAAAAAGTCAAAGATAATGTTCGATAAAATTAATCGCGGTATAGTATCCTTTTTTTAATGCCACTATCTTAAAATTTTTAAAAGATAACCTTATATGACATTAAAAAATAGTCAAATATCTATGGACCTTACGTAAACAGTTAGTATTTACGGACCATGAAGGCGAGTTGGGTAACATGCCAAGTACCGTAAATATTTTTTCCCAGGACCCATTAGAAAAGTGTACATACTAAATTTAGTAAGCGCGAAAATTGATAATGAGCGTGTTAAATGTGCTACTTTCCATGCTCGTTATGTAATTTACTATTTGCACGTATTTTTTTTATGATAGTTGTAGGAAAATATTAAACTAATTTGAAAATTAACTTTGGTTGCCTTCTAAGTTGGCCGTTGACATAGTTACCAAATTAAATAAATTTTGACGTCTTTGGTTACGGTCATCAATTTGGTTGACAAATGAAGTTTAATCCATTGTTTAACTACCAACTGTGACCGTATCCGAAGGCAACAAAATATACCTACGTATAGGATAGGTCACTTAATACAGGGTGTCCGAAAAGTCTTAGTATCGGCAAATATCTTTGCTATTAATAAAGATAGACTCCAAATTTTAGGTGTATCTTATTGGTTAATAAATCTACTTTTTCAACCCTCTTAAGGGGCGACGCTAGGAAGTTGAGGTCAAAAATTTTAAATGCAACCCTATGCCGTGAGGTATCTCATTTTCAAGATCTTAAAAAAAGAAACATTTTAGCCCAAACCGTTTTCGTTTTTAAATGGCAAGCCTTTAAAAATTTAAAGCCTTTATATCTCTTACTACTTTAAAAGTTGTTCAAAATGACCACCATGAACTTCTGGCAGTAATAGAGTCGATTTTGGAACTTCTCAGAATGGCAGGTGTTACTTCTTGGCAGAGTTCTAAAATCGACTTTATTACTGAACTCACTTCTCACATTTGTGAGAATTTTGGGAAGTCACGTCTCACATTTGTGAGAAAATGTGAGAAATGAGTTCCAAAAATTCTCAAAAATGTAAGAAATGAATTCCAAAATCGACTTTATTACTTCCAAGAAGTTCATTGTGGTCATTTTGAACAACTTTTAAAACAGTAAGAGAAATAAAGGTATTTAAATGTTTTCTATTTTTTCACGATTTTTAATTTTTAAAGGCGTGTCATTAAAAAACGAATTAAGATAAGGACTCGGGTTAGCGTTAAAATATTTCTTTTTTAAAGTCCTTTAAAATGGACCCCACGGCATAGGGTTGCATTTAAAATTTTTGACCTCGGCTCCCTAGCGTCGCCCCTCAAGGGGGTTGAAAAAGTTAAATTACATGAAAACGTAGAAAAGATATTGACCCATACTAAGACTTTTCGGACACTCTGTATATCAATGTCACATGATCTGTAGTTCTCGGAGTTTCAACGGGATCTCCCGAAAATATAAGAAAGCTTACATATATGAGATAAAATATGAGGGCATTTCTTGCCATTTTATAACGTATCGTTGTTATTAAGTGAAAAGTGGTAGAAAGTCACTTTTGACAGTATAAATTCTGATCAAACCCATCACATTCAAGACAATCTCTCAAAAATTATAACCCCTGGAAAATGGTATATGCATTAACGGATTTGCCCTATTATTGCTATAAAATATATAATTTAAAGTTCAATATTACTAATCTATCTATTTATACATTGATTTAGTGATACCTATATAATTTATTTACATATACAAGCTAATGATTTAATAAAAAAATATTTTTTGTTAGGATTGCGTACCAAAGGATCGAGCGCCTTTGGTACTGCCAACCGATTTTTAGTAAATTTTAATAAATTTATTTATATACAGTCCTTGTACCTACACTAGATATATTGACTTAATATAGTCAGATAAATTTATTTATAGCAAGCGTTTGTATTAAGTAAGAGCAAATTTAATCTGACGACATTTTGGTACTTGTTTAATTGTTTATTATAATTCATAATACAGTAAGATATATTTTAAAGGAGATATAAAGCTATACCCATAGGAAGTTTGGTTTGAAACCTGGTTATCAATGGAAGCTAAGTGACAAACATGTTTGCGACTTATTTGCGCTACATGGATGGTATGTTATGTCGTAACCATTTAGTGCAATTAATTGAATATAGTTGACATTTTAAATGTAGACTTTTTAGATATTACATGTAATGCTAAACCGTTTACACAATATGGGGATAAGCAGTAAGTAATGTATATGAAAAGTAACTTAATAAACAGGCGCTAACCTGCGCGAATCAGATTCTAGTCATCGTTTAATAAATTATGATACCATGATACAAATAAAAGATATGATACCGCGCAGGTAGGCGTGGCCATTTACGTCACGCTGTGACCAATTCCGCGATATTTTGTAAACGAAACACGTCTTTTTTAATATCGCGTTGTTTCAACTATTTTTTGGTGTTTTTATATTACTTTTAGGAGTTTAAAAGTAAAAATGAGATGTGCTGTGTATGGTTGTGATGTGGACAATCAATCAATCAATATAATCAATGCATGTATTTATCCCTTTATTTATATGATTATTTTAAATCATATACTATAAAATTTGTATTATAAGCACGAGGAAAAGTATATTGCCAATAGAATTTATATAAAATCGCCTATAACTAACGTAACCTCTATATTGCGCGTTATAAATTTCAAAAATAGGACACAGCTTGACGTCATGCGCGAACCCGGACGAATTTGACACGGTTTGGTATCATACCTTCTTTTATTTGTATCATGTTATGATACTAAAAATCGAATTTACGCTAGTTAGGGCCTGCTTGTTGAGTCGGTTTATACAGGGTGGTCCGTAAGTAATGGTACACAGAGCAACAGCGGATCTTAATTAATTCGTTTTTAAATGACAAACATAAAAATTAAAAATCGTAAACAAAATTAAAATTTAATTACTTTTATTTCTCTTGTTACTTTAAAAGTTGTTCAAAATGAACACCATGAACTTCTTGGCAGTAATAAAGTCGATATTAGAACTCTGCCTAAAAGTAACACCTGCCATTCTCGAAAACGTGAAAAGTAAGTTCCAAAATCGATTTTATTACTGCCAAGAAGTTCATGGTGGTCCTTTTGAATAACTTTTAAAGTAATAAGAGAAATAAAGGTATTTAAATTTTAATTTTTTTTACGATTTTTAATTTTTCAAGGCTTGCCATTTAAAAAACGATTCTTTTTTGAAGACCTTTAAAATGAGGTAAATTTTTGACCTCAACTTCCTAGCGCCACCCCTCAGGGAGGATGAAAAAGTTAAATTATATATAAAAAAAGTAAATTTATTAACCAATAAGATACACTTAGAATTTTGTCTCTATCTTTACCAATAGCAAATATATTTGCCCATACTAAGACTTTTCGGACACCCTGTATATTGCTAATGGCATATTGTATATGGTTCAGTACAGCTACATACAAATTGTTATAGTCTAGCTTCTAGCATTAGATGAAATGTCTAAAATTTCTAGTCACCTAATGAAATAACAACTTATTTATCTATATGCACGTCATGAACAGTCTAGACATTTCATGAAACGGCTATAACTCTATATAGCTATGACGTATACACAACTAGGTAAAAATTTTGCATGCTAATTGACTGCCTTAAATTGATGTTTTTTAACTCACGAAACATTTTTATTTTTATATCTTTATAGCAAGCCCGAATACGTAGTAAATGCTTATTCCAGAATAGTATTTCTAAACTGATTCTAGGTCAAACATGATTAATTTTCAAGATACAGTCAGTTAAAGTTTGATTTTTTTTATTTTTGTCTGTACTTTAATCATTTCTTCTTAACCAGGCTCGTATGGATGCTCCCTCCCCCCTCGTAGCTTAAGTTGGCTAATTAGAGTACGAGTTATCCATTAAAACCTCCTCATACCAACAAAAATCGACAGTTGAGTTTTAAGAAGATTCGGAAACAGGTCGACAGTTTAATTACAGCAAACGTAAAATAGCTGGATCAGTTATAAAAAAAGTCGACAGTTTTGCTCGGATAAAACTTGAAAAAAAAGGTTGACAAATTTGGATTTTTCTCTTCGCATAGTTAGATATTATTCTTATACTCCCCCCAAACATAGTGCTTTCGTTACGCCCCTGCTCTTAACCTTTGTACAGAACTAAAATTTTTCCTTTTTATAAAGAAGTATTAGAAACTTCCATATACGTATTACTAGTATATTGTTAGCATCCAATCTACCCGTTGTTAAAATTTGAAGCAAAGATAAAATCTTCTTTTCTTTGGTTTTGTACCACGTGATGTATCAGCACTTTGAAGTTTTGGCGGAACTATCACTGTCAGTTCTGACAGCAGTTTAAAATGTGAGCTTGTCGGCTTCCTTTTCGTCTTTTTACCTTTCAAAAGTAAAGATTAATGTGTTTTTATTTGTAAAAAGTGGATTAAAAGTTAATTATTTATTATCCTATTTACGATAATGACATAGCTAATGTACCGATAATGCCAGTTTTAAGCAGCAAGAAGTGAAAAAACTACTTGTAGCTTCAGCGGCGGATAGTCTTCACAAGAATGTAAACTGAAGAGGGAAGATATCATTTTTAATAACAATTTGAGATTTTGGGGCAAAACGGGTAAGAACATTATGTAAATAAAGGGAGGCATCGTTTGGAAATCTAAAAAAAACACATTATTTAAGCTCAGCTTGATTAGCTGGGCAAATCACGTGGTTGTTTAGGAGGGATGTTCAATATGTCACGTGACTGGTTAGCAATTGTTTCCGAAGGCTACGTCTTTGCTTCAACATTTATTCGTCGTTCGCTATATAGTAGTAATACGTACATATATGGAAACTTCAATCTCAGCACCTCATAAAAATTAGAGCCCATATTCTGTGCATGGGTTAAATAGGCAAAATGTCGCTGTATATGGCTTAGATTAAGGCAATTTCTTACCAAGTGAAGAGGTATTTTTATGTTTAGGCCGATACTTGAAGTTAGTAAACTAGCAATGCAAAATTATTAACCGTTTGTGGGTTTTGAACAGTTGAGATTCAGTAAGGGGGATTTTTACCCAAATGGCTAATTTCTTGGGTTAATAAAAATGACTGTTACAACCATGACATTAAACAGAGGCATACAGCGATTCGTCACGTAAAAAGTCTATAAAATAATTTATGCTTGGCCACAAAATTTATGGTTTGTGATAAACGTTACGAAAAATTGTTTTTATGCTTAATCTATTTATACGTCAAAAATAAACAGAAAAATCAAGATGATGGATATATCAGAAAAGTTTTAAAACTGAAAATATTTTCTAAATATTGCCCTTTAAAGTCGTTGCAATCCGAAGAATTTCTTTGCGGCGCCTTTACTTCTAAGAACGTCCAATTATTTTTTCATGAAATAACGGTGTTTGATCCAACCTATTCATCCCCTTTTATAAAACTTTGAATACATCTCTATTGGCAAAATGCCTACCAATACTAGCACAATAAATCCATATTTAAAAAATAATATTCGAGAAGAATGGTGTGGCATTCAAATTTTTAAATTTTACACACAGTTTTTTTTTAAAGTGTTCCAAGGCGATATCTCGAAAACCGTTTGAAATATTTTCATAAAATTTGAGTGCGTTAATAGGGAGATGGGGGACATATTTAAACCTATTTTTGACATTTACCCCTCTATCTATTTTGAGGGGTGGGGGTAACTTTGGAATTTTAAATGGGATGATGTATTTTTGTTTATAAAATTCGAATCTACGTAAAAAGCTAAGTATGTGCACAATTTGTTTTTATTTGCTCTTTCGGTTACGGAATTATTAAAATTATTATTATTAAAAACTAAATTTTGATTGAATTAAAAAAAAAATTACTAATAAATCAAGTCGACTTATTTAAGAATTATTATTCGTTTTCGTGGAAATGCGTTATTTTCACTAAAGTCAGTTGATAATTTTGCCATTTTAACGATAATTTCTCAGTTTATTGCTATGTAGGTCCCCGGATTTGACCCCCCTTGACTTTTTCTTGTAAGGTTTGGTAAAGGACAAAGTGATGGCGACTACACCTACAACTTTAGATGATACACCGAATTCGCTTTGCCTGCTTATTAGTGACACCTGAAATGTTACAGCGGATACACTTATTTATAAAAAAGAGTAAGAAAGTGTTTGGAAGTTGAAGGGGGGCATTTCGAAAAATTTCTCAAGCATGACAGGCGATAAATGAATTGAAATTAAATGGTAAATATTTTTTTTTATTTTATAACTTAATAAATCTTAACTCCGTAACCGAAAGAGCAAATAAAAAAAAAATGTGTACACATACATATGTACAGGGTTATTCATTCAATTTTGACTCCCACATACAGCTCTTATTACAAATTATAGAAAAAAACTTTAAATACCTAAGTTTTAGGTTTTTTCACGTAGCATCTTTTGGTAATAGCGGAAATAAAAAGTCGACTTTACAACATTGAAAAAATTAATTGAGTCATATTTTTTTCAATGGAACACCCTCTATATTATTAGCTCAAATGAAAGATCTTTGTTCTGATTTCAAATATACTATATAATTTGTTGGCATTTGGTTCAGCCACTTTTTAAATATTTGAGTTTATAACTTATTTTTCCACAACTGGAGATCATCAGTCATTAAAGTTTGTTGCTTCAATATAATCAAGTTGCCTCGAAAACGTATTGTAAATATTTGTTGTACTTTAAATAAAGTACTTGTTTTAAACTGAAATATTTCAAAAGTGGCTGAACCAAATGCCAACAAATTATATATATTTGAAATCAGAACAAAGAGATCTTTCATTTGAGCTAATAATATACAGGGTGTTCCATTTAAAAAAATATGACTCAATTAATTTTTTCAATGGTGTAAAGTAGATTTTTTGTTTCCGCTATTACCAAAAGATACTACGTGAAAAAACCTAAAACTTTTGTATTTAAAGTTTTTTTCTATAACTCTTAATAAGAGCTGTAGGTGGGAGTCGAAATATAATGAATAACCCTGTACATAGTTTTTTATGTAAATTCAAATTTTATAAACATACGTACATCATCCCATTTAAAATTCCAAAGTTCAAATCAAAGTAATTAAAATAATAGTAATATCAAACCCCTCAAAATAGAGAGAGGGGGTAAATGTCAAAAATATGTTTAAATATGTCCCATCTCCCCACTAACTCACCAAAATTTCATGAAAATATATTAAACGGTCTTCGAGATATTACCTTATAACTGTTTAAAAGCTTACCCTGTATATCCCCCTGCTATTCAACACAAATTTAATTCTATGGTTCTGTATATTCCATCAAAAAACTGCATACTGACAGTTGCGGCCATCACAACACGGTATATTGGATTTATTAATAAAATTTATTCTTTAGCGTGTCAATATCTTCTTTACAAATAAAACAAATAATTAGTGTTTGTCTAAAGGAATTAATTGCATTACATTAAGATTAAGAGTGTCATAATTTTATCAGAAATTAGGATGTCCACTTTCTTCCTAATGTATGACTAATTTATCATCTTAAAACACGCTAGTTTACATAAAGCTATACCCTACAGCGACAGTATCTAGAGGGATCTTAGGCACTTAACACAAATTTAAAAGTTTAACCTTCACTAATACCAATCAAGGTTGATTAGTACTATCATTGGTAGTTGTTTCCGCAGATTTAGTACTATTATTCCTCGGGGTTATGTACAAGACTGGACTGGGTGGTCCAGATTTTCGTACAGTCTGTGGAATTACCGTCAAAGATTTTGGGATCCTGGGTATTATTTGTACTGAAGAGTTTTTATCGAAGGTTATAGCTGGTAGGGAAGTTTGCCCTTGACCGAGCATCTCCACTTGTTTGTCAAGTTTTTCTAAAATTGTTTCGCCAGAGTCGTTTGCAGCAGCACTTCCACTAGTGATTGTTGAAGGAGCGCTACTAACGGACAAATAGTTAATTGGTTTACCTTCAGTTACGGTACCGCCGGAAGTTTTACTGATAATCAGTCCCTTTTTGGGTACAACCGTTTTCAGCACGGAATTGTGACTGACCACTATAGATTGTTGTGGCTGACTTTGGTGAAATTGTTTAGCCATTTGTTGTTCTTGGATTTTCTTTTGCTTGGCTTCAAAACTGCGCTTGATGGCGCACATTTTTTTGTAGTCTTCTAGTGTTATGTGGTAAGGTTTACCACCAGAAATAACCTGAAAAATAAATTATAAAGATTTAGATTTAAAGATAATGTTTTTCCTAATCACTCTTCTAAATATACTTATGAAATTTTAAGGTGGCAGACTTTGGTCTAAGAAATTACCCTATACAATACAGTAGCCACAACGCGTTATGACTCCTAAGTACTAAATGTTATCGTGGTGACTGCTACAAAAGCGAGATATTTTGACACTATTTTTATCTATACTATCATAATTTAAAAAAACTAGAAACAATACCTACAAAAAATTATCTTCAATAGCAAAGAGCAGACTTTCTAACCTAAGAAAAAATTTCAACATATAACAATCATAAATATCTACGAGCACGAAACTGACAGGGTAGCGGTTTTATGCAAAACAAGATAATAAAGTTTACTTTATATGCACTCATTTGCGTAAGAAGAGATTTAACGACATAAAATGCATTTTAATCTGAATACACGATGCCGCGTCCATATCACCCCACATTTATAGTTTTCACATGGTGACACGGTAATTACTAAGGACATATTTTCGGCTGCGATGCGAGAAATACCATTTTTGATTTTTGAAAACTATTGCCAGTAATTAAAATGTTGGTTATTCCTTATGGACGAAATATTAAAAGAAATTACTGTAACCCTTCTTTTAAGCCAAACTTCTTGATTAATATTTCAGCTGGTGACTGGGATAGGCACGGGATTGATATGGTTGATTAAAGAAGTTTCAAGCAAAAAAAAAACCTTATTAGGCTTGTAGAGAAGGGATTTGCTGGAAAGCGGCAGGAGGTGCTTGGAGGATAGGTTTAGGGGGTCGACCAATCAAAAACGTGGTGGGGGGAGTAATCTGCACCGGCCAACTATATCTACTTATATCTTTCAATTTTATTATCCAACACCTTGAAAATTTTGATTATTATTATGTAAATTTTCTCTAAGAAAGGGAATGGTTCAGTTGCACACTGTTTTATTGGCTTCTTAGAATTTATGGTTAAAACGAAGTGCAAAAATATATTTTTGGAATTTTTTTGGAAACGGGAAATGCCCTAAAAATCGAGTTAAACTTTGGCGAGGTTTGTTACATAGGCGAGGAAAAAACAGGAGCAAGCTGCGGTAGCTAAACATGATTTTCATGTTTAGCTACCGCAGCCTTCTCCTGGTTTTTCCTAGTGGACTGTATATTCCTTGGTTTTCAACAAATTAAAAACCCTCGGCCTCGGTCTTCAACCCAATATTTTATTTATTCTCTTCACTTGAATAAATTATTGAATATAATATAAACATTTACTTGCTTAAACCCATGAATAATACTTTTTAAAACCGATAACAAATTAAAACGCGCTGCAAGTTGCTTACTGTTTTCTACACTCAAATTGACACTTGCCCCTTGTCATTTCTAAGTAAACAGAAACTTTTATTTTTCAACGCAATCCGGATAAAGTAGACGAAGTGACAGGTGGCGCCGCGGTTACAGTGGCGCGCATTTAAGTATTGCATACTGCAACAGTAAGGTTATATTGATTCACAACTGTAATCGTATTTTATAATTTTAAGAATGAAATTGCTGGTTCATTCAATTCAGCAAAATAGATTAATTTTAACGAAAATCAAAATGTATAGCGGCGAAAGAATCCCTTACGCAATGATATTACCAGTGTCCTCAAATTGGCGCTTCTGCAAGGCCGTGCTACGGGATCAACATCAGCGGTTCACTAAATAACACAAAATTGCGGGACACACCAACTCAATTCAAGTCTTGTTCATGTGTGTCTTTAAAATTTGGTAGTTCCGTCCTGCCGGCACTAACATCGTTCTTCGCGCACACCTGTGCGTCACAATCGACCAATTACGGAGGGGATTTGACGCGAGCAATATCGCGAAGGTTTAATTAAAACAAACCAAAGAAAATTATTAATAAAATTAAAGAAAATTAGTGGGAAAGTCATCTTACCTGACAGAAATGGTTTGTTCCACGATTACATTCATTGCGGACTTCTCGATTCAAAGCCGATAAAGGTGTTAAGCTATCCTTTTCTAATGAGTAATATTAGAGGAGTCGGACATGAATCTTTGATTACCTGGGAACTTTATGTTGATTATTGAGGGCTATGAAAACAGTTTTATATCGAATCCTTTGTATTATATGTCAGACATTATGACAACAGCGCATATCGATATATTATTTTATTCGTGTGAAATATGGCGGTTCTTTTTAAGTCCTATCCAATTTTCACGTTCAATATATTGTCGTAGCTTGTTTTACGAAAATCTGATTATATGATAATATTTAAATTCGATCGAGTGCAATAGACCGTTGTGAGCATGACTCACTTGTGGGGCAATCACCTCATTAGAAATGATTTGGTTAATGTTACGATGAAAAAAAAAATCGCAGAGAGTTTCTTACCTGAACGAGGCCGGGTTTTCGCTCATTCTTCTTAGAAGGATCGATGGGTATTAAATTCGGTCTCCAATTCTTAGTTATAGGGAATTTGATCTTTTGGCTTGGCATCAGGGACTGGGACCTCATTGTAGCAGGCGGCATCGCTCGACTCGCATTTTGATGAATGGAAATAAGCCCAGGTGGTGCTCCGGAAGGCCTCTGTTTGGAGCCCAAGTTCTGCAGCATTGAACTGGTTGGTAGAAGTGGGGGTTGATTGAGTTGTTGTAAGGTTATTGGAGCCTTAGACGATTGATTTGACTGCAAAAAATATGGGTATATACATATAAGAAAATCAAAAATAGTGAACGATGGCTAAGATAACTTGATATCTCCTGATTTATTTTTAATAAAATGGGCACTTTCACTAAACCTGAATTTCATAATTTTAATATTAACATCTTAATTCAGGTTATATATATATATATATATATATATATATATATATATATATATATATATATATATATATATATATATATATATATATATATACAGGGTGTAACATAAAGGTTGGGAGTAAATTAAACGGTAGATTCCTTAGTAAAAAATAATAGTTTTTTTTCATATAAAGTTATGCCCTACGGGATTTCGTTTCCAACTTACAGGGTGTTGAAAATGTTTAAAAAAAATTGTTTTCGTTTAATAACTTTCGAACACCCGAAGATATGGAAATAAAATTTTAGCCGTAGCTTCATTTGGTAATGCCCTAGTAAAACTTAAAACATTGACTTTGTAGCTTACGCAGTGGCGTGCATACGTATATTGCCGTAGGGTTTTCCAAAGAAAAAAGTGCTACGCCACTTAAAAAAATATGTTTTTGTTAATTTTTTAGAATACGCATTTTATTTTAAACAAAATTTCAATCTTGCGTTTTCTTTGTATCTCTTGCCATTTTCCATCTGTGGACTGATGAAAATCCTCATGGAATAACACAATCCCGGCACCAGCAACGATTTTCTATTAATGTTTGGGCAGGAATAATTTGCGATTTTCTGATTGAACCTGTAGTACTACCCAATAGACTAGATGGCTTATCATATCTGGATTTTTTATTAAAACGAAATATAAATACTGCCAAAAGTTGGTGCATGTCCGATAATCATATTAGGAGCACTTAGAATGGCTTCAAGTCAAACAGCATACAGGGCAGGCCAAAAAATATACAAATCGTTCAAGAGTAAAGTACCCTTATTTCGAAAAATATAGAAAATCGATATTAAGAAAAGTTGTTTAGAATTAAAAGATATTGTCAAACATAGCATTCTATTCAAAAAATATATTTTTTTTGAAAATTTTAAATGACTTTTTTATATTCAGCTATAATACATTTTTAAATTAACCACAATCAAATCACTTCTGCATAACTTCCATCAAATTGAAGCAAAATTGTAAAATTTACTTAGATTTATATATTTTTTTAGTAACCAAAAACTTCATGTCTGTTGCAACGATATTATGCACAAGTTTCGAATATCGAAAATATTCTTAAAAATAAGGTAAAATGCACATTATTATTCGAAAAGTATTTGTCTTATTTTAAAGAATATTTGCGAAATTCGAAACTTGTGTGGAATATCGTTGCAACAGACAAAGTTTTTGGTCACTTAAGAAAATACAAATCTACGTAAATTTGACAAATTTGCTTTGTACGTTGCGGATACGTTATTGTATTTTGCAATTAAAATTAAAGATAGTTTTCCTTCTACGGCATTTATCGTTTTTAATTTTTTTGACACCCCGTATATGCTGGGTCAACATTTTTGATTTGAGTGTTATTTTCTTAACAAGCAGAACATTTTATGAAGAATAACTTTTTCCGTAAAGTCAAAAATAAAAGTTTCCCATCTGTTAAAAGATGGTTTCTGGACACGCTGTATAGCCCGCTTTAACTCTAAAACCGATTAAGCCTCTAACACAATTGTTTGAATGTTTCTACGGGCGTTATGTAAAAAATTACTCGTGCTAAACCGTTGTGTACAAGGCGCGTATAAACATAGTATTGTGATATAGGATAAATATCTACGATGGTTCTATAATTTAATAATTAAATATTTTTAAATAAAAAAAAATACTTCACAATATCAAAAAGTAAGAACGTCGAAAATTCTATCAATGTCAAAATTTTTAATATTTTATAAAATTTCTAATCATAACAATAATGGCTTTTACTACACACCTCGTTATCTCTCATCCCAATTTGGCTAATTGTAACAGGAGGCACTCCATTGGACCCTGGTTGACCGATTCCAGTCACAATTCCGCTACTGCTTCTATTATGCATTCTATTGAATGGGATCATGCTGATTGGCTGGACGTTGCCTGCGCTAGAGGGAATATTATCGTAGGCGCGCAGACGGTTGTGCACGCTTTCGCGGTAGTTGATTGCATGGTGGGTTGCTGTTGGTGAAAGAACTAGGTCACCATTTCTGTAAAAAAAAAACAAATTGTTATAGTCATAGAGTAATTATTCTGATTTGCATAATTATTATTATTTTTTTAAATTTATTTATGTAATTTAACAGTGGGTGGTATAACCGATGAAGCTGTCATAATATGTATATAATAAGATTAAGCACAAACGGTGGTCTCATGCAATCATTCCATGTATAGACTATGCGATTATTTAAAAATTTTCTTCTTAATAATTTGGAACATATTTCCTTTTGTATTTTCTTCTGTTGCCTCTTAAAATTTGAGTTTCACTTGTCCTATACATTTCGATTTTAACAGAATAATAACTATTAAGAATTTTATAAGTTTGTATTAGATCGCTTCTCAATTTTCTATCCTTTAAATTTGGTAATTTTAATAGATTTAATCGTTGTTCATATGGAAGGATCCTAAGTTCCAAATGAATTTTCTTTGAACTCTTTTCAAGGCTATATGTTTTACATAATAAGGATTCCAAATACACTGTGATGATTCTAAAATTGGTCTAATAAAAGTAGTATAAAGTTTCCTTATCATTTCAACGATTTTATATGAAATACTTTTTGAATAAAATACATGTTTATTTGCTTTTTTCACTAATATGGCAACGTGTGTTTCCTATTTAAGATCACTAGTCCTCCTAAGTCTTTTTAGTCTTTAACCTCTTTAATTTTCTTATTGTTTATGCTAGGGTTATTTGGTTCTATATGTAGAACACTACCATTAGTTATATTAAGGGACATTTTCCATTCTGCAGCCCACTGTTCAATGAATAACAAATCTTAACAATAACATTTTTATACTGAGTTAAAGGGTTACAATACAATTTAGTATCATCAGCAAAAAAACTTATATTAGTTTTAATATTTTGAGCTAATTCTGATATATAAATAATAAAAAATATAGGGTCCAAACTGAACCTTGGAGTCCTACACACTAATTTGGTGTTCATTTGAATATAATCCATTTACTCAGACCCGAAAAGTACAATCGAAGAGAAATTTTTTCCAACAGTTTTCCTCGTATACCATAATGTTCAAGTTTGTATATTAATTGTTGTAATGGAACTTGATCAAATGCATTCTCAAAATCTAAATATATTACGTCAGATGGTAAATTTTCATCATTTTGCTTAGTCCAATAATACATTACAACAAATTTGTATCCACTGAACGTTTTGGAAGGAAACAATGTTGTTCAACACAATGTTTAAAATTAAAAATTTTAAATCAGGTTATATATTATATATATATATATATATATATATATATACTGGTTGGCTACAATAGCAGCTTTACTCTAGTAAGATCTGTTCTTGCATTTCAGTGACTTCCCATAGATGGCGCTCACGTGTATTGTGTACCGTCTTTATCCAAAGCGGACGACATAATATGCGAGGGTTCTATGTGTGGAAAGGTGCCAAAGGGTTAAGTCAGTCTGATGAGTCCTAATAAGGACGAAAGCTAACTGTCTACCGGCCCGGGGTTATCCATAAGGTCTTGGACTCCCCGTACTTTAATGCAAGAACGCAACTTACTGGTTTTGTCCGATTAGACAAAATTTTTCCCCCTTTTTATATATATATATATATATATATATATATATATATATATATATATATATATATATATACATATATCATGCCCTGACTGACTGTCTGACTGATTAATTCATCATCGCCGAGCCGAAACGCTGAAGGTATAAATATGAAATTTGGTGAGTAGTTTTATTTTATAATGTAGACTCAGTAAGAAGGGATTTTTCAAAATTCAACCCTTAAGGGGGCGAAACAGGGGTTCAAACTTTGTACGAAGAAAAAAAAATTAGATGGTCCTATTAACTCGAAACTTCATAGAATTACTCCAAAGAATAAACGATTAAACATGTGTTTTACAGTTTTTAATAAATCAACTCCTAAGGGAGTAAAATGGGGGTTCAAAGTTTGTAATGGAGTAAAATTGTTGGGGTTTGCGTGCAGACGAATAGCAAGGATATCACTGACAATAAGTCACGTGATATTTAAAAACACCTGAGCGTAAAAAATAACAAGTCCAAATACGTAGTAGATCAGGGGGCAAGCAACTACACGTGAATTTCACACGCTGGCGCTGTCGATCCGATCGCGGCTACGCAAGCAGTTGTTATGATAACACACGTTCGACTGGCAAATGCGTCGCGCCGCCTTCAATGGACGTTAGACTATGTCACCACGCTTAGTCCTAATGTACACAAATAAAAAGTTTATATAAACATGGATCCGTTGTCAAAATGATAAATGGTGTTCTTAAAAAAATGTAATCTATAGTTGTAATGTCAAATAAAGTAACTAAATAACTTAACTAAATAAAACTTACCTAAAATATTTCTCCAACAAAATTAGATGCCTTAGAAAACTGCTCTTGCTTCCATATGGTTTCTGTAATTCTTGCCACAACAGCTTGGTTTCTTCGTCGTATTGTATGGTTGCCATGCACTTTTCCCAACCCTCTGGGGTGCGCCCCATCACATTCTTGAAATCAATGTCGCCCACTAACCCAAGCTCTTCTTCGCCTAGAAAAGGGCAGATATTGTTAAAATTATTAAATTATCTAAAACAAATCGGTCACAACAATGATCAGCAAATGAATCCCTTATACAAAGTTTTATATTGCTACAGTTTCGGGAATGGTGTTAAAAACGAGAATACAGAATTTTCATCAGGGTAACTGCTACAAGAGTGAGTCATGTTTATACTATTTTTGTCCTCAATAAGAAATTTGAAAACAATAAAAAATAATGCGTTTAGCCAGAACGGGTTGTGTTGTAGAACTAGTTAAATATAATTAATTTACTGAGTCATTTCATGAATAGCCTGTACTTTGTCAGTTTTGTGACTACAATTTGACACGAAACTGACGGCGATTCACAGTGCAGCAATCGGTGAACAAAAATGTAAATATTGACTCTTTATTATGATTACCAGCTAATAGTGTAATGAACATTCCAGCTAAGGGTTTTCAAGAAATCCTAATTAGAATTATCAGGTATCGTCTTAGTTTTATGACTGTAAGTAAAGGTAACTTACAGCTAGTGCATTACCTATTTTATCAGTTGCAATTTTGGTTGAGCTGTGGACAGTTGTATTTTGAAAGTGTTGCATTTGTGGTATTTAAGCAATGGAGAACATTTATAATGTCAACTTTATAAAAATATTATACTTATATGATTATTTGATACCTGACAACTTTAACCTATTGTATTTTAGAAGAGTATAAAATTTAATTCTTAGTGATTTTTTTCAAACTTCTGTAAGTTAAAAAAAAAGTATATAAAAGTATATCTGCAATTTTTTGCTATTTTGTAGCAAATATTGCGCAGATTTCGGCAAAAGCATTCGCTTTCGCAAATCTGTGCAAACTTTTAAAAACGAAATTTTTTCAAGCTCAGGTCGACCTTTTACTGACTGTTCCGAAGTCTGGGTGGCGGCAACAAGTAAAGTCAAATTTAGTGTAGTAAAACAATTAATTATGAACTCGTATAGTGTCCTAAACCCCGACGAACCAAAACTAGTAAATATTATGAAATTCGTTTGTGCTAGCTTGAAATCAAAATGAAAGTGCTTGCGTTCGAAATATTTTTTTTTATTTTTAAAGGTGGTTTTCTGGCCTCAAAAGTTTGTGTTCCTGAAGAGTTAACGGCTTCTGCTACTACCAGTTCGAATACTCCACAAAGGGCCGTGGACGTCATGTCAAAGAGTTGCGGCGTGTTCCGAAAAAAACGAAGAAACGTAAAGTTGAAACATTGGTAAAAAGTTTTAGTAGCGAGGAACTACTTAGTAAGTTTTGCACACTTGTAAGACACTGTAAATAAATTTAACGATCTTGCTAGAAAAACTAGGGACTTGTATCTCAAAGAGTATTCCTGGTATAATATGCCTATTAGTGTCCACAAAATACTTGTTCACGAGGTTTAATATACCAATTGGCGAAATGTCAGAAGCGTGTTTGAAAGGTAGGCGCAAAGAAATTCGCAAAGATTAATCCATACCAGAAAACTTACTCGATTAAGCTTTGTGCATAAAATGATAATAAAATTAACTGTATGGGCTCCAAGTTTCAACCGACAAGAAATGAAACGATATAAAACACGTTTTAACCTAAATATTCTCTATTATCCCCACATTTTACAGTTTTTATATAGTGACACGGTACTGACGATATTAACTAGAGCGATACTTTAGGCCGCGAAGGAAGAAATTAATTTTTGAAAACTGTAATTAAAATTTTGGAAATTCTTTAAGTATACAGATATTACTAAAACTCTTTCTTTTAGATAAAGTTCTTGATTATTATTTTAACTCGTGGCTGGAAGAAGCACATGACTGACATTTTACGGTTACTGTAGTTAAAGAAAATGTTGTGGGCAGCTAGTGTTATCAACGTAACAAGCAAAATACCCTTTTTTAATTAAGGAAGGTTTTTTAATAACGTGCCTATTTCTGCCAAGAAATTATTTACCTACACATAAATACCGCAAAAAACATAAAATGCTAAAATTGCATATCTGCTGTGACTTTTTTAAATTACAGGCAAACAGTTTCTTGCACTGTTAAAGCCATTGTTACCACTAGTACTCAAGTACTACACTACTACACAGAGAACACAACACAAATGTCAAATAAGATCCAAAAACATATTACACAACAAAATTGGGAAAGCCGAAATACCTCTTAAACTAATCATAAGTGCCGGCGCGAGGCAATAAAATGTAAACAAAAGTTTATGCAAATACAATGCAAATATTATTAGGTAATTACGTTTTCTTTGTCTAACCCAAATGTTTTGCAATAGTATACTTGACGGAGCGGTCAGAGTGTATTTCCATATTGGCCCGGGACAAGCCAACCCGGCGGCGTCGACCGTCTCGCGCGCCGAAAGCGATATTATTGGTGGGTCGGCGACAATTTCCTCATATACTGTCTCTCTTTTTAACATCCTAACAGCGTATGTTTGTTTCTCTCTTAGTTTAAATGCATTTAGATTGTTTTCTGTTTCCATATAAAACTATAAGGTCAATTAAAAATACACCCGAGCCCGGAGCAACCTCGCCTCGATTCTTTAATGGGGAGTTTTCGTATGGAACTTGCACTTTTTTGAAAGAAAAGATAATTATTTTTTCGTTTTAAAAAATTATAAAGTAAAAAAATATAAAAAACATTTTTAAGTATATCTCGGTTATTTTAGTATCGCAACTAGTTGTTGCTTATCATTTGAATGTATTAATTTCTTTTTAAGCAAGGATACAGGGCGATTGATTTTTAGGGCAATAGCCTATCAACACACACTGTGTACAATTTATGTTTCAAGTTTTACCATGGCGGGTTTTCAGAAACGTAAAATGTTTTAAGTTAATATTTTTTTACCTGGGAAAAGTTGCCGAACTGATATCGAAGGATTTGATAGAAGCCTGCCTGAATGTCTGCTCCCCCACGAGTCAGTGTCCAGAGTACCGTAATTGGGCCGAAGGGAAATTGAAGGATTCTGACCTAGCTTTTTAGCAGCCAGATCGTTAGATCTATTTCTATCAGCTTTGGTTCTGAATGCTCTGGATATTTCTATAGCATTTCCGACCTGAAATGAAAGGTGAAATATAAATTCTATTTTATTTAAAAAAAAGCTAACATAGCTGACAAAAACCACAATTTTTAACTTTAAATTGGTTAACTTATAATTAGGACATTTTATGATATTATGAGTTTCATTGTCTGTTGACATGGGATGAAGTAAATTATTTTTTTACTCGTATTTCAAATCTAAGCATTGGATTGGAAGAAGAGGACGGTGGAGTGGCCTCCGAGATCTCCCGATCTCACTCCTCTAGACTTTTGTTATGCCATTTAAAAAACAATGTTTATGTTAATGCGCCTGCATCAATGATTTTCCCGCAACCATTTCTTGATATGGCTTGTTTTAAAATAAAATATGAATCTTAACTATAAGTGAAATAAAAAAAAAATGTTTTAAAGGGTAAAATTCAGGGGTAATTTTCTCCCTTATTTTGGATAAGTAGTACGTACAAAAATAGTAAATAGACAGCAAATGGTCTATTTAAAAAAAAACTACATTAAATGACACCGAACATCTAAGCTTATTTGGATAGCGTTATTCGAAAAGGAACCAAGCGACGTTTTAACAGTTTTGAGTAAATAAGGTGTAAAGATTCCCTTTGGTTAAAAGTATTACATTGTAAATGACAAAAATGTTTAAGTCACGTTTAGTAGTATATACCTTGCTTAACTTTTTGGCAATTAATAAAAGAAAAATCCGTAGTTAAAGCTGGAGTTTGATTTTTCTAGCGGTTGGTTCTATTTGAAAATTTACAGTAAAGAATCATGGAATTTTCCAAAGCCAAGGATAGTAATTTCTTAGCTCTGTCGCCCTTGGTTTAAACTGATTCTTGCACAGGATGCGTTTATTAACGTAAAAAACTTGGTCATAAAACAGCACGACAGAACGTACGTAAACCTAGAAAAGGAACCAAGCGACATCGCTTGGTTCCTTTTAGATCAATTCGCATAGCTGTATTTCTTTGGTGTCGCTTGGTTCTCACATTACCAGAGGACTCTGTTAACAGTCTGGCACTTGAGTCTTTTTCGAATATCTAATTTAGGGTTTCAGGAGTCGCGTAGCGCCAATAACTCAAATAATTCCAATTTGTCGCTTGGTTCCTTTTCGAATAACGCTATCCATTTTATTCACATTTCTTACCGATTCAAATCTAGGTATCTTCTTCTGGAGGCCCACAATCTTTCTAGCATAGTCCTTTTTGCTCTCGCTATCGCTAGGGCATTCCAAGGCAATCGCAGGGATAAGAGTGTTGTAATCGACACCGGCATATTCATCTCCGTCGTCGGGAGATTGTGAACGGGACTGATTGGCACTCTGCGAGTTGTTGGTATCAGTTGAAGGCACTCTGGTTCGACCTCTGAAATATACACTGAATATTAGGCACCGAAAACAAGATGATGATTTATTGGAAAACGATGTTAAAACCACTTGAGTACAAAGCTTGTACAAAAAGTAGATTTATTAACTTAAAATTTGGTGTCTCTTATCTTTACTACTAGCAAAGATATTAATTTGCCCATATTAAGACTTTTCGGACACCCTGTATATAACGCGCCAAGTTAGTCACTTTTAGTGTTTTAGAGTTTTGACTAAAAATTTTGGTAATTTGATATCATTATTTTTTATGAGCGCAGTCGTGCAACACTTTTTTTGTCACATATATGTAGTTAGGGTTGCCACCTGTCCGGATTTCCCCGGACATGTCCGGGTTTTAGGGGCGCCCGGGCGGGTTTTGAAAACTGGTCCGGATTTTCGCTAGGTCCCACGCCTACTGCGCAATATATTAATTAATCAATATATAAATATTACCTTTCTTGAGAGTTTGTTTTTTGTTTTAAGGGGTTATATACAGTTAGAATTTTCAAAAAATCGATTTTTTTAATTTCATTTTCATAATGTACACATACTCAAGTACACACATAGAAAATTTCAAGGCAATCCGGCGATTATTTTCGTTACACGCATATTTGTAAAGACGTGTCAGATCAATTGGAAGAAGGAAACCGGAGCGGCAGCGCTTACCTAGAACGCT
This sequence comes from Philopedon plagiatum, assembly GCA_963971165.1. NCBI lineage: Eukaryota > Metazoa > Arthropoda > Insecta > Coleoptera > Curculionidae > Philopedon > Philopedon plagiatum. The sequence continues at coordinate 20,067,343 of OZ020192.1, read as the reverse complement.
GTCCCTGGGCATGAGAGCACACGAGAGGGAAGAATGGTCCGCAGACAACACCAACTCGAGATATTAGAAGCTACCGAAGGGACGGAGGGTGTATTATATGGCCCTGGAATAGACGACTCGATGTAAGTTGAAAAAAAAATTTTTTACTCTATGTAAAGTGCTTTTGAAACGTTAAACACGTTTTTCCCAAAACTGTGTTTTTAAAGTCGATGACGAAGATTTCTCGGAAACGGCTGAATCGATCAGTCTCAAATTTTAACACAAGCTTCTTAAGTATATTTTTTACTAATTAACCGAAGGTTTTTTCTCACCGATAAATATTTTTTTTAAAACAATTTAAGGCCAAAATTTTGGTCAAAAATAGATTTTTTTTTGAGAAGACGCCATTTTGTCAAAAAATTTTATTTTGCTTATTCCTTCGATTAATTAGAATATTATACATTACTTTAATGAAATCCGTTTGGTTTTTTCATTTTAGATGATCCAGTCCAGAGATATCGTTGTCACCGCAAGATGCCTTTTTTGAGGGGAACTGCTGGAGGTCAGCTATAGCAGCTTTCAAAATTATTATTTTTACAAATACGAAAATCTTAAAATACAGTTAAAAGTTACCATAATATGTGTACAAATTTTTACATTAATAAATTTAAAAGTCTTCTCAGGAAAAATTCTTGAAAAATCGCTTTTTTTAGGCCTCCTGACTGTATATAACCCCTTAAAGAGATTTTTGAGTTTTTTTTTAGTTTCTGCCACACACACACACACACATATATATATATATATATATATATATATATATATATATATATATATATATATATATATATATATATATATATATATATACGTCTTTATTACAAGTGATTTTTGAAATATATTCGCCGTCCGGATTTGGCCCCGATTTTTTTGCAGCCTTGTCCTGGTTTTTAAGTTTTAGAGATGGCAACCCTACATATAGTATAATATTAAGAATAAGATATACCCAAAATAAGTGTTATTCCACAGCGTTTCAATTAAAAACAAAACATAATTTATGATGGGATTACAAAAAGCAGCTTATTTTTGGTCAGAACAATCAATGTTTATTTTGATAACTTTGTAAATAGTCCTATTGTCTTTAGTCTTTATTACTCGATTTTTTGAGTGAATTATTACTTTTTTGGGTAGAAGTGGAAACCTTAGGACGGCTCAATTATACAAACTATTTAAAATAAAGAAAGCTAATTATTACGATCGTGTGGTTACACGATTAATAAGTAGGTTTACTTCTATCATTTTTAGGGCCAAAACTCCACCTTATAAATCCTCGCCCTTGACTATTTCATAGTGAAGACAACAAACTTCACTATCGAGATCACGTTTTAGATTCTTGGTGTAACAACCTATTTTATATTCATATTCTCAACGTACCTCTGTTCGTCATCTTCTTCCATTAGCTCATTTTTGTCATCCTGGCCATCTTTACCACTATGCAGAGTCTCGTTGGAAGAATTTCTCACTCTTTTCTTCCTATTAGCTGCATCCTTGTCCAATTCCCTTTTTTCACCCAATTTTTCACCCTTGCTAGGGACCAGTATTGGTTCCTCTGCAGCCGCTGTATCCATTGGCACTATATCATTGAAATGCAACAGTCTGCAAAATGGAAAAAAAAAATTAAAAGATATAGTTTTTAGTACCTAACAGATCTTTATTTGGTAAGAGTGCTTATGTGAAAACTAATTGTATTTCCTGTAGTATTATAACACGTGCTTGCAAACATGTACGTACTATTTCAATATTTTCTTACCTTTTTTTGTACTCTAAAAAGAAATTAACACTGTTTTCTGCCCTTTCTTCAGGATCCTTCAGTATAATGGAAGCAAAACATCTACATAACTTACATACTACCGGCTTATCAGATAGATTTAAAGGAATTCCTAAAAAAATTCAATACTTTTATCAATGCTGATTGCCATAAATGCCGACATATTAAAAAACGTGTATTTTTTTTTAAAATGCATTTCGATAATTTTTTGTAAATTCGTTAAAACGCACTTTTTCCATAATCCTAGTAAGCAATTTTGCTCTAGCCACTAGTTGCACTGAACAATATGGATTGTTAAAGCAAAATAAAATTATTATTTAAAAGTTGGGAATATCGGGTATATTTACCTTCATCTTTTAACGCCTCATTCAATTCCATTACTTCCGGACCCAAGTAATGAATGTGATTTCTGGCTAAACGTCTTTTGCACATGGCGCATATCATTAAATGCTCTAAGGCAGTGAAATGCTCATCGCAGATCGGGATTGAGTGAAGGCCTGGATTATCTAAGTCTATATTTATCTACAAAGAACAATAACTTTTTACAAATACAAGTTATGAATAGATATGAAAAACAAAACATTTTTAACGCTTTTGCATGGAACTTTCCTAGCGAAATGAAGTTATGCTCAGAAACCTGAGCAATACATTTTATAAAAAAATTATATGAGTCTACCCTGTGTGTAAGACAAAATGTGCACCTGGTTTCACAAAAGGGTCACACACATTCATAGTAAAAATAGAATATATTTTTTAAACCCACCCTGTATGAAAATTTAAACGAAAAAAGTTATTATTCATAAAAAGATCTCTTTGTTGAGAAAGTAATACTCGAATCAAAAATTTTGACCGAGAATATACTGGATGTGAAAAAATCTCGTGAGGTGATTTTCATCAAGAATGTAATATTTCCTTTACCGAGGGAAGTAAAAAAGTTCTTAGGTATAATTTACTTACTACTTGACAAATACTCTTCCTCATTTTAATAATCCACTTCCTCCTGAGAATATTTGACGAGACATTGTTACAACCTAGGACGTGGCAATGGTTCTGCCTCGGACCAGGAGCCACTAAAGAGTTCCTCTTCAGTGATTTGTTGATGTAGGAGGGTGAGTTTGACTTTCGATCAACGTGGCGATAGCAGGCGTCGCAAAGGCATGAGTCTCTGGTTAGGTGTTTTTCAGCTGAGAAAACAGTTATAATGAACTAAGGGCGTAAAGGGTAAAAGCCGTTTCAAGCTCTTTCGTTTACCTATTGCCTGGAATAAACTATTATCGACACCAGTTGTAATAAAACCCGGTAAATTTGCAAAAACTGTAAATACGGCCGGCCCAAATAAAATAACAAATAAAGATAATTTTAATATAATCAGTATGAATAGTCTTTTTTTTACCGGGTTCAATAATTTCGAAATATTTTAGTTTAGTTCCTAGCCCTTTGGTAAACCGTGTTATATTATTCCGAACGTGCTAAAAATGTGGCGTCCTTGGAAAGACGTTGATCATAGGACCTCCGGTAGTGCTAATTCAAAAAGAAAATATTTATCGCCCAATGCCAAGCAAATTATTAAAAAGGTTTATGATTCTTTATTGAACAGGGGGTTTAATGTAAATGCAACTTCAGCAGAAACGTCTTCAAAAACGAAAACTTCTTTGTCTACAGTTAAAGATATTGAGACTAAGCAAATCAAAGACAGAAAAGTACGTAGTGATGCTGGTAACAGCAAGTGCTTTGACGAAAGCGACAGAGGCCGTAGAAAAATGTATGCTATGTACGAAGACTAAATTGTGTCTACGTTGGTTTTATTAAAGCAGCGAATAATGAAACATAAAAACCAACATTTCTTGCAGCAGGACAGGCCTCAGGAGAGTATTATCTCAAATGGATTTTACATATCGGACCACTAATTAAAAGATAAATATTAATGGAATCACAACGATCACGACAGTGGCGCTTTGATTATTTAAAATCTATAAGAAAGTACAGATTAGAAAATCGTTCCATTATCTACCTCGATTAAACATGGGTTGATACACATGACACCTCGGCAAAAGGTTGGGTAGATCCACCAGAAAAACGCTAAACCAAAGCCGTATCGAACAAGGGAAAAGGAATTACCATTTTACATGCCGGTTCCGAAGATGGTTGGGTTCCAAAATGTTTGTGGTTGTCCTCTAAATATATGAAAGATTCATCTTTGGACTACAATGACGACACCACAGCAGAACTTTTTGAAGATTGGCTGAAAAATCACCCTTTGCCCAATGTGCCTAAGAACAGTGTAATTTTAATGGACAATGCTGGTTATCATAGCCGTCAAATAAATAAAATTCCTAATTCAAGTAACATTAAATTAGAAATTCAGAACTATATGTTAAAAAATGATATATGTTTTGAAAATGAAAATACATATAAAAAATGTGATCTAGAGGTATTAAAAACATTTAATATTAAGAAGAAATATGTTTGTGATACCATTGCTGCCGATATGGGGCACAGGGTTTCACGACTTCCTCCCTATTAATGTAATTTTAAATTAACCCAATGGAGCATATGTGAAAATTGTTAGAGCAGAAAACACTTCTCCGACTTTAAGTGCAAGTGTTGTGACATTAATTAGAAAAGATGTAGATAGCATTCCTATAGAAAGTTGGAAAAATTCGATTAACCATGTTATTAAAATCGAAGATTCCTATTTTTTATTTACTAATAACATTGAGCCACTTGTTTTTAATGTAGATGAAAATGACAGTGTCAGCGAAACTGAATTAAATCTGAAATTAAATTTAAGTAATAATTTTTTATTGTACAAATAAATCAAATTACATAAATCAATAAACAATGTTTTAATCATTCATAACACAGGACCACAAATGGGAACCGAAAAAAGTCCTTTGGCGAGATTGATATCCTATATGTATTTTGGTGCGCTGATTACGAATCCGAGGTCCATATAACCCCAGCACATCACGTTCAAGGTCATTTGAAGGTCAAATGCATATATTACGGAAAAACAGAAAATCTGACCACGGATTCGGAAAGAGCGGGAAACTTTACGTCCAACTATGTAGTTTTTAGTTTTTCCAACATGACCCTCCAAGGTCATCTGGGGGTGAAATGACTCACCGATAGACCAAATTCTTATTTCCCATATACATCATCACCTTGAAAGTGACGTGCTGGGATTATATGGACCTCGGATTCGTAATCAGCGCGTCAAAAAACCTAAAGATACCTGACTAAGTTGTACGTAAAAGTCTGTAGTTGTGATGATGTACCTATATGGGAAATAAGAATTTGGTCTATCGGTGAGTCATTTCACCCCCCAGATGACCTTGGAGGGTCATGTTGGAAAAAATAAAATCTACATATTTGGACGTAAAATTTCCCGCTCTTTCCGAATCCGTGGTCAGATTTTCTGTTTTTCCGTAATATATGCATTTGACCTTCAAATGACCTTGAACGTGATGTGCTGGGGGTATATGGACCTCGGATTCGTAATCAGCGCACCAAAATACATATAGGATATCAATCTCGCCAAAGGACTTTTTTCGGTTCCCATTTGTGGTCCTGTGTAATTTAACAAGATTTTATTTTTTCCAAAATTATTCCGAATATAAACAACTTTAACTCTGGCGCCTTTTAAGAATCTTGAAATATTTATATTTACATTTATTGAGGTACTTATCATTTTGTCAAAAGGTAACGAAAGAGCTTGAAACGAGCTGTAAGTTCTCGACCCTTGGTGAAATTTGTCCTAGCTCTGCAGGGACAATTCACTCAAGGAAAAACATTTATGAACTTTGCCAGCACTAAGAAGTTTCTTTTAAGTGACTTGTTAATTTAGGAGAAATAATTTGATTTCCGAGCGAGCAGCGGCACAAGGACTTGAACTTCTTTTCAGTTTTAAAATAAGTTATTTTTGTAGTGCGTAAACTGTGTTTTGACACGTACATAAAAGCTGGTGCTTTGCGAAATCAAAAATTCACTCTAGTCAAAAACACATTTTTCACCAGCACACTGAGGTCTAGAAAGAATATTTCGCGCGAATAAAGGTATAAATAAAATATAGCAATCAGCATCATTCATATAGTTTATGGGGATTGTAACATCCTAAAGCAACCGCTGGAATCAAAAGAATTTACAGAAAGAGGATAGGGCCACAATAATAGGCAGGGCCGTAACTAGATGATATTCTACTTTAGGCAAGGTCTATTGGTTGCGCCCCTAAATAAAAGCGCCGGAAGAAATGCTAAGGCAAAACATTTTTGGGGTACATTCGCCATTTTTTCAAGGAAAAAATACACATTGGATCCTAGTTATTTTTTATTCGTAATTATAAAAGTTTAACATCTTAGGCTTAAAAAAACAATCATTTTTTTGCAGTAAATTATTAAGCCTAATGGTAGGTAGGAGGAGATCGTGTATTACAGAACTAAAAATACAATAAAAAAAAATTAAAATATGTAGGTATATAAACAAAATACAAATATACTCTACTCTAACTCTACGCTCTGTTTAATTATATAAAATAGTTAAAAGTAATAATTTTACAAACAACATTTTCTGGCTTTTTGTGTTGCGAAACCTGATATATATTTATCATAAGAAATGGATTCTACAATAATTCTTTCTATCGGTAATATAGCAGTATAAGATAAATCTTTCTTGGGACATGGTCGATCTCAAGTAATTTTTGATGAGATTTAATTTGGAAAAAGATCTTTCACAAGAAGCACTGGTGACTGGAATTGCTAGAAAAATTTGTAATGCTGTAGCAAAATTGGGATACTCTGCCAGTAGTTCAAATTTATATAGGTTTTGATATATTTCCAATGCAGATTGACACTGGAAACTAAAAAGCTCTTGCGATTGATATTTAAAACTTTCTGCTTGCTGAATAAATTCAGTAATTCAGTACAATCAAAGTCGTTCGGATATTTATTGCACAAATTTTTGATGAATTTTTCAGTATCAAGAAGACTAATTTTTGAAAGAACTGCCCCATTAAGAAAACTAAAATCACTGCAAATTTCATATAAATCGTTATATCTGTTACTTAGCTGCGTAACTATTGAATCGATGACTTCAAACAATAGTTGTTTTTGTTTTGTTTTTGAATCTAAATGAAAATCGTCAAAAAGCTCGCCGCTCATTTTTTTAATTTTCCTTTTTCGAACTTCCCTGCATTCTGCTGAAATATCGCAATTTTCACAAATCTGTTTAGCATTTTTTTCAGATTTTTCAAAATACTCATCTCTATTTGCTTTGATTTCTTCCAAGATTCCCTTTAATGTGTTTGCAAGCTATATCTACTGTTAAATTTTTTTTCTGAAGTAGGAGATTAATTTTATTAATTTTATCTAATAAAGATGACCAAAAAACTAAAAGAATTACAAAGTCGAAATTTTTAAGATTTTTTTGCGAATTTTTTGCCCCACTTACTGTTTCACCAGAATATACTGAAACATCAGTCATCTCTTCTAAAAGATCCAAAACCAATTTAAACTGAGTGACAAGTGCAGTCAAAGCTAACGCTTTGGATGACCACCTTGTATCGCTAAACCCTTTTAAAGTAATATTTAATGTATTTTTTAGTTTATCCCATCTTACCGTGGAATGTGTCGTGATTAATTTCCCGCCTAATTTATCCGTCTTATTAGCTGCATACCCAACTATTTGAAAAACCATAAAAATCATTTAAAGGAATCTGTAATTTAGTAAATTATAGTAATACGTATTCGTTAATTTATTTTTATAAAGAAATCCATCAGTGCAAACATAGAAGGCGCTGCATGCTTCGAAGCATAAGAATACTGATATTAATGTTATGTTTCCATGGTTGCCAGATGGACCTAATTAGCAGCTTCTCTTTTTTGCGCCCCTTGAGGCTTGCGCCCATAGGCAGGTGCCTACTCTGCCTATACCTTGTTACGGCCCTGATAATAGGTCCATAGCGCAGAGGTAGTTGCCCTATTTTATGACTCCCAGTAACTGTTTGTTGTTTGCAATAAACAGTCCATATTTCTAAGTTAAAAGCGATATAATTCAAATTTCGCTATGGCTAGTGATGAGGAAGGTTAATACAATAATTTCGCTATACCAATTATATTATTGTATTATAATTGTATTAAAATGTATTTGTTTTTAAAAGAAACAATTTTAGAAAGCTTTTTTTTTAAATATTTATATTTGTGTAGATTATAGAAAAATTGCAGGTGTTTGCACCTATTAGATTTATTTAATTATGAATGACAATTAGTGTAGATAATGAAGCAAAAAATTATTATTATCAGTTTTCTCTTGATACACATATATCAACAGTAGTATATATATATATATATATATATATATATATATATATATATATATATATATACAGGGCGTCCGAAAAGTCTTAGTATGGGCAAATATCTTTACTATTAGTAAAAATAGAGACACCAAATTTTAGATGTATCCTATTGGTTCAGAAATCTATTTTTTTACTTTCAAAACATTTTTCCGCAAACCTGAGGTCCGTATCTTAATTCGGTTTTAAATGGCAAACCTTTAAAAATTAAAAATCGTGGCAAATAAATAAAAAATTTAAATACCTTTATTTCTCCTATTACTTTAAAATTTGTTCAAAATGGCCATCATGAACTTCTTGGCAGTAATTTAGTCGATTTTGGAACTCACTTCTCACATTTTCGAGAATGGCAGGTGGTACTTCTTGGCAGGGTTCCAAAATCGACTTTATTATTTCCAAGAAGTGCACGGTGACGGTGGTCAATTTGAATAACTTTAAAAGTAATGAGAGAAATAAAGGTACTTAAATTTTTACTTTTTTCACGATTTTTAATTTTTACAGGCTTGCGTTTAAAAAAGAATTAGGGTACGGACCTCGAGCTTTCGTTAAAATGTTTCTCTTCTGAACACCTTTAAAATGAGGTACCACACGGCATAGGGTTGCGTTTAAAATTTTTAACCTCAACACCCCAGCGTCACCACTCAAGGGGGATTAAAAAGTTAAATTACATAAAAAAGTAGATTTATCAACCAATAAGATACACCTAAAATTTGGTGTTTTCATCTGTACTAATAGCAAAGATCTTTGCTCATACTAAGACTTTTCGGACACCCTGTATATTGTTTTTATTATAATTCATCCTTGGATCAGCACATAATATATCATATCAATATTACTTCATATTTATAAGTTTACAATTTTGCCGCGCTAAATATGCCTTCTAGACCGCAGTGCAAACAATATGGATTTGTATGACGGTACTAAGTAGAAGACTTTTATTAGTTACTTACATGCTAAAATCTTATTTTGCCGCTCAACACTCTTCATCTGCGCGATATGACAAGGAGTATCAAACAATCCAAATTTGCCAAAGCAGTATGAACATTCATCTTTGCACAACCTCCCCGGATGGATACTGAAAGAACTAGCTTTTTCAGGCACAATAAGCGATTTTTCAGGAGCATTTTTATCTTGAGACGTTCCTGGCTGTTCTCCGTCTGAAGTGTGTTCGCTACTGCCCTCTAGAAACAATCAACAAAAAATTATAACCATTTAAAGTAGTACTTATCTTTAACCAAATTCCAATGAATTTTAGAAAGTTGACTTTTTGTAAAGTATACAAGCGGTAAAGGATTCTCATGGTACTATCTCTTGACTCTCGGCGCTCCGATCTGAGTCGGTTCTTTGTCGCGAGTCTAAGGACAAGAGGCGCGAGGCGTACCGATTACACTCACGCGTATACTATGTATGAAATTAGAGCTGCAGCTGGGAGGTTGTGCGTAAAACGACTGGCTAGACAAACGAAAGTACGATTAACTTCTTTTGTACGAAGGAAACTATAACTGAAGGCAGACAAAGCTACCGCACAGGCCGACAAATCACATCCTACAATATCTGCCAGAGATTTAGGAACAGTATACAGGGTGAGTTTTTTAAAGTGTTACAAGGCGATATCTTGAAAACGGTTTAAAATATTTTCATAAAATTTTGGTTGGAGTTAATGGGGAGATGGCGGGAGTTAATACATATTAAAACATATTTTTGACATTTATCCCCTCTCTCTATTGTGAGGGGTGAGGGTAACTTTGGAATTTTAAATGAGATGATGTACTTTTGTTTATAAAAGTCGAATATACGTAAAAAGCTATGTTTGTACAATTTTTTTTATTTGCTCTTTCGGTTACGGAATTATGATTATCTAAATTTTGATTGGGTTTGATTGGGTTTTAAAAATTGATGAAATTTAAAAAATAAATAAACTTTATCAAGAAATGAAGTTCACTTATTTCAGAATCATTCGTTTTCATGAAAATGCGTTTTCATGAAAATGCGTTTCAATCATTTTCATGAATCGTTTCATGAAAATGCGTTTCAATTCATTCGTTTTCATGAAACTGCGTTTCAATTCATTCGTTTTCATGAAAATGCGTTAATTTTACTTAAGCCAGTTGAAAATTTTGACGTTTTAACGATTATTTCTCAATTTATTGCTTCGGTCCCCGGATTTGACCCTCTTGACTTTTTTCGGGTTTTATAAAGGACAAAATGATGACGACTGCACCTACAAAACTTTAGATGATATGAAAGACCGAATCCGCTTTGCCTGCTTATTAGTGACACCTGAAATGTTTCAGCAGGTACGAAATTCATTTAGAAAAAGAGTGAGAAAGTGTTTGGAAGTTGAAAGTAAATGGTAAATTTTTTTAAATTTTATAACCTAATAAATCATAATTCCCTAACCGACAGAGCAAATCAAAAAAAAAAAAAAAAAGTACACACATTATGAAGTTTTAAACGTAATTTGAATTTTATAGACAAAAGTACATCATCCCTTTTACAATTCCAAAGTCCCTCAATACAGTGGCGGTCCCAGGGGGGGGGGCGATCCCCCCCCCCCCTTACCCTCTTAACCCAAGACACTATTTTTAACGAATGAAGAAATAATTAATAAATGATCGATGCGGGAAAACAAAAAATTTAAAACCGTTGGTGCAGGCAGCACACGTCTCTAGAATTGAGAAAACTGCATGCATGCTTTTTTAATAGAAATTTTGAATATACATAGGTAATTTTTTTTGTAACACACTAACCCGACGATTGGGCCAACCCAACACCTACTAAACCGCCCCCCCTTTGAAAAAAGCTGCGACCGCCACTGGCCTCAAAATAGAGAGGGGGTAAATGTCAAAAATATTTAAATATGCCACCCCGCCTCTCTATTAACTCGCCAAAATTTCATGAAAATATTTTAAACAGTTTTTGAGATATCGCCTTGTAACACTGTAAAAAACTCACCCTGTATACTTTGAAAATGGAACCATTTTTTGGCATTGGCAGTTTAAAAAAAGTTTAGCCCTGAAATGGATTTAATTCATACTGATTAATCATCTCCTGATAATATCAATGTTCAGGGTGTCCAATTTTCGACACTTTTAAGGATAGAGAGCTACGGTTTTCGCAATACTGTGCTACTTTTTCGTGAAATGTATGATGCTATAAACAGAATTTTCATAGCCCCCTTCGCTTCGGAGATACAGGGCGATTTTGAAAATGTGTCACCCTGTACTTAGCGAAACGCGTTAAGTTTTGGTTTATGACAACTTGTGTAAACAAAGATTTCAGAGAATTCAATTAAAAAAATTTAAGTTGAACAACAATATAATATTTCCTTATATAAATGATTTTAAAAAAGTCTTAAGCTTTTTCATATGTCCTTTAAATACGATAAAGAAGTATCAATTTAAATGTAGCGAATATCGCGTAATATCTTGTGAGGGAACATTCCTATTAAGTACCTTTTAATATGTAAACTACTACCCAAATAAATCTTCGAAATATTGATAAACTGCTAAATTCATTAGAATTTGATTTTTGAAATAATTATTAATGAGTGCAAAATTAGAAGCCAAAAACCAGAAATGAGAGAGTTAAAAGCAGTAAGTGCATTATTAAGTAAATTAAGTTAAAAGCAAAGGTACGTCCGTATTACCCACAAATCAACACTGTAATAAACAATAAAGGCGTATTTAAAAATGTTACCTATGATATTAATTTATCAGTTTTACCACTGCCCTAGTAAAGAAACTATAATAATTACTAAAGCATTGTAAACATGGGTTATTCCAGGGACGTCCCAATCCTAGTTGGAAATAAAATCAGGATCCGTTTTGAAAATAAAATACAAATATTTATTTACCCACATTAAATTAAAAGGGTCTACAGTAGAAGGTATTTTAATGCTACAGGCGTTTACACAGGCTCAAAACTAGATTACACGCGTTTCACCTTAGGGTATATTATGGTATCCATACATTGAGTGAAATATTGCTCTATTACTTTAACCGAAGACTTTTCGTATTTCTCATTTTCAAATTACACAATGTAGGTAAATAAATATTTGTATTTTATTTTGGGCATACTAATTTTATTTCCGAATAGCAGTGTCGGACTGGGACCTTTGGCTGGATTTTACAGAAAAACGAAGTAGGCTAGGGCTAAAACAAATGGTGCTGTTTGTACTTCAATTAAAGCACTCTCTAAACACACACTCAAAAAATTTTAAATTATTGGTATTTTCGTGACGTCGATTTATTAAAGTTTCATCGATTACTGTATGAAAACGATTGAGTTTACAACAGTAAGGCTTTCACTATCCCATCCTACGTTTTTCTCCTCTATCCTCATTTTACATTTTCGAACATTTCTAAGTATGAAAAGTAAAAAAAAAGTATAAAAACAAAATACAATTTTTTCCGTTACACACAGAGTATATACAGGGTAATTCATTATATTTTGACTCCCACCTACAGCTCTTATTACAAGTTATAGAAAAAAACTTTAAATACAAAAGTTTTAGGTTTTTTCACGTAGTATCTTTTGGTAATAGCGCAAATAAAAAATCGACTTCACAACATTGAAAAAATTGAGTCGTATTTTTTTAAATGGAACACCCTGTATATTATTGGCTCAAATAAAAGAGTTCTTTGTTCTGATTTCAAATATATATATATATATATATATATATATATATATATATATATATATATATATATATATATATATACATATAATTTATTGGCATTTGGTTCAGCCATTTTTGAAATATTTGAGTTTATAACTTATTTTTCCACTATTGGAAATCATCAATCATTAAAGTTTGTTGCTTTAATATAATCAAGTTGCCTCGAAAACGTTGACGTTTGAAATAATAAAGTATTTTTTTAAAATCAAATATTTCAAAAATGGCTGAACCAAATGCCAACAAATTATATATTTGAAATCAGAACAAAGAGATCTTTCATTTGAGCTAATAATATACAGAGTGTTCCATTGAAAAAAATATGACTCAATTAATTTTTTCAATGTTGTAAAGTTGATTTTTTATACGTGAAAAAACCTAAAACTTTTGTATTTAAAGTTTTTTTTCTATAACTCGTAATAAGAGCTGTAGGTGGGAGTCAAAATATAATGAATAACCCTGTACCTATTCAATATCTAATTTTTATTATAAAAATTAAGTTAGCCATGGCACAGGTTGCCATGGGTTTCAAAAACAATTGAGTTTTGACAGATCTGTTAGCTTGGCGTAAATCGTTGTAAATTATTGTTAGTGGTTTATTTCCCTTTGTTTTATTGTTGTTTATTTTGAAAATTATTTCTCCAAAAGGGCAAGACATTTTACGAGAGCCGAACAAATATACATGCTTTTCGTCTACGGCGAGTGCTTGCAAAATAAAAGGCAAGCCCAAACACTCTTCGCGGAAAGATACCCCGACAGAAACCGACCCTCCTGCGAAGCATATTTTCAGTGGCTGGCAGGCGCGGCCCGTCCATGTCAGTTGGTCAATGACCAACCTACAATTTTCAATGATTTACCTGATAATTTGTTTTTTAAAACCGAAAAATAATCTTTTCTTTCAAAAAAGTGCGATCCAATTTTTCAACACTATCTTATAAAGGGATAATCAAACTTTAAAATGAATTCCGAATGGCTCATCCAGGAGCGTATTTAAGAGGTAAAAATCGGATTTTCATGATTTTTTCCGACAAATCCTATTTTTAACCGACATTATTCCACACTATTTTCCGTATTTAGTGAAATAATTCTTTTGAATTTTTTTAGGTCGAAAAATGCCATTTGCAGACCCCTCTTTGGTACTTAATAACTCGAAAACAAAACGTCAGATCGAAAAACGGAACAATAAGTGAAACTTTAAAATCTTAAATACTTTTTTTGCAATACATTTACATAAACCTAAAATCACTGGAAAATGGAAATATTTGGAAAAACTACAAATTTAGATTTTTGACCCAAATATGTCACGGTTTTGAATTTTTTGCGGGGTTAAAATGGTTCAAATTAAAATCCCATATACGTCATCGGAAAGAGCTCGTCGACGTATACATACTTTTTAGTTTCTTCATTCTCTATAATAAGGGAGCAATCGCCAATTAAATTTCGATTTATTTACTTTCTTTTGCTCAAGACATGGGTACACTTGAATCACTCTGTATTTTTTCCTATCTAATTTTTCCCAATTTTTCAACACTATCTTATAAAGGGATAATCACACTTTAAAATGAATACCGAAAGGGTATCCAGGAGCGTATTTAAGGGGTAAAAATTGGATTTTCTTCGACAAATCCTATTTTTAACCGACATTATTCCACACTATTTTCCGTATTTAGTGATTCTTTTTGGGTTTATTTTATCCTTTAATTATCTAAGAATACCTCCCACTAATTTAAGTCGCTTATTTTTTCGTTAAAATTATAAATAAATAGGTTTATTTGCACCGGCGACGTGCAAAATTTCAAAATTTTTGAATTTTCGAACACTGCCATGAAAACAAAGAATTGCAGTTTATTAACTCGATATGATATGTCAAAATGCCAGCTTTTTTTTGCAAAACTGAAAGGTTCCTGGACCGATTTCGGCTTGAAATATACATGAATAAGACTTTAGGAACCTTCTACTTTAAGTGCAGGGATATTTCATTGGATGAGTTACGCATTAAATGCCATCTTTATTGATTTCTCGAGGACCCTACAACACTGGAATTCGCCACGTACTCATGATAAGTCATAAATTCAGTTTTGACGACACAGCGAATGGGATCATGTTTTACAAGTTTCGAAATTCGCGCGAAAATTTGCTGTAGAAAATCCTTTTTTTTTGTTAATAATGACTAAAATAAATGGATAACAGCAACCGCCATAAACATTTAATTTATGTAGAGAATATAAAAGAAATATTTCAGAATTATTTGGGTTATATGCACATTCCCTATTAACCATAACACAAAAGTAAAAGCTTTTTAGGAAACTCCTGAAAAGTAGTCTTAAATAAATTAAAACAAGTTATGACGTTTAATAAATAATATTGTATTATTGCAAAACATTGGCAACGTTCTGGTTTGGCCCCCGTCTGAGGTTTGGCCCAGGCGGCAACTGCCGCCCTGTCCAGTCCGACACTGCCAAATAGTGTAGAAACGCCCCTGGACTCACTTATGTTTACAACTCTTTAATAATTACCGGTATTAATTGCGTTGTGTTAAAAGAGTGAGAATCGATTCAGTAATTCTGTTGTCAATTTTATAAAGTCAAAGAGAGAAATCACGATAAAGATACTTATATGGTACACTTAGAAAATGTTGCACTTTGTTTGCACTACGCTGCATGAATTCTTAGAAGAATAGCAATTTTGCGAAAGTTTTTTTACCGATTATGTATATTTCGCTCAGGTTTGTAATCTTTTCACAAATCTTGAAAAGAATTAACAGAAGTTTTACAGACGGCAAGTTTTAAGTAAAACTTTCTTACAGTGCAGTAGCGTAACCAAGAAAAATAAAGACCCCTAGTAAACTACTTTTTACTGCCTTTCCCCAAATACTTTTTTATTTTCCATAAGAACTAAAATTCCACTAAAACCCCTATCACTGTCTGTACCATTTTTTTTAGAAATAAAAGAT
Organism: Philopedon plagiatum; assembly: GCA_963971165.1. Lineage (NCBI taxonomy): Eukaryota > Metazoa > Arthropoda > Insecta > Coleoptera > Curculionidae > Philopedon > Philopedon plagiatum. Next base: position 20,051,559 of record OZ020192.1, on the reverse strand, counting down.
ATTTCTAAAACCCAAAACCATATAATTACCCATGTTAGATCGGTTAGAATAATGTGATTTTCGATGCGCACCAGCTGTATCGGAAGATTCTTTGCTTTGTTTCGATGTACTTGGACAGTCCTGTAACAATAATTACATGTTTTAGTACGGATATAACAGATGCCAAACGTTGTAAATGTTTGCATTAATAAGCCTGATTTCTAATCACGCATCACGTATGTTACACAGTCTAGCCACAAAATAAATATACTAACCAGAATGCTATCTCCGATTCCATGATCGCCGCCTGCTCGTGACCTTCGAGCGCATTTAACCCGAAATTCTAGCCCGAAACTGCCAGTGTAGTAGCGACTTTCACGTGAAGAGGTATCAAAAGCGTGCTGTATGATGGTACGAATAAATTTTATAGATTTCCGCAAGAGGTTGAAAGGTAACATAATATATATGTAGGTAAAGTACAGGGTGTTCCAAATCTATTGTTACTACGGGATATCCCAGTAACTGTTAGACATAGACAAGACAATATTCGTCTTTGAGATATAGAATTATTAATTTTGAAGATTGCTTACAAAAACTATTTAATATATGGATAAGGTTTGAACTGTATAGATTTTGTAGGTAGAATATCTTGTTAAAAGCAATTTTTAGTAAGTACTGTTTTTCAAATACTACAAAAACTTATGATTTTTTAATAGAACACCCCGTTTAATTTTAAACTTTAGTTGCAACTTTTTTTTAATGGCAAAAATTTAAAAAGTAACCCTCTCAATGTGGTACAGAGTGTATATTTTTACACTCCCTTTAACTTTTGAAATTTAAGGGTTGAAAACACAAATACAAGACGAGTCAATAAGAACCCATTAATTAACATTTCTTAGTCTTCATTTAATAGTAAAAATTTTAGCAAACATTCATAAATATAAACATAATTATGTCTATCATGAGTCGTTTCTTTGAAATCACTTTTCAACCAACACGTAATATATTTCAAAACCCAAGCAAACACACACACAAGATATTTCAAAACGGTTTAAAATAAAGGAGTTTTTATACATTTTTAGTTTATAATCTGTACAGCGACATTGGAACACCTGTAATCTAGATGCTAAAAATAAATAAAATAAGAGATTTCGTTGATTATATTTATAACTATTTTTTTAACCCTCAAAATAAAAAAGTCAATGAGGCTGAAATACAATCGACTCTCGATATAATCTCATGCTTTCTTTAAATACTTTGTATAATATATTTACATAAAGCTGTGAAGTTAGAAATCTAAGAAGAAATTCTAATTATAATAAAATGACCATTCTTACAATATAATTTTCAATTGTGACCTGTAAAATCGGTAACGATAGGTAATAAAGGCAAATGTTAATTGTAATATTAGGTTTATGTGCTTCTTTATATTTAGTAAATATTTCCGAAAATTCCTAATTGTAAAACGATAAGGCAGGTAATAAAGGCTTGGGGTAATTGCTATATGTAATAGCTTACGACGGGGGTCAACTGAGCGCAAAAATATCTCCTGTTACTGTTCTCACAAAAGGGTCCTTTAATCGTCGAGGTATATTGGGCTTCTCTTAAGGTTCAATGATAATATTCTGAGAAATTATAGATAATGCATTGGCATTTTGATTCGGTTTCAGTAATAAAAAGTGAACATGGAAAAGATTTGCTTGTCTTCGAAAATTTTATATTTTCAAAAGATAAGAGTTTTAAAAAGTGGAGAAATTTCCTGGAGGTGTAGCCAAAAGAGGTTAAGCTGTAAAGCCAAAGTTTATGCTGTTGGTCCTGATAACGTAATCTAACGATGGCGCGCACAATCATGAGGCACATGAACAAAAATTAAATAGAAAAACTGTTTTTATTGCGTGTAAAAGGAAAGCTGAAGAAGATATATCCGAAATACCTTCTAAAATTATTTGTAACGCATTGGCATCTCACTTGCCAGCATCACTTACAATGACCGATGTCAGTTACATTAGAAAAAATATATAACATATATTATTTCCTAGGTACGCCAGTGGCAATCACATAAAATTTTGATTCAATGCTGACTCAAGGTCCCTCGGCATTAGATGCTTAGATCAAACGTACCGTCTGAGAGATAGCATTCTGGTTAGTATATTTATTTTGTGGTCTAGCTTTCCAACGCAACCCAGTTGTATTTTTTGTTCGGGCTTGCTACCAACAAACCCAGGGCCGGATTAAAGTTGCCGTAGGCCCTAGGCACTGCTGTCCTAGGCCAATTCCTATATGCTTTTTTAAGTTTGGCTTTTTTTTGGATGTGCGGGCAGGGTGATTTTTTAAAAGTGTTACAAGGCGATATTTCGAAAACGGTTTAAAATATTTTCATGAAATTTTGGTTGGAGTTAATGGGGAGATGGCAGGACATATTTAAACAGATTTTTGACATTTTCCCCTCTCTCTATTTTGAGGGTTGGGGGGTAACTTTGTAATTTTAAATGGGATGATGTATGTACTTCTGTTTATAAAATTCGAATCTACATAAAAAACTACGTATGTGTACAATTTTTTTTGATTTATTCTTTCGGTTACAGACCCAACCCAACCCAACAAATGGACGTTACATTTTGCAATTGGGTCACAAGACAAATGCAAGGAAATAACACGTTCCTAATGACTTATTTTTTCTGACGAAGCTACTTTCCATAATTATTGTGGGCAGGTAGGATTTTAACTTATCCCTTATCAGTAGAAATTTAATTTCTTTTTTTTTGTTTGGTTGTTTTCTGTAGGTAAATAGACACAATATGCACTACTTGGCATCGGAAAATCCCCACTGGATGAGAACTCTGCCAAATCAACATCCCTGATCAATGAACCTCTGGTGTGGTATAATCGGGGATAGAGTTATTGGTCCGCAGTTCTTTGAAGAACCTTTAAATAGAGAAATGTATACAGATTTCTTAAGAAACCAATTACCCAATTATTAAACCAAAACATAAATCCTGACACGTGGTTTCAACACGACGGAGTTCCACCCTATTATGCAATACAGTCCCGTAATCATTTGAATGAAATATCTGAAAACAAGTGGAATGGAGAAGCTGGTCCGGCCAACTGGCCTGCTAGGTCCACGGATTTTACCCCGTTGACTTTTTCTTGTGGGGTTTTATAAAGGACAAAGTATGGCGACTGCACCTACAAGTTTAGATGATATGAAAGACCGAATCCGCTTTGCCTGCGCCACACCTGAAATGTTGCAGCGGGTACGAAATTCATTTAGAAAAAGAGTGATAAAGTGTTTGGAAGTTGAAGAGGACATTTCGAACAACTTCTCCAGCATGACAAATGATAAATACGTTGGAATTAAATGTTTTTTTTTATTTTATAACCTAATAAATCATAATTCAGCAACCGAAAGAGCAAATAAAAAAAAATTGTACACATACTAGTGTTTTACGTAAATTCAAATTTTATAAACAAAAGTACCTACTCCCATTTAAAACTCCAAAGTTACCCCCACTGCTCAAAATAGAGAGGAGGTAAATGCCAAAAATATATTTAAATATGTCTCTCCATCTCCCTATTAACTCACGAAAATTTCATGAAAATATTTGAAATCGTTTTGGAAATATTGCCTTGTAACACTTTTAAAACTCACCCCGTATACAATGGCCCCAAAACGAAAACTGAGTGAAAAAGCCCATTAAAAAGGCATTATGTTTTCTCTCAAAATCCCTTATCCTCATCCCATTATCTTTTAATTAGAGATAGTGAAGTTCAGGAATATTCTATAATGTAATTTGTTAAAAGGTTATGCAAAAAAAGACTGTCGATAGAATCATACAAAAGTATATTGTACAGGGTCTTCCAACGAGGACTGAACAGGGGCTCATTTTTGAGCTTCCTTGTATTTAAAGAAAAATCTAAAATAGCCAATCGATGTACTTTTTCCTGCAGAATTCAAAAATGAAACCAAAAATTTATTTGAACCAGAAACAAAAGAGTTACGCTATGGATAAAGTGTTTTTTAAATGGAACATAGCTTTTTTTATACGATTTTCGGAACGAGTGATTTTTTTTATGTCCGTTCTGATTAAAATATTTAATATTGTGACAGCTATTTTTATTAAATTTTAATGTTTTATCCAGTATAATTTAACTTCAACCTGTTTGAAACATACACTAGGTAATAAAGGTAAAATCACCTTGAAATCCTTCAAAGTCAAAAAATTTGACAAATTTACTATAATATTGCCGAAATGAAATATTCATTAGATGAGAGATTGCAGATTGTTATCTTGTTCTACAAATGCCAAGAAAATGCAAGAGAAGCAAGGAGAAGATTTATTGCAAATTTTCACAGAAATTATATATATATATATATATATATATATATATATATATATATATATATATATATATATACAGTGACCGGCAAAAAGTTCGCAACATATGGGAAAAATTTTTATTAGGAGAGTATCGGAAAAACTTTCCCAGGGGATCGGTTCTGCATGTCCGATAACCTAAAAATCGATTTTGACATACGTCACGTGACCACTGGTATAGCGTCAAATTAAAAAAAAAATTGTTAATTTACAAAAAGTGAGGTTAGTTGACGAGATATCAAAAAAAGTTATTTGAAAAAATTGCTTAGAATTAAATTCTAGGTCCTTGTGCAAAATTTTAAGATTTTATTTAAAAAAATTGGAAAACTCAATTTTTTTTAAATATTTTTTTATCGATTTACAAATTTCCGGTTTTTTTCGTTTAGATAGCTTGGCTAATGTAAAGCCCATGTATCTGGATGAAAATAAACGAATGTAGTAGTTTTTTCTACAATTGACAGGACAAAATTAAAAAAAACAGGGTTACGCCGGACGCTAGCTGTTGCAATGATTTGTATCTAGCAGCAGTGTCAAAATTTTAGAGACATTTCAATGAGATTACATTGAGAAAACCTTAATCGTCTTAAATATATCTGAAGTTCGACTTTTTGTAAAGTTAAGGGGATTAAAATAGATAATAAACAAAAAATTACCTGTTTATTTAATCGAAATTTTATAAACGAAAACCAATGTAAGAAAAACTTAAAAGTAGTCAAATTCTGTACTAACAACACAAAAAATCATTGTTTTTCCTTGGGTGCACAAAATTTAAAACTCAGTATGACCACCATTTCTCTCCATACATACTATTGTTCTCGAGCGCAACTCTCGATTAACATTTCGGAGCATTTTACGATTTATTTGCAATACACAATTTATAATGACATTCTCTAAATTTTGTATATTCCTAAAGGGTCGATGTTTGTACACAGGGTTCTTTAGGTATCCCCACATAAAAAAATCTAACGGAGTCAGATCTACAATTCTACAATTGACAGAACAAAATCGAAAAAATAGGTGTTCGCCGGACGCTCGCTGTTGCAATGGTTTGAATCTAATGAAATGACTGTATCAAGATTTTATTAAGATTTTTCGCACATAAATTTAACAACCAGGTCTATTTAGTTGTACTTAAAACTACCAAAGCAGGCTCTGAAATTAAAACAACCAAATAATCTAGTAGGTTAAAAACAACAGAAAAATGTCAAACAAATTATAATTTGTTTGATTTCAACCTATGTCATTGGTTTATGTCTCGCATCTTACTAAGTTTGATATTTTACATAAGTTTATTAATATTTTATTCCTTAAAATGGCACCCACACTACTTCTTCAGGAAAAGATAGAAATTATTTTAATTTCTGGAGATAATTACAAAAGCCATAGAGAAACAGCAGCAATTTTTAATGAGAGGCACCCCGATAAATCCCTCCATTATTCCAAAGTATCTCGTCTAGTCAATAAATTTAAAGAAACGGGATCGGTAGAAAATCAGTATAAAGTTTCCCATGAAAAACCGGTAACAGGTGACGAAGGTTCTCTGGATGTGTGTTTGTCGATCACAGAAACACCCCAATTAGCAGTTAGTCAAATATCGGAGATCACTAACATTCACGAAAGATCTGTGCGGAGGATATTAAAAAGAAACAAATTTCATCCGTACAAACCTAAATTTGTACAAGTATTAAAAGATAGGGATTATGACGCCCGCTTCGATTTTTGTGCCTGGTTCCAGGGTATGATTGAGGAAGATTTTAATTTCCCAAAGAACGTTCTTTTCTCGGATGAAGCTACATTTACCTCTAACGGAACCGTCAGTTCACAAAACTGTAGATGGTGGGCCACCGAAAACCCAGACTTTGTAATTCAGAGTAAAGACCAATATAGTTTTAAGGTTAATGTGTGGTGCGGAATTTTCAACCTCAGAATAGTGGGACCTTTTTTCTTTAGAGACAATTTAAATTCAGAACGATATTTAGAATTTCTACAAACTGAGATATCTGACTTTTTAGACAATTTGTCATTAGCCGAAAGAAGAAATTTATACTTTCAACAAGACGGAGCTAGCATTCATTCCACAAATGAGGTGAAGAGATGGCTGGATCAAGAATTTGGAAACCAGTGGATAGGACGGTTTTCTGAAAATCCGTGGCCTGCGAGATCACCAGATCTGACTCCGTTAGATTTCTTTATGTGGGGATACCTAAAGAACTCTGTGTACAAACATCGACCCTTTAGGAATATACAAAATTTAGAGAATGTCATTAGAAATTGTGTATTGCAAATAAATCGTAAAATGCTCCGAAATGTTAATCGAGAGTTGCGCTCGAGAACAATAGTATGTATGGAGAGAAATGGTGGTCATACTGAGTTTTAAATTTTGTGCACCCAAGGAAAAACAATGATTTTTTATGTTGTTAGTACAGAATTTGACTACTTTTAAGTTTTTCTTACATTGGTTTTCGTTTATGAAATTTCGATTAAATAAACAGGTAATTTTTTGTTTATTATCTATTTTACTCCCCTTAACTTTACAAAAAGTCGAACTTCAGATATATTTAAGACGATTAAGGTTTTCTCAATGTAATCTCATTGAAATGTCTCTAAAATTTTGACACTGCTGCTAGATACAAATCATTGCAACAGCTAGCGTCCGGCGAAACCCTGTTTTTTTTAATTTTGTCCTGTCAATTGTAGAAAAAACTACTACATTCGTTTATTTTCATCCAGATACATGGGCTTTACATTAGCCAAGCTATCTAAACGAAAAAAACTGGAAATTTGTAAATCGATAAAAAAATATTTAAAAAAAATTGAGTTTTCCAATTTTTTTAAATAAAATCTTAAAATTTTGCACAAGGACCTAGAATTTAATTCTAAGCAATTTTTTCAAATAACTTTTTTTGATATCTCGTCAACTAACCTCACTTTTTGTAAATTAACAATTTTTTTTTTAATTTGACGCTATACCAGTGGTCACGTGACGTATGTCAAAATCGATTTTTAGGTTATCGGACATGCAGAACCGATCCCCCGGAAAAGTTTTTCCAATACTCACCTAATAAAAATTTTTCCCATATGTTGCGAACTTTTTGCCGGTCACAGTATATATATATATATTATAGTAAATTTGTCAAATTTTTTGACTTTGAAGGATTTCAAGGTGATTTTACCTTTATTACCTAGTGTATGTTTCAAACAGGTTGAAGTTAAATTATACTGGATAAAACATTAAAATTTAATAAAAATAGCTGTCACAATATTAAATATTTTAATCAGAACGGACATAAAAAAAATCAATCGTTCCGAAAATCGTATAAAAAAAGCTATGTTCCATTTAAAAAACACTTTATCCATAGCGTAACTCTTTTGTTTCTGGTTCAAATAAATTTTTGGTTTCATTTTTGAATTCTGCAGGAAAAAGTACATCGATTGGCTATTTTAGATTTTTCTTTAAATACAAGGAAGATCAAAAATGAGCCCCTGTTCAGTCCTCGTTGGAAGACCCTGTACAAAGAGCATGGAATGATATGCATTTCCTACAAGTATGACGTTTGCAGCACGAGCCGCAGGCGAGTGCTGCAAAGCATACGAGTAGGAAATGGTCATTCCATGCGAGTTTTACACTATACTTTTTTACGAATGTTACTGTTACATAAAATGGGATTAGTAATATTTTTCTTTTTAAGATGTCAAAATAATAATTGTCATTTACTTTTTATTTGCATTGTCTGTCTTGCTATGCGATTACAATGGCGTGTTGACGCGGCGCCGGTCAACGCCACCTTTGTAAAAATATACCCGTGCACATTGGGAATTTTGTAGTTGAATCACCATGGTGATTGAAGCACAATGAAAATGTGTAAAAAACAATGCACTATGTTCCGAAATTACTATTGAACGTACAATAAAGGTTTTTATTGACATTCGTAGAAAAAAATCTTACCTCTTTCAGAATCTTGTACCCTTCCTCCCCACTTGTATGTTCCACATCAGATTTGACTTTACTTTTAGCCAACATCTTAAAGGAATTCTTGCCCTTTTTCTTATTAATTTTTATCACAGTCTTTAAAGTTCCGGTGTAGTTATCGCCCTTTGAAGTTGATGCTTTCGCTTTTACCTTGGATGGTTTTGGCGTTTCTTTTGCTTCACGAAGACTCTGCAGGCCAAGAGCCTTAAAAAGTCCTTATTTAATACACTCTCAACTACTCAGTTATAAAAATTATTTACTAATTGCAGACAGAATGTTCCAGAAAGTTAAAAAAAAAAATGAGTGGCGGATTTTAGTCAAAATTAAGAAAAAATTCTTATATACGCCATGTCCACGGATGAGGACAAATGGACCAAAAAGTGAAAGATACGGAAAACGGCCATTCTTTATAAAAGTTTCTGCTTGCTTTAAAAATAAGATCCACGATGCCAACAATTTGTTTTTTTGTACCGGGTATGCAAAAAATATAAAAACGTAAAATTTGGTTAGGAGTAAAGTTTCCTTTTTTAAATTTTGATGCAAAACGTTAAATCAAAAAGTTGTTTTAAATTTTAAAAGAATCCTTATTCCAGATTTTCAAGTAAAAATTTGAAATTTCTAAATTACGCTTTTAAAATCAAAATTTGTCACCTTTTTTATTTGATTACGCCTTTGATATCTGTGACGTACTCACGTACTCACGGATGTTTTAGAGCAAAGAATATTCATAATCCAAAATTACAGACTTACTAATAGAATATTAAATAATAATAATAATTTAATATTCAAGAAATATTTCTTATTTTATTAAACTAAAATTTAAGGGCACATCATATTTATTTTTCAAAAACTTCTTCTTCATGTTCTACGCATTTTTCTCACTGACATTTACATTTACTTTTACTACTGTATAATAGATTTTTGTATTTTTATAACAGTCAAGCTCTTTTCTTTCACCGTCTAACATTTACATTAATACGAGCTCTAGCGCGTTCAATATCAGAACTGAACGCCGAGAGTATCGGCAAAGACCGTGTGTTGGAGAAAGAGGAGTCCGGCGCGTGAGACAAAACATCGTCGTATCTAAATGATGCAAATGCTAGCGTTCTGGCGTGCACTGCACAATGCACCTGAATGTCCTGAATCATATCAGTAGTCAGCTGATAGAATGGTGATATACGCGGAAGCTCAGACCGCTAGTAGTGGTAGTAGGTTATTTTGGAGGTTATTTTGATTAAAATGCAGTACCAGATTTTAAATTTTAATCGCGTAATTGAAGTTTTTGCAAAATTGAAGAACAGTAGGATAGACTTTTTACATAGATAAGCTTAAACTGGTATGCATTTTTTTGCAATATTTCTCTTCGTATTTTTCTTGTATAACCACTGAGTTGAACACCCAGTTTAATACCTCACGAGCCGCCACTGATTATGGTTACTGAGATGCCAATCCTAACATGTCAAATTTGTAACACCCTGTATCTATAAATATGGTATTTGCCATCTAGTTGTATTCATCACATAGTGACAGAATATATGAAAAAATATGCATTCAAAATTTACCAATTTTGAGAAAAGTGAGGACAACAATTTCCCCAACTTCCAATTATTGTGGCCACGACGAAAACAGCATTAAGAAAAAAAAACATTTCAATATAATATCTTACCTTTAATATACTTTCTTTTTGAGCTAATTCTTCAGGAGACTCTTCAACCTTACTTTCAGTACTTTTATCATCATCTACAACTTCTTCCGATTGTTTCACCTTATCGTCATTATTTTGACTATCTACAAGCTTTTCACAATCTTCCATATTTTCAGTTGCATCACTATCATGTACAGTTTCCTTTGATTCTTCAACAGTTTTACTATCATCTACAATATTTTTAATTTCTACATCAGTACTCTCACTACGTTTATCACATTCTTTTTCAGTCGTTTGCTGATTATCTTCGTTTGTAGTTTCGTCTACATCCGCTCCTTGGAGTGTTTTATCAGTCGAAGATTCAGCAGGGTCTACATCTATCTTTCCATGGTCATCTGTTGTTTTTTCTGAAGAAACATAAATATGAATTGTAGATATTATAGATAATAAAAATAAGTGGCAAGCAAAAAAATGGAAAGAGCATGCACATAGTACACATTCTTTTACAAATTTGCGGTGAATCTGTGGGTCGTTGAGGGGGAATATAGCCCCCCTCCCATAGTAAGGTGTTTCAAAACTGTAATCGGTTTTGAAAAGTGTCACTTTATAGGTCAAAATTAGAAAAAAAATAATTTAACCCATGATACGTGGCTAATTAACTAAAACAAATGTTTACTATAATCTTTTTAATAAAGATTAACCCATACTGCGTAATTAAATTGTATCCGTGGACTTAGGTACTTTTTGCAATAAATTGGCAGACTTCCTTGAAATTTATGTTCATATGTCTGGACTTAGGCACTCCTTACAGTAAATGTAGTAATTTAACATTCCCGGGGAGGTGTTCTACATCTTGAAAAAACGATTCTCGAGATAACGTTGGCTAAGCTGCAACCAATCATGACTGTCCTACCTTAAAAACTTTCTCTCGATGAGGGGTCTCTCAGGATGTAGAATACAGTCCAAGTACTGGACTTAGGCACTCCTAAAATTGAACTGGTCACCTCGAGATACACAAAAGCATAGATAGATAGATAGTGTAGATTGCGGGAAAATTATCAAAAAGTTGAGTTTTGATTCGGGGGGAAATTGGGCAATGGAAAAAAATTCAAGGGCATCGTGTATGGTGTCAAATGAAAGCTTATTGAAGCATGAATTTAACGATATATATGATGCATTTTTTTAAACATTTTTCGGGAAAAACGCTTAAACATTGCTGCCCCCCCCCCCTATCACCAGAAGGATCGCTTAGAAAAATCTGAAAAAAATCATGAACATTGAGAATTAGGTGTAGTTAAGCGAAATTATCAGGATTAAAAAATTCTAGCGCGGTCAATTGTTATAAACAATTTAATTATTTCTTTATAACTGCTGAACCATTGGTTTTAGAGAAAAAGTTTTTTAACAAAAAACATTTCTAACGATGTAAGGAACAAGTTTTGTCCATACACGATTTTCAAAATTTTAATTTGGCCCACTCAGCTCCGTGCATACGCGATGTGATACGGAACTAATGCTGTAGCGCGGCAGATGGACGGAGATCGGGTGGCCGAGGTTTGCTCAGGTTAAGTGGGAGGTTGATGGCACGGAACACTAATTGTGCAAGTATAGCTTGCACTGCGATCTTTTTTCATTGACATTTGTTAAGCCAGTAGAGCTCCTAATTTAAAATTAGAAAAACTATGTTTTCTAAAAAATATATTTTCGGAAAATGTATTTTTGAAAGATTCTTTTTTTAAATATTTTCGAAAAAATTTTGTTGATCACATTTCCGAAAAAGCATCTTTCGAAGAAGCGGTTTTTTTTTAAAAAATTACTTAATTTAACATCAAAAACAAACAAAGGTTCATTTAGGTTTGTTCAGGATGTTTTTACGGCTTTTTTTATTAACACTTTCCAAGCTACTAGAGTTCATAATTTAAATTTCTAAATACTGTTTTCAAAAAAATATATTTTCAGAAAACGCATCTATTTTTTAAAAATTACTTTTGGAAAACATTTTGGAAAAATGTATTTTCGAAATACGTGTATTCGAGAAAATATTTTAAAAATATTTCATAAATCCGTTTTGAAAAAAGCAGCTTTCAAAAAGCTGTCAGGATATTTTGAAAAAATGTACGTTCAAAAGAGATGTTAACCTAAACAAAAATTAGTAAAATCAAGTTTTCTTTTCAGACTATTAATCTAGGATTTTCATTTTGGGCTTAAGTACGTAGACCACACCACTTTAACAAATTCCTGAAAAAAAAATGGAAGTGGGAATACCTTTGGGTTAAACTTAGTCGAGGCACACCGTGTACTATTACGTAAGATTGTGAAAAAAGACCCACTATCAGATATCGTTACATAGGTTATATTTTTGCTATTTTGCCTTCTGAATATTCATATTGTCTTTAAATTCCTTATAGGTTTAATAGTAAAAACCAAAATTTAGCAATACATATAATTTTTTCTTACCCAACTCGATTTCTTCTTTAGCAGTTCCATTTTCGTCTCCACACGAATGACTTTTATTACCTTCCACACTCTGGTTCGTTTCTTCATTACTATTATCATGCTCTTCTACATCAGACAAATGCTCAATAGAAAAAGATACAACATTATCTTTTTCAGTTACAGCAATTCCGAGATTGTGGTCATTAGTCGCCAGTCTCTGAGCGTCGTCTTCATCTGTACCCATAATTAAGTTCGTTTCGGGACCTGGTACGCTAGATTCTAACTGAGGTGGTTCCAAGTTTTCAAAGGAGTCTGGATTGCGTGGTTCTAAAATTGCAGCAGACATATTGTCGATGACAGGTAAGGAGTCGTCTTTGTCTTCTGAAACAGAAAATATAGTTTGAATTCGCGTTTTACAAATCAACAGTCTTCCGACAAAGATTGCAGCAATTTTTTCGGTTTTGTCTTTGCTATTACAGGGCAGATTAAGTTCATTTATTTATGGGCCTGTTTCACGATGTCCTTAATTGTTTATTATAATGTGTGGCAAAAATTACAAACCAACAATTTGTAAATTTTCCCACGTTCTTGTACTATAGGTATCGACAAATTTAATATTAGAATATTTTATTTTTATTTTATATGTGTGTAATTTCTTGGGTCTCCAATTATCAATTTAGTGTTAAAATCTAAAAATTCGGAATAGCAGAATTAATATGGCGCATACACTGTTGAAAAATCTATTTTTCGATAGTTGTTATGCACGGGATTTTTTCTTATCTACTAATTACTATTTTAACTGTAACAGTACATTATGATAAATATGTCATTTTAAATTTCTCAATTATTTTGGTAATATATTCATAATCCGCGTGATGAAAAATATTTAGATAGTTTAAAACTTGTTCAATGTGAACATGAGTGTAGTTAAAGTCTAATAATGCCATAATTGTTGAACTGAAGACGGGTACTTTGGCCTTCTATATATCTGAAACCGATCATATGCTCAACGGAAACTTTTTCTGTGATTAATATCTCATCATACCTACTCACTTGACATATAATTGCATTTTAAATTTAAAATATTTGGTTAATAAAATATAGTATAATTGTGCTAGTGTCTGCAAATAATCTAAGACATCCCACGTAGACTTCAAGCCTAAGTACTAACGTACAGTGGAAGTCTGAAGAGAAGTGAAATGTAGTCTATTGACACGGGATTTGAAGGATTGGAGGTTGGGACGGGAAGGGAAAACATCTGCAGGCAATTTGTTCCATAATTTGGAGACCCTAGGTATGAATGGCTTTTGTAGCTGGACAGTAAAGGGATGCATACGTAAAGCGCCTTTTGTTGTTTTGTTAGGAACAGTCAAGGGGGGAATAATACCGGCTAGTTCTTCAGAGCAAAATCCTTGGAAGTACCGGTAGAAAAGGGATAAATCCCCAACAGCGCGGCGATGAGCGAGAGAAGGGAGTCTTCTCGTGAGGGCTGGGTCACTGATAAGTCGAATGGCTCTCTTTTGGATAGAATCAAGGATGTTAAGTGTCGAAGGTGATGCGGCTCCCCAGATGTGGGAGCAGTACTCTAGGTTAGGTCTTATTTGGGAAACATAAATACCCTTTTAACAAATGTGAGGTAGAATTTATATAAATTAGGAAAAAAGGGGACCTAAAAAAGGTAGAAAATTGAAATGACTTTTTCTTACGAGCGTGCGCAAAGTTAAACTTTACGCATGCATTTGCGTGCGCAAAGTGATACTTTTCCGTATCTGGCGCGGCCCGTGAAATTTCAAAGTTGCATATCGCTGTTGCTACTTATGGGACCCATACCAAATTCAGGTTTTTTAATAGTGAGCCTACTAGGAATGTTTTGGTAACGAAAAAAAAAATTTTGCAATTTGCGGAAAAAAGTTGATTTTTTGAATTGACCCACCAGGGTAAAAAGTTAACATGCTTAGATATTTTATTTATTATTTTTTCTAAACAAATTTTACATCATCTTGTCGACAATTCTTAAATTTTAAGAGAAAAAAATGTGTTAGTAGAAAGTTATAGTCATTTGAATTTTTTGCAACCGAAAATTTAAATTATTTTTCGGTTGAAAAAATTCAAATGACCATAACTTTCTACTAACACATTTTTTTCTCTTAAAATTTAAGAATTGTCGACAAAATGATGTAAAATTTGTTTAGAAAAAATAATAAATAAAATATCTAAGCGTGTTAACTTTTTACCCTGGTGGGTCAATTCAAAAAATCAACTTTTTTTCGCAAATTGCAAAATATTTTTCTTCTTTACCAAACCATTCCTAGTAGGCTCACTATTAAAAAACCTGAATTTGGTATGGGTCCCATAAGTAGCAACAGAGATATGCAACTTTAAAATTTCACGGGCCGCGCCTGTTCCGTATAGTGCGGAAAAGTAAAATTATTCAAAAATCCCATAGGTAAAGGTTTATATGTATTTTAGTAACTGTAGACTAGAGTTAAGTCAACCTTCATCAAGCCGTACAATAAGCGCTTCCCTAAGTCACCCGTTAAATGAACGTACCGGATCTACAATCAATTTGCAAAAAAAATATTAATAATTGTTCTTTTATTATAAATATGAATAAGAAATAATTCAATTTTTTATTATTATTACTATGTCAATTGTTATTGTAGTACTTTCAAGTTTCATTAAAGATTCTTAAAAAAATAATTATTGTTTTTATTTTCGTTTTAATCTGACGCTCGAAGGAAAAATATTGTTCCTAACGCATGCGCAAAGTGCTTTTTGCACACTTGACTGCCGTCGCGTGTGGAAAAATATCACTTTGCGCACTTGTTAGGAAAATAACTATTGTAAATTACATGACGTCATCCAGTTTAAATATTAGTTGAATTCGATTGAGAGCAACGGACCCATTTATATTTCATGAACCAGTTAACCCATTGTAGGTGATAATATATCACCTACAATGGGTTAGGTAGGCGAAAATATATCGAAAACGGGAAATATTAAGGAAATAAACAGAAACATGTCAATTTTGATTTTTAATTTTACACAATTTGATATTAATTGCTTTTTTGACATCTGTCAAAGTTATGACGTCATCGCCAATACTTTTAAATGGAAACTTAAGTTATGTGATACATTGTTTAAAAGGTAATTTTAGCCCAAGTACGATCACCAAATTTGGTAATATTGGTAGTATTCAATAACAAGTTTTCACAAGATAATTACGGCCGCAAAATAAAACAATCCCAATTACTTTTACGAATTGTTATGTAATAAAAATAAACCAACATAAAGCATCTTAACGCAACATGTTGGCCCTTATACAATTTTTTAAGCCTCTATTGCAGGAGGTCTGTTGAAGAAAACTTTTGTTTTTAAATATCCTCACAGGAAATAATCCAGGAGAGTCAAATCCGGTAACCTCGAAGGCCATTCAATGGAGCCACGACGTCCTATCCACCTGTAAGGAAACATCTCATTGAGACATTGCCTAACAGGTTGTGAATAGTGCAGTGTGCTCCATCTTGCTAAAACCACATTGTTAAAGTGGGCGTGTCGGGCTTATTACCTGGATACAGCTGAGCTAAGGCAGGGATTAATTCCATTTTCAAAAAGTCTAAATAAATTTCGCCGGTCAAATTTACGTCAAAAAAATAGGAACCTATAATTCTTTCTTCAAATACTCCAGCCGAAACATTGACCTTTTCAATGGGGATTCTCTGTAGACCAATGCCTACAATGCTGGCTTCAAGGGTAATGCAAAACAGAAACCACAAAATTGTTGTTTTAAACTACCCCATGCTAACAACAAAATACCTTCCTTTTATCAAGTTGCAGATTTAAGTGCTGCCATCTTTAAGAGGATGGACAGAATATTACCAAATGTGGTGACCGTACTTAGGCTAAAATTACGTTTCAAATAATGTATCACATAACCTAAGTTGATATTTAAAAATATTGAAGATGATGTCATAACTTTGACAGATGTCAAAATTTAGAAAATTTAATATTACCCCATTGTGTAAAACTAAAAATCAAAATCGACGTGTTTTTGTATATCTTCTTAATATTTCCCATTTCAAATATATTTCCAGGTTTCCAGACTTTATGCCATCACTGTATTTTGTCATTACAGGGCAGAATTAAGCTTGCTTATTTTAAGGCTATCTTTATCTATTGTAAGATGACACTTTTTTATATTTCACCTTAACTCTAGGGAAAAATTACCTGTATCAGAAACGACTTGCTTTTCTAAAACAGGCGCTACGTCGCCTAGAGCTTCATCTATTGCTTCCTGAGGCAATTGTGGTAAATCTGGAGATATATTGCCGATACTGTCAATGCAGCCCTGGACGATATTCTCAAAGGAAGCTTGTTCGCCAGCTTCTTCTTCCTCTAAAGGAAAATCATCCAGGTTTTCTGCAAATAAATAAAGGGATTTTAGCGAATTCTTGTTGTTACAGAAAAATAGTACAGAGGGTATCCGAAAAGTCTTAGTATGGGCAAATGTCTTTGCTATTAGTAAAGATAGAGACACCAAATTTTACGTCTATCTTATTGGTTCATAAATTCACTTTTTTATGTATTTTAACTTTTTCAACCCCTTTAGGCGTGACACTAGGGAGTTAAGGTCAAATATTTTAGATGCAAGCCTATGCCGTGTAGGTACTTCAATTTAAATGTCTTTAAAAATAATCATTTTACCCAAGCAAACCCCCGGTCCGTATCTTAATTCGTTTTTAAATGGCAAGTCTATAAAAATTAAAAATCGTAAAATTTAAGTATCTTTATTTCTCTTATTCCTTTAAAAGTTATTCAAAATCACCACTATGAACTTCTTGGCAGTAATAAAGTCGATTTTGGAACCTGCCAAGCAGTAACACCTGCCATTCTCAAAAATGTGAAAAGAGAGTTAATAAGTGCGCTTACTTTAGAGTTCAGAACTTTTGTGTACAAATTACTTAAAGTCGAACGCAATGGGTCTGTTGCACTCAATCGAATTTAAATATTATTTATAAGTAAAACAAGAGTGGGTAGGGTGCAATTTAAGAAAATGAAATAGGATTTTTCTTAAAACAAGCCTACGGCAATATATTGAACGTGAAAATTTGAAAAGAATTAAAAAACCCGCCATAATTCAAACCAATAAAATAATATATCGATTTGCGCTGTGGTCATAATGTCTGACAAAGGATTTGATATAAAACTGTTTCATAGCTCTCAATAATCAACATAAAGTTCCGAGGTAATCAAAGATTTATGTCCAACTCAGCAATATTACTCATTAGAAAAGGATAGCTTATTAGCGTTGTCGGCTTTGAATCGAGAAGTCCGCAATGAATGTAATCTTGGAACAAACCATTTCTGTCAGATAAGGTGACAGTTGTGAAACAATCATATACGTATTACTACTATATTGTTAGCATTCAGTCTACCCGTTGTTAAAATTTGAAGCAAAGATAAAATCTCCTTTTCTTTTGTTTTGTACCACGTGATGTGACAGCACTTGACGGAACTGTCACTGTCAGTTCTGACAGCAGTTTAAAATGTGAGCTTGTCGGTTTCCTTTTCGTCTTTTTACCTTTCAAAAGTAAAGATAGCTGGGCAAATCACGTGGTTGTTTAGGAGGGATGTTCAATACGTCACGTGACTGGTTAGCAATTGTTTCCGAAGGCTACGTCTTTGTTTCATCATTTTTTCGTCCTTCGCTGCAAAAACCCCACAAGGGTATGTTCAGTAGTCACGTGATGAGTGGTTAGCAATTGTTTCCAAAGGCTACGTCTTTGCTTCAACATTTTCTCGTCGTTCGCTATATAGTAGTAATACGTATATGGAAACAATGCCCATATAACCTAACAAATCTTGTGAACTCAGTGTTTGTTTTATGTTTTCGTTGGTTAAAAATGGGTATTATAAGCTCATGTTGGTAATTTAACTCACCGATTTGTTTTTCTTCACTAGTCGGGCTGCTTGCTACCTTTGGCTTTGTTTCTTTAAAATCTTCAGTTTGTGTGTTTTTCTCTGATTTCTTTTGACTGCCATTATGTTCTGTGCTTTCTTCTTCAGAAGCAACTACCTCACTTTTCTGAAAATATAATTCAATATTAACTTTTTATGTAAACTCTACATAATATTGAATATCTGTAATATTTTATGAAAAAAACAATTGAACATCGAGGGTCGTTACGCCCAAATGAAACTAATCGATTGCACAGACTTACTAGATACACAAAATCTTAATTAAAAGTCTTTTGTTGTGATGATAATTTAGAGACAATATTACAATAAATTTCAGTATGCTCACCGGACAAATATAATTTGCGCCTCACGAAATCTACCACCTGCAAAAATATACAATTTGCTTCTCAACCAAAAACATCAAAAATGCGGTACAGAATTTGCGCCTCGGGTAATAACACACTGATCTGCTCTCTATTTTTTTTTATTTAAGATATGTTAGACATTTTATAATAATATAATATACAGTGAGGTCGTAAAGTAATGCATTAATTAAGTAAAAAAACTCATTTGAATTATGGGATTTTAGGTTGGGGAGGAATAAGTAGAATTTTAGTGAAAAAAATAGAAGCATTACAAAAAAGATTTCTAAAAATTATGTTTAATAAAGGCAATTTTTATCCTTCAAAGGAATTATATTCACAAACAAAAAAAAGGACGTTAGGCAAATATATATTTATAATATTTTAGTATACGTTTTAAAAAATAAAAATCTACTACAATTTAAAAAACATAACCATGACACGCGTCATAAACATGAAATTTCCATTAAACCAAAAATACATAAGTTTATAGCACAAAAGAATTATAAATATTTATGTTTTTATTTAAACGATTATTTACCAGTAAATATTAAAAGAATTATATCATTAAAAAAATATAAAATTGAAATAAAAGCTTGGATATTAACAACACACGATTTAAAGAAATTTTTGGAATTACTTCGATATTATTTTGTATAATATAAAAATTATTTATTTATTTTTCTCTAAGAATCTCTCTTGTCCTAAAAAAGAAATTGTATGTATTTTCAATTGAGTAATTTATAATTAAATAATGTAATGTTAAATATAAGATTTGCCCTCAACAAGTACGACTTCGGGGGTTTTATCAAGTTTATTTATAATATACATATATATATATATATATATATATATATATATATATATATATATATATATATATATATATATATATATATATATATATATATATATAACATATTTAAATTGTAATTAATTTAAATAAACTTTATTATTATTATTAAATAAATCATTTTTTAGAAAATGAATTGTTGCGTTACTTAACCATCTCAATAACCTAATTCAGTAAAATCACTTTTGATTTAATATTTCAAACATTTTTTTCTGTCTCTTTATTGGGTAAAAGACACAACACACGAAGCACATAATATCCATTTTTTTTTCACCGTGAATAGTAAATAATTTGGTACAATAGGAAAAAGTCCCATCCATAAAAACTCTCTGCACAGAACACAACAAGTTCAAATTTGTGCTACAAGAAAATATTATAATTTTACTGACCTTATCGTTAGCAATTAAAATTTTTTCGGTTTTTATATCCATTTCATCTATAGTCGTTTGTACTTCGCATACATATTTTGGGAGCGGCGGTAACACTTTTCTTCGAGCGGTATATATACTTCTCCTTGCAGAAATTATTGCTGATGTGTTCAGATTTTCGGTGGAAACTGAATAGCTAGTTACAATTTCTTTTTCTATTAATTCAGTTGATTTTTCACACAAATCGTCTACAGCTTTTCTCTTCACAGCACTACACAGCATATACGCTGCAATTTTCCCACTTTCCAAGGCCGAGTGGATATGGTTTTCATGTTCACGAGTTGGTAAATTTTCCGCACCCATGGTATAACACGCGGCATTACAACTTTTAATAGTACATCTCCAACGCTTTTCTCCGCTTGATAACACTCCTACTTTTCTGAATTTGAAATTATTTACAAAAATAAGTTCACCTCCTTTGGTACTTTTGCAACTTTTTGGTTCCATTTTTAGACCGTGCTGCACAGTGTCACAAATAATAATGAAATAGTGTACTGATATCGTTTCATACTTTTGGCGAAAATCCATTCATGCAATTTATTGCTGGATACAGGAAAATCCAAACAACCCAAAACAGGTGTGCAGGTAGATTTTAAAGGTAAAGACCCAAAATGCATATTTAAAATTTTAAACATTTGGTGACCCTTCAGATTCAGGTAAATGAGGCGCAAATTGTATCGCCCGTGCTGACCAGTCATGGGATTTTATGCGTGGGTGTAAATGTAAAGAAAACTGTTCTATGAATATTATTTATCAACTCTAACTTACTCAGTGTGGTGCCTGTAATGTAAGGAAAAATAGAAGTTCTTGGTAACGAAATAGTTACAGTTGCTCACAAAATTGACCGTACATAATAATTCAAAATGTATTAATGGAAATAATACCAGCTCTATGATATGATTCTTTCTATATTTTCACAAAAAAATGACAGTAAATAAAAGAATAACTATAGAATTATAAGAAACGTAACAAAAGCCAAACAAAAACAGTTTGTTTTTGAAGAAAAAAATTAAAATTAATGGAACTGTCAACATATCAACTGTAAAGATATACACAAAATTAACCGTACAAGACGAAAATTAATTCTTAAATCTATTTTATATTTACTTTTTCAAAAAATTAATATTTAGGGGCACCTCCTCTAGGTTTAATTACGGCCCTTAAATGACGTGGCATTGAGTCCACCTACTTTCTATTAATGTTTGGCGATATATTTTGCCATGTAGAAAAAAAGTGTGTCTGAATTCTTCACGGTTACTAGGATTGCAAGTTTCAAGTTCTTTTTTCAAAATTTGCCACGGACTCTCAGTCGGAGTGAGACCGTGTGTCTGCGGTGGAGTATTTAACAATTTTGGTACACTATGAAGCAGCCACAGCTTCATCGTATATGCGGTGTTTATGGGATCGTTATCTCTGTGGAAATAAAATATACGCGCCATATTTAATTTTTCGGCTGATAGTCTCAAATTTTGTTTTAGAATATCTAAGTATACATTTTGATCCATTATACCTTGAATTTCATGTAAATATTTCCAACACCGTTAGCTCCCATAGCACCCCATAATAATAGGGAACCTCCTCCGTGTTTAACAGTTTTTATGGTATTTTTAGTTTGAAGCTCGTTATTTTTTTCCGCCAAATAATTTGTTCAGGTTTGCTTAGGTTTGGTCAGGATTGATCGAATTGTGATGCGGAAAAAAATACCGAGCTTCAAACTAAAAAAACCGTAAAAACTGTTAAACACGGTGGAGGTTCCATATTATTATGGGGTGATATGGGAGCTAACGGCGTTGGAAAATTACATGAAATTCAAAGTATAATGGATAAAAAGATGTACTTAGAAGATGTTCTAAAACAAAATTTGAGACCATCAGCCGAAAAATTAAATATGGCGCGTATATTTTATTTCCACAGAGATAACGATCCCATAAACACCGCATATATGATGAAGCTGTGGCTGCTTCATAGTGTACCAAAATTGTTAAATACTCCACCGCAGACACACGGTCTCACTCCGATTGAGTGTCCGTGACAAATTTTGAAAAAAGAACTTGAAAGTTGCAATCCTAGTAACCGTGAAGAATTCAGACACGCTTTTTTTCTACATGGCAAAATATATCGCCAAACATTAATAGAAAGTAGGTGGAATCAATGCCACGTCATTTAAGGGCCGTAATTAAACCTAGAGGAGGTGCCCCTAAATATTAATTTTTTGAAAAAGTAAATATAAAATAGATTTAAGAATTAATTCTCGTCTGGTACGGTTAATTTTGTGTATATCTTTACAGTTGATACGTTGACAGTTCCATTAATTTTAATTTTTTTCTTCAAAAACAAACTGTTTTTGTTTGGCTTTTGTTACGTTTCTTATAGTTCTATAGTTATTCTTTTATTTGCTGTCATTTTTTTGTTAAAATATAGAAAGAATCATATCATAGAGCTGGTATTATTTCAAATTAATACATTTTGAATTAGTATGTACGGTCAATTTTGTGAGCAACTGTATGTATGCAAGTAGTGCGAAGAGTGTTTTCGCCCGCGAAATGCAAATTATCCAACAAGACGAAACCGAATAATAAAAAACGGAAAAAATTACAAAAACTGATTTTTGGTACTTATACCCTTCTAGAAAGGGGAGACGCCGGCCCCACTCGAGGGGGAAAACTTTGGTACCATCCATTTCGTGAAATAAAATCTTCCCGGAATACTTCGCATCTGGCCTATAATAAAAATAAAGTATTTTTATTTTATACCACATACCTTTTCTCCTTTTACATCAGGATCTTCTTTTTTAATACTTGTATTTCCTTTGCCATAAAATTTAGATACTTCGCATGAAGGGGGCGATTTAACACCTTCCTTTACGTCATTGAAAGTCTGCTTCATGATATCTAATATAAGGCCTTTCTCAGGAACTTTTTCGCTTGGACTATCTTCCATAGGAATATTTTCTGTGATATCATTCTTTTTAGCGGTTTTCGCGTTTAGATTTATGTCTACTAAATTGTTGTCTTCGCAAACGTTCGAATTAGTATCAACAAGTTGCTTATCTGATTCTGTAGAACAGGTACCTTTTATTAAATCGGGTGTTGTACAATATTTTGACTCTAAGTTTGATGATTCATCTATAAGAAGGTTATCACCGTCCTTGTTTGCCTGGAAGGAAAATTGATAACTTTCTAATGGTTCGATTAGAATAGAAAATAATATAAGGTAATATATGTTGTGTAAAACGTGGGTAAATCCAGTGGCGTTACTAATTTATATATTGCTTGGTAGTGATTAATAAATATGTAACTCAACACTCCAAACGACATAACCATAAAGTATACGAAGGTTCCGCGAATCGATCTAATGAAAATTTTAAGCTTTAGTTTTGACAACTTACGGTTGTCTCATTGTTTATTATGTGCCATTCAAAACTTGTTTCTCCGATTTGCTTGCTTTCTAGCTTAACTTTTATATTGGAACGTCGCAATATATCTTAGTACCGTCATACTTTAAATATGGTTAACGGGTAATAATCTTTCTAACGCAACTAACAAACGGTAGGCTATCTACAGTGCGACGCAATACTAAACGTAAACCTTCATCAATCGATGACGGAGGAAACTCCGTAATGCTGTCGCCCGAGTTCGCTACTGCTGACCCGACTCCCAGTTGTCCTTAGTTTATATCACTACAAACCAATAAATACCGGCGCCACTGGAATCGCTCTGATTTGCACAGCTCTAATAATAAGTAAGGAAACACAGTGAAAATCATCATACTATACAGGGTGCCTAAAATAGGTGATACCACTATTGCTATCTCCGAAACGGTAAAAGATACGAGGTCAGTTAAATTAGCGAAATTGTGTCATTTTCAGTCTCTATTCATATTCCGTTTACGGAGTTGCCAAATTCTCTATAGTTTCTTATCTACAGGGGATTTTTTAAAAATAGTCAAAAATTTAATTCTTAAATATCTCGACAATTATTATAGTTAGAAAAAAATTGTTTTAACAAAAATCACACGATTTTTTACCTTCTATAAAGTAACGTTATTGTTTTGTTTATACCATTTGTTTTTATTGAGTCACTGATACTAACTTGTCTTTTTCAAATACGGACCTGGACTTTTTGCTCCATTTTTTGAAAGAATACTTTATACCGTTTACAACTGTGTATAACTTGAAAATATTTTCCGACGTTTTGATCACGACTAGTAACATCATCAGAATTTTCTGACAATACGGACCTGGAATCTTCCATGTTAAGGCACAATTCACAACCTATCTCTATGGTTTGTGGTTTTTGTGGTTGTGAAATGGCACATTTACTTGAAAAATGCCAGGTCCGTACTGGTAGAATATCCTGATGATGCTATTCTTCACCAAAACGTCGAAAACCATAATCAGGTGATACACAGATGTAAAGGGTATGAAATATTCTTTCAAAAAATGCAACAAAAAGTCCAGGTCCGTATTTGAAAAAAGCAAGTTGGTATCAGTAACTCAATAAAAACAAATGATATAAACAAAACAATAACATCACTTGAGAGAACGTAAAAAATCATGTGATTTTTGTTAAAACAATTTTTTTCTAACTATAATAGTTTTCGAGATATTTAAGAATTAAATATTTGACTATTTATAAAAAATCCCCTGTAGATAAGAAACTATAGAGAATTTGGCAACTTCGTAAACGAAATACGAGTAGGGACTAAAAATGGCACATTTTCTCTAATTTAACCGACCTCGTATCATTTACCGTTTCGGAGATAGCAATAGTGGTATCACCTATTTTAGACACCCTGTATAGAGGAGGCACGTTAGTCCCTAAAGGTGTCCAGATGAACGAATGAAACTTTATAAAAATATCTTGTTGCTAGTTTTTTTTATTAGGTAACAAATTAATGGCAAAAGTCGCTTTTTATGTTGTTTTTTTTTCGGTTTTCCGTCATATCTCAGTTATTTATTAAAATTAGCGCCATCGTAAAGGTGAGAAAATTTGACACAATTTTGATTCTGAGCACTTTTTTGAATGAAAATATCGCTATAAATTGTTATAAAAATATAATAAAAAAAGATAATCATCTGAAACTGGGTAAAGTTGTAGAAAAAATATGTCTTCTATTGATATTTAACCATGGATATGATCGCTTTTGCAGATATTTTCTTAAATTTCATTTCGCAAAATGAAAAACCATGTTTTTTTTTGGGAAAAAAAACGAAATATATGAAAACATAAGCAAAAACGATCATATCTATGGTTATACATTAATAGAAGACATATTTATCTACAACTTTACCAAATTTCAGGTGATTATTATCTTTTTTCATTATCTTTTTATAACAATTTCTTGATAGCGACATTTTTATCTTTTTCGAGATAACTTCACTTCAACTTTATGCCAATAAAACTCACTGAAAAATTAAAGTCTTGGTAAAACCAATCACACCATCTGAAAGTACATGGTTTGCCTCACTGATAACTATTGTATCATTTTTAAAATTGAGAAATTACAAAAATGATTGGTTTTCCTAAGCGGCGAACACGCGAAATGCATTTTTCGTAAATCAGATAACTGAAAATTTGTCGTAATAAAGAAATAAGAAGCCTATGGATACACCCCTCACAGAATTCGTAGTCTCAAGAAGAGAGTAAGTACATTCTAATTTTTTTTTAAATTTGTTTATAAATACAAAGCTTGAATCAACAAAGTAGAAAATTTTACATTTAAACAAGAATACCGGAAATTCAAACATTCGAAATACTTTCAAAATATGATTAATTGGTTGTCTTGGCCATTATTTATCCGTGCAATTTTGTTTTATCCAAATATCTTTAACTGATCAAAAGTTATGAGCATTTGTTTATAGAGCGCGACGCTTATGAGTATTTACTGCTGCATCCGCTGCGCGCGTTGTTTTTCAGCGGTTGTTGATTTATTAAATACTGACGAATTCATTGATCGTAGAAAAAAGTGCTCAGTAGCAAAATTGTGTAAAATTTTCTCACCTTTCCGATGGCGCCAACGGCGTTCCGATATTTAATAAATAACTGAGATATGACAAAAAATCGGAAAAAAACATGAAAAAACGACTTTTTTTGCAATAAATTGTTAATAAATAGCAACAAGATATTTTTATAAAGGGCTTCATATGTTCATCTGGACACCCAAGCAAGCCCAACCGATTCCAATTGGTTTCATCCATTGCATAATTATTTTGCTTATTTCGACCCTCCAGATCTAATGTGTGTCCTCTAATATTAGTTTTAAATTCTTACCGGTTTGGACAAATCACTATCTTTCTCGCTATCATGTAAAGAAGCTAAGTCTGAAAAACTACTATCAGATTCATAGCCAGACAGTTTTGAAGCCGTCTCACTACCACTTAAGTCAGAATGCATCCTTTTTCTTCTCTTTGGATCTTCTAATCCGTCCAAAAGAGTCATATCTCTTAGTTTTCGATGTTTTCCATTACGGAGAAGTCGTGCAGGAGAATCTGAACGAGTGTATGGACTAGCTCTTTTCCCCCCCAATTTTATACCTCTCTTGGACGTTCTTGGACTTATGCTTCTAAAAATTTGTATATGAAATATCTTCGATAGGGACCTTCAGAAAACGAGTTTAGAAGAAAAAAAGGATATTTCTTGGTATACTAATGCGGTCGTTGCCACAAAGGTGAGTCACCCTTACACTATGTTTGCCCTCCATAAACAATGTGACAATAAAACATTCTTTTAACCAATACAGTGGACCCTATACTGTCCTCTGTTGCATGATAACCAGTCAAATATAGCTAATTTATTGAATTTTTATAAATCGTGTATAAACGATACGAAACTGGCGGCCACGAAACATTCTTAATTGTACAGGGTGTCCAATTTTCGACACTTTTGCAGAGTATCTCGGTTATCTTTAAAGACGGAGAGCTGCGGAGACACAGGGCCAATTTGAAAATGCGTCATTTTCAAGCACCCCTCGTATCTGAGTTGCCTTTCAACTTATTGGTAAGGTAAAAACTGATCATTATATAGTTTTTTGCATAGAATCCAGTAGCGTAGTCAATTCTTTTCTAGAAGGAACGAATTTGCAGATAAAAACCAAAGTTGAATTTTTGAAATGGGACTCTGAATACTTTGTCTTCATTCTATTGCGTTTTTTTAAGCTTTTCAAAAATATATAATTGTTGGTATATATCTTTTGGAATAACTTCTGAATTTTACAATTTAGCAAAAGGTATAACATGTCATAAGTCGGCGGTGATAAATTGATTTGAAAAAAATGAATAGACAACTTATATTGAGGTTTATTTTTAAAATTTTAGATCCCAATAACATAACTGAATCAAACGTTGAATAAAAAAATTCACTGTTCCAAACAAATTTAGATAAAACAGGAAACAGATGTTTGTTAGTAAATTTAAAATGTAAATGTAAAAAATCTTTGTTTATATCTTATAAATCACAAAAGTTGCTCAAAATTGTTACCGTTTTCTCTAACACAAAACTCGCACATTTTACTTATTCGTCGTATGGCATTTAAGAGTATGATCGATCGTCCCTGCAAATTTTGAAATTCGAGTGTAGTGGCTGCACGCAGTTCTTCTATAGTGCGATGTCGAAACTTGTGAACTTTATTTTGTGAGTAACCCCACAAAAAAAAGTTAAGAACGGAAAGATCGGGTAATCGTGGTGGCCATCTTATAGGTCCGTTGGTTCCTATCCATTTTCAGGAAAATTATTTTCTAAAAAAGGGCGTATTATTCGGGCATTATGGGCAGGCGCTCTGTCCTGTTGGAATATATTGTTTAAGTAAGCCAAGGGAACACCATCTAGCAATTCAGGTACAAGATCTTGCAATATACCCGGGTAACGATTTGCTGAAAGGCTTCCCTCATAAATTCTATAAGTTAGTTGCTTTCCCAAAGTAAAACAAGCAACGCTGAAACTGAATCTTCCCTGCTGCTCAAGCTCAAAGTAAAGATGATGGTTTTCTTGATACCAATGTCTGGTATTGTGTCTATTGAAAATATCACAGCTTGTGAAATAAGCCTTATCGGACCATATCACAAATCTTCCAAAATTCACATTGGCTTGAGTTTGCTGCAAAAACCGATTTGCAAAAAATGAGACGACATTCAGCATCCCCAGGATATAAATGCTGAACGAGTCTGACTTTATATGGTCGAACTTTAGATTTCTGTAAAATATAGTTTGTGCCTTGTCTACTCCAACTTCTTTCTCAATAGTCCTACACGAAGCAGAAGGAGTTGCTTCTACACGGCCTAAAACGTTAACCTTGTCGATTTCTCGATTTTCCTTATAGAATTTTGGACTTGGCTGCATAAATGCACCATAATTAACAATTTCTTTTTAATTCTAGAAAATATATCGGGAAAAGGTCGCCTTCTGTCTGAATATCTAGAATGAATATAGAAAAAAGCAAAAGATAAATTTATAATGAATATAAAATCGTACTACCTGTTAAAATATAGTTAGGCGGCATCATGTGGATTTTTATTAGATTCCCAAGCAATCTAACATATCATACTTTTCAAAGTTCTGATAAACTCTCATTTCATGAATTTTTTTAAACGATAATAAAGTAGGGGTTTTGAGAACAATAATTTTTTAAATGATCCCTTAAAAATTTTGACAAGCGGTCTGACTAGCAGCCATGAACGCAGCCACTATACTCATTTGTTTAAAACCCTTATTATATCACGGCCTACTATGAAATATTATACCCTTTTTTAATTGTATAATTCGCAAGTTATTCTAAAATATATATACCAACAATTATATATCTTTGAAAATTTTATGAAAAAAGCAATCAAATGAAAACAAAAAAGAGAAATACATTTAAAAAAATGCAACTTTGGTTTTTATCTTGAAATTCGTACCATCTATAAAAAACTGACTACGCCACTGGATTCTACATAAAAAACTATATAATAATCAGCTTTTACCTTACTGATAAGTTAAAAGGCCTCCGAGATACGAGGGGTGCTTGAAAATGACACATTTTCAAAATCGCCCTGTATCTCCGAAACAAGGGGGCTATGAAAATTTTGTTTATAGCATCATATGTTTCACGAAAAAGTAACATAGTATTGCGAAAACCGCAGCACTCTATCTTTAAAGATAACCGAGATACTCTGCAAAAGAATTGAAAACTGGACACCCTGGACATTGTAAAAAAACAATATTAACAAAATTAATAATTGATAAAAAGATGGCTCACTTTGGGCAATCACCCAATTCTCATTCCAGGAAAAGTAAAATAATATTTATAGATTTCTTCTGTTGTATAAATTTATGAGTCAGTTACAAGATAAAAATAACAGGTTTGTTGAAATCCTGCAAAAATTGACAATTTTCAAACATGTAGCTAAAACTAGGCCCTTCAAAAAGTTACTTAATATGTTAAAAAAAAAATGTTACCTACATATATAGCGTAAGCCTTACCTTGGTATCTGATTAAACACAGTTAATTGAGGAAGCGAACTATCATTACCAGATTCTACAGAACCAATAGGAAACTTTTCAATGCTATGTCTTCGTTTAACTACTGGCATATCAGTCTTAATTTTTCGAACATTCAAATCTAACCGATCAATAACTTTTGTATCTGCAGGGTCTAATTTTCTTAATGTATTTTCAATATTTTCTTTTTTAGTAAGTTCTTTCTTTATCAGATCTAACCGTTGTTTCTTGACAAATCTTTTTGCTTTAACTGGTTCTAATTTGGTTGCTACTGTGACAGGTTCACCTACTTCTTTTTTGATTTGATCTGCTTCTAGCAGGTAAGAAAGATCGCTCATTACCTCTTCTATCGTGGAAGTTTCTGGTTTAGGTTTCCTGTAAAATAAATATAATTAATTAAAAGCTGAAAAACAATCATTGGTATTTAATTTATTAATGGTTCATATAGGTTCTACGGCGGGTAGGTGATCCATATATCCTAAGTCACTGCGCTTAAGAGCTTAAATAAACAATATAAGTATAGTTAGCTATTGCTATTATATTGTTTTACCTCAAAATTTGTTTATTTTTTACAAATTAGCGCACCGCATTCACTGGCAGAAATAGTATGATATTCATTGTCTGCCGTTATTTGAGTTCTAAAATTTTCAAATTGGATGTGCCACACTATTTGGGTAGGTGGAGGCGGAACGAGTACTATAGTCGCGTATTTAAAGATTTTACCGTGACGCACTCACTAGCACGATGTAATAGGCTCATTTCACTAAATTTTTATTTTGTTACCATTATACAGGGTGAGCTTCTTAAAGTTTCATAAGGCAATATCTGGAAAACGGTTTAAAATATTTTCATGAAATTTTGGTGAGTTATTAAAGAGATGGGGGATATTTAAATATACTTTTACCATTTACCCCCTCTTTCTATTTTGAGGGGTTGGGGGTAACTTTGGAATTTTAATGGGAAGATATACTTTTGTTTATCAAATTCGAATCTACGTAAAAACTACGTATGTGTATAAAATATATATTATCAGAGACTATAAAGAATATAGACAGACACTCGAATACACCGAAAAGCCGGTCTCCCTTGAGACATTTGGTGGGTTTAGTGGTTTATGGTTGAAAAGTTTGTTTGTCCACCATTATATATACCTACATGTAGATACGTAGTATACATATTTATATGTATAATGGTGGACAATCACACTTTTAAACTATAAACCAGTAAACCCACCAAATGTCTCAAGGGAGAAATAAAATCCGCTTTTCGTTGCACGGCAGTGTTCGTCCAGGTATTATTTCGTCTATGATATATTTTTTACAATATCTGTATGATTTAAACCATTAATCTTATATAATAAATGTAGGTATACATATATATTTTCGTCGAATTTCGATGGGCCCAAACGCGTCATCTACTAAAAATCTTCTTTAGATTTTCTTTCTACCAAAATATATGTAATTATGCTGAGTGGCTCAAATGAAACCATCAGCAACTGACGCACGTGGCCGCACAATGCTCATGGCACATGAATGCGCTAACTAATCGGCTGCCCTCCAGCGAAAGAGAAGACTCAGTCCTCACTCACCGGCAATGTGCATTCGATGTCGATTTCCAAATTTTCAAAATTCAACTTAATTTTAATAAATCATTTCTCGATTAAAAAATCCAGGATTCTTTTTATCGCAAGGCAACATATCCTGATTTAAGATTGGAGTATTAGAGTTTGGAAATTCAAGTTCAGTGAAAAAACCCATTGAATTCCCAATTTTTGACTGACAGGGGCAAAATAAAAAGATTTCATAATATGCTTCCTAACTAATCATATCCAAATTTTGTGTCACTATCCAGGGGCGGATTTAGAAGTTCGTGTGGGGGGGGGGGGGGTCGCAACGTCACCTCGAACAACACAAATGTACAGACCAAAAAAAAAAAAAAAGGTAAGCTCGAGGGAGACATTACTTTTTTATTGTTAAGGGTTCTAAAAAATGTACACTATATCATAATGGACGAAATATCTAAACCTGTTCTTGTGAAAACAGAACGGTTTGTCATCCTAACTTACCAATATTCTAGCATTTTTAAATTACATACCTTCTGTCCATTTGGACTGATATATGAAACTTTTTCGAAAACACATTTTTTCGAAAATACATTTTCTCGAAAATAGAAGTTTTTCAATAATACAGATATTCGAAAACTAGGGAGGTTTTCAAATTTTTTTTTCTGAAACCAACTTCAACTTTTTTTAACCACTTTTTGCAACTAAATTTTCTCAAGAAAACACGTTTTGATAAAGAACATTTTTTAAACATTGTTTCGAAAAAGACTTCGAATACTCATGTTGAAAAACAACACTTTCTTGAAAGTAATTTACTACAGAGTAGCATAGCAAATACAAGGAAACGTAAACCTGACCAAACACAAAAAAGGTTCGTTTAGGATCTTTTTGTCAATTTTTCATTGATATTTCATTCATTCGTTCATTCATAATTTAAATTTAGAAAAACTATGTTTTCTAAAAAAATATATTTTCCGGAAATGTATTTTTAAAAGGTTCTTTTTTAAAAAATATATTTGCGAAGAAGCTGCTTTTCGAAAAAATTTACTTAATTTAACATCAAAAAAGATATTTGTTGAAAAAAGAAACAGGTAAAAGAGTTGGTCATCTTAGTTTACATGCGACAGGACAAATTGTTTGATTAATATGGAAGTGTAAATATTATAGAATTTTTTTAAGCCTTCTCCTCATTTGGGGGGATATATGAGTACTTACAAAAGTACAATTTGTCGAAAACCAATTTTCCAATTTTTTTAAAACACTTTTCAAAAGTAAATTTTTTCAGAGAACATCCTTTTCGAAATTAAAGTTTTTTGGATAGTATTAACTTTTTGGAGCAACGGCTTTTGTAAAAAGTAAAGCTGGATTCATAAACTCGCGCTGGCGTTGGCGTCAGCGTTCGTCGTTGACGTTCGTAGTCGGCATTTATGAACTTGGCGTTCGCAGTGTTTACAACCAACATAACCTAAAATTTAAGTTTTTTACAGCGTGGTGGTGTTTTTATTTATTTTTTGCTGAATTTGGACAATTAAAATGGATTTAGCAAATTATGAAAGGTTGTTTGGTGCCTTGTGGATAGATTTATAAACTCGCGCTGGCGTTGGCGTCAGCGTTCGTCGTTGACGTTCGTAGGCGGCATTTATAAACTTGGCGTTCGCAGTGTTTACAACCAACATAACCTAAAATTTAAGTTTTTTACAGCGTGGTGGTGTTTTTATTATTTATTTTTTTCTGAATTTGGACAATTAAAATGGATTTAGAAAATTATGAAAGGTTGTTTGGTGTCTTGGGGATAGATTTATCAACTCGCGCTGGCGTTGGCGTCAGCGTTCGTCGTTGACGTTCGTAGGCGGCATTTATGAACTTGGCGTTCGCAGTGTTTACAACCAACATAACCTAAAATTTAAGTTTTTTACAGCGTGGTGGTGTTTTTATTTATTTTTTGCTGAATTTGGGCAATTAAAATGGATTTAGCAAATTATGAAAGGTTGTTTGGTGTCTTGGGGATAGTTTTTTGCCTTTATACGGTAATAAAACTTAGCAAAAAGGGCACTCGTCGCTTTAAAACTAGACCAATAAATAGGGCACGGCAGATGGCAGGTGGATTTTAATGCTATAAAAAGATCAAGGCAATGGACAAAGAGCAGTTATTGAAATATACAAGAATGGCACCGCCTACTTTTGAGAAGCTGGCAAATTAAATACTAATAACACCAGGCCAAAACAAAAATTTAAATGGCCGTTGGCCATTGACACTTAACAGCTGCCAGCTATCACGTGATACAAATAATAAAATATTGTTGGCTTGGCGCCGCCGCTACGGATTTGCTACGAACTCCAGCACCGAAAAGTTGAAGTTGGTTTATGTTGAACGGCTGCCGGCGCAAGCGCCGACGCCAGCGAAGTTTATAAACCGCTGTATTATGATTCAATTGTTTTAACTTCTAGCGCCAACGCCAGCGAAAGCACCGATGCGAACGTCGAGTTTATAAACCCAGCTTAATTTACGAGAAAGACCAAACCTAAGGAAACCTGACCAAACCCAAAAAAGGTTCGTTTGGGTTTGTTCAGGACCTTTTTCGTCTTTTTTTCATTAACATTTTCCAAGCTACAAGAGTTCATAATTTAATTTTGTAAATATTGCTTCAAATATATTTTCGAAAAATGTACCTGTTTTAAAAATTATTTGTTTGGAGACATTTTTGAAAAAATGTACTTTCGAAATACGGGTTATTGAAAAAAATATTTTCAAAATGTGTCATAAATCCGTGTTCTAAAAAGCATCTTTGAAAAAGCGGCCGAGCATTTTTGAAAAATGTAGATCCGAAATGTTTTCTAGAAAACATTTTTGAAAAATTTCGTTAATCAATCTTAAAATTAATTTTGGAGCTACAGAATATATTAAGTTTTTTGACTGACAGTCTGTGATTGTAACTGAACCCTCTTTAACTAAGTATATTAGTGAAGAAGTACTTCGTGAGACGATTTTAGAATATACTAAAATGGTAAAATTTTCATGTCACACTCAGGCTGCTGAACAGCCTATTAAGATGGTAAAAGAAGCATCTTTTGTAGTTAGTGGAACTACTGCAAGGGATCGTTTAATAGGAACTAAAATTTCACCACGATAAAAGCAACCCCAAATTGGGACCAAGAGAGATTTCTGCAAGTAAACCGCAAACTAAAGACTAAGGTAATGGGAGGGAGGGAGTTGGAACACGACTTGTAGCTATCTTCACCTAATTGGTATGTTCTAGGTTGTTTTTGCAAGAAAAACAAGCAAAAAGCTGCAAATGATATGGCGAAAATTTTTTTAATAGACTTTTCAACTTTCACGGTCGTCTAGGAACTTGAAGATATAGTTTTTTTGTTTCCAGCTTTTGCCAATTTATTTAAGTCAATAGAAGGCACCAATCCAGTACCCAGGCTTAATGTTATTCGAAATTTTTTAAAATCCCCTATTAAATTGCTCCGCCCTAATATGTGTATTAGTGACTTACCTTTGTCTTCCAGGCTTCCTTTTAGGACTAGGTGCCTCAATCGGCAACAACACAGCCGTTTCCTCACTTGGTATATTAATATCATCTGCGGGCTCCGCCTTTATCTCGGTCTTAATTTTTTTAATATCAATAAGCTCTGGAATCTTAGGATTTGGTTTCCTCCCTCGTTTCTTTGGCGTCTTTTTAACCTCCACGTTTTCTTCTTGAGGAAAAATTGGTTCCAAAACTGGAGGAGGATCTTCTTCGGGTTCTTGTTTAATCTTAATTGCCTTTGGTTTTCGTCCTCGTTTAACGCCCTCCTTAACGCCATTTTTCAATATTATTTTCTTTGCTTCTATACCTGATTGAATCAAATAAATATTAATTAAAAATTAGACTTACAACTTTTTACTAAAATCACTATAG
Organism: Philopedon plagiatum; assembly: GCA_963971165.1. Taxonomy (NCBI): domain Eukaryota; kingdom Metazoa; phylum Arthropoda; class Insecta; order Coleoptera; family Curculionidae; genus Philopedon; species Philopedon plagiatum. The sequence continues at coordinate 20,016,607 of OZ020192.1, read as the reverse complement.
CAGGTTGGTATTTAACTACGTTATTATATCTTAGGGGACGAACATTAAAAACGTTCCTATAAACATACTATATTATGTCCTACAATAGTCTGTTCTCGAAATACAGGACGTTAAAAACTTAAAATAATGGGTTCTGTTACTAAACAATTTCCTATTATTATCTTAAATCAGGGTGTTATACAGGGTGGTCCAAAAATAATGGGCATAGGGCAACAGTGGATTCATGGCATTAAAATATTGCGATTTAGTCAAACTTGTTAAGTTCGAGAACTGATATTAACAGAGATGTAGGGCGTTCCAATGAGAATTTTAAATTAGGTTTTCTATAATTTTCTAAACACACATGTCCATAGGTGTCATCGTTTAATATGTATGTAGAAAATAGTACTCTGGTTAAAGGTGTAAGAGAGAATAGTTGGGACTTATAAAATAATGTGATAAAACTCCTTACTTTTAATATTTAAATTGTCAAATAAAATCTTGTACTTCGGCTTAGGGTTTAATTTAAAACCTATTTCATATTTGTTCTTTTGGAGGAAAATGATAAACAAGGTATGTTTACTCTTACGCAAAATAACGTTTTGGTATTTTTTATGCTCCCCGTGTACCTCGGTTAATATCAACTTTCGAACTTAACAACTTGGGATACATTGCAATATTTTAGTACAGGTGAAACTTCGGGATTTTTTAAAAGAACGACTTTTTTCTACGAATGTCAATAAAAACCTTTTTCTACAACCGAGCGAAAAGTACAAATTTGCGCTTTCAAAAGAAAGCGCAAAGTTGGACATTTTCGAGGAACAAGCGTTTGTTTTACTTTGTCGCTCGCCGAGCGACAAAGTTACTTTGTCGCTCGCTTAGTTACCATGGACACCTTAATAATAATAAAGAAACGTCCAGCGTATCTGCGACTTTTGACACAAAATATAAACTGTCAAATTTGATATCAATAATTATTAATTACATTACAAAATATTTTTATAAAAATACTAAAGTTTAATGATCATGTAGATTATGTTTGTAAAAAAATATCAAAAAAATTGGGAGTTTTAAGTAGATTGAGAGAGTATTTAAGTATTTATAGTAGGAAGTTAGTATTTAATTCAATTGTTCTACCTCATTTTATTTTCTGTAGTTCAATTTTATATATGTGTTCACAACAGAATAAAAATAGATTACAAGTACTACAGAATAGAGCCATGAGAATAATACTGGGGTGTGATAAATACACTAAAATAACCGATATGTTAACAAGTTTAAAATGGATGAATATAGAAAACTTTTTACTTTACCGCACTCTTATTTTTATTCATAAAATAAATTTAAATTTATCAGCACCTTATTATAACAATTTTTTGACTAAATTTGATGAAATTCATGAATACAATACAAGGGGAAAAAATAATTTCATTTTGGGACATAGGAATTTAAAGCAAACCCAAAATTCTATTTTTTTAAAGGTATTTTAGAGTATAATAAATTAAGTAATGAAATTAAAGAGAGCAGCTTAAAATCATTTATTAAAAAATTAAAAACGAAAATTTTAAGCAATTTAAGCATTATTCGATAAAATTCAAAATGGATTAAAATTACCTATCTGCAAAACAAAAGCAAGAAAGAAGAATTATAGAATAAATTAGATGTTATATTTTAAAATTATATTGAATAGCTTTGTTGTAGCTAATAAACTTTGTTATTATTATTATTATATTATTATTATTATTTTTTCGTTAAAGTTATAAATAAATAGGTTTTTAGCATCGGGGACACCTAAAATTTGAAAATATTTGAATTTTCGAAGACTGCCATGAAACCAAAGAATTGCAGTTTATTTACTCGAAATTATTAAGATGATATGTCAAAATTTCGCAGAAATGCCAATTTTTGTTGCAAAATTGAAAGGTTCCTGGACCGATTTCGGCTTGAAGTATACATGAATAAGATTTTAGGAACCTTCTACTTAAGTGCAGGGATATTTCATGGGATGAGTTACGCATTAAATGCCATTTCCATTGAGTTTTCGATGACTCTACAACACTGGACTTCGCCATATACTCATGATGAATCATAAGTTTACTTTTGACGACACAGCCAATGGGATCACGTTTTACAAGTTTCGAAACTCGCGCGAAAATTTTCAGTATAAAATCCTTTTTTTTTTTGTTAATAAAGACCAAAATAAATGGATAACAGCAACCGCCATAAACATTTAATTTACATATGTAGAGGATAAAAAAAAATATTTCAGATTTATCTGGGTTATATGCATATTCTCTATTGCGATAAACGAAATTATTAATAAAACCGTGTCTTAAGACAGTAAACAGTGCTTTTATAAAAACATTGAGCGGCGTGGAAAATATATTTTAGTTTATGTGCTTTAAAAAAATGATCCTATTAAAAAACAGGAAATTAATCAATAATAAAATTTTACTAACCTTTGCCGTTTTCCATAAGAGCCCTGGCTAGGTTCTTAGGATTAATTTTCAGTGTATTTTTTCTTGGCTTTCTTCCTCTCTTCAACTGCACAGTTTTCTTAACGATATTCTTAACTGGCGCTTTCTTGTTCAATCGTTTCGCGATTCCAGTGGCATTTTGTTTTCCGGTGGTAGTTTTAATGGGCGGATTCGCGGAGGCCTCATTTTTAGGAGCGCTTGTTTGTGGTGAGGCTACCTCCTTGGTGACGGTTGCCTGCTTCTTGACTCTGGTTGCCATATCATTGGTAGTCAACTAGGCCTGTGTTCTAAAGCCTGTAACAAAAAAATCATATATGTTGTATGCTATGATCGAAATTTTGGGTCAAATATGTCCACAGTATTATGGTGTACAGTGACGCATCCAGGGAGGGCTACATCCTAGACACACAAAAATTAGAAACGTGCACTACTAATTGAAAAAATCCACCGACTTGCATTATTCAGTAGAAACAATAAGCTTATCACCTCATAAATATTTTTGTCGCCTTAAAATGCTAAATGGACACACTGTGCGGCGCCCCTAGGCAAGGGGCCTACTCTGTGTACACCTAGCTACGGCACTGGGTAGCAGGTTTTGGTTTTAGGATAGCGGAGAAATCGTAGAAAGCGAGTTTATCGAAAAATTCTGTTATTTATACCCAGTTTTATACAACACTAGCGAGTACCCGGTGGTAATGCTGCAATAGTTCTACAGTTCGGTAGAATTAGAATGGTATTTTGTTGTTAACAACTTAAATTTTTGACTGCTAAAAAAAGTGTGACGCATCCAACCCCCATGAAATACTTTTTAACCAGAGCTGTGGTTGAAAACTGATGAGTTCCCGTTCGTGCTGCAATAATAGCTCTACAATTCTGTAGAATTAGAATGGTATTTTGTTGTTTAAAACTTAAATTTTTGACTGAAATAATTTTTTAACAAGAGTTTTAGTTCAAAACTTAGTTCGGTTCCCGTTAGTGCTGCCATAGTTTTACAGTTCTGCATAAAGATAATAACATTTTGTTCAGTTTGGGTTTTTACTTCTCAAAAAGCACAAAACATGTAATATAATTCTTTTGGTAAGAGTTCTGGCCTCGAAAATCATAAAGAACTGTAGAACTCCTTAGAACTATTAAGCACTGTGGCCAAACTTTTGTTTTTGCAATAATGGGAAGCTGCGTAAAGTTAACACCCCCCCCCCCCATTTTAAAAATATTGTTCTTACTTTTATTTTAACGGAACTATTAATAAAAAGTTAAAAGTACTCTAGAACGCTACATAGGAAACTCACAACTTCATTAATTTTAAATATATTTTGCATTTGAGGGGCCAACTTGACAGACATAATATAACCCACATACATACAGGCCAAACACAGAATCTCAATTTTTTTACGTCGGCGGTTAATATCAAAAAATAAAGCTTTTGTATTTTCAATTCAGTGGTCAATTGATTTAAACATCATGGGGGGGGGGGGGGGGGGGGGCATGAAAAATCTGCGCTAACATTAGTATATTCTAATTGTAAAATAATAATATTAACTTTTGAAAATGCGCAACATTGTAATATTCTCTTAAATACAATGCAATCATTATTGTTCTATTTCAACCGTTAATAATAACAAAAAAAAGCAACAATTTGAGAAGGCTAGAATAAAGCCATCTTTAACAGAACTAACGATGGCTGTGGCTAGAATTACACCAAGCAGAGCTGCACCGAGTAGACGCAAACAACACCTCTCCTAGCTAGGTACCTTTCTCTTTTACGATTCTTTTGATTAAATGCTGCATAATTACCTTCGAATTACAACGTAAACAGAACAATATTTTTTACTGTTGATGTAAGCTCAATTTACCACTTTTTTTTAATACGAAATGTTGAAAAATATCACCACACATCAATGGCGTCTAGTAGACACTGAGCCACTGAACCAAGAGTACAGTAGTACAGCGTCGCAGCAGTGTACCCTGTATAGAACTACCTGATTTAAAGAGCTTGGGCTTGCGCCCCCCTAGCCACCTCGACGGCACGCCACTGGCACTAACCTACACTCTTTTTTATTATTAGAAGGCACTCTTTAGAAAAAAATCTATGCAGGTTAATACAGTTTCGTACAACACAAACGAACAAAACTAAATTGTGTAAAAAATGAGAATCATTTCTCTAACCACCTGATGAAACCTTATACTATAAGGACTTGAGACAAATAATGTTAAAACAGCTATTCTCCGAGCTACATATATACCCCTTCGAGCGCTAGATTACATACCAATATTTGCCGTATTTTGACTAACACTGTTAGACAACAAAATACTTGGTTTGAGTGCAAGAAACTACCAGGAAGAAGGAAGCTTTTTCTTATTACATTATATTTTGATACCTGCTAAAAGATAACATATTGGCATAACATTTGAGCCCTAATTTAGTCCGATTAATTCTGATATTCCATCTCAGTTTCGCATCTAAGGTCACCCCTAGGTATTTCGCAGTGTTTTCATAGGGATCCATTTATGTTGATTGGTTTGATCTTTGCCTATTCTTCTGTTAGACATGAACAGATTTTTGCTCATTAAGCTTAATCTGCCAATCTGTGGTCCATGTAAATCTGGACGCTAGCTTGATGGAGTTGGCTGGTTGGTGCATCTAGGTCAGTTCCTACTGCAGTTCCTAAGCAGTGCCACCTGCGAATGTAGCCACAGCTACATTTTCTGTTTGTGGAGATCACAAGTGTACAGTAATTAAAGGATGGTACCCAAAGGCGCTTCCTGCTTTAACTTATTCCTGTATATTAAATAGAGTATTCATCATGTTTAATTCTGACCACTCTATCTGTAATGGAGGAGGTTAGCAACTCTAGATATTGTTCTGGTAATATTCTGTTTAGTTTGTTTATTAGCCCTTTATGCCAAACTTTATCAAAAGATTAAGCTACGTCAAGGAAGATAGTTGAGCAGATTAGCTTTTCTTCTAGTGCCTTTTCTATTATCTCTGTTATCGGATGGACTTAGTCAGGTGGAGTGCTTACATCTAAAGCCAAAATGATGATTTGGGATTAGATTACTGTTCTCTATTGTAATCTTAAGTCGTTATGGCTTAATACAAAATGAATCTAGTTCTTTTCACATTTTTATAGTAAAATTTAATTTCTTTAAATACGAGAATGCAAAAAAATTAAAACCATAAATTAAGAAGAGCCTAATTTTGCGTTTTTTAGCATAATATGGATTATGGGATGAGAATTGTGCATATTGTAAAAAATCAAATTAGATACTGATGAAAACTAGATACTTGTAATGTGACAGAATACATGTTAAGGTCATTGCTCATCGTCAAAGGTGACGCTAAACGTCAATTAAATTTATCACTTCATTAAATGCTGTGAGGAACAGATAAGAGTCGAAATTAACGACAATTACTAATTGTCTCTTGATCTAAGAACAAAGAACTATATTAAAAACTCAAAGGGATATATTTTATATATTTTTTTATATTTATCTCATATGAAACGCCCCCCCGTAACTCCTGTAATCCGCAGGGAAATTTTACAGGAAAACAATAAAATGAACTTCGATTTCTCTAATACGAATTATGAATATACTTGGTTGTAAAATGTTAAGTTTCTAGCTTTAAAAAGTGTAGTAAGTGCAAATAATATATTAAAAATAAGTAAATGTCGAAAATTTCGGTAAGAACATTTTGCCGGTTATTTTTTCGAAATTGTCGTAACAGCGTGCCTTTACGGTACCAGCATTAATCAGCAGCAAGAATTTAAAGTTGCGCGAAGATTTAAGCGAGTTTGTCCGAATATCCGCCGGTAATAGTCGCGCCTCAGATCTCTAATAATTATTTCAAACATGAGCCAATCATTTAATTACTAATATTTCTTTTTCTTTAAACAGTGGCGGCTGGTGAAATTTTAAAGTTGAATATCTCTGTTGCTACTTACGGGACCCATGAAAGTTCAGATTTTTTAATAGCCTACTAGGAATGCTTTGGCAAAAAAAAATTGTAATTTGCGAAAAAAAGTTGAATTTTTGCATCACAACCCCACCCCCCACCCCCCCGGGAAAAAATTAACACGTTTAGATATTTTATTAACATTATAAGGGCTTAACAACAAAACGGTGAAATCAAATAAGATTTTTGCTATGAAATGTGGGCACCTTGTGTAGCTACACATTTTCTTAATTTAGTGAGGCAAGCTCTTTGAACTTTAAAAAGCATCCCAGGGTTATTTTTAATTGCAGCGGAGTGAAACATAATTCTATCTAACAAGTGTTCTCTTGTCGTCACGGGGGTTAAATAAAAGAGACTTTTAAGATAATCCCACAGGAAAAAATCTAAAGTATTTAGGTCTGTGGAGCGAGGTGACAAAAAGTGCGGACCAACCCGATCTATCTACTGATTGGGAAACCGATTATCTAAATAGTTTCTAGGTTACTAAAATGTGGCGGAGCACCGTTGTGCATAAACCATCTATTGCTTTGCACTGTTAAAGGAACTTCTTCTTACAAATTATTTAAGTGATCTCAAAGGAAATCCAAATATTTCCCCCCATTTAATTGTCCATTGATAACATAAGGACCCATTAACTGGTTTCCAATAATATATCCAGATATTAAATTTATCAAAAATTGATTTTTATTTTTGGTTTGGATTATAACATGAGGGTTCTCCTCGGTCCAGTAGTGGAGATTATGGGAACTGATAATACAATCCCTAGAAAATCCGGATTCATCACTAAAAAGTATTCTGCTTACAAAAATATTATCTTCACGTTGCTTTTGCATAAACCAATTATTCTAGTCGGGCAGGATAATCATCAGGTGACATAGCATGAAATTTTTTACTATTCGTGTGCTTGTGAAAACATAAACCATACTGACTTTTATTACTGCGATAATTGTGAAAATAAGTTTATTTTATTTTAGAATTTCATTTTTATTTTCCTTTTTGTTTTTCTACAATAAATCTACTCACCGCTATTGTAAAGTCTACTTTTTTATCTGTAACTTCTAGTTTTCTAATTTATTTTAGGTTTGAGCAATATTTTACATTATAATCGCAGGTAAACCAAATACTATTATAAAAACCAAATTACACACCCTGGACCTAATTACACTCTAAAATTTCATGAACAATTTTTTCCTTTTTTTCGAAAAAAATAAATTTTTATTAGCTTTCTGGGTTACCATATCAATTACTTTGTTTTATTGGGTTTTCTGATACTAATCTACACAACCGAAATTACCTCCTGCGTAAATTATTACAATGTGACCTAAGGTGGTCCGAATTTCACGCCTTTCCCCTACTTCTATGAAGATTCGAGTTAATAGGACCACCTATTTTTTTTCTCCATACAAAGTTTGAACCCCTGTTTCACCCTCTTAGGGGTTGAATTTTGAAAAATCCCTTCTTAGTGAGTCTCTACATTATAAAATAAAACTATTGACCAAATTTCATATTTATAGCTGCAGCGGTTTCGGTTCGGCGATGATGAATCAGTCAGTCAGTCGGGAGGTATTTTATATAAATAGATGACAGGAAAAAAACTCATAAAACCGAACTGATCAACTGGGAAAATCTTAATTTAAACCAGTACTTAATCTTAAACCATTTTAGTGAATCTGAACCCAAATGTTTATTTATTTACATTACCTGCCCTACAGCTTTCACGAAAATGTTTTAAATATCCTGCGAAACAGGAAACAAACACGAAAAGTGTTTTATATTTACTACTTCTAAATTCAGTAAATTCATGATCATGAAAGAGATGGATTTTCATGATTTGTAGGTCACTTTATACGGTCACATGCCCTTGGCCAATTTACATGGAGTAAGTACAATCAGCAACTGCCTTCAGATTCAACACGAACAAAATTTTATTGGGTCGATCAATAATTAATAACTTAGATGATAACAAAAAAATTATTAGACACTAGCTATTGCCCGTGCTTTCGCTGGCGTACACAATACCGAATATATTAATTCTAAAAATGTTTTAATAGTGGCGAAAATTTGTTCAAAATAACCAATGAAAATGCTCTATCTCGGCCACCGGTTCATTTTAAAAAATAAAAATTCCCTGTCGTATTGTAGGTACACTAACATCCTTAAATCCTTTTGTTAAATTTTCAACTATTATAGAAATATAGAAAGTTGCTTATTAAGAGCCTATTTATTACTACTCCCAGGGCATATACACCGTGGGCCAAAAAGTAGCTCCCTCCTTGAAGCTTTTTTGTTTTACAACCGATTTTAATAAATTTTTAGTATATTAAGTACATGCTGGTGATAAAGTATAAAATTAGTTTTTAAATATTATAGAGCAAAACAAAAAATCAAGGTTTATTTAAAATAGCCCATTTGGACTCGTTGCAATTGACAGTACCACAAAAAATGGTTTGGTGCCTGGAACGTTAGAACTGACTTTGGCTTTATTTGGTGTGCTGATTCCAAATATGGAAACAGTTTTTCTCTATCAGCTATACTTTTTGAGATGCAGCGTCACTAACTTATAAACCCTTTTATTATTTAACTTAGTATTATAAACCATACGCGGGTGCGACGTTCCCAATTCTACGTTGTCCCTAAGTAGTGGAAATTTTGTACAATAGGGCTAGAAATAACGGAGACAGCCCTTAAATTCTATGTAAGACTAACTTTCGATCCTGTCCTGCAGTTAACAAGGAAGGGTCACGACTACTTATAGACCAGCCCCGGTATACATAGCGAAATATAGGAAGATGTCTGCGTTAATTCTCGACGATTACGAGATTTGATGAAGAATGTTCTAGCCCGAATATTCTAGACAACTACAGAACCATCGAAGTGTGTATACAGGATTTTATAAAATTCACTACATATATCTGAATGGGTGACACCTGGGGAGTCGTAGTCTACAGACATACCCAATACTTTTTCCCCCAAATCACACACTTTTTTATTTTAAAAAATGCCTAAATACCGGCCGTTATCCGACGCTTCTAAAGAACCCGACGTCATAGGCTCTAATATTATAAAGAAAAAACAAATGATCCAGCCGGGGCATTGCCAAATTTAAATACTATCATGACATCTCATTTTTTTATCAGTTTTAGTGAAAACCGAAAATAATCCAAAGTATTTTTAATTCCACAGACGCATTTTACCAAAAATGTGTATTTTAATTTAATATCACTTGTGAAATTAGGTTGACATTGTAAGCAGAATGAAATAGAAAATGTTATACGGTAACACAAAGACACAAACAATTATTATGTCTTACCTGTTATGTTAATGAGATGAGCATTATTCCTACTAGCTTAAACTTTCTGACTTTAATAAATGGTTAGAGATTAGAACGCAGACACCATCCCGCCGAGCCTCTCATAATTCTCTAATACATTCAGACGGTAGTCGCAACTATGGTTTTACACAATTTCCTATCACACTAATCGAGCACAACTACACAGTACTATAAAATTATAACCAAATTCTTTGATTACAGAAGGAAATTTCGTCAAAAAAACATTATTCTGTTTAAATATATAATATGCCAAGCCGAAGGGTTGTTAACCTTTTCATTCTGCTACTGCTACTCCGGCCCCTACCTGATAGGTCCGCCACCGTGCCTCCGACCTTCCTGATTGGTCCGCCGTCAGCTGTTGAGGCGACAGGCAAGAGAAGTTGTGTGATCCAAATATGAATGCATATTGATGAGTTTAATAATGCTGTGCAAATTTTTGCTTTCTGTTTCTTAAATTGTGAAAGAAACAGTAAGGCCTTTTAACTTTAACAAATAATATCGTACGCGCTTAGTGAAGTGCATTATAAATTAGTAAAACACTAATACCTGGGTTTTTAGTTGAGATATTTATTTGTTGGTTTAAACAGCTGTTCTCTGGACTGTTTTATATGTATTATAACTTTTGAAATTGAGAATTTTGGAAGAGTTAGTAGGATTTATTTCTTTAAAGGTAATGTAATAAAAATATTATTTCTTCAAACTTGTTACGTAGAAATATTGTTAAGAGACCTGGCAACACAACAACCTAGCTCACTGTTTTTTTGTTCTTTATATGGCCATGTGTTTTATTATCAGTGGTGCGCAGCAATTAAATTTTTTTCCTAGCTTATTATCGCGAAGCGCCATTTATGACTATTTTTCCCCAATCTGAATTCATATCAGGATTTACCGGTTTCAATATATGCAGTGAATTCTATAACACCCTGTATAAGCAGAGATGTCATCAGAGATACCAGACTTTCAAAAGAAGCTTCTGAATTATTGGCTTCTAGGTTGAATGGTAAGAATTTACTCGTTCGTGGAACAAAAATCACATTCCACCGGACAAGGGAAAACGATTTGCTACCCTTCTTCTCTCAGGAAAACAATGTTGTATTTCGCCAAGATGTTAGAGGACTCCTGATAAAAATGGGCCTCCCTGAATATTTTCCATATGATTGGCGCCTCTTTACTAATAGCTCTAGGCGGGGGTTTAAATGTGTCCTTTTACACAATGGCAATAAATATGGCTCAATACCAACTGCTCACTCGACCAAAATGGAAGAATATGATACCATAATGGGTAAATAAATTTATTTAAATACTTCTCAAATACTTATCTCAAAAAATACATTTCTTTACTGGCGTCAGTCAAGTTGTTACCTTGGAATTATTGATAATAGCTTGGGGAAATTCTTGCCAACATTCTAATATATTTGTGGGATCGAAAAACGGATTCATAAGTGAAACTTTAAAATCTCAAATACTTTCTTTTTGCAATACTTTTACCTAAACCTAAAATCACTGGAAAATTGATACATTTGGAAAAACTGGAAATTTCGATTTTTGACCCAAATATTTCACGGTTTTTAATTTTTTGTGGGGTCAAAATGGTTCAAATTAAAATCCCATATACGTCCTCGGAAAGAGCTCGGAGAGATCCGTATTTTTTAGTTTCTTCATTCTTTAAAGAAAGGGAGCAATCGCCGATTGAATTTCGATTGTTTTGACTTTTTTTGCCCTCGACATCGGTACATTTGAATCCCTCTGTATTTTTTCCTATCTAATTTTTTCCCAATTTTTCAACACTATCTTATAAACGGATAATCATACTTTAAAATGAATACCGAAAGGGTGATTCAGGAGCATATTTAAGGGGTAAAAACCGAATTTTCTTGATTTTTCCGACAAATCCTATTTTTAACCGACATTATTCCACACTACTTTCCTTATTTAGTGATTCTTTTTGGATTTATTTTATCCGTTAATTATCTAAGAATACCTCCAACTAATTTAAATCGCTTATTTTTTCGTTAAAGTTATAAATAAGTTTATTTGCATCGGGGATATGCAAAATTTGAAAATTTTTTAATTTTCGAAGATTGCCATGAAGATAAAGAATTGCAGTTTATTTACTCGACTGGAAAGTATTAAGGTATGATGTCTCAAAATTTCGCAAAAAAGGCCAGTTTTTGTTGCAAAATTAAAAGGTTCCTGGACCGATTTCGGCTTGAAATATACATGAATAAGATTTTAGGAAACTTCTAGTTTAAGTGCAGGGATATTTAATTCGATGAGTTAGGCATTAAATGCAATTTTTTATTGATTTTTCGATGAACCTACAACACTGGAATTCGTCATGTACTTTGGATAGCAGCAACCGCTGGTAGAGAATATAAAAAAATATATTTTAGATTTATTTGGGTTAAAATAAATTTTGGAAGAACGAATGACAGTTTATTTAAAATATCATAGACAAGCGACTGTCAATTTACGTTTAACACTAGTAAAAAATGTCTCTTAACATTAGAATGCCACGTTAAAAAGCCTACTTTGAATAGTATTTGTAGAAAAAGATTTTTTCCTTTAAAAATGACAAATTTTTGACAGCAAAAATTAAAAAAAAAACAAAAGATTCACTATCGCTAGGACCAGTCTAATTCAACAATTAAGGTTTCAAGCTAACACTAGTGTAGGAATAACTAAGTTTGGTACTTAGTGGCGTAACGCAAAATCGTAACCCCCTCCCCCAAAATCAAGTCTGCGCCCAGGTGCGAATGGGCCCCTGCCCTATCTATCGTTGGGCCCCTGAAACGGCTAGGCCCTTCCGCGGTGCGGCGTCTGCGGGGGTGTACGTTACGCCACTGTTTGTACTATGAATTTGTTTATGAATCTTTTTTCACATTTATAAAGAATATGATATTTTAGGTACGTACAATAATAGTACGAATAGATCTATGTAAGCAACAAGTTCCAAGATAAAACAATCACTGAGTTTTTGCAACCAGCACTGCAACAAGTAAATTTTAAAGAATACAAAAAGGTTGTAACTCATTATTATCATAGACTAACTGATAAAACCTAGACGAACACTGCCGTGCAACGAAAAGCGGATTTTATTTCTCCCTTGAGACATTTGGTGGGTTTACTGGTTTATGGTTTAAAAGTTTGTTTATCTACCATTATATAAATATGTATACTATGTATATACATGTATATATGTATAATGGTGGACAAACAAACTTTTAAACCATAAACCAGTAAACCCACCAAATGTCTCGAGGAAGACTGACTTTTCGGCGTATTCGAGTGTCTCTCTATATTCTTTATAGTCTCTGCTATTATCTAAAAATATAATAAATACAAAAAACGCTGCCAATAGAGCTTTTAAAAATGCGCCTTCGCCATCGGGCCAGGGAACAGTGGCCAGTTGTAACGGAAAGCGAGCGACCAAAGCACATTAAAAATAGCATTGTGACAGGTGATTCTTGACTTAGGACTATTTTTATATTTACATTTTGAAGTTTTTAAAATTTATGCGGTAAAAAGGTAAACTCACAAGTACAGACAACGGATTGACCACACTAATTTTGCAAAATTAGCGTTAATTTTTGGTGCTTTATAACTAAAATTGTTTTATCTTCAATTTTTGGTAAAACTTTGACAATAATGATAAAATCAAAAACTTTCACTCAAGGAATGTACAGGGATAGCCAAATAAAAGTGAACAGGCCTTATAACTTTTTTATTTTTAAAGTACAGTCAGTCAAGTAAGAGCGTGGTCGGGTTAATTTAGAAAAAAATTTATTTGGTGAAACTTTCATATTTATAAATACATTGTACACATTACAAACGATGATGCAATTCGGTTAATATGGTGTCCAGTCACCATCGGCGTCGATCATTGCCTGACATCTCCGAGGCATGCTTCTACTAATTTGACGGCGTATTCTAGTGGCAACGATCTCCAGATCCGACGAATTTCGCAAGATAGCTGCTTCAAAGTGTGTGTGCGTCTTTCACGAAGTTTCTGTTTAATATATGCCCACACATCACCATATATGCCCACACATCACCATCTATCGATATTCTCATGCGCCCAAGCGAGTCGCTTTTTCACATGTTTTTCAGTCAACAGAGGCTTCTTCATTGTGTTGCGCCATTTCAGGTCATGAGTACAGAGATGGGTTCGGATAGTTTCGTAGGATATATCTAAACCTTTTGCCTTTAATTTTGCTTGTCCTTGCCGCAGTGTTAAACCAGGATTCCGCGAAAACAGATTCACTATTCTTTTTTCATCTTTTTTGTCCACTTTTCCTATCGAGCCACGTTCTGGTAAATCAGCGACATTTTTAGCCACTTTATATCTCTGTACCCACTTCTGTACAAATGCCTTCGACTTTCTCATATATTTAGCAGCCGCTGATTGCGACATTTTGGGACCTTTCGGGTGGGTGCAAAGGAACACAGCCTCGTAGCGCGACGCGTATTTAGCACTCATGGCGCTTAACGTGATTCTCTTTCAAAAGATCAACGACAACTGAATCTTTGTTGACAATGCATCAAGGACAAAGCTCCCCTCTATCGGCTCGCAAAGGAATTAGAGCGAAATCTTTCATTACCTGTCGGTAATGACGACCACGCTCTTACTTGACTGCCTGTATATCTCCTTTCTTTTTGATCGGCACTAAGCTTTTGAACTGGCATAATTTTATATGGTCTATACTTAAAATACTTTAACGTTCTTTGAACTGTTCCATAAGTCAACATTTTATCTCTTCGTTCTTATCTGAGATACCGCACACAATCGGGAAATGATTTTTTTTAGATTCTCTTGAAAATATAACAAAATCGCTAGGTACCTTTCTTCATTTCTTTCTCTTCTTCTTTTTCCATTGCACAGAATTCACTTTCTCCTAGGTGTCTATTTGTTTTTATTATGGTGTTTAATGATGGAGTTCTTTGTCCCTCTTCAATACTTTCTTAATATTGTCTTTGAGCCGATCTAACATTATTGTTATTTTTTAAATATAAATTTAACATTTCGGATCGCTCATTAATAGAATAACTCATTTGAATACAAATAATTATAAATTCACGGTGACTAAAGTATTATTGTCAACCTTGACATTACTTTGACTTACCTACGAAGAAAATTTAAAAAGGTAGCAGATATTTCGTTCGCAACCTAGATAGTTACGTTTAAAGTATATTTATGCGAAATAATTTTTAATTTGAAATACATATATTTCAAAAACGATTGAAAAAACGCATCGGTATGTTATACAAAATATGTCTAGAACTTCTCCTAGAATCCAAAAATATGATAAAAATTATACCAAGCCAATTTAAAATAAGCGAGAAAATCGATATTTTATACTATATTTTTTTTATTCGATGCTCAATTGTTTTTCTGATAAGATACATATTTGAATGATCCATACAAATCCCCAAAACTTTCATATTCAACATTTATCCTATCTTAAAAATAAAAAAGTTATAAGGCCTGTTCATTTTATTTGAATATCCCTGTACACTTACGTAGTTTTTTACGTAGATTAGAATTTTATCAAAACCAACCTGAACAAAAGTACAACATCCCATTTAAAATTCCAAAGTTCCGCCCCTCAAAATAGAGAGAGGGGAAAATAACCCCCCCACCCCCAAAACTCACTATTAACTCACCAAAATTCATGAAAATATTTTAAAGGAGATATCGCCTTGTAACACTTTAAAAAACTCACCCTGTATATTTAACATTTAACTTGTCATTTTCTTTTATAAATTTGCAAAAACAAAATTATTAATACAAAACCTATTGTTTTGTTTTTACACCCGTAAAAAATCTTGACTGTCAATTAGATCAGTCTGAATCCCGGAATAACCTTTTTGTTCTTACAATATGAACTGCGCTTCAATAACACCTTAAAAAGTTTTCTGCAATGGAAATAATATCTCTAAAATAGCTTAAAACACATTAAAAAGACTTAAAATGTGATGACTTATGCCTTCCCCGAAACGGACATCAGATTATGCTGATACATCTTTTTTTTTATTTACACATTTAGTGAAAAAACATTACACATTTAGTGAGAAAAGATAAAATATGTAATTCATAAATGTTTTGTTGGGGAAACCCAACCGTTCGGATAATTCTATAACTCTATTTGTATTCTAAATAATCCCCTTCAATAAACAAGCTCCAACTTGTCTCCTTTGTAAATTTAACTTGCATAAAAATACGCAGTTATCGGTAAAACACAAAGACCATGTCGGCTAAAAGACCCAACGAAGATCTCTCTTTTAATTTAGTTCCTCTAAAACACCGGCACCACGTTGTCGGCAAACTTCAAAGGCTTAGTTTCCTTTGAATAAGATTTCCTATCTTTTAGTTTTATTGCCTTAACGTTCTAAAACTAATGTATAAAAAGTCAGCAAATATGGCTACAGACTTTAAACCCCCCGTCCTTCACTTCGTTGTACCGAAGTATCCGGTCAACCCTTTCACCAATAAGAGAACATCTGCTTAAAAATGATTCGTAAGCGTCATACCAAAGTAACCTGCAATTGGCCGGAACTCGTGGAGAATATTGTCCGAAGGGTGGTCCGTGTCAGTTCAACTTGGTTCCCGTCGGGAACAGAGTATCAGTCGACAATATACCACATCGAGAGTCCTGCATTACAGTTCAGTAATTCACACAATTTCGGTGTGTAACAGTGCGGGAAAAACTCCCCCCTTTTCTCAGGCATAGTCCTGTATTACAGTTCAGTAATTCACACAATTTCGGTGTGTAACAGTGCGGAAAAACGCCCCCTTTTCTCAGGCATAGTCCTGTATTACAGTTCAGGAAATACAAAAGTCGGTATAAATGTACACCAAATAAATATACAACAATAACATCTCGTAATATCAGAACATGAAGAATACACGTCACTTCTTTTACTAGTGTCAAAACCAGTAGTTGCATATACCTTCAACCAGGAAATAAATAAATACAAAGTAGTTAGTGAAATAGAAGTCTTTTACTTCCAACAAGTCGCAACTGCCAGAGATTGCGCACCAAATGAAAAATGAACCAGCAACCTACGGAAATAGGTTACAGTAAGGTGGAGGTAGGGTTTTGTTAGAGCCTTAACCATCCATGTTTGAAAGTAGTATCAGCTGATAATTGGGTTAGTTAGATCATACTTTCGAAGTAGATCCGATCAGATGGAAGTAGTTAAAAACGGAATCTGTATCCACTTCCACAACGGATCGACGAATCCGTATTTCAATTCTTTAAAATTAAATAGGGGAAGAGCATAAATAGAAAGAGAAATAACATATTCTTCTTAAATTTTAAAGGGACTGAAAATTTGTAGCTAAAGTTAATAATTGTTCTATTCTTGCACTTGTCAATTTAAATAGTTAATTGTCAAATAAGATCTGTTTTAGCAATCGGACCGACCAACTTATTGTCCGAAAGATTTAAATTATTAATGAATTTTTTGGCTTATAAAAACTATTGATCTAAACTTTTACATTATTACGATTAATGCTTTTATAATTTCTTGAAATGGAACAGTTCGAGTTATTTCATTTATTTTGAATACCACTGTTTTTAGTTATTTTTATTGGAAAATAATATTTTTTACGTTACCACAACATTATGTTGGATAAGTTAATTTATTACTAGATAGCAATAAAATTCCTACAAATTTCTAATATTTTTAGAATATAATTACCATATGACGGCAGCAACTACCTATATACAGCCCACTGACCTTCAACAAGAGGATAAGGAGCCGTTTATTCATAACTAGCTTCATGGGTGCCCATAGGAGGGGGGGGGGGGCAGTTCCGAACACCCTGTATTTTTAAAAGTCCTAAATACAACCATGTACCATGTTTCCCGAAAACGAAACACCGGATTAAAAAAATTAAAACGACATATTAAATCTCATTAAAAGTTGCAACGGAAATGTGTCAGTTTTACAATAGGTTTAATGATAGGTCAAGAAGAAAATAAAAACCAAAACCCAAAAACTATCGTTTATCACACTGTATACCTGAAAGAAAGCAAAGTTGGTAGATAACTTTTTCTTATTTTTTCAGGCCTCTGATCTTGATACCTCACTAAACAAATTTTAGAGCCAAGTGTCCACCATTTTGCTTTTATTTATTGAAGTAAGTTACTCGTAGAACTAAAAAAAATGAGTGAAGTAAACACCAAATCTGGCAAGCGAACAAGGAAGATAATAGGGTTACACGCTTGACCGCTTATCGAGACCTGCGGAACATCTTTATTACATCACAACATACCTAGTTAAAATTGTGATTATACGGAGCTCATTTTGACCAGAGACTAAAGTGTCCAAAGTTTGTATAAATTTGATGGATATTTCGTAAGTATTCACAATAATAATTGTCATCTGCATAGTTTAAAAAGGTCTAAACTCGACTGTTCATGCTACTATGCTACTTTCTACTCCACAAACCTAACATAACCATACCATCCAGAAGGCAACAGAGAGAAATTAGTACTATGTTACTCTGTACTCTACAATTCTAACATAACCATACCATACCAGAAAGCAACACAGAGAAATGGAATGGAAAAAGACAGATAAAACTTATTAAAAATCTATTAAACATATTAGCGTTAGAACTAGGGCATCATCACTTCTTGGGTAAATTTGGTGCTGATTCTACTGAAGGCAAGCTACTCTTAACATTTTCCCATTCAGTTTAATGGGTTAAGAAACCGCCAAAATAATTATTGTTTACCCTTGAACAGTGCTTACCGGTAAGTGTCTCACCATGTATCGACTGCTCTAATTACTTTTTCAGCTCAAAGTAAATAAAATATATCCAATCCACAGCATAGTAATCCGCAGGATATTCCCCAAGAAGCACAGAAATTGTTGGTAAGTTGAGGTAAGAACTAAAACCGTAGGTATGTTGCTATTTTTCTTTTATTTCAAAGTGCTAAAACTTAACTGCTATTTGTATACCTCCAGGGCAAAAACATCTAATTTAACAATATTTTTGTTCAAACAAAAAATTAAGAAATGGTTTTTATCATTTCCAGACCATTCTTATTTTGCGTCTCTAAGAAACGCGCGATTCCTTAGAAAAACATTAATCTTTATAGAATTTTTAAGACCAACAAATTTTATACGTAATAATAATAAATAATTAATAAAGAGGTATTTTACGCCTCATATCTCTCATGGGAGCCGATTTTTAAATATTTATTTCAGTAAACAAGTATTACAAAGAAACAAATTTTTAGACTTTGAGAGCATGTAAGCAGTAGATAAGCCCTAAGATATAATTTAATGTAATTAATTTAAATTTGATTCGAGATAGCATCAAAACATGGGGTACTTATATTCAAGCTAGCCATATTCCTAACTTTGCTAAGATTTTGGTTAAATTTGAAAAAAATATCTTTTCCCGTTGATAATAATTTAAGATAACACCTCACGCATATGAATATCACGAGATATCTACAAATAACTAATTTTTTCAAATGGAAATAAATATATTATTTTTTACGGTGACTTTAGGGAAAAATGACGTATCTGTTAATGGTAAAATATATAAAAAAAGATAGGTTACAGTCCTCATCACTTAATAAAATATCGCACAAGCCACGCTGAACAACAACTAATCTAAATTCTTTACTAAATATTTTTATACTGGAATTTTTCAATTAATTGCTCTTTAACTATGTACGGAGACAGAGAAAAAATAAACTGTCATAGCAATCAAAAATTATTACCCATAAACGTGAAATATTAACTGCATAACCTACTAATATCTATCATTAATTCTTTCTTCTAATTTTTGACTTTTCTATCGCTAATTTATTACCATATTTTTAATTTAATTGCATTTCGCTTTACCAAATCCACGCTGAATAACAACTAAACTAAATTATTTGCTAAATATTTCCATAGTGTAATTTTTTGCTAATTAATTGTTCTTCAAATATGTACGGAGATCGAGAAAAATAAACTGTTAGAAAAAAAAACGTCATAGCAATCAAAGATTATTACCTATAAATATGAAATATTATTAACTGCATAACCTGCTTTTTTATAATTTTTTCCAATTGCTAATTTATTACCATATTTTTAATTTAATTACACCCCGCGTTAGCAAAACCACGCTGAATAACAAGTAAACTAAATTCTTTACTAAATATCTTTATTCTTGAATTTTTTGCTAATTAACTGCTCCTCAAATATGTACGAGGACCGAGAAAAACTAAACTGTTAGAAAAAAAAGGCCATAGCAATCAAAGATTACTACCTATAAATATGAAATATTAACTCAATATCCTATAAATATATATCATTAAATTCTTTCTTATAATTTTTGGCTTTTCTATTGCTAATTTATTACCATATTTTTAATTTAATCACACTTCGCTTTAGCAAAGCTATGCTGAATAACAACTAAACTGAATTATTTACTAAATATCTTTATTCTTGATTTTTTTGCTAATTAACTGCTGCTCAAATATGTACGAAGACCGAGAAAAACTAAGCTGTTAGAAAAAAATGCCATAGCAATCAAAGATTACTACCTATAAATATGAAATATTAACTCAATATCCCATAAATATATATCATTAAATTCGTTCTTATAATTTTTGGCTTTTCTATTGCTAATTTATTACCATATTTTTAATTTAATCGCGCTTCGCTTTAGCAAAGCTACGCTGAATATCAACTAAACTAAATTATTTACTAAATATCTTTATTCTTGAATTTTTTGCTAATTAACTGCTGCTCAAATATGTACGAAGACCGAGAAAAACTAAACTGTTAGAAAAAAATGCCATAGCACTCAAAGATTACTACCTATAAATATGAAATATTAACTCAATAACCTATAAATATATATCATTAAATTCTTTCTTATAATTTTTGGCTTTTCTATTGCTAATTTATTACCATATTATTTTTAATTTAATCGCGCTTCGCTTTAGCAAAGCTACGCTGAATAACAAGTAAACTAAATTCTTTACTAAATATCTTTATTCTTGAATTTTTTGCTAATTAACTGCTGCTCAAATATGTACGAAGACCGAGAAAAACTAAACTGTTAAAAAAAATGCCACAGTAATCAAAGACTACTGCCTATAAATATGAAATATTAACTGAATAACCTATAAATATATATCATTAAATTCTTTCTTAGAATTTTTGACTTTTCTATTGCTAATTTATTACCATATTATTTTTAAATTAATCGCACTTCCCTTTAGCAAAGCTACGCTGAATAACCACTAAACTAAATTCTTTACTAAATATCTTTATTCTGGAATTTTTTGGCTAATTTAGTGCTCTTCAAATATATATGGAGACCGAGAAAAAATAAATTGTTAGAAAAAAACGTCATAGCAATTAAAGTAATAAAAAATAAACCATTAAAAATTACAAAAAAACCAAAGTACAGTATTAAAGTGGCAATAGCGTATTTTGCGCGTAACAGTTTGAAACCGACGCCGCGCCGGCGCATCATGCTTAAAATGAGTGATCTGGTTTAATTTTGGTCTACTCGAGTTCTAATTTCAACAAGAGTCTCTGTCCTATCTCTTCCCGATTGTTTGTTGGAATTTCTGCAACCTTTAGCCACCTTCCAAGGATGTCCCAGAGGTGTTGGATAGTATTTAAGGCTGGGCATCTTGCAGGCTACACCAGAACATTTATATCCAGTCGCTCAGATTGTTTTGGACTGTATGAGCAACGTGGTCTTTCATTATCGTTTGTTGTTATTCTTCAAAGTGAAGTAAGTAAACATATCACTGTATAAAGCTCTGCAGCTCGCTAGCAATAACACAAAGTACATAATAAATTATATAAGCGAAAAGCAAGTTTGAAGAAAAGTGTGCTGAAATACTGAATATGAAAGTAAATTGCTATGTCACTACTTAATTTGTTAAACTACCAGCAAAACAATAGAATTAGAATAATAATCAATTTTCGTGACTTTCTTTCTTTAAATTATATTTTGTTTTGATTCCTTTATATGTAGAGAAGCTATGCTATCACGTCGTCAAATAGATACCTATATATTAATTTTTACATGTACTCGCCTCGCCGGTAAACATTTTTGATGCAGTTTTTTAATATTATTTTTACTTTCGAAAAATATGCTAAAATAGATTAGCACTTCATGAAGATAAAAATAAAAATGAAATATTATATTATGGTACTGATTCAAAATAATAATCTTTAGAAAAAACTAAGCAAAATAGGTTTTATAATTGATTAAAAATAACGTAAAGACGCCGATATGGATATCGTTTGCGAACAATGCTTGGTTATATTTTGCCAAACGCTCGGAGGATATCAAAATGTTCTTTGTGACCAAGAGGTAAAAAATCTGCAAAAATCTTTTCACAGAACATACCTAGTAAAATGAAGGGAAGACTAAAAGTAATGTCTATGTTCTATTTTCTAATCAACGCTAACCTTTTGCAGATCAGCTTCTTAAAATGTTTATAAAATGCTATGTCAGTGTGGTAAATTTTATATAGGTGAAACATCGGGACTAGTTAGTGTTTCTGTTAGGGGTAAAGAACATTAGGGTTTTATAAGGCATCGTGAATTTTTAAAAGTAAATTATGTGAGCACGTTTGGGAAACAGGTCAAAGGAGAGAGTGAAATAATTCTAAAATTTTATGGAATAGTATATTTCATTACCAGTCCGGAAAAAAGGATTTTTCTGTGCGCGCTTGACAAATTCTCGTGTGAGGCGCAGCCGAACACGGGAAGTCAAGCAAGCACGGAAAATCCATTTCTGGACGTGTAATGAACGATATTTTTTATTATACTTCTTTGAAAACGATAACATAAAACAAAATATAACATAAAAAAATACATACATACAAAATAAACTTGGAATATTTTTATTTTCACAACTGTTATCGGAATTTAAAAAAAAAAACTACTAGAGTAATTAAAAATTAACTATTAATAATGAAAGATGCCACTTTTTCAGGTTGAGAGAACATTTTATTAGAATGAATTTAATTGACAGAAAATTAACAACGCTGACAATATGGTCTTTGGCAGGTATGATGCGTTTTCATGGTAACTTTCAAATCATTTAAAAGGTGATTTAAATTTGTCTATGTCAGATAAGATTGACAAAACGTCAAAAAATATTTCAGAAATTCATCTAAATATTCAAATATTTACGAAATAAAATACAAAATAGGTACATATTAAATATCAGATAGCATATAGACTTTCTTGAGTTTAGTTTATTTTCCTATACCTATATTTCTATTTTAAAGCCAAAAAATAGTCGGTATCTTCATTCAGCACACTGAAAGAACTGGAGACCAGGAAAATTTTTTCCGTGCGCTCTTTCCGTGCGCTAGCCCGAAAAAGCCCATCTTACATTATTACTAAAACAGATGAAAATAAGGTGTTTTCAAGGAAGTATAATAAAAAAAAGGTTTCTCCATAGACTTTAAAAATGCCAATGGCTTTCTCTAATGGGCCCAATTTAATTAAAATGGCCAGAATCATTCTAAATGGCGATACATGTTTTTCTAATTTTCCTGTAGATATCTACGGAATTTGGCTACCAATACTCAGACAGGAAGTTATTCAAAATAATTTTAATATTTAATAAATAGGTAGTATATATTTTTTGTCCCATGGTTATAGTCATTTCCGGCATTACCTGGAGACTTGTCATTTTGACTCATAGACTTTAATGTCAATGTTTTGACTAATGTCAAGCTTCTGGAACAAAGGAACAAAAACTGTTATCAAGAGAAAAAAATTTGGAAAATACCGAAGAGTTCAGGCAGAAATTTTATCCTATTTTACTATTTTTGTAATAAAATTATCGGGTTCATTTTTCCAATTTAGTTTAGTTCAAATTTATTAGAATCTTTAATAATGAGACTAGGGATTAGATTTTGAAACATCGGAAAATTGTATGGATCAGATGAGGTTTCAGGCAGAATTTACAGTGTCCGAAAAGTCTTGGCATGGACAAATATCTTTGCTATTAGTAAAGATAGTAACACCAAATTTTAGGTGTATCTTACTGGTTAATAAATCTACTTCTTTTGCGTGATTTAACTTTTTCGACCCCCTTGAAGGGTGTTCCTAGGGAGTTGAGGTCAAATTTTTTTATGTAACCCTATGCCATGTTGTACCCCAAGTCTTTAAAAAAGAAATATTTTACTGCAAACCCGAGGTCCGTATTTTAATTTGTTTTTAAATGGCAAGTCTTTAAAAATTAAAAATCGTGAAAAGGAAATTGAAAATTTAAATACCTTTATTTATCTTATTACTTTAAAAGTTGTTCAACATGACCACCATGACCTTCTTGGCAGTAATTAACCGATTTAGGAACTCACTTCTCACATTTTCGAGAATGGCAGGTGTTACTTCTTGGCGGAGTTCCAAAATCAACTTTATTACTTCCAAGAAGTTCACGGTGATCACTTTGAACAACTTTTGAAGTAATAAGAGACACAAAGGTACTTACATTTTTAATTTTTTTTACGATTTTTAATTTTCATACGCTTAAAACTAATTAAGATACCTCGGGTCTACGGTAATTTTTTTTGAAGACCTTTAAAACAAGGTAACGTTTATAAGAAGTCAGCTGAGACAACATAAAAACTAAATCTGGGCTAACAGTCGGCAGTTTTTTGCGAAGCAAGGGCGGCGTGATAGAAATTTTTGACGTGTACGGGGACATGTCAATAAAAATTTTGGTATTTATTTCAATGCTTGATGCAGTAAATTGATCATATCATACCCCAATTTTTACGTTGTCTCAACTGACATTGTATAGAGTTTACCACACGGCATAGGGCTGCATTAAAAAGATTTAACCTCAACTCCCTAGCGTCACCCCTCAAGGGGGCTGAAAAAGTTAAATAACATTAAAAAGTAGATTTATTAACCAATAAGGTACACCTAAAATTTGGTGTCTCTATCTTTACTAATAGCAAAGATATTTGCCCATACAAAGACTTTTCGGATACCCCGTATACTACATTAGTGATAGATTAGGGTCAGGCATCTTTTGTATAATTAAAAGTCTCTAACAGTGCACAAAAAATTCCCTTTTCAGGATTTGTTTTATATCCGTACTTCTACAGTAGAGAGGCGTAACACACAATTATTATTAATAGATCTTTTCATTTTGAAGTTAAGTCTAATAAAATTCGAATTACTATTTCGTCTAAAAAAATATTTAGAACTTTTTTATATTTTCCACCCTGTATAAAAATTGAAAAGGTCATTTTCACGGGTAATTCTCAGCTTTGTATAAAATATCACTTCTTTCAAGCTAATGTTCTAGACTTAAAGCAAAATTAAACGGATTTTTAAATTTATTTACAATATTTTGAATTAAAGCAACAATAAAAACTACTATTTAACATTGCATATTCTGTATCAAACCATACCTTTCTTAAATAAAGGCTAGGTTCCTACTTATGCAAAATACAACCAGTGAAAGTCATAAATATCAAGTTGGTTTTCTTAGGTTTCTCACTTAAAAATTGTCTGGCAACTTTAAAATAACAAACAACTAACTTTATATACATTATACTTATTTGAGCACCTGCAATCTGTAACTCTTACCCGGCGCGGCCCGTGAGTTTTTTTACAGGTGGGTCAAAATTTTGTGGGCAACTAGTGATATCAACGCAACAAGCAAAATACACTTTTTTAATTAAGAAAGGTTTTTTAATAATGTGCCAAGAAATTATTTACCTACAAATAAACACTGCAAAAATCATAAAATAGGTACTGCAGAATATTGAACATTACTACTCTTGATGTTTATGACTTGTAGTATCACTTTTCTGTTTATGGCTTTTTTCATGTGTTTTAATACTCTAAATTAGTAGATTTTACCGGCTTTCGTTATGATAAGTTTAGCTTCTCCTCAATAGATGTCGCGCCTTGTACTAAAAGCCCAGAATATAAACAGAAAAAAATTCTGAACTAAAAGCAAAAGTATGATTATTCGTAAAATAAAATTAGGAACGCTGCCGAAACTCCGTTTTCTTTAACAAATACAATGCTGGCGACTAGACATAGCAATACGATATTTGTCTACGCACGTGCAGGCTGTAAGCTGTAGTAAATATGAGATTGCCAACAATTTTAAAAATATTTTATCGAGGAAGAACTTGTTGCCAATACACCTTTTAGAGCCGATCTAATTTTTTAAATAACAAAAAATTTAAAAAAAGTTCTTGCTCCAACACAGATTCGAACCCGCGAGCGTCGGATTATCTCGCTGCGATTGTACCCCTTGGACTACGCTGGTTATGTAAGAAAATCGGTCCGATACCGTCGAATTTGATGCCTAGCCCTGGCCTGACAGAAATCGTATTTATAATTTTTTATGTTTAACCATTAATTAATATTATTAATACGATACAAATACAATGCGCATATTAGGTACCTAATTAGTTTTTCTTTTTCCGAACCAAATGTTTTGAAATAATATATTTTAGGGGGCGGTTTGAGAGTATTTCCATAGTGGGAGTGGCCAGATATTATTGATGGGCCGTCGACCAATTGTGTCTCTTTTTAACTTCCTAAAGCGCGTATGTCTTTTTCTCTCTTGCTTTTAATGAATTTATATCGTCCATATAAACCTATAAGATCAATTTACAATATGACCCAGCCCGGAACAAGCTTGGATATCCTTTGACGATGGCTTGACTTGATTCTTTCTTGGGGAGTTTTCGCATGGAACTTTGAAACAAAAGATTCTTTTTTGGTTTTAAAAAATTAAAAAATAAATTATTAGGTAGATCACTGAAAATTTCAGGTGGGTCATTGACCAAATGACCTTATGGGCGGGCCGCGCCTGACTCTTACACACCGCAAGGATCACCGGACGAACTGTGACATGATCTGGAACTGCATCCACTCATGGCTTCCCCATGGCGTGCACTTAATTGTATTTTTGTATTTTGTGCTTTGTGTATTTTTGTACTTTGTACTTCTATACTCGTTATGTACGCTATTGTGAATTGTTATGTATTTTGAAAGTAAAGAGATTTTAAAAGTAGTGAATAACTAATATTTGTCTTATATGGATATTGACTCAATTAGAGAAAAAACGCAAAATGTAAGACGTCCATCCTCTATCTGGAGAACCAAAAGCGCCTTATTTATATCAGCGGTAAAAGCTTTAACAATATCTATTCAAACTACAATTTCTTTTTAGTTATAAAGCAACAAAAAACAGAAATTAACTTCGTTAAGGTGCTCGACATTTCATCACAAGTGTAACCGGTTTCAAGCCGAGGAAAAGCCTAATCTACGTGCAAAATGTCATTTTTTTGTCAAGCAGTTTTAAGTTCTCGCGCCGACCGACAGACCGATTAACAGACAGACTGACGGAAATGAGAAATCATGTTCTTCGTGATCTAGACGCAAACAATAATGTTTTAGCGAGGGAAGTAATAATCATTTCAAAATGTACAACACCCAGTGTGTGTAGCATTTCAAGTAATTGTTATTAAATCTATCTAAATTTTATGTCATTAGAAAGCTAAAACTCAACACTGGCCTTGTAAGAGGTTTTTGATTAAGATATTAATTTTTAAGAAAATAAATAATAAATATGACCTAGTTTATTTAATATTTCAAGAAAATTATTTATGTGCCAGTGAAAATCTTTACATGATGAAAACGAGAGATATACTGCTTTTTTTAGAAGAATAGAACATTGCTAATATCTCCTAAATATCTAAATTTTGAGAAGAAAGCTCGGTTTGCTAAGGTTTGTTCACACCACATGAACTGAATGTTGACGGTCCAAATCTTTACACGATGAAAACGTCAAATTCACTGAGTTTTTTTTAAATAATAGAACATTGCTAATATCTTTCAGATAATTAAATTTTGCTCAGGTTTGTTCAAGGCAATCTCACATGAACTGATTGTTGCCGGTCAAAATCTTTATACGACGAAAACGTCAGACTTACTAAGTTTTCGTCTGTAGAAAATGTTAAGCATAAGTCACTAAATTGTAACCACCTTTCTCATAAGAAAATAAATACCAGGGCTTCAGGAGACCACTGTCGGATGAAGCCGTTAGCGTAACTTGAACACTACAACCCTTACCCAGGGCTAACACCGGCCCCAGCCACAGCCTGGCTGCTTCCCTTTGGCAATTATGTATATAGTGTTATGTACTTATTGTCAAATTCTTTGTATATATACATACTTATATAATATATATATATATATATATATATATATATATATATATATATATATATATATATATATATATATATATATATATATATATATATATATGTATATATAAATTGTATTATATATAACTAGTTGTAAGAAAGTATTGTAAATTATTAATATGAAACAATAAAGTATGTTTGAAATAAATATCTTCCAGATAACTAAATTTTGCTCAGGTTTATTCATGGCAAGCTTACATGAACTGAATGGTGCCGGTCAAAATCTTTACAAGACGAAAATGTCAGATTTATTGAGTTTTTTTTTTAAATAATAGAACGTGGCCCAATATCTTAAAAATAACTAAATTTTGAGAAAAAAGCTCGGTTTACTCAGGTTTGTTCAGGGCAATCTTACATGTTGCCGATCAGAATCTTTACACGACGAAAACATCAGATGTACTGGGTTTGTAAAAATAATAGAACATTGCTAATATCCTCCAAATAAAACAAATTTTGAGAAAACAGCTCGGTTTGCAATCTTACCTACATTAACTGAATGTTATCGGTCGATGTCGACGAATAAACAGAGTTTCTTAAAAGAATACAACATTGTTAGTACGTTCCGAATAACAAAATTTTGAGAAGAAGGCTGGGTGTGCCAACTTTAGTTTTTCAATGTCAGCAGTATTAAATCTTGCATTAGGTATATTTTACCATACGATTTACGCGTAGACTAAGTTGGGATTCTGGAATTTTTAGCATAGTAACTAGGGGTGTCAATCCCGACTGGTTTTCTTAATCTCGGGATTTCCAAGATCCCGGGATAACTCCCGAAAAAATTTAAAGGGAATCAAATATTAAAATTTATTTATTAAGTTTAAACATACAAATGAACTAAAATGCACCTAAACGACTCTAAATACAAAAAATATATATGTATAAATTTATACTTCTTTAAAAAAATACCGCGAAAATATTAGGACGTCCAAAGTTTTGTCTTTCACGTACTTTGTTGCAGAAAACTCCTGCGGAAGAGAAACATCTCTCGGGTTCTATGCTCGTAAGCGTTTTTTGAAGATTACGTCCGCGACTGCCATTATTTGCAAATAAATCAATTTCTTGAGTAAGGACTGCGGACATCCGAGCCTTATTACTGCTTTGTTTTTGTTATGGCTCTGAGCATTTTAGTAATGCTGTTTGCAGTTTGACGTTGAATGGTTCATTGTCTTCTGCTTTCAGAATTGCTGCAATGGGAATGTCACCTTCGTCGCTGATTTCTGTTTCATTTTCGTTGTCTGTGTCTAGCCTGATTAAGTTCTGCGTTGCTTAATCCATGTTCTTAATGTAGTTCCGTACTGAGTGGTGTTTTAATCTTGGATAATTCCTTTAACATGAACTTTAATGCCGCATCTGCTTTACATAAATCCATATCGCGACGGCAAAGGGCTTCAACTATAATTTTTATTGGTTGGAGAACTTTTACAACGCCTTTGAGAACCTCACTTTCTGAATCAAAAAATGGTGTTATGTTTAGATCAATAAGATCTTTTTTTTATGAAATTCTCCCTAATAGTGCAAAACGCTCGAGCATGTCAAATAAGCTGCTCCATCCTTGTTTTACAATATAATATACTTTTAGCTCTTTCCCATATACCTAATCATTTTTGATATATTCTTGTAGTAGGTATATCATTTTTAGTTGGCGATTTTCTAAATGTTTGAACTATTTGTCTAACTCTAGGCACCAATACACCGAGGTCATGATTATTGATAATGATTACTTCCAAAAAGTCACTTTTTCCAAACTTCCTTATCGATACCTTCAGTGTCTTCTATATTGCTGCCGGTGTCGCTAAACAACATTTCGAGATTAATCCCGAAAATATTAATCGATCCCGGGATTTTTGAGTCCGCTTTATACTCCGGGATCCCGGGGTCGACATCCCTAACAGTACCTACACAGTTTTTCACCAAATATTAAAATAAAGTGTTTTCTTTCGACGCTCGTCTCGCTAAATATGCTATTTGTTTGTGTTAGTATCATCCTAGTAATACAGTTAACGAAAGGCGCGCCGAATGCATAAATCTCATTTTGCTGTGGTGAAAAATTGTGTGCGGAGTATTTTCACGTATACCTAATATTTACTTTCTTTGGGTCTAGTACAGACCGTAAAAGGGTTCTTGGCGGTATTTTAGAGTTGTCTCTGATGGTCTATTAAGAAATCTGCGCCGAGCAACCTTAATTTCGCTTTGCGATTGCCGGATCCATAGAGCTGACTTACATACCGTTCTAATTTACATACCTAACTTCCATTTTATCAAAAATATTTTTTAGCTTCTAAGTTTACAACCGATTAAAATAAGTATTTTCACACGGACATCGGCGTATCAAATTTACTAAAATTTCTATAAAAATGTATTCTATGTAAACTGATATACACAAATATTTGGTGTAGAGAATTTTTTTCTTTAATAGGGCATTTCTCTACTAACTGGGCAACTCAGTGTCTCGCATGATTTTTATTACGAAACTTGTCAAAACCATTGCAATTTTCATATTAGATATAAATGTATAATGAATTATATGCGTGCATGTTACAAAATTTAAGAAAATATTTTTCTAATAATTATATTATTTATTCATTTTGGTTAGTCACCAATTCAAAAAACATGTTTCAGTCAATTATTTTAAATGCATGTAATTGTAAGTAAATTATTCAGTAATATTTTTTCATACAGTTGTAGTTCATGTATATAAAAACTTCATTTCTCAATCATAATATAGATTTTGAATTGTATAAAACTGAGCTACAATTTGTCCACAAATTTTGAGCACCGTCCCCTGGTTTAATTATAAAGTGCTACCATTATAATCTCTTTACTCCACCGTGCGATGATTTGAGTGAAATGGAACGTTACCGGTGTGAAGTTGGCTCCCTTAACGTTTGAGGACGCCATTTTGTTTAGTGTAGCGCGAACTATTCGAGCGGACACCCACGTAAAAACTAGTTCGAGCCACAGTCCTCTGGCGAGTCCCTTTTTATGTTTTATTTTTGCTGTTGAATTTATTACTTTTTCATTTTATTTCTTTAATGAACACTGAACTCTAGGAATGCCAATGAAGTCCAATACTTCAGTAATATTTACGATACCATGTGATTTCATTAGTTTTAACAGTCCCCTGGCAACAGTCCCCTGCTTTAAACAAATACAGGGGACTGTTTGCACGACCAGAGGACTGACTCTTATATTTTATTTTACAGTTTCATAGGCGTTTTAGGTGGGGGCTTGGGGGGCTAAGCCCCCCAAATCTCCAATTAGCCCCCCCAAATCCAACTGAAAAGCCTAACCGCCTATATATAAACCGGGGCTTAAGCCTCCCCAAAATAGAGGTCTAGAACCGCCTATGTACAGTTTACACTGTAGCGATGGGATATCTCGAATGAAAAATAATCGATCATTCGATTATTCAAATCACTCGAGATATCT
The DNA here is from genome assembly GCA_963971165.1 of Philopedon plagiatum. Taxonomy (NCBI): domain Eukaryota; kingdom Metazoa; phylum Arthropoda; class Insecta; order Coleoptera; family Curculionidae; genus Philopedon; species Philopedon plagiatum. The sequence goes on along the minus strand of OZ020192.1, from coordinate 19,985,191 downwards.
CGAGAAGCCAGCGCGATCATTCGAATGATTTAGCCGAGAGATTATAATATAATAATAATCGCCTTTCGCCGCTTCGAATGACGAGACTACGAGACGAAATACGAAATGATGCCGTCGCCGACTCTGCACTCGACGTTGCGTTACGATGCGATTGTCTCCGATGTGTTTTTCATTCGAATGATTATTTATTTCGAATGATCCTTCGATATCGATCGAGCATTATTTCATGTCTCGACAACGCATAGCATGTTTTTAATATTGTCTGGGTCTCGGATGATTTTTTCATTCGAATGATTGTTTATTTCGAATGATCCTTCGATATCGATCGAGCATTATTTCATCTCTGGACAACGCATAGTGTTATTGCATGTTTTTATGATATATACAGGGTGTTAGTAAAGTATGTGGCCAAACTTGAGGGTATTATTCCTTACTTAATTTTAAGACAAAACATAGGTCCTAAAAGACTTTGTTTTTAATACACAGGGTGTTGAATTTTTGTAAAAGGTTTTTCCTAAATAACTAGAGTATATTAGTATAAAGTTGAAATTTGGTGACAATTTTTAATGCATAAAGGGGAGTCATGCTAGTTGCCAAATTTGTTTAAAGAAGTGTTTTTGTTTTCATGGATCTCTTACTTTTTTGTTATTTTTAACAAATTATACTAATAAATAAGGTAATTATTTAGTTTAACGTAAACATCGAATTTTTTCATGAAATTTTGCACAGACCCTAATTTTGGGTCGTAGAACACGAATCCGAAGTCAGTTTTTGGCGGTCTCGTAAAAATTTTTTTAAAACTTTTAGGTTAGTTTTTCAATGAATTTCTTTAAATTTGTTGGCTGAGCAAAAAGGTGGTCAGGTTTGCTCAGTTTTGATTGATATAGATACCTATATATCTATATCAATCAAATCTGAGCAAACCTGACCACCTTTTTGCCCAGGTTGGGGGAGCAAAAAAAAAATTTTTTTTACGAGACCGCCAAAAACTGACTTCGGATTCGTGTTCTACGACCCAAAATTAGGGTCTGTGCAAAATTTCATGAAAAAATTCGCTGTTTACGTTAATCTAAATAATTACCATAAATAATGTTATGTATAACTTTACATTTTTTTGTTTTTATCGAAAACGGCCAATCCAATCAAAAAAAATTTAAGAGATGATTTTTGTGCAGTTTTATTTGCTATATTTTTTTGATTCGAATGATTATTTCGAATGATCATTCGATTATTAAAATCATTCGAGAGCTAATATTTCGATTATTTAATTCATTCGATTATTCCCAACACTAGTTTACAGATACAAAATGGCCCCTCGAAAAAAAAACTTACGGGAGTAGAGATATTTGAGAAAAAAGAGAAGCAGAACGACGCCGTTACGAACGAATAAAAAATGATCCAATAAAATAGCAAAAAATAAAGAATATTACTGCATATTGTTACTAGCCCTATGAACTAAAGTATTTGCTTTATTTTTAGCTTCATTTTAAATTACTTCATTGGATAATTCGAGCAATAAAATCTTTGAGACATTTTTTCAGTCAAAATGGCCCTGTTAGTAGGGAAATGCCCAACTTATTATTTAATAAGTAATAGCTGATCCATAAGCATTTTTCTTTGATATTGTAAATAATAGCTCCTTCTCTTTGCAGACAACAAAAGATATTTAATGAGTTAAAATTAATTATTCTTAACTGCACAAATGTAGTATAACAGTTGGCATATAAGTAGGTAAAGTTTGCTGATAACAGTGGAATTTTAAGTCATTAATGATTCATTAATATGTTCGATTGTCAAGCAGAATAATAATCACTGTGTTCAATGTTATGTTTTAATGGTATAAATACTCAACGGGGTCCTTCCTATAATATGAGACAAGAACAAACTGATAATATTCTGGTAACATACGTATATGAAATGTTAAATATTAATGTAGCATATTTTTGATTTTAAATTAAGTATATATTCGTCCGGCACGTCTTTACACTCTTTTGCCATTGTGTTTATAGCGTCCATAACTATCACTATTTTAATACTATTGTGGCCCAGTTATTTGCTATAAAACCCAACAACTTTCCAGTGTAGATACATAATATTTTCAATTCAAATAAACTAAAAACAGGTGCTGTTTTGTCAAAAAGGCCATCCGCAATTTGAGCATTCTGTTAAAAGACGTGTTTATAATGAAGGAAAAATCAAAGTAATTAAAAATTGTATGTTCCCGATTTTTAAACAATTATTAAAGTTTTGTTTACCGAAAAAAAAAAAAAAATGTTTCTCGAGCGGTTTAATCGTATTAAAAAAGGTTAATATAAAAGTTATAGGTACCTTCAAAATGAGCTATTGTACGTAAAGGTTTGTTTATTTTTAACGTTAAAAACCACAAAAGAAACGTAAAAAAACGCCCCTTTTAAACTAATTTATAATTTTGGGAAATTTAACATACGGCTTTGAAACTTTCTGAGAAAATGTGTCTTGGCATACTAAAGATGTGTGATGTGTGCCAAATTTCGCCAAAAATTCAAAAATACTTAAACGTTTCTACAGAAATCAAACAAAACAATAGCTATTTATGTAACCAGTTTGGAAATGCCTTACTTTGTTTAACGAGTGTAATGTTTGAGGGACGAGCGAAGCGAGATCCCTCAAAATTTTACGAATTAAACAAAATTGCAATAACTTGCCTAACGTGTTTCATAAAAGATTTTTTCTAATTTTGACAAAAATATGTAAATACAATTATTAATTTTAATTATTGCATTAAAACATCTAAGTAGGCATCAGAAGAAGACATTTTTATTTCATCTAGTAGGTACCTACCTAGTAGACAGTTGTCTGGCTTGTTATGATGTCGTTTTGGAGTTTTATTTGTAAAGAAATGTCGCGTCACAAATTAATTTTTTTCTTTTAAAAATATTGAAAATGTCCGATTCCGAGAACTCAAGTCAAAGAGTAACTCATTAACAAGAGGCGAAAGCTTTGTCGGTTTCTTTGATGTTTCATGTGCACAAATTCTGTGACCTAGAACGGTCTCGACACTACCTACTACACAGTAAAAAGGGTTATTTTAATGACAAATTTGTATCCGATTTCGATGTACACTGAAAAACATCTAATTTTATTAAACAGAAAGTACTAGATTTAATGAAAATGTACTAGATCTTCACAAAACAGACGAGGCATGCGCGTCTGATACACTGGCAAGAGGAGGTATAAAAAACAAATTTTTTTAAATATTTGCATTTGGCATAAAGAGTTAGTTCAAACCGATGGACAAAGAAAATATAAGAAATATGAGAACGTTAAAATACATCCCTTAAGGAGGTCGCACATCAAAGAAACTTGAAACATCAAAAGTGAAACAGGAAACATGAAACATATTTCATAAAATACCACATTGTTTTAACTGGAACTTCGCCCATCGGCGAAATGCATTTCATGTGACATAAGAGTCATAAGAAAACAAATCTTGTTGAAACTTGTTGCATGAAATAGATTCGGTTCTATATTTTTGTTTTACGTTGCGCTTATTGAATTTGTTCGTTCGCCGGGAACAAAATGAAAGACGATCAAGATTTTAATGAAATTTAAGAATGTGTGTTCAACAACGGAAACTAATCTAGTAAATAAATGTCTGCAACGATATTCTATAAACTGATTTAAATTGATCTGGGTTATCACTTAGTTCTCTTGACACTATATAGAAACTATATTAGATTTTTAGCGTTATACGGATGAACCCAGTAACGTCGTTTCTTAAATTTTTTTTTGATAATAATAGTGTTGTGATAACAGCAACAACAGGGTCGTCTAGAAAATCGTCCTAATGCATTGTCAACTGAAACACATTTTAGTTTTGTTTCTTCAGTGTGTGTATTACCCTAAAAAATGTTTCATATTTCGTGTTGTATGTTTTGAAATTCGTATTTCATATTTCATGATTCGTGTTTCTTGTTTCTCCGATGTATGGCCTCCCTTAAAGTTAATATTTCGTACTGGATTGTGACTTTAGTGTACTAGATGATTTAAACAGGTGCTAGATGTAGTGCAATTGTACCAGACTGGCAACACTGGTCGACACGAAATTCGACACCGCTCGAGCTCTGACCCGAGCACCACCTCAAAGATGGCGATCTTGTACATGCGCACAAAAAATTAGTACAGGCGGGAACGCTTTTGATTCTTGTTAATGAGTTACTGACCAATTTTGTAGGATGTAATTTTAACATCCGGAATGTTAAAATTTAAAATTAGCAAAAAAAACTTTTGGTATCCATTAAACGAAATTGAATTACTTTTCGTCTATCTTGCCCATCGTAAACTCCTAGAATGCGTAACAGCAGCAGAGTACTCTGGTACAAACCAACGTGCGAGTCATAATCTACAAAATTGTGAGGCTGCCTCACCGTATATTAACTGATATTAAATTTGTTAAATAAGATTTGTTTTTGTCTAAAATATGACGTGCAACTAGCATGTTTCAATCAAAACATTATTAAATAGGAATTACTTGCCGCTACAGCATATGGGTATTACCTGCCACCTCTTCTCGTTGCCTCAATGGGCTTATCCAGCAACTTTTTTTTATTTCATAACAAAAGTAAAAGCTTCCCAAATAAGACCTAACCTAGAGTACTGCACCCACATCTGGGGAGCGACATCACCTTCGACACAACATCCTTTCTATCCATCCGATTCTATCCAAAAGAGAGCCATTCGACTCATCAATGACCCAGTCCTCACAAGAAAACTCCCTTGTCTCGCTCATCGCCGCGCTGTTGGGGATTTGAAGAACTAGCAGGTATTATTCCCCCCTTGACTGTTCCGAACAACAAGAGGCGCGTTACGTATGCATCCCTTTACTGTCCAGCTACAAAAGCCTATAACACACCACTTCTCTCGCTCATTCATACCAGTCTCCAGATTATGGAACGAATTGCCTGCAGATGTTTTCTATTTTCGTCCCAACATCCAATCCTTTATCAACAGAGTACATTTCTCTTCAGACGCCCACGGCACTTTAGTACTTACGAGTAGGCTTGAAGTCTACGTGGGATGTCTTAGATAAAAAACAACATAAGCTTAAAGAAGTATTTCTCTCCCAATTTAAGGAACATTCTGTTAAAAATAATGTATCAAAAACATAATATTTTAAAATAACAAAAAGTATACTCTTTACCAAATATTGTGAAGATTTTCCTCCTCTATGTGTAATAAAACTTTTCATACGGTTAAGAATATTTTATACGCTGAAGTATACGAACCGAGAACTAGCTTGAACCTGCTAAATAAAGTTATTTTTTAAAATTGTACGTCAGATTCACTAAAAAGGTTTAAAAAGATTTAGTACTGGTTTAAATTAAGATCGTCTAGTTGATAAGTTAGGTTTTGACAGGTTTTTGTACTGTCATTGTTAATAAATTGTCTTTTAAAACTTATGAGTTATTCTAATATGTCAGCGATTTGCTTGGTTTCCAAATGATTTTCATCTTGGAACATGTTGCTAGAATGAATTTAGTACTATTATAGTGGAAAGTGCGTACTCAAATTGCCTTTGCCTAGACCGATCTAGCGTTGGAAAATCTGAACGTCAGATTTTTATTCACCTATTGTATCTTCCCACTAAAATATTAACATGTTCATGTGTCATTTCAAAAGTATTCACACAGTATCATGTTTTAATATTTTAAAATATAATCCATTTCTCTAAATCGCAACCGATGGCGAAAGTCGCCAACTTCATAGTTTCCGCATAACTAAACGATACGAATGGTGGAAAATTCCGTGCTCGGCATCGACGCTCAACGTGACTGGCTGCACTGTCCGTGTCGCCAAGACCGCGAAAACTTGGTACATATAGGGAATTTATTAATTTTATTATTTTAATATGTAGCAAAAATTTTCAATCTAAAACTAAATTCGAAGATTAAAAAGTGCTACAACTTATGCAAAATTTAAACATTCTCCGTTAGTACTAAAATGGCCGAAGGGGAGCATTGCGATGTTGCCGCATCCTTAATTTGATTCGCTACGTTGCCCATTACGTTCAGTTATTTTTCGTAGGATGACGTCGGACGGGAAACTTAATTTTTTTAATTTGGTCGAATTTTAAACCTTAATATTTTTGTCTTTTTTTGTTGTTCATTTATCACATGTATCATATCACGGTATTTTAGTTATATGAAAAACGACGTTTCTCTGAATACGATTCTTTTTTGTTGCCTTATGAAAAGCAAGAAGATTTATGAAACATTAATACATTAATTATACGGAAAATTTACTTTTTTAATTGCAAAGAAAACTTTACGGTTGACTAAATGACTAACGAAAAGTCTGATACTGCCAGAAATAAAACATCGAATAAAGTATTACTGACACGTCACAGATTTAGATTTTGTGAAATAACAAAATAGGATCCTAAGAATGAAATGATATTTTGAACAAAAATATCGAAGGCAAAAATTGCAGGACAAGAGACGTACAAAGAGCAGTCTGACAAATTTAAAGATTACAATATTTAGAAAAATAACAAGAAATAACTAATTGTGTTGCTGACATGTCATTTTATGTATATATTGCTATCCAAAAATTTGATCTTTTATAGCAATTTACTGAATAGGTCACTTTTCAAAATGAAACTAACAAATCCAGTCGAGAAACAGTACAAGGAAGATATATTTTGTGCATCTAAATTTGATTTTTCGAAGTTCTATAAATACTTTGTTTTGAAAACTTACCGCGCATTATAGAAAACAATGTGCTTTAGAAATAAAGTTACTTTCATAAATGGTTTTGTTTAATATTTAGTACTTTTTTCAATAGAGAATATACATACACATAAACCAAATAAACCTAAAATATTTTTTTGTGTATTCTCTGCATAAATTAAAAATTTATGGTGGTTGTTTTTGTCCAGTTATTTTGGTTTTTATTAACACAAATATAATAATAAACCCGAGCAAACCTGAACAAATATTTTCCATTACGACTTTTCGTACAAATTTTGAAACTTGTGAAACGCGATGCTAGTGATTGTGACGTCACATTACATGTAAATAAAAGTGTTATTATGGCTGGTGTCTTGTAAATTCGGGTCTTAATTTCTTTTCTTGGTTATTTCCCGAAGACTAGGGGATTTCGTGGATAAGAAACATCACATTTGATTAAAAAGACTGTTGAACAATGACTACAAGGACAATCAGAAAAATTTGCGGGCTAACAAACCTATTTTATTTTCATTTGTCCATAAAAGATGTTGAGTTAGCGCTGAATTACACTGAAAATTTCGCACCCACTTTTTCTAACGAATCACAAGCTTTTATTTTGAATCGTTTCCATGGCAACGAGAAAAATTTTCGGAAATATTCATCATGCTTGAGCTTCTGGTAAAATTACACTGGAAATTTTTCTGTCATTTTAAATGTCAAAATATTGACGCGGGAATTGGAGTGTCTAAAATTAAAGTTATTTGTTAAGGCAAAAACGCATATTTGGTACACAAATATAATAATAATTATCGAAAGTAAATATTGTTCCACCGATCTTAATAGTCCAAAATTAAAAGACGAAAGTATAAGATGTTTATAAGTTACTTATAAAAATTTTACTTAACCAAAGTTGGAAAACGTCGTTTTATTCCGCTAAGGAATTTAATACTTTACTATGCATATAATCTTGTAGTGCTTCGTGATTATCAAAGGGAAATGATTTTCCACCGATATTAGTTAACTAAAGTTAATAAAAAATGGAAATATGAGATGTCTATAAAATATTTATAAAAGTTTTACTTAACCAAAGTTGGAAAACGCCCTTTTATTCCGCTAAGAAATTTGGTACTTTAATATGCATATTTATAATCTTGTAGTGCTTCGATATTTTATAAATAAAGGAGTTGAACTGATGCGATGATTGGTAATGTACACTGACGGTTGTAAAGTTTTTTGTTGTTTATGGCTGACTAAGTTAGTTTTAATTTTGCCATCCGTGATAAAAAATTTAAATTTTGTTAAATTTTTCTAAAATTTTACTAGGTGCGAAATTTTCTTACCGAATATCCCACGAGCTTAAATTAATTACCGGAAATTTTTCCTCTTTCGCAAATATTTTAAGAAAAGTATCCTTCGTCTGCGGCTCGGGATAATTTTCAAAATATTTGTTACCTCGGAAAAATTTCCGGTAATAATTAAAGCCCTAGGGATATTATAAGTGAAAATTTTATACCAGTTGTTTTAAGCCAATCAGATGCCTTGTTTTTGACAGGTTGCTATGGCAACAACCCGAATTTTTCGGAAATTTTTTCGGTCACGTGACCTAGTTGAAAAATTAATAAGTGATAATTTCCCTAGCTTGACAGCTGTCACGTGCAGATGTCAGAATAACAACAGAAGCGTATATTAAGTGTTACAAATATTTATTTTCAATTCAATAATAAGTAGGTAGGTACATGTTATTTATTATTAACAACATCAATTATCAATTCCAAATATTTCTGAAATTCATTTTCCACTTCTTTTTTCATCAATGGCGAATAAAGTAAAAAGCCGTGGGTTTTCTTCACTAAATGTCTATGCTTCATGAAATGAAAGTAATACTTCGATATGATTTTGTTCTTCTCAACACTGGATTTATGGGTGAAATTTGGAATAATTTCACGAAGAATATTGCTCATACCTCTGAATAGATCTTCTTGTTCGGGATTTAAGCCAGAATTGTTCACCAAATATGTTAAATATTTTATATTTTTGTGATAAATTTCAATATGCCCAGATTCCGTACAAAAGGAACAAAGATTGTACAATTTTCTATTCATTTTATGATATTTTCTTTGCGACAACAAAATTTAATATGACGAATAATAATTAATAAACAAAACAAAAAGATATTGGTGAAACGTCATTCCACCAATGCGCTGCAGCAGTCACAGCCAACTTCGCAGATTTTATGTTTCCTACCTAAATACTTACCGCGTTAAATTGTCATCGACTTTGCAACAGAATAATTAATTTTCCCTTCTCTCTAGTAGTATCAGATTATTAGAGTATGAAGAAATGTGTTCATTTCGGGATTTTGAGAATCGTTTTTTTTTACTAGGGCAAAGGGAAAGTGAAAAAAAAAACAAATTCAAACTATTTGAAATACAAAACACCTAGCGTCCAATATAACACATGTGCCATTGTCAAAATTTGTATTTTTTTTTTGAAATAATTTTTGGTATAAAATTTTCGTACCGAATCTCCCGCAAGCTTGAATTAATCTCCGAAAATTTTTTCTCTGTTGCAAATTTTTATAAGAAAATTTCGCACCTCGAAAAAATTTTAGGAAATAATTCAAGCTCTAGGGAGATTATAAGTGAAAATTTCGCACCCACTTTTTCTAATCACAAGCTTTTATTTTGAATCGTTTCCATGGCAACGAGAAAAATTTCCGGAAATATTCATCCTGCTTGAGCTTCCGGCAAAATTACACTGGAAATTTTTCTGTCATTTTAAATGTCAAAATATTGACGCGGGAGTTGGAGTGTCTAAAATTAAAGTTATTTGTTGAGGCAAAAACGCATATTTGATATAATAATAATTATCAAAAGTAAATATTGTTCCACCGATGTTAATAGACCAAAATTAAAAGACGAAAGTATAAGATGTCTTTAAGTTACTTATAAAAGTTTTACTTAACCAAAGTTGGAAAACGTCGTTTTATTCCGCTAAGGAATTTAATACTTTACTATGCATATAATCTTGTAGTGCTTCGTGATTATCGAAGGGAAATGATTTTCCACCGATATTAGTTAACTAAAGTTAATACAAAATGGAAAGATGAGATGTCTTTAAAATATTTATAAAAGTTTTATTTAACTACCGTTGGAAAACGTCATTTTATTTCGCTAAGAAATTTAGTACTTTATTATGCATAATCTTGTAGTGCTTTGAAATGATTATGAAAAATAAATGATGTTCCACCGATAGTGACAGATTAAAGTTAATAAAAAACGGAAATGTAGAATGTCTTTAGGTGATTTATAAAAGTTTTATTGAACCAAAGACGGAAATTGTCATTTTATTTCAGTAAGAAATTTGGTAGTTTATTATGCATATAATCTTGTAGCGCCTCAGAATAAATAAAAGTAAATGATTTTCCAGCGATATTAGTTAATTAAAGTTAATAAAAAATGGAAATATAAGATGTCTAAGTTATTTATAAAAGTTTTATTTAACTAAAGTTGGAAAACGCCATTTTATTCCGCTAAGAAATTTGGTACTTTAAGGGGTTATATACAGTTAGGAGGCCTAAAAAAAGCGATTTGTCAAGAATCTTTCTTGACAGACTCAAGACTTTTAAATTTATTAATGTGAAAATTTGTACACATATTATGGTAACTTTTAACTATATTTTAAGATTTTTGTATTTGTAAAAATAATAATTTTGGAAGCTGCTATAGCTGATCTCCAGGAGTTCCTCTCAAAAAAGGCATCTTGCGGTGACGATATCTCTGGACTGGATCATCGAAAATGAAAAAACCAAACGGATTTCGTTAAAGTAATGTATAATCCTCTAATTAATCGAAGGAATAAGCAAAATAAATTTTTTTGACAAAATGGCGGCTTCTCAAAAAAAAAAATCGATTTTTGACCAAAATTTTGGCCTTAAATTGTGTATATAAAAAAAACTATTTATCGGTGAGAAAAAACCTTCGATTAATTACTAAAAAATATACTTAAGAAGCTTGTGTTAAAATTTGAGACTGATCGGTTCAGCCGTTTCCGAGAAATCTCCGTCACCGACTTTACAAACACAGTTTTGAGAAAAACGCGTTTAAAGTTTCAAAAGCACTTTACATAGCGTACAATCGCTCTGACACGTCTTGACAAATATGCGTGTAACTTCGAAAATAATCGCCGGATTGCCTTGGAATTTTCTGTGTGTACTGGAATACATGTACATTACGAAACTGAAATTAAAAAAATCGATTTTTTGAAAATTCTAACTGTATATAACCCCTTAATATGCATATAATCTTGTAGTGCTTCGAAATGTTATTTTATAAATCAAGGAATTGAACTGATGTGATGACTGGTAACGGACACCGACGGTTGTAAATTTTTTTGTTGTTTATGGCTGACTAAGTTAGTTTTAATTTTGCCAACCGTGATAAAAAATTTTAATTTTGTTAATTATTTTAAAAATTTTACTAGGAGCGACATTTTCGTACCGAATATCCCACGAGCTTAAGTTAATTACCGGAAATTTTTCCTGGTTCGCAAATATTTAAAGAAAATTATCCCTCGTCTGCGGCTCGGGATAATTTTCAAAATCTCTGTTACCTCGGAAAAATTTCCGGTAATAATTAAAGCACTAGGGATATTATAGTGAAAATTTCCCTCATGTATTAAGTTGTCCCTAAGAAGTGTTATCCCTAAATTACACTGAAAATTTAACTGCATGACGTATTTTTGCTGCAATCGATTCTACAGTAACTGAAAAGAGAACCTGCATTATTGATTCAAATAAATCATGCTAGTATCTTCTAAATTATAATATCTACCATAATTAAACAATAAAATATAAAAGTAATGTGTTTATCTATTTTATTCTGGAAATTTTCTACCGAATACCATTCGTGCATAAAGATTATCCAGAAAATTCTGAAAAAAGTATGTTGCCTAAAGAAAACCGCATTAGTTTATTTTTGCGTTATTTTAAAAAAATGCCATACTCTTTCAGAGTCGGGCTATTTATACTTTGAAACAACGAGAAAATAAACTCGAGCAGTTTTTATGCAACACACTTTTTTTTAAGAATTATCGATACTTTTTATACGATACTTGTGGTATTATAATTGAAAGTTAAACAAATTTTTTCTTATATTATTCCACTAATTTTCTTCAAAATAAAATTTTTGGGCTTGTAACAACTTGCTTGAACAATTTATGCAATATAAAAATTCGGTCAAGTGCAAGCTATACTTGCACGATTAGTGTTCCGTGCCATCAGCCCTTACTTAACCTAAGCAAACCTCGGCCGCCCGGTTGGGTCTACGCCCATCTGCCACGCTACCCGCCGCCGAACGCCGTATCACATCGCGTATGCGCGGAGCAATGAAAAATGTGTAAGAACAAAAGTTGTTCCTTACATCGTGAGAAATATTTTTTGTCAAAGAACTTTTTCTCTAAAGCCAATGGTTCAGCAGTTATAAGGAAATAAAGAAATAAATTGTTTATAACAATTGATCGCGCTAGAATTTTTCAATCCTGATAATTTTGGCTCAATGTTCAGGATTTTTTCAGATTTTTCTGAGGGTGAGGGACAGCAGTTTTTAAGCGTTTTCCCGAAAAAATGTTTTAAAAAATGCATAAGAAAAATACATCATATATATTATTGAATTCGTGCTTCAATAAGCTTTCATTTGACACCACACACGATCCCCTGGAAAACTTGTTTACATTTCCCAATTTACCCCCTGAAATTAACCCCCAGAATCAAAATTCAACTTTTTATACTTCACGTCTATAATTAGGCCACCACATTCTATCTCTGTGCTAAATTTCAAATTTTTACGTCGAATAGTTTCAGAGAAAATCGTCTGTCACAGACGGACACCGAAGCGATTCCATAATTGTTCCGTTTTGCCACGGAAGACTAAAAATATTCGCTATCGCCACCCAAAAACTCAATATAGTAGAATTCATACCTGAGCTTACAATGATAAAGAGTCTAACAGAAAAGTATAAAAAAATAAAACATATTATTTAACATCGAAATTTCATTTCGTTATCACTTGGCAGCCTCACAAATACATTATATTGCGCTTATTGCTTGATCCTCGATATAACGACGTTTCGCTGTAAAATTAAAACTCAAATTATAAATATTTGTGTTGAAAGCGATAAGATAATAGATACTGCCTAACGTCATAAAGGATATTTTTTAAATACAAATATAAATTTAAGGTATTTCGTGTGGCTGAAATTATGATAAATATTATTTTTGAAATAAAGAAAAGGAATATCACCACTGCAGAATGAAAATTTGCACTAGAAAAATGTGAAATATAAGTTGGTACATTGATCCATTGATCAGTTTGAAATGCAATTTCTTATTTTAACTAATTAATAATAATAAAAAGTTATTTTATTTACAAAAACAAAAATAATACAAACAAATATATAACAGTAATAGTGTCGCTACTCGCAATTTGCACTATTATGTAGAACCACTACAAAATTGTAAGAATTGAATTGACATACCTAATTATAGTAATGTAAATTTAAAAGAAAATTATTTATTATTATACATGACGCAGTATACGCGTAAGCATCTCGAAAGTGAGATGAAACACAAAAAAGAGAACAAAAATACATGAAAAGAAAAAAAGAGGAGAAAAGTCAAAAAAGGTAGTTAATTTTATTTTAGTTTCCAATATATGCCTTCTGAACCGTTCGCTGAATGCTCGCAGATCAGGGAGATCCTTTATGTCACCCGGGATAGAATTAAACACCGCGTTGAAACTAAATGATCTCTGGAATACAGCAGCTGTGTGGCGAGGAACACTGAATAAATTACAGTGACGTGTGTTACGTCTATGGATATCACTGCACTTGTCGATTTTGCTACTCAGGTAGGAGGGACACCGTGACGTATTCAACTTATAAAGAAATCGTGCAAACTGGAGTCGAAATCGCTCATCCAGATTAAGCCAGCCAGAGTTGGAAATGCTCTCAGAGATATGCTCGTACTTTCTTAAATTGTATCCAAATCGAATACAGGCATTCTGCAGTCTTTGTAAACTTTCCTTGTCCCGATTTAAAATGGCCGACCAGTAAACTACACTAGAATAGGATATATATGAAATTATTAGAGTCGCAGAGCTTCAATTTAACATCGCTACTCAAAATTCATTGGCCCCCTATTCTATTAATTTTGGATTTAGGGCTAGAGATGTTAAATTCCTGATAATTTATTGTTGATTGTAGGAGCGTATAACGTTCTAAAATTAGCGTTTTACAGTGGAATAAAAAATATATAACTACAGGGCAATTATTGATAACAAGAAAATTCCAAATATTTTTTTAAGGCAAATCGAAATTTTCAGTTTTTCCCAAATATATCCATTTTCCAGTGGTTTTAGGTAAATGTATTGTAAAGAGAAAGTACTTGGGATTTTAAAGTTTTACTTATGAATCCGTTTTCGAGTTACATATTAGGTACCAAAGAGGGGTGTGCAAATGGCATTTTTCGACCTAGAAAAATCCAAAAAATACTTGCAATTTTCCGGTCCTCACCAGTGTAATAGGGTTTTGATGTTTCAGATCCTCTTCAACCTCCGAAAATTTAAATCGATTAAATTCACTTTTGCGACCTGAACCCGATTTCATGTCCACATTGTCCACAGATATTTCGACATGTACCATTTAGAAAGAATTATCAGAGAATGTGTCCAAGAAATTTCCTCTCAGATGGTTAAAAATGCAGTGGCAGAATTTTCACGACGTACAATAGTTTGTATGACAAGAAACGGTGGTCATATTGAAGCTTAGTGTAGTATTTCGTAAAATGTTATTGTTGTTTTTTACCCAACCCAACCCAGCCTGATCAGTGATGATCACTATTTTCGTCGCATCGTATAAAGCATTCCAACATATACTTTTCGTTATTGGCAAAATTCTCATTTACTGCCATATTGTCATTTAAAATTGATAAATAACGGATTAAAGATAAGTAATATAAGTAATATAACTTAATGACAACAACTGACTCTTCCCGTCTGGGCCAACTACGCAAAATTAAAGTTTAAAATGAAATAGTTCGATTTAAGGGCTAAAAACGAAAATAACTATAAAGTGTTATAGAAAAGCCCTCGAAAGGGGAAATTTAATGATTAAGAAACATACAGGGTGTTCCATTTAAAAAACATGGTTTGGGTAATATCTCGATAAATATCATATCTGATGAAAATCTAACCACGCCACTCGATTCTACGTAAAAAACTCTAAAGGGATCCACTTTTACTTTTTTTTATAAGTTACAAGATAACTGAAATGCGAGGGAGGTCCGAAAATGGAAAAAAATCAATTTCGTCCTGTATGTCAAAAACGAAGGGGGCCCTGAAAAATATTTTTATGCCATCTTTCATTTCATCAAAAAGTAGCAACACTTCGGGAAAACCGCAATCCTCTATTTTTTTATTTATTAATAATTAATAGCATAATGCTAACAATTTACAAATGGAGCTTATATAATAACATCTTAATACAGAAAAATCTCATTAAATAATTTTTTCAATTAAAATAATTATAACAAATGACTATAAGTTAATATTCTCCTTACAATATAAAGTACATCTTTTTTAAAAAATCTGGATTGTATTTGAAGTCTTCACACTATTAGGCAAATTATTGTATTGGATTAATCCACTGTGGACTATCTCTAATAACCACCGAGATACCCTGCAATTACATCGAAATCCGGCCACCCTGTACATATATTTTAAAATAATAAAAACAAGAATATCTGCTAATACTGAATAAACTCAAAACACAACATTGGTTAATCTAAAAAAAAATATCTGGTAAATGGTATGGTGGTCATAAAGGTATTTTCCTTGCATTTTTTCGGCGAACCTATTTTTATTATATCATCCATAGCTAAAGATTTCCGTCTCTTGCCTGCTGGAAAAATGACGAAATTTTTGGCATCTTTTTAAAAACATCATATTTTTCTTCTTAGAGTGCCACCAAATTCTTTTTTTTTACTCATATTTTTGACAATTCACTCCTGTAATAATCACAACGTAATCACTGTGTCGAATAATGAGAACGGGATTTCCTCGACACGCACACTGTAATATGGTACTTCCCCGAGACGGAATAATATAGAGCTGTGGATGAGTGTTTTATTATTCATTCATTAGGGCTGGGACTTTATTGATATAACTTAAAACTATGAACAATTATTTACTTCAATATTGGTAAAGTAAACTAATATTTTTTAAATCAAGTATCAATCTATTTTCATTTTTCAATTTTACCAATACTGATATGTGGTGTGAATAACATTTTACGTTTTTTTGCTTACGCATGTCGGGGCCCCTCTAGCTCGGGGGCCCTGTAGCATTTCTACAGTTGCTACAGCGGTAGCTACGCCCCTGCTGCATTTCCATTGCCTAGTCTGTTTCTGATATCTGAATGAACGAGTCCATAGGAAGAACACATTCTTTCTATATCTGCAGAAGATGCTTAGGCACACAAAACAGAAATCACTATAGGTAGCACTTGCATAATAATATCTGTAACATTTTCTTGGGAACTCCACCACTGTACTGCTGTTACATTTTTAATTATTTCATCCGAAAACATAGTTTTGTGAAAAGGGTCCGACCTGGCTTCCAACTTCATTATCAATGGTAATAAGCCTGTGTCTGCAAAATGTTTGGCAACAGTATCGAGAGCATCTCTCTTTTCTTCAGCCAGTAATGAATATTCTTCTTTGTTTATTGTGGGATCCAAGATATATGCCAAAAAATGAAAAAGGATTAAAGCTTGGTCATATCTTTGTTTAAATAGTTGATATTGATGAAAACTTCTTTCCTCTTCAAAGCTGTCAATAGTATCCATTAATTTTTTCCACGTTTTGACTGCTTGAGATAAACATGTACCTTTCTGTTGTATTACGTCAAGTGCTATAGAAATTGGTATTAGTAACTGTAAAAAATCTTCAGCCATCCTTTTAATATAGATATCCGATACCTTTTTGAAAATCAATTCCTTTAATCAATTTCTTATTTATGCTCTTTACATATTAATATCAATTTTGGCCACACATCGACATAAATCTCAAGACAATCCGAAAGCGTATTCCTTCGAACGTCTTGCGGTAACGCCAGTTTCTTGCCTCCTTTTTCTTTGTACTAAGCATTTAGCAAATAGGTATTTCTAAAATATTTTACAATTTGTACTATATGTTCTTTTACCTTAGATGCTTCTAAATCTTTGGAAAGCAAACTAAGTAAGTGCGCCGAACAACAAGATGTAATTATAGGATAATTTAACGACTCGGTAATTTTTTTCTTCATACCGACCATGTTGGCCGCGTCATCTGTCACAACACTAGTAACTTTACAGTTATATTCATTTTTGCACTTATTTATTGAGTCAATAGCCAATTTTGCAAGATAATCAGCTGTAGGTATGGATGTATCTATGCTTTATAAAAGAACATTGTTTCCATCTTCTGCTGTTAAAACAACACAGTTAATGGGTTCATTATGAACATTAAGAACATCGAAGGACATGCAAATAGACTGTCCAGATAACTGTTAAAACATTTACAGCCAGATTCTCCAACGCTGATAGTCTGGTCTAATTTGACAACCAAAAGTTTTAAACTGACAAGTGCAAGAATAAGGCAATTAAGTTTTATAACTATGAATTTGTTCCTGAGCTTTTTCGCAAATTTATAACGAAAAGGACAATTTTGAGACTAAATTCATTAAATCAATTCGTTCTAAGATGAAATTCATCTGGAAACAAAGCAAATCGCTGAAATATCAGAATAATTCATAAATTTTTAATGACAACTTATTAACAATGACAGGACAAAAGCCTGTCAAAACATAACTGATCAACTATAAGATCTTAATTTAAACCAGTACTATGTAAATCTTAAACCTTCTTAGTGAATCTGAACGTTAGATTTTTCTTCTTCAAATATTTCATTTAGGAGCGTTGATGATAACTGAAATCTAGACGGCTCACACTGGTCATTTTTGTCAAATTAGCCTGAAATCTGTACTTTAACATAATTTTTCCAATTTAAAATGGATTAAACAAATACTGGTCCAAAACGTTTTTTAGGTTATTTGTTAGCAATGTGAGCCTTTCTAGTGGATAAGTTTTAATGACAAAGTAAAAGAACAAAAGACTAAAAAGCAAATGTAAGTCCCTATTGTGCGGTGCTCTCTTTATTTTTTCAGATAAAATTATTGTAAAAACTACTTTGGGTAAAACATATGTTCTTCCATCTTATGCAGTCAAACAAAAAATAAAATTCTCCAACATATAAAATAAATTCTCCAAAATTTCCGATAAATTCTCATTTTTCTCAGAGAATATTTCCCAATAATAAATTCTCGAAAATGTTTGATCTCTACATCTCCTTATTTTTTCAGATAAAATTATTGTAAAAATATCCTTTGGTAAAAAAATATGTTCTTTCAGATTATGCAGTCAAAACATAAAATTCTCCAACATATAAAATAAATTCTCCAAAATTTCCGATAAATTCTCATTGTTCTCGGAGAATATTTCCCAAAAATAAATTCTCGAGAACGACATCTCTAGATCCTCCCAGAAACCTGAATTATATTTCCAATTTTGTTTTAAATAAACCTTCAAAAATCCTTCAGAAATCGTCACACTTAATGTTTCATGTTTTTAACTGCAATTTATTAACCTAGCTATACACAGTTTGCCTACCAGAAGTGTTTATTTGGACAGCTTGTGTAAGACAAAGAGCAAAGAAACCAAAACAAACCCTGAGAAGCGAGAAACAAGGACGAAAGACATGACTCGATGAGCAATAAAGCGTGTAACCCTATTATGTTTTCCTTGTTTAACATTTGAGCTGGCATTGGTGTTCCTCACACTCTCTGTGCTGCATAGAGCCTTCAAATGAACAGCATTGTGGAGGCAAACTAAATACTTTTCATTTAGATCATGTGTCTGTACTGTCTGTTAACACAATATATAAAAATTGCAATTAAATAGTATAATTTATAGACCGCGCTTTTTATTTGATCAAAAATA
This sequence comes from Philopedon plagiatum, assembly GCA_963971165.1. Lineage (NCBI taxonomy): Eukaryota > Metazoa > Arthropoda > Insecta > Coleoptera > Curculionidae > Philopedon > Philopedon plagiatum. Next base: position 19,966,394 of record OZ020192.1, on the reverse strand, counting down.
TCTGATTATTGTTCGCACAACAAACTTCACACAAACAAAAACTGAAAATGTATCGGGTGAAAATATAATTAAGATATTCTATTGGTTCATACAGCGATTCCAGAGCCAAATCGAAAATATTAAGTGGGGAAATCACGTTAAAAATAGTTAATAAAAAATTTTATGAAATCATCAGACCAAAACACGCGTAATCTGTTAAAAAAGATGTCCACCAAATTTTGGAGGCTTGCTTTAGAAAGATGTAGGTACTCGTTTTTTCTGGTGACTTCAAATACTACTTACTTTTTCATTTTTCAACGATAACTAAGTTTCTGCGAAAGGCTTGTTGCAATTCTTAATCCAAATTGAACTAACACACGATTTTGTTTTGGTTAATTAAAATACAAGTTAATAAAAGACGTCATTAGTTCCTAATTTATTGCACATGTATGAAACGACGTAGTAAGTGGCTCTATCAGATTTGGAATTTTCGACTGTAAAAATGATATTCAAATAGATGATTTAATTTTTTGTGCCATTAATTGGCTATTAATATTATTAAAAAATCGCCTTAGGTAGGTATGTAAAAAGTAAAATAAAAAGGGCAAATTGACTCTCAGAAAAAGTACATATCCATACTTAAAAAATAAGAGAAGTCACTCTAGAAGAATAGCCAGAGCAGCAAAAACAAGAGCAGTTCGTTAAAAAACTGTTTGGAGGCCTGCTTTAGAAAGCTGCTGTGGCACTTTGTAACATCATAGAAACAGAAATAGAAAGGAAAGGCAAAAGAGAAGAATTTTCTTTTCTATGTTATCTCATATCATCTAGAGCTTTTTCTATAACGATTCGCCTGTGTTCGGAAATTTCTTTAATTTTATACTACTAGTGCTATTAACACTAAAAACATCGGCATCGGCTTTGGAGTTAGAGACAGTAAAAAATGGAGAATAATTGATAATTTAAAGTAAAAGAAATCTAAGTGTGGGTTACTACCTAGTCTCGTAAATAAAAATTAATATTAAGATTCACTAAAAAGGTTTAAGATTTAGTACTAAGATCTTCTAGTTGATTGGTTAGGTTTTGACAGGTATTTGTCCTGTCCCTGTTAATAATTCGTCATTAAAAACTTATTAGTTATTCCAATATTTCAGCGATTTTCTTGGTTTCCAAATGATGTTCATCTTGGAAAGTGTTGCTAAATGATTTTAGTTCTATTATTTTGGAAAATACATACTAAAATTGGCTTTCCTTTACAAATTTGCGGAAAAACTCAGTAACACATTTGTAGTATAAAACTTAGCTGTCAAGTTCTTAAACTTGTAAGTTTAAAACTTTTGGTTGCCAAATTAGACCGGACCCGCGTTGGCGAATCTGGCCGTTATTTTCTTGCACTTTTATTATAAGATCGAAGAGCACGATTTTTTTCATTTAACAAAGTCGAAAATTCCTCTGGTATTTGCTGTATTGTAAAAATACTGGGGTAGAAACATCGATGGAACAAAACCTTTCTATTTCTAAATAGCAAACTCGAACATTCTTACATAGTACGAAATAGAAATAGAAACATTTTATGGTACTACAGCTGTAGGTACAAAAATACTGGATATTTTTCCACAATAACTCAGTTTCTGCGAAAGACTTGGTACCACTCTTAATACAAATTAAACTCATAGACAATGTTATTTTAATTAATTAAAATGCAATTTAATAAAAGACGTCAAATGTCCCAAATTTATTGCCAATGTATCTATACAGTGTCCGCCAGAATGTTCGCACCATGCATACGGGAATGTTTTTATTTTTAGGATACTGAATATTTTTATTCTGGTGACCGATTCCGCATGCCAGGTAACCATGAAATTTAGTTTGACATTAGTCACGTGACCACTGTAATTGCGACAATTTTGAAAATATGATGAAAAATCATGAAAAGCGGGGTTAGATGCCAAAATAGGTATTAAAAAAGTCATTTGCAAATTTTGCTTAGAATTTGATTTTAGGTCGGTGTGCAAAATTTGAAGTGAAAATTCAAAAAAAATTAAAAAGTAATCAAAATTATTAACAAAATTAAGAATTTCGCTACAAATAAAACTAAAAAAGGCAACTAACAACGGAATATATTGGCCTACAAAATTTGTGAAATAAATTTATTTTTCTTTAAAATTTTCTTCATTAATTAGACAAATTTTGAAACTCTAGTAATAATTGTGGATCATTGCGGGGAAAATAAAGGTATATTAATTTACCTTCTCTGCCAATCTAGCGAACTGAAGGAACTAGTACGAGTTTATTTTAAAAGAATCTATTTTAGTAAAATAATTAATCACGGTATAAGGTCCGAGAATGTTCCTGTATTCAATGCTAAATTTTAATTTTGGTGCCATTGTATAAAACAACGCAAAATTTTTATTTTTACCGATCTTACTTTTTGATATTGTTGAGTATTTTTAGAGTAAAGGAAAAAACAAAATAAAGTCTCCACATAAAACTTGGCAAATATTTCCCAGGTCACAAGCTATGTTCATACAGTCTCTTCAAAACGGTTTAGCACAAATGGATTTAAAAATGCACGAAGAAACGTTAAGAAATCCGATTGAGTTGCTTAATTGCTCTTAGAGCTAAAGCAAACTATGGAGAGCAATTTACTTGGTACCACAGGACAATTACTTGTTCTCTTCTCTGCTACTCCCGCTAAAAGTAAAGATGATGGTTTTCTTGGTACCAATGTCTGGTATTGTGTCAATTGAAAAAACCAGAGCTTGTAAAATATACCTCATCGGACCATATCAAAAATCTTCCAAAATTCACACTGGCTTGAGTTTGCTGCAAAAACCAATTCCAAAAAAATGAGACGCGACGTTCAGCATTCCCATGATGTGAATGCTAAACGATTTTGACTTTATACAGTCCAAATTTATGTTTGTGTAATATAGTTTGTGCTCGAGCCTTGTTCACTCCAAATTCTTTCTCAATAGCCCTACACGAAGTAGAAGGAGTTGCTTCTACACAACCTAAAACGTTAACCTCGTCGATTTCTCGATTTTCCTTATTATAGGATTTTAGTCTTGGCTGCATGGTGTGCACCATAATTAATTTTTTTTTAATTCTAGAAAATATATCGGGAAAAGGTTGCCTTCTGTCTGGATATCTAGACTGAATATAAAAAAGCTAAAGATAGATTTATAATGGATATAAAATCGTACTGTTAAAAAAAATCTAGTTCGGCAGCATCACGCGAATTTTCATTTGATTCAATATAGCAAACTAACATATACTTTTCAAAGTTTTGATAAACTCTCATTTCAGCCATTTTTTAAAGCGAAAAACACAGTAATAAATAAAAAGTAGGGGGTTTGAAAACAATAATTTTTTTCAAATGATCTCTTACTAATTTTGAGAAGCAGTCTGACTGTTCTGCCTCGTGTAACCTGGTTCTAACAGTGTGATCAAAAACAATTACCTGACGTACGTTTTGGTGCTCATTTCTTAGTTGGTTGGCTGTAAGATTTGGGTATTACGGGTTACGTATTATTTAAAATTTTTATTGAAATAGATTTTGATATTAAAAGGTGAATTCACGCCGGATAGCGCCTGTCTGTTGAGTTAGTTTGTATGCATATTATTGCCAATTCATATTGTGTATTTTAGTACAAGTACATAGAAACTTGCACAAAAGAGTAATATTAATGTTTTAAATTTATACTTTGTATAATGCACAAAACTTAAAATATTGTTGCACAAATCTTACAATGTTTAACATAATGTAGGTACACTTGAATCCTACGCCTTGTATTTTCCTACTGTGTATAGTATCTACTTTTAATCGGAACATCTATATTACTGTACTTCAGAATATTCTTATTGTTTTTTTTTTGAGATCTTTACGAAAAGTAAAATATTTCCTAACTACCTAGGAAAAAATTAAACAAAAATTAAAATAAACTGCTGGCCAATTCAAGCGGGACAAACTAAATTTTTGATAAAATTTAGAGTGGAATATTTTCGAAACGAAAAAAGATTTTGATTTAACTTTTTCAGTATGTAATTGAATAGTTCTTCTAGTTTTTATACTTCAAGGCACTATTGCTAGCAGTCGCTGCAACTCTATTTTACAGGGTGTTAAGTGAAACCCTGACTTTTTTGGAAAAGTTTTCCAGTTCCGAGAATCTAGGAAGAATTTTTTTTGAATTTTCTTTTCATACTAAAATGATCCATGGTCAAATACAAAAAAACAATTTCTCCGGATTTTCTCTATTTTCATTTGTTTTCCGTATACAGGGGTTAGTCGAAATTATCGACTTCTTCTTACAAAGGAACCCCTAATTTGGCCGTTTATTCACAAAAAGCGAAAGACCAAGTAAATTTGTAGTTTGAAGTAGTCCAGCTAACAAAATTAATACAAATTTTTGTACAGGGTGTAGCAAGTTTGGATCACGGGCTAGTAAATTATTATTTTTTAATTTCTACTACTTTTTCCTAAGTTAACTATTAATTATCACGTGCTACGTTAAAGGGTTAAAATTTGTTAGGTCCGATAACAGTACTGGATAGAAAGATCCTTTTTGCCCAAACGGGTTTTTCATTTTTTGTCTAGTCCCATTTTTAGTGATTAAACGGCTCGCATTTTGAACCTAACTTTTTGCAATTGCATCCATGAACGATTGAAGTGAGAGTGCTTTTTTGGTGGTACATAATGAATGTTTTATCCAACCAAAAAACATGTAGTGGCCAAACAGCTAATGATGCTTATTCGAAGAATTTTTTAGCATTATACAGGGTTGCAAAAAATATACCACCTATACTTTATATGGAAGTCATGTGATTTTCAAATTAATTGAATATAGTCCCAATTTTCTTGGAACTTTTTGCCGAAACTGTTTTTGAATTTTTTTGTCTGGTCCCATTTTTAGTGATACAAATGGCTTGCGTTTAAAACTTAACTTTTTGCGATTGCATTCATGAACTATTGAAGTGGACATCGTTTATTGGTTTAACCAACCAATAAAAAAGTGTCGTGGCCATAGAGCTAAAGATGCTTATTCGCTGCTTTTGTCCGCGTTTGCCCAAAACATATCACCTACATTTTATATGAAAATCATGTGATTTTAGAGTCCTTTAGGTATTCATAAAGTTCCTTTTTGCTATATTAATAATTATTAAAGAAAATGTCCTACTTATTATTAATAAAATCTAGTAACGATACAGATAAAAAGAATAATATTCATTCGGAACTTTTTCACATTATACAGGATTGTGCAGAAGTTACTACTTATAATAGAAGCCACGTGTTTCTCGATATCTTTGGATTTTCGTAAACTTCGATTATTCATTATAAAAGAAAAATATTTTACCACTGCTCTAAAAAGTCAGTACATGGCATTGAGAAATTTTAATTAATAAGAAGTGTCTTAAATTAATAGTCACGGAGTACATTTTTCTCGTCAAAAATTGGAGATGGATAGTGAATTCAACTGAACAAGTTATAAAATTCTGTATAGCGTAGTTTTTAGAAGGTATAGAAATTTCAGAAGATTTAATTACTTTTGAAAGTACTCGAAAAGATACGTAATTTTCAAATTTAGTAGTTATTTTTCCCGGCATTACTTTAGGAGATCCAAAATGTAAATTTTGGTTGTTACTTTTATAGGTAAACAGAAAACGTTTTAAATTATAGAACATTTTTTTTACTTGAAGGTATTATAAAAACTTGCAACTAACGAAAACAAAACAAATCTTAATACCTAGTAGGACCTCCCCTTACATTTATTATCTCTTGGCATCTTCGAGGCATGCTTATTACCAAATTATTGACAAATTCTTGCTGAATATTTTCCCACTCCTGAACAATGGCGTCTGCAAGTTGTTCTAGAGTCTGAGGAGGATCTTCCCTAGAACTTACCAATAATTTCAATTTAGACCAGACGTGTTCGATAATATTCATGTCTGGTGATTTTGCAGGCCAGACCATCCTGGTAATATTATTAGCTTCCAAAAACTCTTGCACAATGCGTGCTCTATGAGGTCTGGCGTTATCGTCAATTAGCACAAAATCGTTCCCAAAATTGTTTGCAAATGGTAGAACGATATTGCTTAAAATTTCGTCCCTATATACCTGACCGTTAATGGGCTCCAATGTTAAAAAAAGTTCCGTTTTGCCATTAAACATTACACCACCCCAAACAGTAACGCCTCCACCACCAAAAGGTTCCTGAGGAGCCATATTCTCCTCCATATACCGTTCGCCACGTTCACGCCAAACTAATATTCTGCCGTCCGAGTGAATTAAATTAAATCTTGACTCGTCTACAAACATGCAGTTTTCCCAGTTATCTAATGGCCAATTGCGATGTTCATATGCCCACTGGAGACGTCTTCGCCTATGCTGTGGTAGAAGTCGCACACATTTAGCACGTCGCCGAGCTCTAAAATTAAAATTTTGGCTTAAAAATCTGTAGTATAGGTGTAGGGAATGAACCAATAAATAAGCCAACAGTAGCTTTTATTATACTAAAATGCAAAATTAGGTCAATTTTCATAACGTTAGTTCTAGGGAAGAACTAAGGAACATTACGCTGCAAGCACAAATAATGTGTTTAGGGTCGCCTATCAAAACTTTAATTTATGAACAACTTAGTTCAAGTTTACATTTATAATATCGGTGCGCAAAATCCAAGATTCACGCCTCAGCTGACGTCGATATTATAATAGCCGACTTACTAAAATGAAACACTAAAAATATTGGTACAAAAAATAAGATCTCATTTGAAGTAACTCACCTTAAGTTATTATTGTTTAAAGTTCTTCTAATGGTCCTATTGCTCACACGAATGTGTGTTCTTGCTCTGAACTCCTGGTTAATTTTCTCTGATGAAATTTTTCGCCTTCGACGAGCCTCTCTAACCAACCATAATTCTTTCATCTGCAATGCCGACTTTCTTTTGGCGACCTCCCCCATAACGATAGTTTGCACTTCCCGTTTCGTGGAAGCGTTGACGCAGTCGAGATATTGTACTTCGCCCAACCCCGTACATATCCGCAATAATACTAATTTTTACCCCATCTTGTAGTAAACGCAAACAATTAGCTTGTTCTTTTGCACTTAATCGAGCCATTATAAAGGATAATAACGCACCAATTCAAAGAAGAATACTTTGTTGCCTTGGTAACTGTCAATAGCAAAGAAAATGTTTTATTTTTTGGCCTACTAGATCTTTTGACTAAGAAATAGAAACGCCGCTAAATTAACAGAAATCCACCTGCAAAGTATAGGTGGTATATTTTTTGCAACCCTGTATAATGCTAAAAAATTCTTCGAATAAGCATCATTAGCTGTTTGGCCACTACATGTTTTTTGGTTGGATAAAACATTCATTATGTACCACCAAAAAAGCACTCTCACTTCAATCGTTCATGGATGCAATTGCAAAAAGTTAGGTTCAAAATGCGAGCCGTTTAATCACTAAAAATGGGACTAGACAAAAAATGAAAAACCCGTTTGGGCAAAAAGGATCTTTCTATCCAGTACTGTTATCGGACCTAACAAATTTTAACCCTTTAACGTAGCACGTGATAATTAATAGTTAACTTAGGAAAAAGTAGTAGAAATTAAAAAATAATAATTTACTAGCCCGTGATCCAAACTTGCTACACCCTGTACAAAAATTTGTATTAATTTTGTTAGCTGGACTACTTCAAACTACAAATTTACTTGGTCTTTCGCTTTTTCTGAATAAACGGCCAAATTAGGGGTTCCTTTGTAAGAAGAAGTCGATAATTTCGACTAACCCCTGTATACGGAAAACAAATGAAAATAGAGAAAATCCGGAGAAATTGTTTTTTTGTATTTGACCATGGATCATTTTAGTATGAAAAGAAAATTCAAAAAAAATTCTTCCTAGATTCTCGGAACTGGAAAACTTTTCCAAAAAAGTCAGGGTTTCACTTAACACCCTGTAAAATAGAGTTGCAGCGACTGCTAGCAATAGTGCCTTGAAGTATAAAAACTAGAAGAACTATTCAATTACATACTGAAAAAGTTAAATCAAAATCTTTTTTCGTTTCGAAAATATTCCACTCTAAATTTTATCAAAAATTTAGTTTGTCCCGCTTGAATTGGCCAGCAGTTTATTTCGTATTACTCTCTTGACTTCTAGAGTAAAACAGAAGTGAAAGCATTTTGAGCTGCCTCTTCAGTATCACGGTCATCAGGTCTCGGAATCGGACATTTTCAATATTTAAAAAAATTAATTTGTGACGCGTGACGCGACACTTCTTTACAAATAAAACTTCAACACGACCAGTGGCAGATCTACGGGGGGGGGGGGTTGGGTTCGGGCACAAGCCCCCCCCCCCCCCCCTTGACTGGCCAACAACATATCATCATTTTTAGTGTTTGCAAAGAATGTTCTGTCAATAAATAGATATTTCGTACCATAATGAATTACTAAGACCTTTTTTTAAACCTTGAGTTTTTAAAATTCCTTTTTGTGAATTGGCGGGTAAATGTTTAAGTTTTAGCAACGCTTTAAGTCTAGCCCCCCCCCCCTCAATAATGGATCCGCCCCTGAAAACGACATCATAAAAACCCCGACAATTGTCTACTAGGTACCTACCAGATGAAATAAAAATTTCTTCGTCTGATGACTACTTAGATATTTGGATACAATTATTAAAACTGATAATTTTATTTACATATTTTTGTCAAAATTAGAAAAAATCTTGTATGAAACACGTTAGGAAATTAAATTTTGTTTAATTCCTATAATTTTGAGGGCTCTCGCTTTCTGGTGCCTTAAACATTACACTCGTTAAACAAAGTAAAGCATTTCCTAATTGGGTATTACCAAAATAAAAAATATCTTTAAAGAATAATCAAAAAATTACAAAAATAAAAAAATATTTACAGACGAGGCAAATAAATCAATAAAATAAATAATACCAGGGACTCCCGGAATTTTAGAATTATTCAAAGTGTAGTAGATCCCCGGTATTCTGGTGTTTCTTTTTTACACTAGGTAACAAGGAGATTCACTAACAAATAAAACTTGAAGTGGACCTACGTCCTCATGAGTTTAAATTAACAAGAAGTGTAAAAAAAACTTTTTGGAATCTAAATAAGCTTTTGCGTTTTATTCTACGTCAGCGGTTCCCGAAACCCTCTAAGTTGCGGACACCTAAAACTCCACCCAATTAACATGCGTAGGTACTCTTGAGGTTTAGTTTCCGAATGCTCTTCATCTTGGAACGGGTTGCTAGAATGAATTTATTTTTATTATTGTCGAAAGTACGTACTAAAATTGTCCTTTTTCTTAATAAATTTGCGAAAAACTCGGAAACAAATTCATAGTATAAAACTTAGTTTTCTAAGTGCGGTTACTTTTGCCTCTGATTAACCAGTTTGATCATGTATCAAAGTTTCGACCGTTTCATCTGACAGAATGCCAAATAACTGCTGACACATCACAAACGCCTGATTAAAATAGTCAGCGTTAATCAATACCCAAAGGACCCGCACTTATTCTTACATTTGTCAGTTTAAAACTTTTGGTTGTCAAATTAGACCTGACTAGCGTTGGAGAATCTGGCTATAAATGTTTAAACACGTATTTTACAGTTTTTAGTAAATCAATCCCTAAGGGGGTGAAATGGGGGTTGAGAGTTTGCAATGGAGTAGGTACCACGTACGAAGTCGCGGGCGAAAGCTAGTAGAATATAAAACCTTAGAGAAAAAAGTAGGTACATATTTCATTACTCACCTATTAGAAAAAATATTCACACAATTTTAAACACAATCTTTTTATGCAAACCGTACTCTAATAATTAAACGTGAAAAGTAGAAGATAAATTAATCAAAATCAGCGTCATCTTACAACAAATTTGTCAAGCAATTGTTTCTTATGACACCTGTCTAAGCCTACTATTCATATTGAGCTTCGTTAGCTGTAAGCATAGGAGGTGAATTTTAGGTAATTAACTATTTCAGATAAAATTCGTAAAAAGGAGCAAACTTTTGGCTGCAGGCCATCTATTGGCGATTCAAAATTAAGGAAGCCAGCTGCAATCAGCTGATTTTTAACGGGAAAGAAGGAGCTCACTAGGGGACAAAATTGATAAAGATGCTAAATAACACGATAATAAAGACAAAGATGAAACGAAAACATTCCCCGTTATAATAGTAGTTAATCGACTGAAGAGGACGCCACGTTCTTAATTTAAGTCGCCTTCCTCCATCTCCGAGCCAAGAAATTATAGGTACTAAGGTTTAAATTCAAAACTAACCCGCATTTTTAAGTAGTTATAAAAATATAAAATAAATGTGTCATCTTTTATATCCCGGTTGAATTATTGTAATTTTTATTTATCTGATACAGACCACGTATACTTCAAGCCTATAAGTACTAACGTACCGTGGGTGTCTGAAGAGAAAGGAAATGTAATATATTGACACGGGATTTAAAGGATTGGACGTTTGGAGGGGAAGGGAAAACATCTGCGGGCAATTTGCTCCATAATCTGGAGATCCTAGGTTGAATGAGCGAGAAAAGTAGGATGTTCTTGGCTTTTGTAGCTGGACAGTAAAGGGATGCATACGCAACGCGCCTCTCGTTGTTCTGTAAATGGGCGTACACACGGTCATGCATGAAGAGGCAAGTCTGCGAGCAAGAGTGGTACATCATTTTGAGTACACGCGTTCATTGCAAACTGGAGGTAACACTTCATTTTTCATTATACTGCAAACCAATAAATGATTTTAAAATCCCATTAACTAAAAAAGATTTGTATTTAATCAATACCGCAATTGCATGTGTAATTAAGAAAAATGTTACGGAAAAAAACTCTAAGAGAAAATGGGTTAAGCCATGGTTACAGAAAAGGAGCAAATGTACATGTTAATTTATTAAAATAGCTAATGGTAGAACCAGATGATTATAGAAATTACTTGTGGATGCCGGAAGAAGTATATATGGAACTATAAAAAGTGAAGGTTTGGCACCATACACACGTTCGAACCTGCCTTCGAGCGTCCCCGAAAAATCAAGAGTCGACGGATTCGTTTCAAGCCACGCCAATGCTGCAATGGCATGAACGCTCCATCAGTCCGGCGTACACACGTTCGCACTTACTTGCAGGCCTCAATGCCTTAAGGTCGGCGCGAAGGCATGCATGACCGTGTGTATGCCCATTTTTAGGAACAGTCAAGGGGGATATTACAGCGGCTGGTTTTTCAAAGCAAAATCCGCGGAAGCATCGGCAGAAAAGGGACAAATCTCCAACAACGCGGCAATAAGCGCGAGAAGAGTGCCTTCCATTGAGGACCGGGTCATTGATGAGTCGAGCCCCCCCCCCCCCCCCCACATAATCAAGGATGCCAAGTGTCCCAGATGTGGGAACAGCACTCCATGCCAGGTCCCACTCGGGAAACACAGAGAGTGTGCAAGTTGGAAGGGGAGAAGCACTTTCCGGCCCGCAAGAGAAAACCACTCTTCCCAGCTGCTGTGGCCACTGAAAGAACAAACACAGAATCAAAATTCAACTTTTTATACTTAACGTCTATAATTGGGCCGCCGCGCTCTATCTCTGTGCTAAATTTAAAATTTTTACATCGAATAGCTTCAGAGAAAATCGCCTGTGACAGACGGACGGATGGACACCGAAGTGATTCCATAAGTCGCACATCCCATTCAGATCCGTCATAACCCAGAAAAGATACATTTTACAGGAAGAGCAAAAGAAAATCTTTAATTTTTCTTTTTGTTTTTAGAAAAATATTCTTGCCTTAAAAGTTTACTTTGGTTTGAATTTGTATTTAATTAAAGATATTCCAAAGAATCTTTTTTAATATATTTTTTTGTCAAACTATTACTAGAAGATTTTCAAAAATATTTTTTGAGATACGACATTCTAGTCCTAAAATTAATAGTTACAAAATTGGTGCCGCCATTTAGCGAAAAATAGGTGATATTCGACTGCAGGGTTTTGTAAACAGGTAGAGTAGGCAAAGTAGATTTCGGTTTTAAAATACATAATCAGAAAATTTAAAAATTTTGAGTTGCGACGATTTTGAACGGGATGTGCGAGGTGTTCCGTTTCACGGAATACTGGGAAGAGTGGTTTTCTCTTGCCGGCCGGAAAGTGCTTCTCCCCTTCCAACTTGCACACTCTGTGTTTCCCGAGTGGGACCTGGCATGGAGTGCTGTTCCCACATCTGGGACACTTGGCATCCTTGATTATGTGGGGGGGGGGGGGGGCTCGACTCATCAATGACCCGGTCCTCAATGGAAGGCACTCTTCTCGCGCTTATTGCCGCGTTGTTGGAGATTTGTCCCTTTTCTGCCGATGCTTCCGCGGATTTTGCTTTGAAAAACCAGCCGCTGTAATATCCCCCTTGACTGTTCCTAAAAATGGGCATACACACGGTCATGCATGCCTTCGCGCCGACCTTAAGGCATTGAGGCCTGCAAGTAAGTGCGAACGTGTGTACGCCGGACTGATGGAGCGTTCATGCCATTGCAGCATTGGCGTGGCTTGAAACGAATCTGTCGACTCTTGATTTTTCGGGGAAGATCGAAGGCAGGTTCGAACGTGTGTATGGTGCCAAACCTTCACTTTTTATAGTTCCATATATACTTCTTCCGGCATCCACAAGTAATTTCTATAATCATCTGGTTCTACCATTAGCTCTTTTAATAAATTAACATGTGTACATTTGCTCCTTTTCTGTAACCATGGCTTAACCCATTTTCTCTTCGAGTTTTTTTCCGTAACATTTTTCTTAATTACACATGCAATTGCGGTATTGATTAAATACAAATCTTTTTTATTTAATGGCATTTTAAAATCATTTATTGGTTTGCAGTATAATGAAAAATGAAGTGTTACCTCCAGTTTACAATGAACGCGTGTACTCAAAATGATGTACCACTCTTGCTCGCAGACTTGCCTCTTCATGCATGACCGTGTGTCCGCCCATTTACAGAACAACGAGAGGCGCGTTGCGTATGCATCCCTTTACTGTCCAGCTACAAAAGCCAAGAACATCCTACTTTTCTCGCTCATTCAACCTAGGATCTCCAGATTATGGAGCAAATTGCCCGCAGATGTTTTCCCTTCCCCTCCAAACGTCCAATCCTTTAAATCCCGTGTCAATATATTACATTTCCTTTCTCTTCAGACACCCACGGTACGTTAGTACTTATAGGCTTGAAGTATACGTGGTCTGTATCAGATAAATAAAAATTACAATAATTCAACCGGGATATAAAAGATGACACATTTATTTTATATTTTTATAACTACTTAAAAATGCGGGTTTGTTTTGAATTTAAACCTTAGTACCTATAATTTCTTGGCTCGGAGATGGAGGAAGGCGACTTAAATTAAGAACGTGGCGTCCTCTTCAGTCGATTAACTACTATTATAACGGGGAATGTTTTCGTTTCATCTTTGTCTTTATTATCGTGTTATTTAGCATCTTTATCAATTTTGTCCCCTAGTGAGCTCCTTCTTTCCCGTTAAAAATCAGCTGATTGCAGCTGGCTTCCTTAATTTTGAATCGCCAATAGATGGCCTGCAGCCAAAAGTTTGCTCCTTTTTACGAATTTTATCTGAAATAGTTATTTACCTAAAATTCACCTCCTATGCTTACAGCTAACGAAGCTCAATATGAATAGTAGGCTTAGACAGGTGTCATAAGAAACAATTGCTTGACAAATTTGTTGTAAGATGACGCTGATTTTGATTAATTTATCTTCTTCTTTTCACGTTTAATTATTAGAGTACGGTTTGCATAAAAAGATTGTGTTTAAAATTGTGTGAATATTTTTTCTAATAGGTGAGTAATGAAATATGTACCTACTTTTTTCTCTAAGGTTTTATATTCTACTAGCTTTCGCCCGCGACTTCGTACGTGGTACCTACTCCATTGCAAACTCTCAACCCCCATTTCACCCCCTTAGGGATTGATTTACTAAAAACTGTAAAATACGTGTTTAAACATTTATAGCCAGATTCTCCAACGCTAGTCAGGTCTAATTTGACAACCAAAAGTTTTAAACTGACAAATGTAAGAATAAGTGCGGGTACTTTGGGTATTGATTAACGCTGACTATTTTAATCAGGCGTTTGTGATGTGTCAGCAGTTATTTGGCATTCTGTCAGATGAAACGGTCAAAACTTTGATACATGATCAAACTGGTTAATCAGAGGCAAAAGTAACCGCACTTAGAAAACTAAGTTTAATACTATGAATTTGTTTCCGAGGTTTTTCGCATATTTATTAAGAAAAGGACAATTTTAGTATGTACTTTCGACAATAATATTACTAAATTCATTCTAGCAACCCGTTCCAAGATGAAAATCATTGGGAAACCAAGCAAATCGCTGAAATATTAGAATAATTCAGAAGTTTTTAATGTCGGTTTATTAACAATGACAGGACAAAAACCTGTCAAAACATAACTGATCAACTAGCAGATCTTAATTTAAACTAGTACTTACTAAATATTAAACGTTCATAGTGAATCTGCACGTTATTTTTTAGAGTAGTTCTATGAAGTTTCGTGTTAATAGGACCATCAAATATTTTTTCTCCATAGAACGTTTGAACCGAGGTTTGAACCCCTGTTTCACCCCTTAGGGGTTGAATTGTCAAAAACTCCTTCCTTAGTAGATGCCTAAATATAAGAAACCTCTGTGCAAAATTTCAAGTTTCTAAACTCAGCGGTGTGGGCTGTGCCTTGATGTGCCAGTCAGTCAGTCAGTCATCACTCATCAGTTTCTCCTTTTATACAGGTTGTTACAAAAAGATTTTAAGAACTTTTAAGGGCAGATTCTACATCTAAAAATATGAAAATAAATGTATATAAACATGGATCCTCAAACGCTTCTTTTTCAAGATACAGGGTGTTTCATATTTTCATACCTCAAGTATTCCGATGAGTCAGGAGAAATATGCGAAAAGGATTTAGAGCATGTATTGAAGCATGAAGAAGCCATTTCCAGCATCTACTATAAACTTGAATCAAAAAGCACCGTTTTCTGAACAAAAAATATTTTTAAAAAAATTAATTTTCATTATTTGTTTTTATTGTAAGAAATAAATTAATTTTTATCTCGAAAACTGTGAGTCAGAACAAAAAAGCTCAAGAGACACCTTTCACGTAGAATTAATTGCTTAAAGAAAACGATATTACTTTTGCAAAAAATCAGTGGCGTGTTATTTTTTCTCCAAAAATAATGACTTACCCGCCGCATGCCACTGATGCAAGTACTCTAGAAAATAAATTAATTCTACGTGAAAGGTCTCTTGAGCTTTTTTGTTCTGACTCACCGTTTTCGAGATAAAAATTAATTTATTTCTTACAATAAAAACAAATAATGAAAATTTTTTTTTTAAATATTTTTTGTTCAGAAAACGGTGCTTTTTGATTCAAGTTTATAGTAGATGCTGGAAATGGCTTCTTCATGCTTCAATACATGCTCTAAATCCTTTTCGAATATTTCTCCTGACTCATCGGAATACTTGAGGTGTGAAAATATGAAACACCCTGTATCTTGAAAAAGAAGCGTTTGAGGATCCATGTTTATATACATTTATTTTCATATTTTTAGATGTAGAATCTGCCCTTAAAATTTCTTAATATCTTTTTGTAACACCCCGTATATAGATATTGCAGGAAAAAGTTACATTGTAATGTGATTCGTCCAAACCAACCTGATCATTTTTGACTGTTTTGTTAGACATTAAAATAAGTATTTTAAGTTTTCCCCCCTTTTAAGTGAGGTAAACTATTTTCTGCTATCGGTTTTTGACAAAGTTTTACGTTTTAATGCCTGTATTCTTTAGTATTTTTCGTTGGCTTATAAGTAAAGGCGGCTTAGACTCCTATGAGCAGAAAGTTAAGCTCGCTTTTCTTTTGCTAACTTAAAATACATGAGCATGAGAGAGAAGTAATCAGGCAATATCTCGACTATTTCGTTGTTGTTTGTTAACATTGTGCTGTTATTTGTTATCAAAAACCAATGACTTTTCCCGATAGACGCATAAAAACACCATGATTGGAGGTTGGGAGGGGAAGGCAAAATTTCATCCATAATCCGGCGACCCTAGATATAAATGAGCGAGAAAAGTGGTATGTTCTAGGCTTTTGTAGCTCTACAGAAAAGGAATGCATACGAAACGCGCCTCTTGTTGTTTTGTTAGGAATACTCAAGGGGGGAATTACAGTAGCTAGTTCTTCAGAGCAAAATTCGTGGGAGGATGGGGTAAGTGTTGCCGGATTTTTTTTGCGTAACAGAAAGCAAGACTGGGTTTTGGAGGCGTTGAGATGAACAAGGTTCTTGGCACTCCAGACTAAGATTATCTGAAGATAGGTGCATAGATTTGCATCTATTATCCAGCTCTTGATTAGAGACCTGTCTGGAAAAGTGAAGAGTATTATAGTGAGCAAAGTTGTGGATGGGACTGGTAGTTGAAGAGAGCAAGTCATTAATGTTAAGAAGAAATAGGGCTGGTGCCACGACTAAACCTTCGGGTACGCTAGCATTGAGGGGATGAAAGTTAGATGAGTGACCGTCCACCACGACAGATATGCAGAAAGTTACCGATCCAGGTACATAGTTTGGGAGGAAGACCGTAAGAAGGTAGTTTGTTAAGGAGTGCGACTTGATATACTTGGTCAAAGGCCTTAGAAAAATCAAGAGCAATAATCTGGGATTCGCCACGAAATTCGGAAGACTTGTCACAGTTATGTGTGACAAAGGTAAGATCAGCTGTGGATCTTTGGCGACAAAATCCGCACTGTCTGTCACAGATGATTTTGTTTTTTAAGATATTTTAGAATTTGCAAGTTGATGATTTTCTCCATAACTTTGCTGACAATAGAGAGAAGAGAGGTATATAAACTTCCCGTTAATGTTTCATGTTTGATAACTTTTTTTTAAACTGGTTTTTATAATTTTATTAGCAGTTTGTGAATTAATTAATTGAAATTATAGTGTATTTGTTTAATTAGAAACTTTATTTGTTTGTCATGTTATACAGGTCTAAACAAAAATGTTGTTTTTTGCCGTAAGTTCACAAGATGCACCTCGTGGAAAAATTAAAGCACCAATTTTTTTTTTGTTATAAAGTTACATGTTTTTCTAACATTTTGTTTTTTTACTCATCTCAATACCCCTTTTCTTGTAGGAGCTGTACATGTTTATATGAAACCCTGTTCTCAAAGCGCTTTTTTCTTAAAACCTTACAAAAAGATAATAAAGGAATGAATATTATTTTGAGTTTTAATACCGTGTATGTCCACCTCTAGCTGCAATGATAGCAAGCAGTCTTCCTGGCATTGAATGAATAATATTGGTTATTTTCTCTTGAGGAATTCCCTGATATTCCTTGCTCAGTACTAGCCTTAACTCGTGCAAAGATCTTGGTTGCACAGGGCGACGACGAACGGCTTTTTTTAGTTTATCCCAGAAATGGGCCATTCCTGTCATCCAAAAAATCACTTACAACCCGTGTAATATGGGGTCTAGCGTTATCATGCATTAGTAGAAATTGATCGCCAATTAAAGGAGCAAGTGGAATAACAGCGTCTTGCAGGGTGTCTTTAATGTAACGATGGGTATTCTGAGCTCCATTTTCAACAAATACAAGGTCGGAATGTGCTTCACTAGAAAAACTTGAGCAAACCATAACGGAACCACCTTGATTACTTTATATCGACTGGTTAATATCCGTTTTTAATAAATACTGTAAAATTGTTAGTGTTTTATTTAAACATGTACAACTCCTACAAGAAAAGAGGTATTGAGATGAATAAAAAAACAAAATTTTACAAATACATGTAAATTTATAACCAAGAACTGAACAAAAAAATTGGTGCTTCAATTTTTCCACAGAGTGTTGTGAACTTACGACAAAAAACAACACTTTTGTTTAGACCTGTATGACATGACCTAAACAAAAAAAGTTTACTATTAAACAAATACACTATAATTTCAATTAAGTAATTAATTTACGAACAGCTAAAAAAATTATAAAAACCGGATTAATAAAAAAGTTATAAAACAAAACATCAACCATAATTTTGGGATGGCGGTTTTTTCGCCAGGGAGCAGGGATGGGTAATGACGAGTCGAGAATTAATTTTCGACGTTCATGTCGAAAAATCCGTCGAAAATGTCGAATATTGTCGAAAATGTCGAATATTGTCGAAAATGTCGAATATTAAGTTAAAAATGTCGACAATTTTATTCCCCCACGGCCATGGGCTAACTTACCTTTTAAAAATACGTTCCCAAAGGTTTTCCAGTGTATCTAAATACTTTTTCATAAATTGTTCTCCGTTCGCGATCACGACAGGTTCACGAGGAAAATTAAAACAAAGGCACCTTTTTCCATGTTGTTTGAAGTTTGAATACATTTGGCAATATAGCATACTGAATACTGAACGACCCCGCGACAGCAACGAGCGAGGCACGCATTCGGCAGAAGACCTGGATAAAATGGTTTTGAACAATATGATCATTTTGTGAAAACCCGACAGAAACAAGCATTAAATGTTTATTCTCTATTAGCAAATTTTTTACATCCACTTTATAGAGGTAAGATGTTATCGGAAGAACAAATACGAGATGTGGAAAATTTTCTCATAGATAATTTAATTGCTGATGCATTAAATGATTTCCATTTGTATAAAATTAACAAAAACTTCTTCCAGAAACTTTTCTCCAAACAAATCGCGAATGTGCAGACTTTCTGGGGATTGGCCGAAAGACATCATTCAGAACTGGCTAAGTTAGCCATGAAGTTAAACTCAATACCAGCCTCTTCGGCACAGCTCGAGAGACTTTTCTCAAATTGGTCCTTCATTCACTCTAGGCTGAGAAATAGACT
The DNA here is from genome assembly GCA_963971165.1 of Philopedon plagiatum. Classification (NCBI taxonomy): domain Eukaryota; kingdom Metazoa; phylum Arthropoda; class Insecta; order Coleoptera; family Curculionidae; genus Philopedon; species Philopedon plagiatum. The sequence goes on along the minus strand of OZ020192.1, from coordinate 19,947,523 downwards.
CAGTACAGAAAATTCGAAAAAACTTACTTACATCTATTACCACATGAAAATAAGGGATGAAAACAGAAGTGATGAATATTAGTTTGTTTTTATAAGATATTTTAAATGCCAGTTTTTGAAATCCTTCGTGAATGTACTTTAAGTTTATAGTCGTTAAGTTGACATATTTTTATTATCCATCTGCTGTTTTGTATTTCCATGCTTTTAAACAATATATTAATTATTAATATTAATACACATTGATTTATAGTTATTACTATACTATAACCTACTTACTCTTTGCCAAAGAGTCTTTGGTTATGTTATAGTATAGTATGGTATTTATTTCCAAATTCCAAATTAAAATATCCAAATATATTTTCGACTGTCGAATATGTCGAAAATTAATGGTGTCAAAAAATAATTTTCGACGCGTCGAAAAAAGCGTCGAGTATGTCAAATTTTCGACGTACCCAACCCTGCCAGGGAGTATAGTAACATGGAAGGGACTAGGCACCTTTCTTCGGGACCGGCTGCACACGAGCAGTCTTCCAGCTATCTGGGAAGATACCCTTATCACAGATCTGGAAAAGACGAGCTAAGATGGGTGCAAGTTCTGGAGCGCATTTTCTTTAGAACAGTTACTGGTATGCTCCAGACCGGAGGACGTTTTAGTGTTAAGTGATGGAATAATTTTTTGAACTTGAATGACCTTAAGTATTATATCAGACATTTTGTGGGGTACAGACGTAGCGGTTGGAAGAGCGAAATTGGCAGCGAATTGTTTGGCAAATAATTCAGCTTTCCCTTTAGTACAATTTCGTTGTCAGGGGTCAGAGAAGAAAAAGTGCTTCTACAGAAGTTTTGACTAATGTTTTTGGGTAAGTGTCAGAAAGATTGGCTGCCGTTAAATAGGAAAGCACTTTGTCTTTTATGCGGTTAAAATAATAATAAAAATAATAATTAACAAGTTAGGTTATGTTGTCTTGCGTCGTGTCAAAAATCACCGGATATTTTGGCGGCAATCCAAACTTAACTTTTTGCGGAATGCAAGCATAACTTTAAATATTCTAATAGCTGCCCATCGGCCAATAGAATCGTTTCTTGCTTCCAACCTTATTTCCGCACAAGGAACGTCAGCTAATGAAAAAATCGTAGTCCCGTGGTTCGTTGGTTAATTCTGGAACAAGATAGTGGGAAAAAAGTATTGACCCTGCTAAACTGTACATTCTTTTTCTATAGCAGGGTGGGCACTCCTATTATTATTAAATTATTTTTTAAGATAAATGGTAAAAATGCATTTTTAAGTTTCTTCTTATACCTCAACACTATCATGAACACAAAATAATTATTTAAAATGCTTATAATAACTTTTCTAATAAGCAATAAGCACGTATTTTTTTATTGCATAAATCGTTTAAATGAAGTCATTACAAACTCAAAAAAATTATTTTAATGAAAATTACTAGGATAATTTAGCAAGAATTTTTTTTTTACTTTTCGGAATAATTTATTACAATTTAAAAAGCAGCAATTTGCCCTTAGTGAAAAGTGATGCCAGGAAGTGAACAGTGACGTCAGATTCGCAAAAATAACGTAAAGCTTAACCTAAAGTCGAACAGGTTTGTTTTTCTCGGAAACAGTCAGAAGGCGAGCAATCAAATTTGCTGGGTTAATGGATGAATGGTGCAACTAGCTTCGGTAAAAAATTAAGTTATACAGGATGTATCGTTTCGGAGTTATTAAACGTCAAAGTCGAAATTTCCGCGATTTCCATTGAAATCGGGTACAGGTCGCAAAAGTAAATTAAATTGATTTAAATTTTTGGAGGTTATAGAGGAACCGGAGCTTCAGAACCCTATTGAAACTGGTGAGGACCGGAAAAGTAGTAATTTTTTGTAAGTAATTTTTTGAATCCTTTTAGGTCGAAAAATACCATTTGCAGACCCCTCTTTGGTACCTAATAAAGCGAAAACGAGACGCCGTCGGATCAAAAAACGGATTATAATAAGTAAAACTTCAAAATCGCAAATACTTTCTTCTTACCATAAGTATCTTTTTACATTTAAGTACCTAAACCTAAAACCATTGAAAAATGGATATACACGGGTGTCCCATATAAGAATGCACACTACAGGGATCTCGTAAACCAGAAGAGATACAAAGATGATTAAATTAGAGAAAAGTTGCGCTTTGCTGAACCTTTCAAAGTGACGATACGAAATCTAAAAAAATCCGATTACTTCCGAAGATATTTAAGAAAAACCGAATTTTCCCGATTTCGTTTTTATTTTTTTCTGACTCTATTTAAAAAAATATGACAAAATAAATTTCACATTCTCATTGCCACTTTTTCTGCTCTACAAGCCGACGTTCTTAGATCTTCAATACGACGTTTCGTTTCTTCGCAACAATCATCAACTTCATTTTTTGAAATAGTCGAAAAATTTTGTTTTATTCCGAAAAAATTCTAATTTTAATTCTAAATCCCACGACATATCGCTTCTTACATTTATCCGACGTTTCGGACGAAAAAATCATCATCAATATTATTTGATGATTATTACGAAGAATAATGGGGAATGTGGATTTTATTTTGACCTGTCTTCTTTTGTGAAATCAGAAAAAAATTAATTGCCAAAATTTCAAGAATTCGTAGATTTTTTTCTGATTCTACTGTAAGAGATAGATTAAAATAAATTTTACATTTTTATTGCCGTTTTTCTCCTCTACAACATGACGTCATTCAATTTTTGATTCTACGTTTTGGCTTCTCTCGACCATTATCAATTTTTTTTTAAATAATCCGAAAATTTTATTTTAGCACAGTTAAATTGCCCTTGTTATTCTGAATTCAACGACTTATCACATACGTGCAAGTAAGCAAGATGTTATTATCAAAAAACAAAATATTTTATTTTTCCGCTACAAAAAGTTCATTGAAACAATCTTATTTAATCATATGTTCAGAATAACAAGGGCAATTTAACTGTGCTAAAATAAAATTTTCGGATTATTTAAAAAAAGTTGATAATGGTCGAGAAAAGCCAAAACATAGAATCGAAGCCAAGAACGCCAGAAAAGCCAAAACGACAATGAAAATGTAAAATTTATTTTAATCTATCTCTTACAGTAGAATCAGAAAAAATCTACGAATTCTTGAAATTTTAAACAAAAATTTTGGCAATTAATTTTTTTCTGATTTCACAAAAGAAGACAGGTCAAAATAAAATCCACATTCCCATGTAATTTTTTCTCCTCTACATGATAACGTAATTCGATTTTTGATCCGACGTTTCGTTCCTTCGTAATAATCATCAAATAATATTGATGATGATTTTTTCGTCCGAAACGTCGGCTAAATGTAAGAAGCGATATGTCGTGGGATTTAGAATTAAAATTAGAATGTTTTAGGAATAAAACAAAATTTTTCGACTCGTTAAAAAAATGAAGTTGATGATGGTTGCGAAGAAACGAAACGTCGTATTGAAAATCTAAGAACGTCGGCTTGTAGAGCAGAAAAAGTGGCAATGAGAATGTGAAATTTATTTTGTCATATCTTTTTAAATAGAGTCAGAAAAAAATAAAAACGAAATCGGGAAAATTCTGTTTTTCCCAAATATCTTCGGAAGTAATCGGATTTTTTTAGATTTCGTATCGTGACTTTGAAAGGTTCAGCAAAGCGCAACTTTTCTCTAATTTAATCATCTTTGTATCTCTTCTGGTTTACGAGATCCCTGTAGTGTGCATTCTTATATGGGACACCGTGTATTTGGGAAAACTGGAAATTTGAATTTTTGGCCCAAATTTTCCACGTTTTTTTTTTGACAAAATCGATCCAAATTAAAATCCAATATACGTCATCGGAAAAAGCTCGTAGAAACACGTGATATTCGTATTTTTTTAGTTTTTTCATTCTTTATAGGAAGGGCACAATCGCCGATTAAATTTCTATTTTTTGACTTTTTTTAGCACTCTACATCGGTACCTTTAAATCATTCCGTATTTTAGCTATCTTATACAGGGATAATCAGACTTTAAAATGAATACAGAATGGGTCACCCAGGAGCGTATTTAAGAGGTCAAAACTCAATTGTTTTGATTTTTTCCAACAAATCCTATTTTTAGCCGACATAATTCTACACTATTTTTTCTATTCAGTGATTCTTTTGGGGTTTATTTTATCTGTTAATTATCTACGAATACCTCATACTAATTTAAATCGCTTATTTTTTCGTTTAAGTTATAATAAATAATAAATAAATAGGTTGTTTTGCATCGGGGACATGCAAAACTTGAAACTTTGAAATTTTCGAATTTTCGACCATTATTGCCATGAAAACAAAGAATTGCAGTTTATTTACTCGAAATTATTAAAATTTGTCAAAATTTCGCAAAAATAACAGTTTTTGTCCAAGATTTAAAGGTTCCTGGATCGATTTCGGCTTGAAATACACATGAACAAGATTTTAGGAACCTTCTACTTTAAGTGCAGGGATATTTCATTGGATAAGTTACGCATTAAATGCCATTTTTATTGATTTTTCGATGACCCTACAATTCTGGAATTCGTCACGTACTTATTATGACACTTTTGACGTCAATGGGATCACGTTTTACAAATTCTCTTCTCTCTTTTACTTGGCTAATTAACACAATCTTAAGACTCTGAAATTTACATTTGTCAAGTTTTACCTCTATACTTCTAATAGAACAGGGCGTAACATGGGGTAAAATTTTTCCATGTCCGCTTTAAAAAAATTGCACTGTATAATGAGAGAAATGTGTATGGAATAAGCATCTATCTATTTCTTAAATATGCCCTCTTTTCAATACTTTTGGTTAACTTTGTTTTAGCTAGATATAGGTCCTTATAAACTTGGTAAAAGTAGCACCTGCAAATTTTGCAATTTAGAATTTAAACCTTAACAACTAAAACTGCTCAGTTTTGGGTCAAAATCAGAACCGAAGATCGTCACAAGTAGATTAGGTTAGTCGATACCATTATTTTTTTTTTACCAGTAGTCCCTTACCTAAAAAAATTCACCTTTTGGTTCTTATACAATAAAACCAACTTGAAGTGTAGGCTTACATAGATGTCACAAGAAACAACTGCCAAATTTATTGAAATATGACGATGCTCTTGATTTTGACTTATCACGTTGGTTTTTAAAGAACCGTAGTTTAAAAATCTTTAATAGGTCAGTAATTAAGAATTCTATCTATTCTTCTGCAGGCGCGGCCCGTGAAATTTCAAAGTTGCATATCTCTGTTGCTACTTATGGGACCCATACCAAATTCAGGTTTTTTAATAGTGAGCCTACTAGGAATGTTTTGGTAAAGAAAAAAAATATTTTGCAATTTGCGAAAAAAAGTTGATTTTTTGAATTGACCCACCTGGGTAAAAAATTAACACGCTTAGATATTTTATTTTATTATTTTTTCTCAACAAATTTTACATCATTTTGTCGACAATTCTTAAATTTTAAGAGAAAAAAATGTGTTAGTAGAAAGTTATAGTCATTTGAATTTTTTCAACCGAAAAATAATTTAAATTTTCGGTTGCAAAAAATTCAAATGACTATAACTTTCTACTAACACATTTTTTTCTCTTAAAATTTAAGAATTGTCGAGAAAATGATGTAAAATTTGTTTAGAAGAAATAATAAATAAAACATCTAAGCGTGTTAATTTTTTACCCAGGTGAGTCAATTCAAAAAATCAACTTTTTTTCGCAAATTGCAAACCATTTTTTTCTTTACCAAAACATTCCTAGTAGGCTCACTATTAAAAAACCTGAATTTGGTATGGGTCCCATAAGTAGCAACAGAGATATGCAACTTTGAAATTTCACGGGCCGCGCCTGTTCTTCTGTTTGTTTCAGTTAGTATTGGCGACTTACAACATTTGATTAATACTTCTAGGTATTTACGTAAATTGGTTCTATTTCACGTATTATTTTTTCATATACATTGTTTTATTGACAAGTATGTTACAAAGTGTACGTTAATAACATCAAACTTTTTTTAAATTATAAAAAGGTTTGTGTGTCCGTTTTAGACCAACACGAATGTTTAATGTCGGACCATTCTGTGACGTTACCTAAACTAAAATAATCAGTAAACAAATTTTTATGAAAACCTGATGGCAAGGGTAAAAGGACACAAGGTAGAAACTTCAAGCTATGCAAATTAAATACTTTAAAATGAACCAGGACCAGGAATCCAGGATACTCTATTATTTTTGTAAAATGTGGGTTAGATTTAAATTTAAACCTCAGAAGCTAAAATTGCTCAGTTGTGGGTTGTCAAAATCAGAACTTGAGTTAGTGGCAGGTAGAGTACTAGCTAAAATTTGGCCATTTTTTTACCAATTTGTACTGCAGTAGTTTCTTATCTAAAATCATAACTTTTTGTCACTCTTATGCTTAAAAAACTAACAATTTGAATAGCAGGCTTAGACTTAGACAGACTTCACAAGAAACAATTGCCTATATAGGTAGTTAGTTGTAAGGTGACGCTAGGTTTACTTCTTACTTTTCACGTTAAAAAAATAGTTACTGAAGTATCGAATAAAAAGTGCTGATTTTTAAAATATTCTCAAACATTCTCGAGTTCGGTAAGTAATGACAGCTTTACCTACACACTTTTTTGCAAAGGGGTTTTTATATTCAATTATCCTAACGAAAAGTTATAGTACCTATTTCAGTTCATCCAAACCCGACCTTTTCGTCTGTTTTTCTAAATAATTACTTCAGCTTTTTGACCTTTTAAAGGCACATAAACTTTTTTATGCTTTTCGTCCCAAATCTTTTACTTCCTACCAATTTTGCAAAGACCATTTGATTTTTAATTTTTGGTTTATTCGACAGCAGTATAATTAAACTACTGACTTTAAAAACACCCTATGTGGACTTAATTTACGCAAAAAGACCGCCAAGACTCAAAATATTTGTTCAATAAAAATATCTACAAAGGGTAAAAACGTAAGGCAATTTCCTAAGAGATTACAAAAACAATAAAATGACAACAAAATCAGATCAAACATTTTTTAAAACTGACTAAAATAAAAATGTGAAAGTTTTCAGCAGCTGTAAACAATAATTACAAAATAGAATACAATAAAAAATCAAAAATAAATATCTAAGAATCTATAAATATAGATTCTACCAAAGAACAACTCCTCTTTAATACCAAAAGAGCAAAGAAATGATAACCAAACCCCCCGCTTTCAAAAAACAATAATTAAAACCAACCCGTTACATCCGATCAGTTTCATAAAATAAGCGCCCCCTATTTTCAATCCACGCTCGAAAACTAAACGCAACAGGATATTCACGATAAGCCCCCTCTCAATCTCTACAAGGGGGCACCCGCATCTCCGCCGGGCGCTCCGGTGACGGTGAATTCTCTATCGAAGCCGGCTTGCCGCAGCGCAGTACCTATTCTAAACAGTCTATTCACTAGCCATCCAACTAACCAAAAAACCGACGACGTTTCTAATAATTCTCTTATGCGGGTATTTTTAGACTATTTTGAAGGATTTTAAAGGAGTTTTCATATTTTATGGCAAAAACCAGGTAGTGCTCAGTGGCCTCTTAAGGTAAACTACATCAACGCATGCAAACTATTCGGACTACTTTGGTAAAATACGAAAAACCATAAACAATGTTAATGACCTGTTAGCAAATTTCCTCCGTCAACTCGATCTAAAAACACACTTTTCACTGACATAACAGCAATAAAACATGAATTTCTCGCTTGATTTTGCTTTTAAAAAGATTAAACTAAACGTATTTTACCAAAATACGAACGAAACTTTTGATTTAGGGGTTAAAAATAACAAGAAAAAGTAGGGTTTATTACTTACCCTGAATAGTTTGACACAACGCCACCTATCTGATATGCCTGCTTTTCTGTTACGACGAAAGCACGTACTCCATCAGCGTTGGCGAGGACGCCCGACCGCCGCCGACCGATTTACGAGACAGATGTTTGCTACAGAAACTACAGAACTAGCTATTAAAAATACTGAATTTTGAACTAGAAAAGAATGATTTTCCGCCGATTTTAGCACCGATTTAGCTAGATTTTTATATGAGCTAACCGAATCTGTAAAAATGTTTAAAAATTTCAACTGATTATCGGCAAAATCGAACAAAGAATCGTAGCGTAATTAGACTATATCACGCGGTGACTCAACATTTAGATATATTTTCTACTCGTCAAGTTGAGATAGGGACGTGGTTCTTTAGCCAGGAATTTTTTGTTTAGTTTCGGAATTCGCCGCTAGGCGGATGAAATAAATCGCTTTAACTTGGCAAATAAACGTGTTTATTAATTAATTTTCCAGGCATATAATATTATAGTGGGTTCAAGGTCTATTTCTTTATTATTTTATTTAATCGTAAAACAAAATTCAATTTAATGATTCGTATTTTTGAAATAAAATCCGACATTTAACATTGCATAGACTGCTAGCAGCGCTGTGCACTTTTATTTTTTAATGTAAATATAGCACAGTACGTTGGTGGGGGGAATTTCTTTTTAAAAACAGTTGAACGCGTACACGTAGTATGTCATGGCGTCAAAGGCGAGTTTGTTTACGTAATCAAGTTCTGAATAATACATTTTCTTAGTAACTATAGCCGATTCGAAATTGAGGGATAATGGAATGTCATTATCATGGTTTAAATACTTTAAAAATAATGTTTATTACATTTTAGGACATTTAGTTTTATTTAAAACATGATTGAATATAAATAACTTGTCGTTTATTGATTTTACAGTCCCTTACATAATCTTGTTTAACGGCGATTATCCTTAGATTTTATAAAACAATGGAACAAATTATGAACATACATTATTTACAATATTACAATCGAAACTATATCGTAAGAAATAGGTTAAAAAAAGAATTAAAAGGTTTTAATATTGTTATGTTGTCTTCACTGATTACGATATTTTGTCTATCAACTTCTAGCCTCAAATTATGGACAAATTTTTCTGCGTATTAGAGGTCCTATATTTTTGGAACAGCTTTACAATTAATTTTTGAATATTATCCTAGTAGGTACCTAATTAATATTTTTGTCTGGATTTTCAAAAATGTTCGAAATATAATACCGATCTTCTTTTATCCTTTTATCAGATAAACTTTATTTCCCTCTCTTGAGAGTTGTAAAAATAATTTAAAATCCCAAAAACTCTAAAAAGAGTCAAATGAATTTAATTTGTAGTTATGTTAGGTTATGACTTGAATGAAATTTTTCTGCGTATTAGAGGTCCTATATTTTTGGAACAGCGTTACAATTTTTGAATATTTTCCTAGTAAGTAGGAAGGTAGGTACATATCATACATAGTATGTACCTAATTGAGATTTGTCTCTGGATTTTCAAAGATATTCAAAGATATTCAAAATTTAATCATTACAGATAATCATTAATACCCTCTCTTGTGAGTTATAAGGATAATTTAAAATCCGATAAACTATAAAAAGAGTCAAATGAATTTAATTTGTACCTACCTACCTAGGTATTTATGTTATGAGAGAGTTATGGTTATGACTTATGATGAGACGACAAATTAAGCATCATAAAATGATGGGAGACCAACTTTTAATCTATAAGTATAATAGCAAAATTAAAATTTTATGTCCTAAGGTCGTATAAGGGGTAGATATTTTACTGTGTTACCCTTGACACTCTCTTAGATCTTTACCTATTTTGTGAATATATTGGCTTTAAAGTTTTAAAAATTTTCCCAAAGAAAAAATTTTAGTGTTAGGCTTGCCAAACTATAAATTTTAGTTTCCTTGGCAGTTTTTAAACCGATTTTTAAACTTAGGTACTTTCTTGATGTTGGGGATGAGGTCTTAGTGTATTACGCTAGCAAGCTGCAAGTTATAATTTCTATGGCATTTAAAATTATTCTTCAGACTTGAATATTAGGTTGGAAATTTTACAGTTTCTCTGAAAAAAATATTACGTTTGCAGACTACAAATTTTGGCTTCCTTGCCAGGTAAAACCGTTCCAAGCTTTAAACGTCTTTGTAAATGCTGTGATTAAAGTTCTGCAATTTTTTCTAAAGACAAAGTTCTAGTTTAAATGGATTTAAAACTGTTCTAAATCTTATCCTGCTTTAAAAATTTTGATTGTGTTAACCTAGGAAACTGCAAATTTTAGTTTGCTTGATGACTAAAATCGTTCTTTTTCTTAAATTTATTTTTAATATTATTTAAAGGTGTGTCTTCAAGAGAATATGTTCAATATGTTCGAAAAACTTTAGCTGGGAAAAAATGTACAGTTATGGTCAAAAAAAGAAATACAGCTGAAAAATAGCAAATTTTTTCAAAATATTTCCACATATTAGGTTCTAAATGATGCCATATTGTAATTAAGTAATAAACAAATCTCAGTAATGCCTAAAAATAGAAAAGAATAAAAAAGACTTGGTTTACAAATATTTAAAAAAGTAAAGAAAGACCACAGAAGAAACAGACAGACGCATATTAATTGCAGCAAAAATGGACCCTTTTGCGTCTTCTTCCAAAATTTTAACCGACGTTCCGGCAAATGTATCAGCACGAACTATTCGTAGAAGGCTGGTTGAACAAGGTTTAAAAGCCAGATCTCCAAGAAAAGTTCTTCTGTTAAAGAAGAAGCATGTGAAAGACAGAATTTTATTTGCTAAAAACCATATCGACTGGTGCGGAAACGACGGAATACAAAAATGGCGAAATATATTGTTTAGTGATGAAAGCAAAGTTATGTTATTTGAAAATGATGGCAAAATTTCCGTTAGACGTCCGCCAAAACAAGCATTTAATTCTCGTTATACCAAGAAGACTGTAAAACATGGTGGTGGGAAAATTTTAGTTTGGGGCTGTTTCTCGTGGTATGGTGTTGGACTAATACATCTTATTGAAGAAAATATGACCAAGGAGGTTTACACAAATATCTTGGAGAATGTCATGTTACCTTATGCTGAGGGGAATATGCCATTAAGATGGGTTTATCAACACGATAACGACCCAAAACATAAGGCTCGTGCAACAGAAGCGTGCATTCAACGACACAAAATTAATGATTTAACATGGCCAGCCCAATTCCCCGACCTCAATCCGATTGAGAACCTGTGGAAACTAGTAAAGGCTAAAGTTGAGACTACTAAACCACAAAACAAAAAGGAGCTTTGGGCAGCTGTTAGGGAAGCATGGTATGGTATACCAGACGAGACCTGTCGTCAGTTAGTAGAGTCAATGGCAAAGAGATGTCAAGAAGTTATTACAAATGAGGGCCCTGCAATTAAGTACTAAGTGTAGATTTTGTATTTACATATAATTTTTTTACAATATTTTCATTCTATTGTTCGAATGCTCCTGTATTAATATGTGTATTTATTTTTTTGTCCAACAAAAAATGTGTATTTCTTTTTTTTGTCTTGAAATAAATAATAGTTAAAAGAGATTTCTTTTAAAAGACCCTATTCTTTGTACCTACAGTACAAGGCTTTCCACTTACCAAAATATGTCGCTTTACTAAATAATATATCTCTCCTATTCATAAAGAAAGAAGGCACAGGGATTCCGTATTTATTTTTTTGTCCATAACTGTACCTACTTTTAAAAGATGTGTTTTCTGATTTTTTTTTAAATTTGCTTTTACTAATTTCTCGTATATTCTAAAGTATTCTAGGATCCAGAACGTTCCAAAATGTTTAAATTTAAATTTTTTTATTCTTTTATCGTTTTGTCATTGGCGTTTGGCGAGAGCCATTATAGAGCCACTCACTAAAAATAGTAGAGAGAAACTCATCGTTCGTGGACTTTTGCTTTGATGCATTTTAAACTAAACTAAAAAGACCTGAATCTTTGACTGTTGGACGGAACTAAACTAACAGCAAAAAATTTATGTTTAAAAAATAAATAAATATATAGACAATTATAAGAACCTAACCTGCAGCTGCTAATTTAAAATATAATTCGTGTTCGTAGCTAGCATCTGGGGTGTATCATTCAAAAATAATAAAAAATTAACATGGGTCTGCTAATGCTTCCTAATAGAACTAAAGGCCTTCGAAGATCCTTTTAATCATTTTTAATCTTAATAATTGAGCTCCTTATTTTCCAAGTGGTATAAGCCCAATTTTCGCGATATTAAGTTAATATCAGCGGAACATGTTCTACAAAGTATTCTCTATCTAATTTACAAAATGTATAATGTAACATTTTGCAAATAAGCCAGTACGAGGCAGGTAAAAAATGGGTGAATGAAATGAAGCGTATGGTAAGGGAATAGTGGCACAATAGTGGTGTCCAGGATAGGTCGGTTAACTAATTTTTTTATTACACTCCACAAGAACATATTTGTTTTCGTTCTTGTTTTTTAATTTCTTTTGTTAACAATAATAGCATAGGCCTTTATTATATAGTATTTTTAATTTGTCTCAAAACAGAAGAAAGTGTTGTTAGTTTGATTTTTTATATTACTGCAAATAAAAGCATTTTTCTACAAATACTATTAAAAGCAGACTTTTTAACGTTCCATTCAAGTATCAAAAGAGTAATTTTTTCTCGACCGGTAGTAGGTAGAAGTCAATTTTTGTGAAATTAAAAACATTACAGAAAAAAATAAATTATTGCCTAGGTGAATAATTTTTGAAAATATTCCTTAGGGAGTTTTCATTATTCAGAAACGATACTATAATATATAGTTTTGTATATTTACTTATGTCAGCACTGTCGTAAAATACCATACAAGATTTAACCATCAAATACTGAGCCCATAGGGTAGAACATTAACAGTATTAACAGGCAAATTCTCCAACGCTAGTCCGGTCCAATTTGGCAACCAAAAGTTTTAAACTAACAAATGTAAGAATAAGACAACTAAATTTTATACTATGAATTTATTTCCGAGCTTTTTCGAAAATTTATAAAGAAAAAGCGCAATTTTAAAAGTACGTATTTTCGACAAAAATAGAACTAAATTCAGTACAGTAACTCGTTCCAGGATGACATTTGGAAACCAAGCAAATCGCTGAAGTATCAGAATAATTCATAAGTTTCAAATGACGACTTATTAACAATGACAGGACAAAAACCTGTCAAAACATAACTGATCAATTATAAGATCTTAATTGAAACCAGTACTAAATCTTAAACCTAGTTAGTGGATCAGAACGTTAAACTTTTTAGCTTTTTCACTGAAGTATACCAGCATCGCATTTTCAGTTAAGTTTACTGCGTGCTTTATTGAGCACCTTCTTTCTTTGTAAAACATATTTTCATTATGTATTTTCACTTGTCATTTTGTTTCCTGTTGCACACATGTGCACATAGAGGTAACCCTAGATATACACAGTGTACAATTAAAATAGTGTGTTCATGGGCTTGTTGCTAGGAGCATCCCTACCTACGAATTTTCCAGCAGGATGCTGGGAGCGACGTTAGCTCTGAGGGCGACAAAATGACCGACGGTCGGTTTTTGACTTTTGCACCGCTTTTTAAGAGTTTGATATGCTGCGTCGCATAACTTCCTCGACTTTTCTGCTTAGTACATTGACTGCCACAGCATTTGCTGCCTCAGTAATTTCTTCAGGCTATTCTACATAAAAAACTTTTAAATACATATTTTACCACAACGAAACTTTGATTATTTAAATTTTGACAGTTTTCAAGGACTTTTTTTCAACTGATCAAAGGCTACTAATAATTTTAAAATCAATAAATATTAATGAAATTAGATTTTTCGTTTTAAACTTATTTGGGTCGTGAAAAAATGTACCTACGTTATACACCTCGGGAGAGAATGCTATTTTTCCTTCAGTGCTTTGTAGGCACTATTTTAGCTACCGGTTTTAAAAATTATTTACTTCTAACACTAGTGCTAAAAGTGAATTGTTTTTGAAACTGGTGTTAAAAGTGCATTCAGTAAGTTTTTTATGTGAAATTTTATACTGTTCCCTTAATTTTTTTTGTAGCAAATCGAACGTAGCCCTGTTTGCTGCTTCGTCGATTTTTTGGCATCTTTTCTTCGTTTTCCATCATAAAATAGAAAAATACAGAACAACTGTATGTCACTTTCTTAAAAGCTTTACTATAACTATCGACAATAAAAGAAAAGTTGCTAAGTAAGTGTCAAATTTATGAAAGCCGCGAATTGGAAATTTGGAATTATATTTTACTTACTGCAGGGGTTTAATTTTTGAAATTTTTTTACAACTTTTATGGAACAGTATTTGTAGAAAAAATAGTGTATGATGTTTAAGGTGACCAACCATTCTGATTTAACCAGAACTATACTGTTTTTGAGAACTAAATTCTGGTTGCAAATCGAAGGTAGTAAAAATTCTGTATTTTAAAGGCTATTCTGGTTGTTTCTGTTTTTATACCTACAATATTAATTAAGCCGTTAAAACAGAAAATTATATTAATTTTCCATTTTACGAGATGGACAAAAGACAAATCACGATTACACATTGAAACACTAATAAAATCGTTATTGCCTAAGTGTCAAACTAATTTTAATCACACATGCATTGAATTTCACAACACGCTTAAAAAAATGAAGAAAAAAAATTCACTCGTAAGAAAAATATTGTTTCAAAAAATCATAAATTATAACATGTATTATTATTATTATTATTATTATTATTAATTGATATGAATAAATATAAACATTGTCATAAAAAATTGTTACTTTTTTATTGGTGTTCTGGTTTTTCTTTCAGAATAGTTGGTCACATTAATGATGTTAAAAGTGTAATTATTTTTTTTGAAGGGATTTGCCACTAGCTTCTCTCGGGTCCCAAACTTCCCTTCTTACAGAATAGAATAACACTTTCAAATAATAAATAATTGTTCTAGATTTTTGTTTTGTGTTATTGCATTTCTTTCTATCATATTTGGATTATTCTTATCCACATATATACATATTATATTAGATTAAGTACAATAATTTAAAAAGATCGTACAATAATTACTGTATTTAGAATTTAAACACGTAACTTAAAAACTAATCTAAATAAAACTGTAGTCTCAACACAAAAAAACCATTATTTTTCGTTTGAATAAAAGCAACATGGAATTCTAGAGACACAAATGCAAATCCTTTATTTCCCAAAAATTAAAAAATAGGACTTTCATACAAGAACTTAAATAGAAATTGAGCACAAGTAAATAAACACAACGTAACAAGAGCAAATTAAATGTCGTACGATACGTATCGTTACGTGACTGCATAGTATACGCTTGGAACTGTAACAATTCAATTACCGAACTAGTGATATAAATCTTTTTTTCCAATTCAAAAAAAAAAAAATTCGTTTACATCAACATCTGCAATGTGCTGCTAATCTGCATTAGCAACAACAAGAAGCGCGTTACGTATGCATCCCTTTATTGTCCAAAAGTCTAGAACAACCCACTTCTGTCGCTCATTCATACCTAGGGTCTCCAGATTATGGAACAAATTGCCTGCAGATGTTTTCCCTTCGCCTCCCAACCTTCAATCCTTTAAATCCCGTGTCAATAGATTACACTTCCCTTCTCTTCAGACGCCCACGGTCCTTTAGTTGTTAGGCTTGAAGCCTACGTGGGTTGTCTCAGATAAAAAAAATTAAAACTTTATTGCAAACATTTTTAACTATTTTTGGTCCAATAGAGATGTGTCACGAGAATGTTCTCAAGCGAATAGTTCTGGAAAACGGTAAATTACCGAGAATATTTCCCAACATAAATTCTCGAGAATTTATGGTTTTAGAAAAAAATATAAATTACTGGCAAATTACAGAGAATATTTTCGTGAAGGAGAATGTTCTCGGGAAAATTCATATTCTCGAAGAATTTATGAAAGTTTTTGAGATTTTAATTCCGCTATTGTATCATAGATGGAACTTGGAGCATTTGTATCGTTATTTCTTTTTTGTGTTGTTTTAAACAAATTGTTTAGACTAAGATGTGTTTTATAAATAAAGTTACTTGAAAATAATGGAAATAAAAATTTAATGTGTTTTTATATTGACTAAGATGCGTAATCACGTTAATTTATAATTCAAATATTTTGTAAATTAGGTATTGTGCAGTGCTATCTCTTTATTTTTCAGATAAAATTATTGTAAAAACTACTTTGGGTAAAAAATATGTTAGTCCAATTTATGCAGTCAAACAAAACATAAAATTCTCCAAAATTTCCGGTAAATTCTCATTTTTCTCGGAGAATATTTCCCAAAAATAAATTCTCGAGAATGTTCCATCTCTAGTCCAAACCACAGAAAAAATTTTACAAAAAATTTAAATTAGGTACAAGGTGATTCATATAAAACTCCAAAACGCATCTTGGAAAAAATGAAGCTAAGAAAGTAAAAATGGATTAATAAGTGGGAACAAACACTATTTTATGAACAATATTAATTTTACATTCCTAGGTCTTGTCATCGCGACACCATCAAGAAATTAATCGATAGTGGGAACTTTAAAATGATAAAATGTGTCTTTATTTGTTCCTCAGATATACGAGGTAATTTGTTAAATACAATATACATAATTTAAATCCATACTGGTTTATTTTACAAGAATATCAAAAATAAAAAGTACATTTTCATAGAAACCTTTTTTGTTATATTTTAAATAAAGGTTAAATTTTAATGCAACGTTTCGTCTTTTTACAGTCATCTTCAGGTAGCTATATTTTTTTAAATATCGCCATAAGGATATTTGTACTCGTACATTATTATTAGTCACTATTTCTTGCATAATCAGTTCATCTTCCATTCCTCAACTTTCTTATGTCAAGAAATTTGTTTATTTATATATACTTAAAGTTATTATACAATATATATTTATGTAACCAGTTAGGAAATGCTTAACGAGTGTAGTGTTTGAGGGACGAGCGAAGCGAGATCCCTCAATATTTTATGAGTTAAACAAAATTGCATTTCTTAACATGTTTCATACAAGATTTTTTTTTTCAAATTTTGACCAAAATTTGTAAATAAAATCATTAATTTTTATTATTGTATCAAAACATCTAAGTACATTCAGACGAAGACATTTTTGTTTCATCTAATAGTAGGTACCTAGTAGACAGTTGTCTGGGTTGTCATGATGTCGTTTTGAAGTTTTATTTGTAAATAGGTGTCGCGTCACAAATTAAATTGTTTGTTTTACAAATACTGAAAATGTCCCCAAGTGATATTGAAGAGGCAGCTCAAAAAGCGTTATCTTCTATTGTACCCGAGAAGTCAAGAGTATACGAAATTTTATATTTTTGTCTTTCATTTTTTCATAACTAGTTATGAAATTAATATTTCATCACCAGTTAGGAAATATTTTACTTTTCGTAACTAGTTACGAAAAGTAAGATAGTTGAAAACTGTCATCGGTTTTGAAAAATGTCACTTTATATGTCAAAATTAGCAAAAAATATTTTTTACAGTTACTAATTATTTGAAATAGTCCAGTATTTAGCTAAATACATTAACTGAAGTTTAACATGATAATAGAATCGGACTCTCGTAAAGAGACACACTATTTTGTTTATTAGGTCAACAAAATTAATAAATGCGGTTTATTATGAATAAACATTGACAGCCAGATTCTCCAATGCTAGTCCGGTCTAATTTGACAATCAAAAGTTTTAAACTGATAAGTGTAAGAATAAGACAACTAAGTTTTATTCTATGAACTTATTTCTGAGCTTTTTCGCAAATTTATCAGGAACAGGACAATTTTATTACGTACTTTCAACAATAATAGAACTAAATTCATTACAGCAACTCGTTCCAAGATGAAAATCATTTGGAAACCAAGTGAATCGCTGAAATATCACAATAATTCATAAGTTTTTAATGAGAAGGACAGGACAAAAACTTGTCAAAACATAACTGATCAACTATAAGATCTTAATTTAAACCAGTACTAAATCTTAAACTTTCTTAGTGAATCTAGACGTAAGTTTTTAAAGGTTAATGTTAAGGAATAATATAAAGCAATAAAAGTCATAAAAACTTACTAAATGTTAGGATACTTATTGCTAATACATGACCCAAATGTAGTGGACATAATTTAAGTTGTTACATTTCGGCCAAGTAATAATAATATCTGGACAATTAGTAACTGAAGAAACTGCATTAAATTTTGTTCAATAATAAAAAGATAGTCTGTCTATTTTCACAAGGCCACGACCTTAAAGTATTAAATTAATACTTTAATTAAACTTAAAAACACGACGTATTAAATGTAATATATAATACATTACTGATGGAAGGGTACGGCTCTAATTTTAAACCTTACCTCCACTTGCTGTAATATTTTTCTATAGGTAACTGGTTCAGTTGTCATCCAAATGCGCAATCTCCTGCAGCCGCGACTTTTATACAGTAAAAGACGTTAATTTCACTAAATAATTTTGTATATTTATTACTTGTAAATATGGGTATTTTCTACACTATTGGTTCTGACACTAGTACTTATATATTCGTCATTTTCTGGTGTTACGAGATGTTACTACTTTTTACAGGACCATGCCTAAGAGAAACACTGGAACTTTTCCCACACTGGTACACCTAATTTGTGTCACTTAACGAGATTTACAGGACTATGCCTAAGAGAAACACGGGGACTTTTCCCACACTGGTACACCTAATTTGTGTCACTTAACGAGATTTGCAGAACTATGCCTAAGAGAAACACTGGACTTTTAGTCTGCCAGACCTTTGGTCTACGAGACCTTTGCGATTCTGTCGCGTCAAGGGACGCGACAGTCTTTCGTTGTGGTAGTAGTTGAAGTGATGTAGTTTCTTCGACGGGAAGCAAGTCGAAGTGATATGGACCGCCCCTTTTTGCGCTCCGCTCGACTAGCAACTTTGTTTTCGCGATGACGTTGACGAATTATATTTAGTCAGATGTTGCCTTATTGGTGAAGGGGTTGATACTTTTAGTCGTAGTCACCGGCCATCTTTACATTTCCCGGAAACTCACCCTTAGCACGGCACAGTAATAAAACTAAAAGATAAGAAATCTTCAAAGGGAACTAAGCCTTTGACGGTCGCCGACAACATGCCGGTGCTTTAGAAGAACTAAATTAAAGGAAAGATTTTCGTTTGTTATTTTAGCTGAAATAATCTTTGTGTTTTGCCGATGACTGCGTATTTTTATGCAATTAAATTTACATATTATGAGACAAGTTTGAGCTTATTTTATTTAAAAAGGATTATATACCTGCTTGGTTATTAATATTTAGTTGAAATTAAAAAATAGATTTAATGAATTGAATAAACGGTTGAGTTTCCCCAACAACTGATATCTCTAAAGAAATGATGATTGATATATTTTTTCAAAATTTGCTGTACAGGCCGTGAAGACCTTGGGATTGCATTTTACAATACAATACATCTAATCCTAATACAGTATATCTAATCAGTTACCTTGAAGTGCCCTTTGGACTATTTTTCTCCATTCTCCTCTGTTCCTTGTCATCTCCCTCCAATCTCTTATTTTCATTCTTTCTAGATCTTCTTCCACATTGTTCATCCATCTTTTCCTTGGTCTCCCCTTTCTCCTTTTCCCTACTGGTTTTCTGGTAAGGGATTACTTTGGTAATCTTTCTCTATCTAATCTTTCTACATGTCCCAGCCATCTTATTCTTTGAGCCCTGGCAAACGCTACGATATTGGGGCTATCATTATGTATCTTCTACTTCTAGGCTTGTTCGCCTTCTCCATCCTTCCGCAGTTCTTACTCCTCAATAAATAGCTCGCAACATTCTTCTCTCCCATTTTTTTCATCCTTTCTTCCTCCACTCTATTCAATACCCACATCTCACAGGGATATGTGGCGGTAGGTCTTATAACTGTTTTGTAAATTTTCTCTTTTGTCTTCTGCGACACGCAGAGGGGTGTGGTTAAATTTCAAAGTTGTATATCTCTGTTCCTACTTACAGGACCCGTACCAAATTAAGGGGTTTTGATAGTGAGCCCCCTGGGAATGTTTTGGTAAAGAAAAAAACATTTTGTAATTTGCCAAAAAAAGTTAAATTTTTGGTGCGCCCCTCCCAAGAAAAAAATGAACACGCCTAGGTATTTTATTTATTATTTTTTCTAAACAAATTTTACATCATTTTGTCGACAGATTTTAAATTTTGAGAGAAAAAAATGTGTTAGTAGAAAGTTGTAGTCATTTGAATTTTTTTAAGCCCAAAATATAAGTTTAAAAAAAATTCAAATGACTATAACTTTCTACTAACACATTGTTTCTCTCAAAATTTAAAAACTGTCGACAAAATGATGTAAAATTTGTTTAGAAAAAATAATAAATAAAATACCTAGACGTGTTCATTTTTTTCTAGGGAGGGGCGCACCAAAAATTTAACTTTTTTTCGCAAATTACAAAATGTTTTTTTTCTTTACCAAAACATTCCCAGGGGGCTCACTATCAAAACCCCTTAATTTGGTACGGGTCCTGTAGGTAGGAACAGAGATATACAACTTTGAAATTTCACCACACCCCACTGGCGACACGTATTTTTATTTCATGAGCTACTTGCATACTTCCGGCTCACTTTTGCAATTCTTGTCTGCATTTCCTGTTCCTCGTGTCCTTGCTCTCTCGAAGATATATTCTTTATTGTTTTTTTTTTTGCTAACAGCAGCAGGTCATCTTCTCCCTCCCGTTATTATATTTTCCGTTTTATTTTAATTTATCTTCAGACCAAATTCTTTTGCTTTCTGTTCTAATCTTTCTGTGATTCTCTTTAGTTCATTTTTTGCCCTTGTTAGATTGTCCGCGAAGGCCATAATGTGATGTTCATTATTAAAAATAGTTCCTGTTGTCTTTATTTTACTCTTTATTATTATTGCTTCTAATGTCAGGCTGAAGAGTGTCGTTGTCCTCTTCTTACCTCGAATTCTCTTGATTTTCCTCCATTCCAGAGTCATTTTCACCATTCTTATTAGTTTTCTTAGGATCTTTAGTTGTGACATTCCTTTATTGTTGTTTTAAACTGTCCTTAATTTTAACCGGCCTTTTTTTTCTCGTACTATTGTTTTACATTTGGTATGAAGATTGTAAAAAACTATGTTTGTTATCATAAAAAAAATTCTATTCTTTTCTATTCTATACATTTCACTCCTCTTTACTCTGTCATACGCCTGCTTGAAATCTATAAATAACGTATGCAGTTCAATTTTGTATTCGTAACTGGTAATTTGCAGCTCTTTTAGTGCAAATCATGCGCGGCCCGTGAAATTTTAGAGTTGTATATCTCTGTTGCTACTTATGGGACTCATGCCAAGTTCAAGTTTTTTAATAGTGAGTCTACTAGCAATGTTTTGGTAAAGAAAAAAAATATTTAGCAATTCGCGAAAAAAGTTGAATTGTTGCATTAACTAACTTGGGAAAAAAATTAACACGCTTAGATATTTTATTTATTATTTTTTGTAAACAAATTCTACATCATTTTGGCGACAATTCTTAAATTTTAAGAGAAAAAAATGTGTTAGTAGAAAGTTATAGTCATTTGAATATTTTTAAACCAAAAATAATTAAAAAAAAAAATCAAATGACTATAACTTTCTACTAATACATTTTTTTCTCCTAAAATTTAAGAATTATCGACAACATGATGTGAAATTTGTCTAGAAAAAATAATAAATAAAATATCTAAGCTTGTTAATTTTTTTCCCAGGTGGGTCAATTCAAAAATTCAACTTTTTTTCGCATATTACAAAATATTCTTTTTCTTTATCAAAACATTTCTAGTAGGCTCACTATTAAAAAACCTGAACTTGGCAGGGGTCCCATAAGTAGCAACAGAGATTACAACTTTAAAATTTCACGGGCCGCGCCTAGTGCAAATATGTCGGGTCCTATTACTCCTAAAACCCGCTTGACACTAATATGTTTTTAGTGTACTCATTCAGCCTTCTTCTTATTAAGTATCCTAATACTTTATAGCAGGTGTCTAGCAGCACAATACCTCTGTAGTTTTCGCATAGTGATGCTCCCTTTTTGCACTGGGTATATTAGGGCGTTTGACCATTCCATCGGCATTTGTTCCTTCCTCCATACTTGTTTTAGCATATAGGTAAGTTCAAAGTTCCTCCTGTAATTTTTCTCCTCCTATTTCTCTTCTCCTGATTTTTTAAATTATTTTTCAGTGTTTTTAATATTTCTTTTGTTTGTTCCTTTGATGGCTCTTCTATCCTTATGTTTTCTTCTTCCTGCATCCTCTTGTTCTTCTGATTCCCAATCGTTTAATAGCTTCTTAAAGTACTCTCTCCATGTTTCAAAAATTTCGTTTTGCTCTGTTATTAATGTTCCTTGTTTATTCTTTACGTAGTTCTGCTTGAGGCAGTATCCTTTCTCAATTTTTTTTCTTTCCTGGTAGATGGATCTGATTTCTTTATTTTGGAACTTGTCTTTCTTTTAGTCTTGTTTCTTTGTATTGTCTTTTTTTCTTCTTCAAAGACTCATTGCTCCTTTCTTTTTTCTCTATAGTTTAAATATGTAAAAAATGAGAATTAGTTCTCTAAACCACCTGAAGATGCCTTATTTGAACAAATAATGTTAAAATAAAACATATAGGTATTCTCCGGGCTATATGCCCCTCCGAGCGCTGGATTACATACCAAAATTTGCTGTATTTTGACTAACACTGTTAGACAACAAAATACTTAGTTTGACTGCAAGAAACTACCAGGAAAAAGGAAGCTTTTTCTTTAGTTAGGATGTCGTTACCTGCAGACCGGTTTCGAACTCTTTGGCTCTCTCGTCAGTACAGGATAAATGATCATACCTACCTTCCGAAAAAGCAAATCCTTAAAGCTAACCATGTCGATCGAATTGCATAAGCAGTATGACACAGGCAGCGCCATCCATTAGCAGTTTCAAGCAGTCGGAGTAGACTTTAATTTAATTCATTCTTCTCATTTCTATTAGTTAGTAGTATTAACCTTAGTTTTTTTCTTTTCTTCCGCCGCCGTCCTTTCGCACTCCTCATCATACCAGTCCTTTGCTTTGTTTTACTTTCGGTGGTATTACTATTTGGTTTGTATCTGTTATTGTCGGTCTTAATTGGGTCCATCAACTTAATCCGTTGATCTTATTCTTTCCAAACCCTCATTCATTACTTCTTGACATTTCTCCTTTACTTTTACTCGTATATCTTTCAATTTTTCAAAGTTGCAGTGCTTCGTTATTTTTGGGATTTCCTTTTTGGTTACGGTTTTTGGTATTGAGTTCTTACGTGTTATTTTGACTATGAAGTGATCAGAGTCTGCTTCCGCCCCTCTCATACTTCTTACATAATAATATGTGATTTTATTCATGTGCTTTCTTTCTATTAAAAGATGGTCGATTTGGTTTACTACTCTGCCATCTGGTGACTGACAAGTTCCTTTATCATTTTTTTGTATTTGGGTTGGGTACTTATTACCATATCTCGTTCCTCAGCAAAAGTAATTATTCTTTGGCCGTTATATTTATGTTTGTTATGGTTTCCAACTGTTGTTCTATATATCATTTTCTTCCCTGTCTTGGCATTTCAGTCCCCTACAATAATTTTTACATCGTGTTTAGGTAACTTTTCATATATTTTGTCCTCAAGAATCTCATAGAAAGTTTCTTTCTCCTCATCTTCTTTTTCTTCCGAAGGAGCATGCACGTTTATAATACTAACATTTAGATTATTTCTTTTCAGTCTTATGGCGCACATTCTATCTGAAATCGAGTTGAATGTCATTACTTTCCCCCAAGCTTCTCCTTCAATAAAAAGCCTGTTCCCAACATTCGACCCCTTTGTCCGCTTTTAAATATGTCATCTACTTCCATGATGTCCGAACTTAGGCAATGTCTGTTCCATAACAGTCTTTTCAGTTCATCTTCCTCTTCCAATGTTTGGTTAAAGTGGAGTTTGAACGGGAATAATTTATTTTCTTTTAAGATTATACTCTTTTAAGATTAATTAAATGTTCATATTATTTAAAAATTGCACTTGAATATGAAGTATTTTGAATTAAATAATTGCTTCATTTAATAAAAACATTGACAAACATGTCCATAATCCATATGTGTCATTATTGTTTAATATGTAGACTAGTACTCTGGTTAAATATTTCACACTCTGTCATACGGTTAGAGTAGATATAGGGCATTCCATTTAAAAAAAATACATTTGTTTTACTAGGCATAAAAGCACAAGATTTAATGCCGCGGCTGGTGTTTCATAGCCGAGCGTAGCGAGGCTATGAAACCAGCCAAGGCATTAAATCTGCTTTTCTGCCGTGTGAAACATATAATTTTTTCTTCAAATTTGTTCCAATTCCACGCAAAATCGACTTTTCCATATTTAAATTGCGTTTCATTATCAATATCCAAATAACTAAATTATTTTATCAAAGGTAACCGGGCCCTGCGTTACTATGTTTACCGCTGATGATGTTTGTTGAATATGTTTGTTTACTGTTTACTTTGTCATTGTCAATTTTGAAAAGTTGTCATGTTAGAAATGGATTTACTGCAAAGTGAGGATGAATTGATGCAATTAACACCACCTGAGATAAGAGACCAGGCGCGAGATGTGGAATTTAACCTTTTACCAAAAAAATCAAGAACTGTATATGAACTCACATACAGCAGATTCATGGAATATAGACAGAAGAAAAATATAGGATCTTTCTCTGAAGATGTGCTGATTGTCTAGCAACGAACTTTTTCTGCCTAGGCAGTAAAATTGGACTTTTTCTGCCTAGGCATTAAAAGTACAACTTCTAAGCCTGCCAAGTGTCATTAAAAGGCCGCTTTTAATGTCATTTGGAGAAAAATAACTATTTTGTTAATATCACGTGATTCTGATTGTCAATTGTTTTTTTGACATAAGTATGATAATCAGCGTAAAAAAATACACTAGTTTGCTAATTTAGTCGAATTCGTAGATCTTCTAATAAGAAAGTTAGCAATAGTGCCGACTTCATTTTGAACAGGCTGTATACCAAAAAAAAAATGGACAAGTTTGCATGCGACATTTTTTTATTGATTAGGGTTTTAAGAAATGAACACTATTTCATAATGGACGAAATATCTAAACCTGTTTTTGCGAAAACAGAACTGTTTGTCACCTTAACTTACCAAAATTCTGGCATTTTTTGTATTCATACCTTCGTCCATTTGGACTGAGATAAATAGGAACATTTTTCGAAAATATATTTTTTGAAAGCACGTTTTTTCGAAAATATATTTTCGAATACTGTTACTCGAAAACTAGGAATGTTTTCAAACCTTTTTTCCGAAACCAACTTTTCAAATTTTTTCTTAACCACTTTTCGAAATTACATTTTTTTAGGAAAACGTTTTTAGTAAGTACATTTTTTCAAACATTATTTTGAGAAAGACTTAGAATATTCATATTAAAAAAAAAACACTTTTTTGAAAGTAATTCACTACATAGTATCATAGCAGACACAAGGTAACGTAAACCTGTAGAGATGGAACATTCTCTAGAATTTATTTTTGGGAAATATTCTCCGAGGACAATGAGAATTTATCGGAAATTTTGGAGAATTTATTTTATACGTTGAAGAATTTTATGTTTTGACTGCATAAACTGAAAGAACATATTTTTATTTACCAAAAGTAGTTTTTACAATAATTTTATCTGAAAAAAATAAAGAGACGTAGAAATGGAACATTCTCAAGAATTTATTATTGGGAAATATTCTCTGAGAAAAATGAGAATTTATCGGAAATTTTGGAGAATTTATTTTATATGTTGGAGAATTTTATGTTTTGTTTGACTGCATAAATTGGAAGAACATATTTTTTTACCCAAAGTAGTTTTTACAATAATTTACTCTGAAAAAATAAGAGATAGCACTGCACAATACCTAATCTAGAAAATATTTAAATTGTAAATTAACGTGATTACGCATCTTAGTCAAAATAAAGACACATTAAATTTTTATTTCCATTATTTTCGAGTAACTTTATAAATAAATCACAACTTAGAAACCCATTGTGTCAAATAACATGTCTAAACAAGTTGTTTAAAACAACACAGAAAAGAAATAAAGATGAAGATGCTCCAAGCTCCTTCTATGATACAATAGCGGCATTAAAATAAATTACCTTAAATTTCCGTAAATTCTCATAAATTCTCCGAGAATATCAATTTTCCGGAGAACATTCTCGTTCTCGGAAATATTCTCGATAATTTTCCAGTAATTTATATTTTTTTATAAAATCATAAATTCTCGAGAATTTATGTTGGGAAATATTCTCGGTAATTTACCATTCTCCGGAAATATTCCCTTGAGAACATTCTCATGGCACATCTCTAAACCTGACCGAATACAAAAACGGTTCGTTTAGGTTAGTTCAGGATCTTTTTGTCATTTTTTCATTGACATTTTCTAAGCTAGCAAGCTTATAATTTAAATAAAAATTGTGTAGATCCATTTCCGAAAAAGCATCTTCCGAAGAAGCTGTTTTTAGAGAAAATTTACTTAATTTATCATCAAAAAAAGTGTTTGTTGAAAAAAAATCAGAACAGTTGGTCATCTTAGCTTACACGCGATATGACATATTGTTTGATTAATATAAAAGTGTAAACATAGTAGCATTTTTTGATCTATGCCTTCTGCTCATTTGGGGGGATATACTA
The DNA here is from genome assembly GCA_963971165.1 of Philopedon plagiatum. NCBI lineage: Eukaryota > Metazoa > Arthropoda > Insecta > Coleoptera > Curculionidae > Philopedon > Philopedon plagiatum. The sequence continues at coordinate 19,920,886 of OZ020192.1, read as the reverse complement.
CTTACGAAAGTACAATTTTTCTAAAACCAATTATTCAAATTTTTTTAAAGCATTCTTTAAAAATACATTTTTTCAGAGAACATCATTTAAATTAATTTTTTCAAACAACGGCTCTTTGAAAAAATAATTTACGAGAAAGTAACATACCAAACCTAAGGAAACCCGATCAAACCAAAAAAAAGGTGCATTTAGGTTTGTTCAGGGCTTTTTTTCGTCTTTTTTTCATTAACATTTTCCAAGCAAGGTCATAATTTAATTTTCTAAATACACTTTTCGAAAAAATATATTTTCGGAAAATGCTATTTTGTGAAAGTTATTTCTTGAAGACATTGTTAAAAAATGTACTTTCGAGAAAATATTTCATAAATCAATTTTCAAAAAAGATTCTTTGAAAAAGCTTGGGCTTTCAAATGGACGTTCAAAATATGTGTATTCGAGAAAATATTTTTGAAAAGTTTCGTTAATCCAGTAGTTCAAATCTCGTATTAATAGATTACTTTTCCCTTCTCTTGAGACGCCCACTGTGCATTATCACTTATGCCTGAAGTTAGCGTGGGTTGTCCCAAATAAAAAATAAGCCATCACATGCGTGGGTTATGCTAGGGTTCGTAAATCACGGTGCCAGACCATAGACGCTGGAACTATAACTACCGCGATGTGTCGCGACTCGCGAGCTGCCCGTGTCAATACATCGACATGGTTTGCGAGGGAAACAGGTTACCAAGCGTTCCACTGTGGTCCCAAATTTTCAAAAAGCGGAAATAATTCAGATTATTTTTTTATTGAGTGTATATTGATTTAAAGATTTAACACATCAGGATATATTGTATGATTTTTAATCATTCTAATCGTAAATAACATAAGGAGATATAATTAAGGATAATTATTTTTTTCTACTAGCGTGCGCAATTCACCGTTTTCCCGCACTCATTTTGTCTCTGAAAGACTAAGTTTCCCGCACCGTGCGGGAAAATTTTTCCCGCACCGTGCGGGAAAATTTTTCCCGCACTGAGTGCGGGAAAATATTTTTTAATGTTTTATATTGAAATAAAATTTTGGTGATGTATGAATAATATTATTATGAAGTCTTAGAGGAGTCCATCAAACAGAAAAAAGATATGTCCAACAAAATTCTCAATATCAGTCAAGCTATTCCAACGACTTCCAGTTGCATCTTAGAAACATCCACGTCCCTAGATATTGCACCGGGTCCCAGTAGCGTCCATGAAAGTTCAACACCTCTGTCTCTTCAAACTTCCACTATGCAGAATCAGTCAACTTCAACCTCTCTAGCTTCAGCAATTAATTTACACAGTGCATCCAATTGTACTTTTACGATAAATATATATAATAAGTAATAAGTAAACATTATATACCTGTTATTTTTTGTTTATTAAAAAATAATAAACTTTGTAAAAATGATGTTGGTTTTTTTAACGCTAGTAGAAAAAAATTTGATCCTAACTCATGCGGAAAGGCACTTTCCCGCACTCGACTGCTTACCCGAACTCCGCTTCGCGTCGTTCGGGTAACGGCAGTCGCGTGCGGGAAAGTGACTCTTTCCGCACTTGTTAGGATAATAACTATTACATAACTAAAAAGAATTAGTAACTTTTTAGTTTCTGTTATTACCGCTTGAAGAATATGTAGAAGTATCATCCGATTCAGAATGCGAGCTTGTTATTAAGGAAGTAGATGGATATTCCGATAACTGTCCTATAGGAGGTAAAGTTGAGTTCATTATGTCTGCGCCGTGTAGTAAAATTTTATGGACTGTGTTGCAGGCATATAAAACCAGGCATACTTTTGAACAACAATTCTGGCAGTCTCTTCGGCATATTCTTGGAACGCATTTACATTAAGAGGAAAGCCAGAGGAAAGAGTACACAATACCACATAAAACTTTTAATTATCGTCTCGTCAATCCTCTAGATCTAGATGACAGGGACGTATTCTTGAATAATCGTTTAGCGGTATTGTCATCATTAGTTGTTCCGCTTCCACCTGATTTTGGAATATCTCCCAGCAATCCCATTTTATCCTTAAAATCATTTTGGATTATTTTTTTCCTAGCCTCGTAGACAGTGGCGGTCGCAGCTTTTTTCAAAGGGGGGGGGGGCGGTTTAGTAGGTGTTGGGTTGGCCCAATCGTCGGGTTAGTGTGTTTTTTCAAAGAGGGGGGGGGGCGGTTTCGTAGGTATTGGGTTGGCCCAATCGTCGGGTTAGTGTGTTACAAAAAAAAATTGCCTATGTATATTCAAAATTTCTGTTAAAAAAGCATACATGCAATTTTATCTAGGCCACAATCAATTCTAGAGACGTGTACTGCCTGCACCTACGGTTTTAAATTTTTTGTTTTACCCGCATCGATCATTTATTATTTCTTCGTTAAAAATAGTGTCTTGGGTTAAGAGGGTAAGGGGGGGGGGGGGGCGATCGCCCCCACCGCCCCCCCCCCCCTGGGACCGCCACTGTCGTAGATTGCTCTATTTTCTTCACCTCTAACTTGCCATTTTTGTAGGTCTAACCTATAGGACACATGAAGAAGGCATTGAAAAAATCTTATCCATGCGTGAAGAGTGGACAAGCCAAACCTGAATGTTTCTTCTTTGGCAGTTTTTTTATTAAATTAGTCAATATTATTCATATCCGTAAGCGGTTCGTTACATATATATAACACTTCTGACCTGATGGAGTTTCTGTCAGAGCACTACAAACTTTTCCGTTTATCATGGTTAGAATACAAATATGGTTGACAGAAATATCATGGCATTCTTCAATTTGATATGTAGTCGATAAAAGGTCACTAATCATCAATTCTATATGTACGTCTCTAGTCATCAATTTGATTGGGTAATCGATAAAAGGTCACTAAGCCTACAACAAACCACGTCTCTCGCTCATTCATACCTAGGGTCTCCAGATTATGGAACAAATTGCCTGCAGATGTTTTCCCTTCCCGTCCTAACCTCCAATCCTTCAAATCCCGTGTCAATAGACTACATTTCCCTTCTCTTCAGACACCCACGGTACATTAGTACTTAGGCTTGAAGTCTACGTGGGATGTCTTAGATAAAACAAATTGGTTTTCGATATAGCTTTTTGTTCTTGCAACTTTACTTTCTCTGCCAGTAGCCCTAATTTACTTAAAATGTTGTATCTGCCAAAGGCGCAACAAGGCGCAATTTATTTTTTGTTGTCGTATTAAATTATATCTTAAGCTACTTTTCTAAAAATATTTCGAGGCGGGGTCTCGTGGGGCTTTTCTTGTAACTGTACCTAAAGTTTCACCAAAAATCCGCATCCATTGCATGTTTTAAATGGATGATTGATTTGGCGCGAAACGATTTAATAAATGAAATGCTTGGTCTATAGTTTTTTTAATGTCAATGGCTTGTTGTTATAAATCTTGGCCTTTACTATAACAACTATTATTTGATGGCAGCTATGATTGTTTTTTCTACGACTATCTATTAATAAATATTAAACTCAACAACATTTACTTAATTTAGCAACAAGTAGTGTAGGATGGGGGCTTTTGCGTCCAGTGCTTCAAGCCCTCTGCACATGCGCCAGAGCTCCTCACGCATACGTTAAATGTCAGATGTCATGTTTCCAGAAACAGGGTCTGTTTTTTAGCTGTTTATGACTTATGTCCAGAAACAGCTACAAAACAGCTAAAAACAGTCCCTGTCTCTGGAAACATGACATTTGACATTTAACATATGCGTGTGGAGCTCTGGCGCATGCGCAGAGGGCTTGGAGCACTTGGCGCAAAAGCCCCCATCCTACACTACTGCAACAGTTAAAGAAATAATTCTTCAGTATCACTAATACCATAATCTGACATAATTTATAATTTAAATATTCTTAAAAGTTTTAATAAAAATGCAACTTTTAATAAAACAAGTATCAAAGTCAGATCATTTGTATTAAAAGGTGACCACTTAATTAAAGAAGTATGGGTTTCAAATTGGCTAATAACGCGGTTGCATAATGAAAATCTGTATCATAATGAACATTATTATGAAATATATCGAAGACATTTAATTTAGATATCAGAGTACGTGAGTAGAAAAACTCTGAACAGTACTATAGTAGTTGATAGTTGGTGTAAGAGAGCATCATGTACATTTAATACTATTGGCTACTTAAATTAAGAACGAGGCGTTCTCTTCAGCCCGTTTTCTAACTACTAGCTAACTAGTAAATGCTTTCTTTTCGTCTTTGTCTTCATTATCGTGTCATTTGACATCTTTGTCAATTTTGTCGTCACGTGAGCCCTTTTCCCCCGTTAAAAATCAGCTGACTGCAGCTGGCTTCCTTAATTTGAGTCTCCAATAGTCCTCGTTCTTAAAACAAGCACGCACTCACAACTGGGGCAAAAGTTGACGACACTTTTTTAAAACAATTTTCCACTTTCAAAACAAAAGTAAACGTAGTTGTTTTAATGTGATTATATACATTTTAATATTATATACTTCTCATATTTTAGTTTAATATGGTCATAAAATATAATTATGACCTACTAATAAAAGGGTCACTAGCATATTTTGTAATTTTTCTCAATTAGAACAACAATTAAATTTTATTGGTTTTATGATAATTTTACAATTGCATAGATCTATTATTTTTTTATTTGAAAATGTAACGTGGCCCCTATGGTTTATTGCGTTTTTTATGGTTTTGAATCCTTTGCTGTGCTGTCAGGCTGTCAGAAACAGACTATAAAATTTAAATTTCCTATTTGTTAAACGGGCTTTAGCCTCATACTAAATATTCATTGGACTATTTAAATTATTATTAATGCCTAAATAAATGGATTGACCATTTAGAATGAAGCAGTGTTTTTAAAATGCTTTTACTAAAATACCTATCCATATCTATGAAAAATTTATTTTTTGTGCTTCTGATTTCGGTAACCATATGGATATCTGATCTGAATCTAAAAAAGTTTCTAAAAGCATTACAATTTAATTAGACGAGTTGATGTTGGGACAGATAGAACGATAGAACAATATGAAAGTTTTCTTTTTTTGAATCGTTAGTATACAGTATGTCTGCGGATGGGGTTTAGAAGAGGACAAATGGACCAAATTTTGCAAGATACGTAAAAATGTCGCGAGATGGAAAAATTAATTTTTTTTTACATTGAAAATAAAAATACGAAACCGTTATTTTGCGTAAAAGTAAACATATCATTTTCTACCAAAAGAACAAATATGAACTATGTTTTAAATTAAACCCTAAGCTGAAGTACAAAACTTCATTAAAAATTTAAATTTAAAAGTAACGAGTTTTATCACATTATTTTTTGAAATTCCAAACTATTCTCTCACCTTTACCCAGAGTACTAGTTTCTACGTATTAAACAATAATGACACCTATGGACATGTTTGTCAATGTCTTTATTAAATGAAGCAATTATTTAATTTCAAAGACTTCTCATCAAAATGCTAGCTACTGAACAAAGGATTTTTATAGGCCAGTCTTATGGGGATGGCCAAGTATTATACCATTACGTCACGGAATAATTTAGCGAGAAATTTGTAGGAATCACAATAACTGCTATGGCAATTTACAACAAAATAAACAAGTTTCAAAGAACTAATTCGGTTTTGAATCTCAAGAAGTAGAAATATGATTAAAACGGTTCTGCCACAGTTTTATATTATCAGTCTGTTAGAGAAACTCCTATAATGTTCCTTAGAAATCGTGTTAAACATCTTCTAGAAGTTGTGAAAAAAACTCACATTCAGATCACCTTAAAAGAAAATAAATTATATCTGTTCAAACCCCACTTCAACCAAACATTGGAAGAAGGAGATAAAGCGAAAAGGTTAGGTTTTTGTTTATGGGTGGGAGACCAAATTTTAAGTAGAAATATCCATTTTTATAAATTTATTATATTTCCTGATGACCTACATTTCCTACCAATGGAACTGTAGCATCCCAGCATGTCAGGTACTGGTCTTGAGAAAGCCCCATATTTTTACAAAAGTGAACGTGTGGTGCGCGATATCTGTCCATGGCAGTAGTAAAGGTTGATGCTCCCCGAGTCTCCGCATGCGCAGTAGGGTCGACCTTGAACGCCCAGGTGTGCTATTGTTATTTGGCCTTGATATGCGCAGGTGTTATTCCAAGGTCAAGGTCAAGAACTTGGCCTTGAACGCGAGCAGATGTTTCTTTGTTTGGTGATGACCAGGTGTACGATGCTTATTTCAAGGTTACATTTGCGGTGCATATTTTCAATGAATGCGAGCAGCTGTTTCTTTGTTTGGTGATGACCAGGTGTACGACGCTTATTTCAAGGTTACATTTGCTTGGCCTTGAACGCGAGCAGATGTTTCTTTGTTTGGTGATGACCAGGTGGACGACGCTTATTTCAAGGTTACATTTGCGGTGCACATTTTCAATGAATGCGAGCAGATGTTTCTTTGTTTGGTGATGACCAGGTGGATGACGCTTATTTCAAGGTTACATTTGTGATGTTAGTTTACCTTGAGTTATTACTGGGGTGTAACATGTTTTGGTATGAAGATCGAGTGGGGGGTCTAAATGTGGATCGGTATAAATGAGGGTAGGGGGGGTTAAATTTTAGTATAGAACATTGTGTTGAGTAAAACGGTTCAAGCAAGTTAATTTGAAAGTCATGGCGTACGTGTGTGAAAATTGTGGTAAATCATTTACTCGGAGTTATAATATGTTACGACATAAACGAGAATCGTGCGTAGCACGATTTGAAAATATGCATGGTGGAAAACAGCGAAAAGTTGACGATGGGGCATCAACATCCGAGGTGCGTACTTGCACTTGCTGCAATATAACCATACCAGCAAATCGAATGGCAGCTCATCAAAGAACAATACACCATAAAAGTAATGCATGTTCACCAATATCAGCTGGTGTTGAGCTAGTGTCCAGTGCTTTTAGAAATAGGATTGCCACATACCGTATATCAAGTGATAATGAACATACTGACTATTCATTATTTTTTGATGAAATTAAAGCAAAAGTGTTAGAGGTAGTAAGTGACCTAGTAAGAGTGCGTTGTGCTTTGAAAGTTAATATGGTGGTTGTTGGTCGGTATCTGTTACCAACACAAGATAATATGTACAGTGACAAGTCATTTAATACACGCAATGAAATTGTTACTTCAGGAAGCGATTTGGAAGAAATATATCAATCATTAGTGGAAGCCATGAAGACTCAATCGACTGAGTTTCAGGAAAAAGATTCAGGTATGTTATAAATTAACGACTAAAAATAAAATAAATACTTATGTCAATCTTTTTGTGTTTTCGTAGGTTGGGCTCTGGAAAAAATTCTATACCTGGAAGTAAATGTCAATGAATATAAACCTTTTGGTGGATCTTCATATATAAAGCTACCCCGTTTCATCGAATTGAAAAAAGCCATCATCAATGTGATTAATCAAGATGAGTGTTGTTTTGCGTGGTCAATCGTGTCTGCTTTGTGCCCCACCACTAGAATGGCATCACAGATTCGATCTTATCCACACTATTCAAGAGTGCTGAATTTTACAGGTATAGACTTTCCAGTAAAGTTGCGTGATATATCAAAATTTGAAGAAATGAATAATATTTCAGTTAACGTTTATGGTTTGCAAAAAATTTTCGAAAATAATATGTTAAAGTACGAAGTTGTCGGTCCATTAAGGTATTCGGGTAGGAAACTTAACAGACATGTCAACTTGTTGTTAATAACAAAGGATTGTAGTATTAAAGATGATGATGAACATATTTGTGATACGCGTTGTTCTAAAAGTCATTATTGTTGGATAAAAGACTTATCGAAATTATGTTCCAGTCAAATTACATCGCGTAGAGATAAAATGTATTTTTGTGATGGTTGTTTGATATATTTTAGTTCACAATCATCTTTGATATTACACCAAAAAAATGACTGTAACCACAAATATTCATTAACACCATCACTAAATTTAAAAATAGATAAATTTGGAAGGAGTGTAAGTGAAAATATATTAAAATTTGAAAACATAGAAAAGCAAATGCGTGTACCGTTTGTTGTTTACGCGGATTTCGAATCGGTGCTTAAACCACTGGATACAGTGGAACCAAATCCCACAAATTCTTACTTAGTCAAAAGCATCAAACATGAACCGTATTCTTTTGCGTATTTAATAAAGTGCTCCTTTGACGATTCGATTTCAAAATTTGAGCTCTATCGGGGAAACGACGCAGCCCAGGTTTTCGTTTCGCGACTTGAAAGTGATTTAAGATCTCTTTACAATACATACTTAAGAGATATAAGAGCAATGGAAACTTTAACGGCTGACCAAATAGCGGAGTTCAATAATGCCACAAAATGTGGTATATGTGAACGACCTTTTGAAAATAATAATTGTAAAGTAAAGGACCACTGTCACATAACTGGGAAAAAAAGACCTGGTGCTGCTCATTCGATTTGCAATTTAAATTATAAGTTACCCAATTTTATTCCAATTATATTTCATAACTTGAGCGGGTACGATTGCCACATGTTTATTAAAGAGTTGTGTCGTCACGGAGACAAGATCGATGTTTTAGCTCAAAGCAAGGAAAAGTATATTTCGTTTACGAAAAGTATTTACGTTCACGATTATGTCGATAATAAAAGTGGGGCAATAAAGAAAAAATATGTGAAATTGCGGTTCATCGATAGTTTTAAATTTCTATCAACTTCGCTGGAAAATTTGGGTAATGGATTAGCTGTGGGTAGTTTCAGGGAAACAGGAAAATATTTTTCTGATAATGAGCAGTTTAATTTAATGCGCAAAAAAGGTGTTTTTCCCTATAGTTTTGTCGATTCAATGGAGAAAATGAACCATCCAACTTTACCCACAAAAAATCAGTTTTATGATAGTTTGTCAGAGGAGCACATTAGCGATGAAGATTATGACAGAGCTAAAAAGGTGTGGGACACATTTAATTGTAAGAATTTGGGGGACTATTCGGATTTATATTTGAAATCTGATGTTTTATTATTAACCGATGTTTTTGAACAGTTTCGCGATACTTGTTTAGAAACGTATAAACTGGATCCAGCACAGTACCATACCCTTCCAAGTTATTCGTTTGATTGTATGTTGCGTATTTCTAAGGTAGAGTTAGAGCTATTGACTGATATCGACATGGTTCATTTTTTCAAAAAAGGTATTCGAGGCGGTATAAGTCAGTGTTCAGAAAGGATGCACGCTGCCAACAACATATATGTACCAAACTACGATCCTAACGAACCATCATCTTTCATTGTTTATCTTGATGCAACAAATCTGTACGGTCATAGTATGTCGCAAGCATTACCATTTGGCGGCTTTAGATGGTTATCAGAGCATGAAATTTTAAATTTAAATATTATGGATGTGGATGATAGTGGTCCAGAAGGATACGTTTTGGAAGTTGACGTTCATTATCCGGATACGCTATATGATGACCATTCCGACTTACCCTTTTTAGTTGAAAATATTGTACCACCCACGGAATCGGCAAAATTTTCAAAGTTAATTCCGAATTTAAACGATAAAAAGAAATATATCATTCATTACCGAACATTAAAACAAGCAATCAATAACGGCCTAATGGTAATGCAAACACACAGAATTTTAAAATTTAATCAATCCCCGTGGTTAAAGACATATATCGACTTAAATACAGATTTGCGCAATAGGGCAACAACAAAGTTTGGTAAAGACACTTTTAAATTAATCATTAATGCTGTTTTTGGCAAGACCATGGAAAATGTGGAGAATCGTAATGATATAAAACTAGTTACCCGATGGGAAAATGACAGGAGTAAAATTGGGGCACGAGCATTAATTTCTCGTCCTTATTTTAAAAGTTCAACGGTTTTTAATAAAGAATTCGTTGCCATTCATATGGATCGATTAAAGGTAACTTATAATAAACCAATTTATATCGGATTTTCCATACTGGACATGTCGAAAACAGTAATTTATGATTTTTTCTACTCATTCATTAAAGCAAAATTTGGCAAAAATGCTTCTTTACTGTATACCGACACAGATTCGTTAATATTAAAAGTTTACACCGAAAATTTTTATCGTATAATTGCAGACAATCCGGATAAATTCGATACATCCAATTATACCGAAGGAAATATTTTTAACATAAAAAAAAGTCAGTCAGTAGTAGGTAGAATGAAGGATGAATTTCCAGGTGATCCAATAATAAGTTTTTATGGTACCGGAGCCAAAGCTTATTACATAAACTCAATCAGTAGCGAAATTAAAAAAGCGAAAGGTATAAAAAAACGTGTAATTGAAAAACAGCTTCACCTGGAAGATTATCGGAATATCGTAGAACGTGGTGGTCAGATATTTCGAAAAATGAAAACCTTTCGAAGTTATAAACACGACGTTTATACCGAAATAATTAATAAAGTTGCTTTATCTCACCACGACGATAAACGTTATATTATACCATCAACAACAAAAACTCTACCTTGGGGGCACCCAGACATAAAGTTTTACGAAACAAACCCTGAAGATAACCTAAATATGTTAATACAAGCTATGCAAAGTTTTTTACCCGAAAATATTAGTTATAATTAGAAAAATGTTGGAAAGCCTGTGTTTTAGAAAAATAAAAAAATATTAACTCCAATGTCACGTAGTTTTATTAACCACTATAGTAATAGCAATAGTTGAAATTGTATAACGCAGGATAGTAAAATACATAGATAATTGTTTCAATAATATGTTGTTTTATTTTACAATATAGTAATAAAGTTACAAAAATAAAAATTAATTAATGTCTGGCTTATAAACTTCTCGTAGCATCCATTGTCTTCTCAACATATCAGATCTGCTAATCGGCCCTCGTCGACACATCAGCGTTCCACAGTAATGACACTTAACAATCCTTACTCTCAACAATTCAATGTAACTGTAAGATTGCATGTGGTCAGTCCAAATATATACTTCTCTTTTACAGTTATAGCAAACAGCAGAAATTATTATTTGTGCTCCTGAAAAAGTCTCAGCTGGACGACTGTTATCTTGATCTGCGGGCAACATTATAGTTTCTGATAATAGGCATCGAAGGAAAGAGAGTGTCTATAAATATGGGTTGTCTGGGTCATATAACCTTGAGAGCACAAACAATAACAGAAGTAAGGACACACGATTACCTTGAAAATATGTCCTTGAATCGCTGTTTAGCCGTAGAACGCAACCTTGTAAGTTGAATGAACTTGTTTGGCCTCCAAAGCATCAACCGTCAGATAGAGTGGGGGAGTTTATGGTGGGGTGATAAGTATAAATTTGGTTTGCTAGGCAGAGCATTTCATAGTTCGCTAGAACAGTTCGCCAAGTAAATACATTTGTCAGTTTAGTGCAGTGAGTTAGTTAGAAAAATGAATTCCGGTAGTGAGTCATTGTTAAATGCGTTTAACTTGGATGGAAGTATCCAAGCAGAGTTGATGGGGCAGGACGTTATTGACCTGCTGACCCCGGGTGTGTTTGACGAGTGGCACAATGACGACGTGCTAAACACTGCGTTTGTGGAAGAAGAGAATGTGGGTGAAGAGAATGTGGGTGAAAAAAAAGTAGCTTCGGCGGTTGATTACGTCAACAACTGGACGGAGAAGGACGGCGGGCGCATCAATATCATAAGTGATGTGGTGGTAAAGAAGGCGAGGCGGCAACCCACTACGAAGTTGGAAAAGCTGCTGAAATTGCCAAAGACAGCCGGCAGCAATAAAAGTCAATTTTATGCAGCTATGGAGGGTGAACAGAAGAAGAAGAAGAAATTCGTGTTCAAGCGACCAACAGTGCCAGTCCAATACCCCGATTTTTTGGAGACGTCACAACCACCGAAGCCTCTGTCACCGGTCGTCATAATTAATGAAGGCCCAAACTCGACAACGCCCGAGCCGCCGCAGTCCATGCCTCCGATGGTGTTGGTGGCCGACGCTGACGAAAAATCGCCGATCGCGGGTGCACCACTATCACCAACAATAGGACGTGGGAAGTGCCGCAAACCGGTCAAGATGCGATGCAAGCGATCGTACGAGGAATCGCAGCAGTCAACAACAACTGCTGAAGAGCCGGACTGGTTGAACGAGTTTTCGGCGAGCCAAAAGTGCGTCTTCTCCGCGGCGTATAGTGCTAGGGAAAAACTACTACGAGAACTAAAAAAGTGTGATAGTGATGAGGTGGACTTTGAAAGACAAATGAATGAACTGCGGGTGAAAATGGAGGAAAATAAAAGGACAAGAGAGAAGTGCGTTAAAAGACTCGAAGCAATAAATAATTTAACGTATAAGAAGTAGTTTTAGAATTTTATTGTAAATATAGAGTTAAGTTATTTTTGTAATAGTAATGTATATATATATATATATATATATATATATATATATATATATATATATATATATATATATATATATAAGTAAAAGAAAATGTTTTTGTATATATGATAATAAAAAAAAGTTAAATGAAACAATATTTTTTATTTCTAAAATAAGTATACGGAAGTTACACACAAAAATAGTGTAAAAATGCAAAATAGAAAAAACGAATAGACGGAAAATGTAGGGCCGTAACTTTAGGTGTGTAATCGTTAGATGCACACAACTTAAGTATGCGATAAAGTGTTATGTCTGTGAAGAGAGGCTACCCGTTACAATGCCCAAAAACATGCATCTTATTTGTAATAAAATGTGAATTTTACTACAAGTAAGATAATAGACCAAACTCTCAGCTTTTCGTAGAGAACTTACTAGAAATTTAGCTAGTTCTAACGTACGGTAAGAACGTACATGTCTTTACAGAGTAACACAATATTTTCCAAAAGAAATTAATTCTTGAGAAATATCATGTTACATGAGATGTGACATGAATCAACTACAAACTACGATCAAATATTTTGTAGTCCTGAAAAGGACTGATTTTGTCGGGGTAGGTCGGGGCGGGCATGGTTCCGGGATCAGTTGGTGGAATCCGCTGGACCATCTTCATCCTGATGGTCCGTGATCCACCAAGTGGATGAATCGGCCGGACCGTCATGATCTTCCGGCGGCGGTGGTGGTACCCAATCGGTACTGGAGTCCGGCTCCATCTCGTCAGCCGACAACTCTGCATCGTCGTTGGGCAGTTCGACTCCCCAATCGAACTCAGGTTCTTCGAGTGGTCGCAGATCATCCTCGTCCCACTCGATAGCATCCAATATGCCCTGCTCTATGTCGTCAAAGTCATCAAATACTTGTTCGTCGACTTCGTTCATGTCGACCGTCTCGTCGCTCCAAATCGACGAACCACGACTTAATGGACGTTCAGGATTCATATTTAGATCTGGTAACTATCAGATTTAAAAATGAAGTGATTCTGTGACTCGCTCGCAACCGCTTAAATAGAGATAATCTACCCCCTCCACCACTCCATCCCCACCTTTTCACCTCTAACAAACTAGAGTTTATTATACAAATGCCCTCCATCCAAAAATGATACTGTCGGACTTCACTGTCGAAAACTGCTTTTAGTTCTCAAAAATGGTGTAATTGTGTTCTGGAAATGTGACCGACAAAGAAACTTATACTCGATCCGTCTGGACTTACATAATTTCTATCTAATGTCACAGATGTCGTGACATTAGATAAATACAAGTAAGATCAAAATATCCTGTCATCCTGAAAAGGACGGATTTTGCAAGGAAAATTATACTCGATCCAACTGGACTTATATAATTTTCTATCTAACACCACATATACTATGGCATTAGGTAACTAAAACTACGATGAAACATTCTGTGGCCCTGAAAAGGACCGTTTTTCACGGGATATCTTATTTGTAATCAGGCTCGATTACAAATAAGGCACGCACTCTGATGTTGTAGAGTACCAAGAGCTACTCCACAACCTTTGCAGTTCGGTATGTGCGCGCGACTACCGAAATCTTGGGTTACATGACCACTGAAGAATTGGTCACCAGCCGACTTGTTTTCCAAGTCGGCATAGCAGCCAATACACCACTCGTCATTACCCACCTTCACCAGGTTTAAGGTCTTGCACACCCGGCGGGATCGGACGGGGAAAACTTTCCTCTGTCTTAGAGCCCAATTATCCAAATTCCTAGGAGTATCATCGCTTAAGTATCCATCATCATCTGATGATGCCATGTTGAGATGAGCGAATGTAATGAAGTAAGCAGTCGAGCCGAGCTGCTTTTAAAGAGCTCAGCTTCCCCCACCACAACCCACCCCCACCCCTACCACCCCCAGTGTAGCATAGCGGATTGATTTAAAGTATTTTTAGCATTTTTAAAATTTGAAAATAATGAAAAATAAAGATTTTTGATTTTTCACCATTTTCATCAATTTTTTTAAGGCATTTCCCGACCATCTACGGCAAAAGTGGAAAGCACAAAAGATTTTGATTAATTTGAACTATTTTTTGACATTTTTTAAATTTCGAAAAAATAAGAAATAAAGATTTTCAATTTTTTTAGCATTTTCATAATTTTTTTTAAGGCATTTCCCGACATTTTATGAAAAACTTGAATAAGACTAATACGTTTCTTTTACTGCCCTTAACCCATTTCTGAGGTTATTTCTTAAAAATTCCAAAAAATTAGCGGGGTAATAGCTACTGCGCAGGCTTTGAGACTTAAAAAAAAAAACCTCCAAGTCGCAAACCTGAGCAAACCCACAAGTTATGTGCTTGTTGTCATTGCTTTGATCCGAAATAAAAATATTTTTGTTATATAAGGGTTAATGTGGTTGCTTTTTTTGTTACAAATATACAAAAATAAAAATCTTAGTGGGCCGACAAATATCGATTTTTAGTTCCAAAAATATACGTCTCGGAAATAACTAAATGGATACAATTTTTAAGTTAGAAAAATAACAATTTTAACGGATTTTGGACCTTTAACTTAAAATAAGTTTTAGACACTTCTAGGTAAATTATCGAAAAGAGTTATGCAAAAATGTCAACGTCTATTTTTAAACGTCCTGAAACTGTCATCCTTGGTCATCTTTGCATTTTTCACCGATTCAGTGTCAAACACAAAGTGACTAAGAATATCTAAACTACGATCAAATCTTTTGTGGCCCTGAAAAGGACCGTTTTCGCGGTGGGTTGGGTTAGAGAGGGAAACCTAGAGTGGTTGTTCCCCTCTCGCGATCTGAACCGATCGCGGTGCGGCGCGCCGTCTTCGTGCCTCCAGTCGCGTGCTGCGACGGCTCCGACGGCGCTCCGTGAGCTCTTGTAAGAGAGCCTCCCTTTCTTCCGGACCCAGCAGCATCTGGGGTCCTTCCACCACTTCCACCGGCTCTGTTGGAGCCGGCTCCGGTGGTGGCGGCGGTCTTGGAATCGGCTGTACGATCGCCGTTGGCTTATTCGCGTTTTTTAAACGCCAAGCCTCCCAAAACTCACTTATTTTGGACTCCCTTGTCGTCCTTAACATCAGCCTGTCCCACTTCATGGCTGGTTGAGAAATGAAAATTGTGATGGCTGCTCCCGCTTTTAAAAGCATTTAGGATGGTGGGGGGTGAGAGTGGGGCTAAACGGTTCTAACATATCCTTTCAGAGTAACAAAATATTTCCTATAGAATAGATTTCTTGTTCGAAATATTTTGTTACACTGAAAGGATACGTCTGTTTTTGTCATATTTAAGAGCAGGTTTGCCAACGTTCTATGTGAAACGACAAAAATTCTGATGTATCTTTTTGAGCGTATCAACCCAGAGTGAATTTATTTTTTTAAATATGTTTCTTGATAGAAAGTTATGTCACTTTGAATAACTAGAGGCATATGCGTTCTTATCATACATAAAAACTACAAGCTAAATCTTGCAAATGCTCTTTCTCTCACTATCTATGTATGATTTAAACACATAATGCATCTCTCACCCAAAGTAACACAATTTTTCCTTCGAGAAATATCTTCCTTAGGAAACATAGTGTTTAACTACAAACTACGATCAAATATTCTGTAGTCCTGAAAAGGACTGATTTTGTCAGGGGGCAGGCAGGGTTGTTATTTGAGGGTCCTTATTTGTAATAGGAATTTAAGTCCTATTGCAAATAAGGCATGAGTTCCGGTGAGTGACTGTAAACAGTCTCTCCCGACACCGACGACACCTCGAGTAGTTCTGCATACGCTCACATCGTGCCCCCACTGTGAAATGGCACGATATGAATCTAGCACCTATCTGACCCCTAAATCCTGTGTAGCAGTGCATACAATAGATGAGGTGGGGTCCAACTTTTACATAGCAGTGCCAGATGCAATACCTAGGTCTAAACCTACGCGTATTGCGTACACCCCTATGTTGCGCATTATGTGCGATTGCCTGATCGTCATCGCTGGAATAACCATTATCCGAGCTTGATGACATCTTGGCTTCGAGTGAATCTCATTTTCTAAATCACGTCTTATATACATTCTTTCCCCACCCCTCTCCTAAATTTCTCTCTATTCTTCACCTCATAACCTTATTTACCAAAGCCCCACCTTTGAAGTATTAAAATAAGCCTCAAATATGTCGTATGTAGTAAAAATAAAACTCAAATGTGTCGTTTATAAGTTTATTTTAAATATGTAAAGTACATAATTTGGAGAATTACACAACTTCAAACTAATGTATTGATTTGTTAGTAACAGAACCATTAAGTATATTGTAGCTAAAAAATGCATCGTGAATAACTAACGCGTACACTTTAATGTCTTTAGGAAATTTACTTTTGCGTGTTTCGAACTCCTATTTCACGTCCACTGTGGACGTCCTAACGGCTTCTGGTTGGTGACTGCAATCGATTACGAATAACGGATTTTGCAGATAGTCGGCAAAACTCATCATAGGATCGCTCAGTTCTCGCTGGTAGTAGCTAGCTTGAAAATTCTCATAATTATAATAGGCTGCGGCATACAGTTTCTTTGAAAAATCTAAATTCCATCTTTCGTACGGAAATACGGCAGAGTTCAGATAGAGCCTAATATCACTTATATCGGCCGTTGTAAATTGTGTGCTATCTTTTGCTCTGTTGTCGGAAGAGCTAGTTGGTTGAAAACCGATAATCAAATATCTCGGTTTTTCGAGACTCGTGCTAGTTCTTAAGGCCCATACGTCTGACGATGTTTCTCTCAAAGAAGGTAGCTCGTAAAGATCCCATTTACGGTAAGCCATTGGAACGTTTGCGTTACTGCCACCTTTATTCATGCGTGATAATATCTTTAACTTCTGTCGATCGTCTGGAATAATGTGACGAATTTTCCATTCAATTTTTTCAATTGAAATGTCTGCATCTACTTCGCCGATATAGCAATTGTTGAAAGTGCGGGCGATAATTAAAATCAACTCTTGCTTGACGTTAAAAATACCCTTTGAATAATCCTCTGCGAAACCCATGAGATATTTTAGAGGAAGCTTGCCGGAGAACACGTTACTTGTGGAATCTAGTATACCTTGATTTGCTTCGTCTAGACCCCATCCACATGCCATGAGAGCTCTATTTTGTGCGGCACCCAATGACACCATAGTTTTCATCGTTGTAGTAATTCCGGGTTTCCGAACGACGGCAACTTGCTCCCCTCCCATTTCATAACGACATTCGTCGAATAGAAAGGCGATGGCATTATTTGATAGATAACATTTCTTACTAACATCTTTGGGTTTAAATGTTCCTTCGATGTAAATGTAACTATCCGATATATCCAAAATGATATCTTGAAAGTGTACAGGTATACGAATTTCATCGGAATTGCGGAATGTTGGAGAACCGTAAGGTTTATATGTGTGTTCTTGAAAACTAATAATGGAGTTATCAAAAATGGGTTCGGTAAAAACTTCGATTTTGTCACTGCTAGCGGCCATCATTTTCTAATTTTTCTCACTTTCAAACCGATCGATTGTAGAAATTTGCAATCTTTCACGGAGAGCTGGCGATTGCTGTGCAGATGTGTTTTCGATCGTCCGTCTGACTTGCGAATGAACCTTGACTGTGTTGTCTGCTTACTTTTATGTCGTTTAACTGAATCTTGAATTGTTGACAGCTTATGCAGTTGACGGTTAAAGCAAAAACCCATTATACGATTTTTTTCAACTCTAGTTTAACTATTATTTTCTCACCTCGAAAATCGATCAAATCACCGCTATCGTCCAAGATGCGTAGAGTAATGTTGTCGATAAACTGACGACCATCCGGCATTATCGGCATATAAATATTATTTTGCGGTTCTTTAGAGATTTTGTAACCGGGTTCGACGTCAATATCAAATTCAAATAACGTATGACTTTCCAAAGAATTCAGGTATGCTCCGGAAATTATATTACAATCCACACGTACGATGCGCACTTTCATTATGTCCACGATGGTACTTGATTCGTGTCTTTGTCCACCTTGCAGCAACACAGAGCCAAATCCGAGCACTTTGCCGATACTATTGCTACCTCGGAAATCGATGCTATATTTTGACTTTAGCTCACATTTTAACGTATTATTATTGGCTGTTAATGAAAATAAATCGGCACCAACTTCATTGCATGACTCTTTTAAAGCGGTGTACATGGCTTTTGCTATTTCATTAATTTCGTAAGCTCCTGGTGGAATCCTTAAATGCTTTGGTATAGCTGTTTTCAAATGGCTGAATGAATTATTGCTTTCGTCGATATTAAAAATCGAATTATATGTGTAAAATCCCAGCAGTGCAACTCCATATTTGCTTGTTGTATTTAACTCGATGGGTGGGTAAAAATCCGCACTTAAGACACTTGAATGTCCTGTTAGAGTGAATGTGTAAGACATGACTGACCACGAAACTATTTGTGTAGCTATTTTATTGCTGTTTGCAACAGTTAAATGGATTTAAGCTGAAGCGTTGCTTTATTCCTTTGGACGTTTTTAAACTGTTTTCTGCCTTTATATTCACATCGTTAATTTTGCAATAACAACAAAATATTTTTTTTGGTATCGGTCCATCGCCCTCGTCCGAATCTGAATTATTGCTATTATAATGTTCGAAACAGTATTGATATTTCAATATATCGACGTCACTTTTTAGGTGATTAGGTAACCTATCCCAAACTAGTGCTATTTCATTTGGAGCTAATGCGATCAACACTTCTTTGGGCGTATTTTCTAACTGTTCAGCTGTCATTTTTTGTAATCCTCCGACTTCACGATATGCTTTAAGTGATAGCAACATTTTGGTGTAGTTGTCACGTTCCATTTGGGGTGTCAAAGACATACTTTTTTATGATTGTAAAAGAAACTTCAAACACAAATGTCCACACCAGACTGTTCCAAATTCTTGTTGACGGTCGTATGTATAGTAAATTTTCTTCGTCGCTTCGGAACCCATCTGCAGATATCGTACCAATTCCATAGGTGGGGGTAAATCACCGAAACTATCGTAGTATGTTACATCAGAATTGCTTTTTCTATATGCTACCCAATGAGTCCCTACACCCGACATACTATCCAAATTTATAATGGCGGCCTCATAACGTTTGGGACCGCGTACAGGTAATGAATCTCTCATATATACGCCTCGAAAGTGTGGTATTTTCATTTTTAAGGCGTACTTTTCTATATCAATATTGGATAGTGGTCTTTGAGGTAGGGATTCTATTAGTTTTTTGATTTCTTATTTTTGCTGTTGTTTATAAATAATCCCAAACCTGTGCGATATGGTTTCAAATATAATCCATTTCCTCTTGAACTTAGATGTAAGCCGGTACCTATTTTTTCTGCAGTCGACTTTTTTACTGCTTTTACGGCACGCACAATGCCTGCTGCACCACCTGCTAATGAACCTAAGGCGGATAGTCCTGCAAATATTGGTATTAACGGTAATATCCCCCCAGTCTTCGGAATTGGAATGATTCTAGGCGTGCGAATTTTTCGTTTGCCACCGGCTATTCTTAGGGATTTACGTGCAGCTACTGCAGCTATTTTCGATGCTTTCATGATATTTTTCTCGATAAGTTTTTTCCCACCAGCTTTTAACAATTCTGATCGAACGGGTCGTCTAATAGATGATCCAAAAGCTACTTTGTGTACTCGCTTATGTTTACCGACGCCATTTCCTTTAGTGTGGCGGCGGCGGCGCTGGAAGCGACGTTTACCTCTAGTGGATGCTTTTCTCGATTTTGATGATGATACACCCATACCAAAACGTTGTTTCGCTTTCATAATATTGGTTACCAACCAAGCTGCAGCTTTTTCACCAGCGCTAGAGTCTTTAGATTTTACTCTTTTCCACGCGCTTTGCTCGAGTTCCTGATCTGCTTGGTGGCGAGCACTTAAATTTTCACTATTACGCAAATAGGCTAAATCGTGTTTTTTGCATGCGACATCCAAAGAATTAATTCCTTGATCTCCTCTTGCCACACGTTTTACTATTTTCGTCCCGGGCCCGCAATACTGATAGCCTGGAATGTGTAACTCGAACGGTAGCCTATTAATTACTGAATTAACAATACCGCTTCCAGTCTTACTTGATAAACGAGACCGTCTACTTCGTCTGACGAGCGACATCTGAATGATAGTTTACGTGAAAGTTCAGTATAAAATATAGATTTTGTTAAGATGCGTATCGTCAATCTTAAACAAAAACTTCCCGTCGATAATCTCGATGTAAAGGTCGGCTCTGGACTAGAACAAAAATTATTTAAAAGACATGGTCCTTTGCTACCGTCATCTATTCGTGGATTATTAATAGGACCTTCAAACTGTGGAAAAACAAATGTTATGATTTCGCTGCTTACTCACCCATCGGGACTGCGTTTCGAAAATGTTTATATCTACTCAAAGTCGCTCTATCAACCAAAATATGAATATTTAAAGACAATTTTATCTCCAATCAAAGGTCTTGGCTACTACGCTTTTAGCGACGCAAATAACATTGTGGAACCGTCAGATGCTAAACCTAATTCAATATTTATTTTTGATGACGTTATGTGTGAGAAACAGGACGTTATAAGATCGTATTTTAGCATGGGACGTCACAAAAATGTGGATGCCTTTTACTTGGCGCAAACGTATTCTCGTGTTCCTAAGCAGCTCGTCCGGGATAATGCCAACTTCATTATTATGTTTAAACAAGATGAGATGAATATGAAACATATATTTTCCGATCACGTTTCACCCGACCTGACGTTTACACAATTTCAAGAGATGTGTGCTAAATGTTGGGATAATAAATATGGTTTTTTAGTTATTGACAAGGATAGTGATGTAAATTCGGGCAGATACCGCAAGGGATTCGATAGTTATATATTCCTATAATAATAACTTGGATAATCATTTCATCGTTGAACGGTGCTTTGAAAGCATCATGAATGAAGAAATCGAATTAAAACGAAAGCTACTGGAAACTACAAATGCGGTTAGAAAAAAATTTAAACAAATTAAAGCAGCTAAAGTGCAGAATGAACATGATTTGGAAAAGTTTTATGAACCAGTTTCTAAACCACTAGAATCTATATCTAAAGCCGTAAAGCAGCAGCAGCAGCAGTACGTAACTAAAAAATCAAGTACTACGACTAAACCACAAAGTCGGAGTAGCAGCAGCAGCAGCTCGGTGGGAATGGCGAAAATGTTTGAAGAACATCCAACAGAAGCGGATTTTGAAACATCTACACCGATTCCTACACCGAAACGTGGAAATCGTGGGTCACTGTTCGAAAGCCCTTCCCCTTCAACGATAACATCATCTCACACATCACCACACACATCAAGTGGTAGCAGTTCAGCCGCAAAAACTATTCAAGATTATTTAAATGGATTAAAATTGGAGCCATCTCATTATGATACCGTGTATGGTGTACGCTTTGGTAAAAAAGAAAATAAATCAACAAAATATATTGGCAACTTAGTGGTTCGTTTTCTAACAAACGGAAAGATGGTGTTATACAAGAACAAAACAAACATTGCTGAATTCGATGGAACGGCTGATCTTTACGATTTGATTTTTCTAAAAAATCCACCACTCCTAGGTAATGAAGACGAAATTAATCTAGATGTACTTCGAAAATACCAAACCATTTTGAAATTGACCGATGCGGCATACGACGGTTATGACAAGAAACGTGGTTTAAGAGAAACCCGATGGAGAAAATATTTACGAATCATAAAACCGCTAATTACGGGAACTAAACTGGGTGGTGGTGGTGGTGTAGGAAGAAAAAAAGGCGACAACAAAATCCAACTACCAGCAAAAAAGCGCCTATCGTCGAAATCATCTCAATATGTTTATTGGAATAAACCTAAGGAGTTAGTGGATAGATTACGATTATTGTGGGGGTCAAAAGTAGCTGGACATACCGGACATGATAATGAGATTATGTCAATTATGGAAGAGCTTCGAGAAGAAGGAATAATATATTAAGTTTTGCACGTAGTTGCCATCCTCAGTGTCTGATAAGACGTGGAACCTTATAATATGGATCCTAGCCGAGAAAAAATTAAAGTCGTAAATGAATTACATAGGACAGCAAGGAAAAATTTTGTTAGAAGACGTACAGTCATAAAAGGATATCGAGATTTGTGGCAAATTGATTTGGCGGAAATGCAGCAATATGCTACTGACAATGATGGTTACCGTTACATTGTTGTATGTATAAACTGTTACTCCAAATTCGTGTACACCAAAGCAGTTAAGAATAAGACCGGTGTTGAAGTTACGAATGCCATGAAAAGCATCATTGAAGAAGCATCATATGCACCAAACAATTTACAGAGTGATCAAGGAAAGGAATTTTATAATAGCACCTTTCAAGCCCTCATGAAAAAATATAATATAAACCATTATTCCACATATAGCACGAAAAAAGCGGCAATTGTTGAGCGTGTTATAAGAACTTTGAAAAATAAGTTATATAAACAATTCTCGGCTAGAGGTTCTTACAGATGGTTACAAATATTACCAGCTATAACGAAGACCTATAATAACACTAAACACCGCACCATTGGAATGAAGCCTAACAGTGTAAAAGAGGATACCCCTATTAAAGCATATGACTATTTGAAAATTGCTCCGAAGAAAAAAAAATTTCATTTGGGTGACGTTGTTCGCATTAGCAAGTACAAAGGTGTATTTGACAAAGGATATACGCCTTCCTGGTCCACGAAACTGTTTGAAATAGCAAAAGTTAATATTACAAATCCACCCACCTACTTGCTGCAATCATTGGAAGGTCAACCTATTAAAGGATGTTTTTACGAAGCAGAACTGCAAAAGACAGCTAGCCCTGGTGTTTATTTAGTTGAGAAAATTCTTAGAAAACGCAAGAACAATCAAAACGATCAATTGTTTGTAAAATGGTTAGGTTTTCCAAATCAATTTAATTCTTGGATAGACAAATCAGATATTGTATAAATATTATCAAATAGGTTTTACGTTACGTATGTATGCATTATAAATAATAAAAATAAATATTGCTTTTCATAATTATTCGTTTTATTTTCAATTTAACAGTATAATTATGTTTTTAAATAGAACTTTATCTAGGTTGGTTTCCATTTTGGTTTTTTTGGATCCTTTATCTTCGTTGTAGTATACCGTGCAGCATGTGAGTGAATTTGATACATTTTTTCCTTAAGGTACGTAATTTTGGTCTCATCATCTTCAAACATTTTTTGAAAAACCGGTACTAGCACATTACTAAGTATGGTATTTATCTGCGAACCAAGTTGATGAACTTCCGTAAGGACATATTCTTTGGTAGCAGCATCATTATCATTTATCGGTTGGGCAACATTCCTTAATAATTTTCCCTCTATATCAAAATGTCCATCTGAAGTAAGTTTAAATCCGATTCCGGGCAACCCTCGCGATAAGTTGTTACAAACAGGAGTTTTCTGTCGACCAAATTTATCAATTGTGTTGTTAACACGACCCATTTTAAAGTAAAACTAATTCACTCTCTTTATGTTCAGCCTATATATAAATGACATAACTAATAAAAATTCATTTTACAATACACCATGAAGCAAGTAAGATTTGACGAAGAAAGAAATATTATCCACCGTATGTCTGTTTGGTGTTTTGCATATAGACAAGCCAGACAAAGTAATTTTCAGCAACTAATACTTGATAGATATCGTTTTCAAAGGAGAATTGGAAAAATGGATGTAATGCTAGCGAGGATTTTAGAACGGAACCACAGAAATAATATATATCAAGAGCGATTTGTTAATTCAAATGTATGGTGAATAATAAACATATTTAGTACAAAAAGATTTTTATTAAGATTTAAATAATACATACACACTATCATTAGAAAAACGCACTTTTTCACATAAATTTAAAATTACATGACTATCATAAGAAACTTTTACACTATATCTAAATTGTCTCTATTTTTCGGAATTACCAGCGCTGCCCTTCTTGGTCGAATTCCATGGTCTCACTATTATTACGTTCTGATGAACCTCCTCCCCCTACTCCTCCTCCTCCTCCTTCTAAGAAAACAGGACTTTGCGGTGATTCGTTAATTATTTCGAGATCTTCAAAATTGCTTGAAGAAGTCCAGCGCTGCCCTTCTTGACTGAATTCCGGCGTATCGTGATTATTATGTTCTGATGAACCTCCCACTGAGACAGCGAGACTTTGCAGAGATTCACTAGAATTTTCACGAGATATTTGTTGCGGTGATTTCATCCCATGTTTCTTATGGTACTCATTTTGACACCATTCACAGAAACCCATTATTCCACTAATAAATTCCCAATTTTCGCAATTGGCACACATCTGACGACCGTTTACAGAGAATGGGCGAACAACTGCAATTTGACGTTCACTTTTTGGTGACTGCATTTTGAGAAAATAAATTACTATGTAGTATTCTGGAAGTACTGAAATGCAGACTGAAACAAGAAAGTTTTGTGCCTCTATTTGTATCTGTTAGGTGACCTTCAAACCCCTCCACTCTCATATCCCATGTAAAATCGAGGTCACCATACACAGAATAGACTTGTTTCTTTATCTACATGCGCGTAATACGTATACGCTGAATAGCTTTTTCTTGATTCAACAATTTTGAATCGATTTCCTTAAGTCTTTTTGTAACAGATTGCAAAAAATCTTCATTCGCCTCTTCAGCAAGCTTTTTATTCATTTCATTAAGTTCTTTTCTAACATATTCCAAAACATCATTATTCACTAATTCACTAAGTTTTTTAATAATTTCACGCCTTTGTTCAAGAACATATTCCTGATTAGCGGCATCCCCAGGATTCTTTGGTGGTGCTACATTAGTTAAAGATTTCCCTTGTATATCATATTGACCATCATCGGTCAATCTAAATCCAACTCCTGGTTGTCCAACAAGAACAATGTGATTTTGGTCATTAAATTTTTGGCGCCCAAATTTATCAATTGTGTTGTTAACACGACCCATTTTTAGCTTAAACTGATGTGATTTTTGTGAAGGTTGCCTATTTATAAAAAATTAAACAATAATTTAGGTACATAATCATTTATTTAACATCTCATGTTATTATATTATACAATGAATTAAAGATTTTCTTCATCTTCTTGAACACACTCCATCTCGTCATCGCTAACAGTACCCAATGCTTTACTATCAACTTCATTGGTGACTGCTTTATTTCCAAGGTCATCAAGAATAGTGGTATCATCTGCGGGAGCCAAGCCATATTTTCTAGCTAATTCATCGGGTAAATGAGGCACTTCGAATAGGTAGCTTCCCAATTCTTCATTTATCATTCCAGCGCAAAATTCGTCCAGATCAATGGTTCCATATAGGTATTTCTCGCACGTATGTGCTCCAGCCGTGAAATTTACGGCGTCTTTCATATACTTCCTATACTGACTTTCACTAAAACCCACATCGGATTTACCATAATTTGCAAAGTGTAGTATTTCTTCAGCCAGCTCTCTTAATTTACATGATAACCAATTAATGTACATATCTCGATTTTCAATGACAGTAGGGCAGTCACACATCTTAAATAGAAAATAATGGACATGTGATTGTGTGTGAGTGTGTGTTTTTCGATATATACTTAACAAGAACTATTTTATTACATTTTAAATCAACATTAAAATAGCCTAATCAACAATATATTACAAACAACCAAAATTTAACAACGCTCTAGTATTACCTCCAGAGAATACATGTGAGCTTTGCCCCAAATAAGTTAAGGTGTACTGATCACCGGAGTTATTCATCATTTCAATAGTATCCTCTGTCAGAATTTCAGCTACGCGTGATGGTAAAAATGTTTCAAATGTTGCTTGATGTGTTGGATCAAACAATGTGACGATAATGGCTTTTCCAAAACGTGAAGTCAAAGAATTAATTTTTTTTATCATATAAATTTTGCCCACCGTTAATGTAGAGAATTTTCTACGTTCCAGAAATTGAATATCTTGGTTTATCATATTATTAATTTCGGCTATGGTCTGCTTTGAAATGCTCATGATTTAAAATACAATAAAAACAATTACTGTCAAGTACCTTGAATAAACACTTGTAGAACACACCACAAACACAATACTTTATATGCCAAAGCAACAGTTAACGCATACGATGTATGAGTGACAATGAAAGCTATTTTCGAAATGAGCCATATTTATTAGGAAGTAATCCAAGGTCAAGTATTTATTTATGGTGGGAGGAATACATCCGACGACCTCGAAAAATACAAAACAAATGTAACCTTGAAATAAGCGTCGTCCACCTGGTCATCACCAAACAAAGAAACATCTGCTCGCGTTCAAGGCCAAGCAAGAAACAGCTGCTCGCATTCATTGAAAATATGCACCGCAAATGTAACCTTGAAATAAGCATCGTACACCTGGTCATCACCAAACAAAGAAACATCTGCTCGCGTTCAAGGCCAAGTTCTTGACCTTGACCTTGGAATAACACCTGCGCATATCAAGGCCAAATAACAATAGCACACCTGGGCGTTCAAGGTCGACCCTACTGCGCATGCGGAGACTCGGGGAGCATCAACCTTTACTACTCATGGCATTATAGGCCCATATTTTTTTTAATAACACCGGCAATAGAATATCGTACTTAGAAATGCTGGATAATACATTTTTTAACGATGAACTTGAAAATTTCCTATTACATTTTCGCCAAAAAATGTATTTTCAACAAGATGGTTGTCCAGCACGTTGCGCTTGCAAGGTAATAGATTGGCTTCACCGCAGATTTGGTCCAAGGTGGATTGGTAGAAATGTCCAAATTTTGTGGCCCCCAAGGAGCCCCGACTTTATGTTGGCCGATATATCTCCATGAGGCCGTTTAAAACAAATTGTTTATTCCACTCCAATACCAGAAAATATTGATGTGCTAAAAGGCAGAATTACCCAGGCTATTGTTCAATATTCCAGGAAGAAATCAGAAATTCCTTCAGATATCTAAGGAAGCAATTAGAAAAATGTGTGGAATATGGGGGTGGAGTTCTTGAATTTTGATATCTTTACTGTATTGCTTAGTTTATATCATATTCTTTTGAGTTTAATTAAATGTTCGTATTTTCTAAAAATTGCACTTAAATAAGAAGTATTTTGTATTAAGTAATTAATTGCCTCATTTAATAAAGACATTTACAAACATGTCCATAGTTGTCATTATTCTTAAATGTGTAGAAACTAGTACTCAAAGGTGTGAGAGAGAATAGTTGGGACTTTAAAAAAATGAGATAAAACTCGTTATTATTAATATATTTTTTTTAATGGAACCTTGTACTTCGGCTTAGAGTTTTTTTTAAAAACATATTCCATATTCGCTCTTTTGGTAAAAAATGATTAACAGAGGATGTTTACTTTTACGAAAAATAACGTTTTCGTGTTTTTTATGGTCCCTTTATGAAAAATAAATTTTTTATAAAGTGAATCTTATTTATTCTACAAGCAAAAACTTTAACAGGACTGACATTTTTACCTATCTTGCAAAATTGGATCATTTTTCCTCTTCTAAACCCGATCCGTGGACATACTGTATAGTTGACATTTTTTGATAAACAAACCTAACAAGGATAGAATAGATAGAATAAAAACCAGAATTCAATTTACGAAGAAAACTTGTCAAAGAGGGTTAAGATTAGAAGTTAATATATGTGTCAGGCTAAATTATTATATACTTCGTATTATAATATAATATTTTCATATTTTGAAACCAAACAGTTTTGTAGTTTTGTTAAAATAACTTACAAAGAAACTGCTAATCATATTATCTTAAATTATGTACCGACAATATTTACAAACCCATAATACACATAAAAATTTAGAAAGTAAAAAGATCATTTAACCTTCATTGTTGTTTTATCTACCTAATACCAGCCTACGTATACCTTGTCTGTATGTTACAGATGGGGGATAGCCTGATTGAAACACCCCTTTAATCATTAACGCAAATGTATTGTATGTAGAAATGGTTATAGTGTGATAAAATATTTGAAATGAAAAAAGCCCTATTGTATTGCATCAAAAATTTTAAACCAAAAATATATTGCTATGAGTTACAATAAACTTAAAAAAACATGAGAAGAGACAAATGTGTTCAAAAAACGAGAAAGTAGAAAACTTATTAAGGAAACTTAATAACGTAAATGACACTAACGCTAAACAAAACCCCTTATGTATATGTAGACCAGATCTAATATTCATAAAGACTCATTTGAATTTATAATAGGGAATATACAAATATTTTTTTGCATAAATTGTTCGAGCAAGCATTACAGACTCAAAAATGTTATTTTCAAAATAATACTAGAATAATTGAACTAAAAAAATGTTTTTACTTTTTGGTATAATTTGTTACAATTTGAGAAGCAGCCACTTGAGTAATAACAAATGACGTCAGATATTGTCCGCATCTCCGTTGCGTGCTACGCTAATAATTCCATCCGTTTTATTTTTCTGCTCGGGATTTTTAACAGCCAAGTGATCAATAGTATTGTTTACTGTTTACAACAATTATTCACGTGCCTGTCAAAATATAAGTAACACGGCCCCGAGTGTATATTCAGTTGCCTACAACTAACCTAATTCAAATCGTTCATCTGTGATGTACTATACATGGAAGATATTTGTTGTTTGCGTATTCGTTTTATGAATATAGTGTAATTTATATGTAATTATTTTTATTAAACAATTAATTTTCTTAGAAACTACCCTCTAAGTATTGTATTGTGTCAATTTGCAAACATGTCACTGCAAGTAAAAGAGGAAAAGGATACATTTTACCATGAACTACAACCAGAGATAGATAAAAGCAAAGAAAATAATTGTAATGGGAGACCTAAACGGACGAGTGGGAAACCAGAATGGGAATTGAATGGTGCTTCGGAAAACATGGAGAGATGGGAAGAAGAAATACAAACAGAGAAACAATAGTTAGACTTATTTCTAGGAAACGAATTAAAAATAGGAAATACTCACTTAAAGAAAAAAGAAATACATAAAATAACGAGAGAAATGCAAAGCAGAAACGAAAAATCTATTATAGATTACTTCTTGATAGAAAAACAAATATAGACAAAACAAAAATAACAAAAATAGGACATCGCAGTGCAGCGAGGACCGGAAATAAGAAGAAGTGACCTATGGTTAATGACATTTAGGTAAAGCAGAAATGAAGAAAAAAGAAAGAAGTAAGAGGAAAATAACCAAATACAAAACAAAATGCCATAAACTCAGCAATACAGAAAGAAAAGAACCATTTCAAAAACCAATAGAGAAAAATCTTAAAGATATAGAGACCTAGAATTCAACATAGAGGAGCTATGGGAAACATTTAAGACTGCAGTCCTATCAGCAACAGAAAAAATTACGGGATGACAAAAATAGTAAACAGGAACAATAAAAAAAAATAATTTGTTAAAAAAGCAATCGGTGCGAAGAAAAAGAAATGGAAGATATATCTACAAGCAAAGGACAAAAACGAATATGAAGCCTACAAAAACGCAAGGATAACCGTAAAGAAAATAATGAAAGAAGAATTGAAGAAATCCTGGAATAAATTCAGGGAAAAAATAACAAGTAACCTTAGGGGAAGCCAAAAAATATTCTATGGAACTTTAAGAAACATGAAGAAACCAAAACACAAAACATTAAAAACCATAAAAGATAAAAAGGGCAAGTTATAACAGAGGAAGACGAAATCATGGAACGGATATTTTAAGAAACTATTGGAAGGAAGAGATATAACTGAATCAAGGAACAACATAGATCAGACAACTATTGCAGAAGCAGAAGAAATAAAAGAAATAGCAACGACAGAATTGGAGTGCGTGATTGGAATATGTAAACTAGGAACATGTGACGGCGTAACAAACGAAATGATACTAGCACTACAATGACAAAGAGGCATAATAAGCCCAATATACAAAAGAGGCGGTAACCAGAACTGTCAGAACTACAGAGCAATTACCCTACTCAGCAGTGCAGCTAAAATATACGCAGAAATCCTAGAAAGAAGAATAAGACCAAAACTAGAAGAGACACTTGAAGATACACAATTTGTATTTAGAACAAACAGGACGCTATATTTATATTAAGACAAATAACACAAAAAGCTTGAAAAGGGAACAGGGAAATCCACATTTGCTTTACAGATCTAGAGATAGCTTTCGACAAAATAGACAGACAACAATAGGATATATTGGAGAAATGAGGAATACAAAAATATATAATCAAAAGAAATAAAAAGCTTATATAAAACAACAAAAATATATGTAAGGACAAAACAGTTCAGTTCAGTTAGTTCATTAATACCACATGCTAATGACCTATCAATGTGCTTACCAAAAGAAGCACGCACTCCTTAACATCATTGGTATGAGCCAGAAAAAAATCTTCTTTGGCGCCTCTTACAGTATTATAAATGTGTCCAACAGCCCACTATCAATAATTAAAATTCCTGTAAGTAAATTCAAAAAGAGTACATCGTAATGAAACAAAGTTAAAAGTCATTTAAATGTTTAATTTAGAAACGAAAGAAAGGCATCGTAGACAGTGGCGGCGCTAAGGGTGGGCAGGGATGGGTGCGCGCCCAACTAAAATTCTGCTCGCCCAACCATCCCCCAACCATCATACCAACACCGAACATAAAAGTATTCAGGTACTGCCCAATCTTTAGGTGCTACCGCCGGCATTCACCCCACCAAAAATTAGGGCTAGCGTAGCCACTGATCATAGAATATGAATCGAATGTAATAAAAAGGAAAATGATAATCCTTTAACTAGCTCTAGGAAGTTTCAATGCCTTTACAATGCTAGAACGCTATATTAAATCAGTTTTCTTGTTAAATATGATTATTCAAAACATTTGGCGATTATGAAACTAAGTAGGTATGTACTTATCTTGATGGTGATGTAACCTTGGAACATCAAGTGTCAATTCCTAAACTGACAAGTATTCTTTGTGGAGCACATTCCTCCACTAATCTACCTTAAGATGCTTAAACAGGGACACACCACGTCCAAGATCTCTCCAAACTATCAAAAATCCAAGGACGGTCAAAGAAACATCAAATGTGCAGTCTACAAACCACCGTAACTTGCTCTTAAAGGACCATCGTACAAAGATGCATTTAAATATTGAATCATTTAAATAATAAATTAGGTAATTAGGGGGGTTTTTCCTAAAAAGCATATCAATCACCAGTGCTGTAGGTAGACTTACTGGCGCCTGTGGCAAATTTTATCCTAGCGCCTTGCCACAAGAATAAATATAAACCAGGACGATTGGGTTTGCTTTTATAAGCCCTTGTTATTCTTAATTCAACAGTGTACCACACTGTGGTTAAGTTACGTTTTGAATATTTTTTGACCATTAGTAAGAAATTTTTGCGATACGGACCTGTCTCCTAGAACATTTCATAAATTGTTCCAGCTTTTGTAATTTAATTAAGAAAATAATGAAGCATACTCACTCTTTTGAATTTCCCGGTTTAATTATGGCTTGTAAATAAGAAAAAGAATCAATTAATTACTGTAGGTTGAATACCGTCATTCAGCGTTCACTCTGGCCTCCACAAGAGTTTAACAACTCCCAGCTTGCTGGATTCTTCGCAGATAGGGATGCTGATGCAACGAGTCTGCGAAAACTGTATATTTTTTATATATTGTATAGTAGTGTATTGTATAATACGTACATTTTTTGTAGAGCAAAATGAATGTCAAATATTATTTATGATAAATGATAACAAATGTTTTAAAAAGGAAAGAAGTGATAAGTACCTACCATCCATGTATGTCCTTTGTTTATTTATTTGTGGTGTATTGTTAACAGTAATTGGTTGGTTATTAAATTAATGTTTCATACTAATTATAAAATGCATTTCAATACTTTAATGGAATTAAAAGATGTTCAACTCACTGTTTGCTGTATGAACCTAAAATTTGTTAATAATGGTCAAAAAAAGTTCAAAACCTAATTAAACTATAATGTGGGGTACACTGGTCTTGGAATATTTTTCAACAATAATTAGTTGATTATTTTTCTTATTTACAAGACATAATTAAAATAAAAAATTGAAATGATTGAGTATGCTTCATTAAATTACAAAAGCTGGAACAATACTCCAGATAAAACCAGACCAGATGCGTAAGACTGTCCAATATCGTGTTCAAGCTCAATGACCTCGAGGGTTGCCTGCACCATCGCTTTGCGATAGTGCAGGCGTCTGTACTATACGGCAGTTACGTTACATTTGAAGAAGACACAGCAGTGGCTGTGTTGCTGTGATTTAAATTTATAACCTCGGTCTCCGTACTAGATGCCAGACCGCCGGCGGATCGTCTCGTCAATCCTTGGCTCGCCGTCGCATGAAGTACAGGCGGCATTGGAGCTTTCGCATCTGGTCTGGTTTTATCTGGGACAATACATGAAATGTTCTAGGACCTAGGAGATAGGCCCCTATCGCAAAAATTTCTTAATAATGGTAAAAAAGACTAAAAACGTAATTTAACTATAATGTGTGGTACATTGTTGAATTCAGAATAAAAAGAGCTTTTAAAATGTTATATCAAAAAATCAGGACCGTATTCAAAAAAAGTAAGTTGATGATCGCTGCCTAAAGTCGAAACGTTAAATAAAGAAATTGATAACGTAATCTATAAGTTCATTAAAAGCTTCTATAAAGAAGTTTAATTAGTTTTGCCCTACCTTTCATATTAACGCTAGAAGAAAATTGATTTAAAAACTCGAAAATTTGTGTTTTTTTCAAAATAACTCGAAAACGAAAAGTCATCTGAAAAATTTCGAAACATAATTTTATTAGTTCTTCAATTATGCTACTTTTTTCTCATTTAACCAGTTTTGTATTTCTAACTATTAACGAGATCCCCATACTAGCCCTTCTTATCTTGGACACCGTGTATATATCTTTAGAAGAGTATATTCTGTTCAAAGCTTAATGTTATAAACCTAATAACATAATATAGTTTTTCGTGAGAAAAATCCGGTAATTTTCTTTTACATTGATGATTTTATTTTTAATGAGTTACATATATTTATAATACAGGGTGTTACAAAAAGATGTTAAGAAATATTAATTGCAGATTCTACATTTAAAAACAGGAAAATAAGTTTATATAAACATGTATCCTCAAACGCTTCTTTTTCGAGAGAGAGGGTGTTTAATATTTTATTTTTTAAAAGTTTCTTTTTATTTCTCGAAAATGCGTCAAGATATTGACATGAATTTTGGTACACGCCAGTATGTAATCAAATGGTAGCTTTACGTACAAAAATTTATTTTCTAATGTACTTACATCAGTGACGTGCGTGCTGGTAAAAAATTGCACGCCACTGATATATTGCAAAACTGATATCATTTTCTTAAATCTCAATTAATTCTGCGTGAAAAGTGTCTCCTGAGCTTTTTCATTCTGACGCATCGTTTTCGAGATAAAAATTAATTTATTTATTACAATAAAAACAGCTAATGAGAATTAATTTTTTTTAAATGCTTTTTGTTCAGGAAGCAGTGCTTTTTGATTTAAGTTTATAGTAGATGCTGAAAATGGCTTCCCCGTGCGTTAATACATGCTCTAATCGTCTTCGCATAGATATTTCTCCTAACTCTTCGGAATACTTCAGGTGTGAAAATATGAAACACCCATGGAAACATGCAGGGCCGGATTGGCAGATTTTTTTTTACCGAGCTGAGTCCAGACCGGCCCCCAGCCGGCGCGGCCTCCTATACAAAACAGAAACCCCAAAAATAAAAGAATACTTTGTTAGCCTTAAACAGTAAAAATAAAATGTGATTGTGAAAAAAATCATAGTTAATAACTTTCTCATTGTCACTTTTTTCGACTATAAAATCTATTACATCTTGCGCTTGACTTTATTTAAAAAACACGGTTTTGACGCACAACGAATTGTCAAATGTGGAACAATGTTCTACATTCTACCTACAGTTTCGACTTGTAAATTTATATCCTAATACCCGAACATAAAATATAATTTTTTTCAAAAATCCTTTTAACAAATGTTTAGGTTTTTCAGTGTCGCGGGTAATTTAAGGCCAGTGCTGGTATATTGGACACTCGAAGTGGGGAAAGTTGGATGATTGCATGGGCAGCACTGAACGCGATTGCGTCGCACAGTGTAACGGATTTGATATTTCGTGGACATAGGGCGAAACAGCGACTATCGAATTTTAATTTGTTTTGGCCCGAGATTATTCGAAAAATATCTGGAGTTTAGTCGTTTACTAGTTTTTTTCTAATGTATCATCGTAAAGTACTTCCTTATTAAATGAAAACTTGACTTGTCTGAGAGCAATAAAAAAGATGCGAAAATAACTTTAAAAAATTTATATGTGTTCTATAAAAAATTCCTCTAAAATTACAAATTTTAGAGGAAATACTTGTGAAGTTTACTTACATAATTCCATATCATGGAATTTTAAAGAACCGTGGTCCCAGTCGAAGAGAAAACAAAGTTTGGTGTGGGTTTTAAAAAAATGCCTAAATATGCGGTCGTTGTTACATACATAAGATTACACAACTATTATACATTAGGAATATCCAAACATCCCATCCAACTTTGTCCGATTATTGAAAAAAAGAATATTTTTTTAGTAATGTCGCACATGCAGGAGTCCAAAGCTGCTTTTAAATGCCGCTTTGAAAATTTTCCAGGTATGTTATTAATCATATTAAATTTTCTAAGAAGTTATAAGTCAATTTTAACTAATTTAACTTTATCTAAGAAAAGTGGCTAGAATAATATTAAATAAAATACTCATGAATCTAAGTACCTACCTACATAGTTTTAAAAATACCTTATTATACCCAATTCGAAAATCTTATTTTATTAAATATTATTTTATTCTAAATTATAAGAAGTAGGTAATAAGTTAACTCATTAAGTACGCTTTGTAATTTAGTTACGGATGCCACTACGGGTGAAACGAGAGTAATAAAAGAGCAAAGAAAAAAGAAAATACAAAATGAACTTGCGACACTAATTAAAATGGACGTTGTAAACAGAGTGAGGGCACTACAAACGACGGCAATACTGCTAGAACTTTTTTTAGACATTACGAAAAATCAGCAGCAATCACTGGATTGAACAAAAATTTAATTAAAAAATTTGCTGTAATTTTTTAAGCCCTTTTCTTCGGGTCGAAACTTAAATGTTGATACTTTCCGAGTATATATGAGCGACACTGTAAAGCTGTACGTGTCATTATATAGTTGGTACTATATGCCATCAAGTGTTCACATGTTATTAAAACATTTCCTATATTCCAATTGGACATTTATCTGAAGAGGCACCAGAAGTTGGAAATAAAGGGTTTCTTAAATTCCGAGAACATTACTGGTGAAAGCGAGGACGGACCGAGAATATTCAGGACATACTGCACAACTTGTTAATTTCTTTGAATCTCCTTATTTCCTTTATTAGACCGAAATAAACTGCGAAAAAAATTATGTGTTCTCAGAAACTGAAACACTTTGTAAAGTAACTAACGTTGAGGAAGACAATTCTGATAGATTAGTCTCCAGCTCAGATGGTGAAAATTAGGTTAATTAAAGAATGATTTTCATAATTAATATTTAAGTCTATTTAACTTAGTTAGGTACTTTAAACCGAAAACAGTGTTTTTTTATTTATTTTGTCGAAAAATAATTATATTTTTTGAGCGATCGATACCTAGTAAGTTACTACACGTAGGTCTAAATTTAGTACAGTAATAACAAACTCCAATGTTTTTATGTTTTTATACGCCACAATTTTTGCAAAACAGCGAAGTAAAGTGCCAAAGTCCACGAATTTTCGATTTCATTACACTGTGCGTCGGTTTAGTAATTCCTCGCTGACGAGGAATCACTAATCGACGATTTAGTTGTGTACGGCCCAGTGTTGCCAACTCGTGGGGAATTTCTCGTTTTCTGGGATATCTTTAACGAAACTGGGAAAATTTCCTGTTTTTTTTTTAACAAAAGTGGGAAATTTTCTATTAACAATTATTGTAACAATTTATGAGTTTTGGTTTGTAATTTACAAATTCTAAATCAAACAATTTTGATACGTTTGAACGTTTGCTTTGCACATTCCTACTGAATAATATCCAAATATAAATTTGATACATACCCACATAGCGGAAAGCCCCAAAAAAGTTTTCATTTTAATTTTATTTCACACGTGAGGTAAATGATATTGAAAAATATAATATTTAATATAAAAAACAAATAAGTAGAAATTAATATACAAATAATAATAGGGAATATGCATATAATCCAAATAAATCTGAAATCTTTTTTTTATATTTGCTACATAAATTAAATGTTTATGGCGGTTGATGTTATCCATTTATTTTGGTTTTTATTAAGAAAAAAAAAGGATGTTATACTGCAAATTGTCGCGCGAATTTCGAAACTTGTAGAACGTGATCCCATTGGCTGTGTCATCAAAAGTGAACTTATGACTCATCATGAGTACATGGCTAATACCAGTGTTGTAGAGTCATCGAAAACTCACTAAAAATGGAATTTAATGCGTAACTCATCCAGTGAAATATCCCTGCATTTAAAGTAGAAGGTTCCTAAAATCTTATTCATGTATACTTCAAGCCGAAATCGGTCCAGGAACCTTTCAATTTTGCAACAAAAATTGACATTTCTGCGAAATTTTGACATATCATCTTAATAATTTCGAGGAAATAAACTGCAATTCTTTGTTTTCATGGCAATCTTCGAAAATTCAAAAATTTTCAAATTTTAGATGCCCCGATGCAAATAAACCTATTTATTTATAACTTTAACGAGAAAATGAGCGATTTGAATTAGTGGGAGGTATTCTTAGATAATTAACGGATAAAATAAACCCAAAAAAATATCACTAAATAAGGTAAAGAGTGTGGAGCAATGTCGGTTAAAAATAGGATTTGTCGGAAAAAATCAAGAAAATTCGATTTCTACCCCTTAAATACGCTCCTGGATGACCCGTTCAGTATTCATTTTAAAGTGTGATTATCCCTTTATAAGATAGTGTTGAAAAATTGAGAAAAAATTAAATAGGAAAAATACAGAGTGATTCAAATATACCGATGTCGAGGGCAAAAAAATAAAAAAAATCGGAATTTAATCGGCGATTGCTCCCTTCTTATAGAGAATGAAGAAACTAAAAATTAATGGATATTCTATACTTCGACGAGGTCTTTCCGATGACGTATATGGGGTTTTAAGTTGAACCATTTTGACCCCACAAAAAATTAAAAACCGTGAAAAATTTGGGTCAAAAATTTAAATTTCCAGTTTTTTCCAAATATTTCCATTTTCCAGTGATTCTTTTAGGTAAATGTATTGCAAAAAAAAGTATTTGAGATTTTAAAGTTTCACTTATGAATCCGTTTTTCGATCTGACGTTTTGTTTTCGAGTTATTAGGTACCAAAGATGGTATTTTTCGAGCTAAAAAAATTCAAAACTTGCCATTTTCTGATCCTCACAAGTTTCAGTGGAGTTCTGAAGCTCCGGGTCCCATACAACCTCCGAAAATTTACATCGATTTAATTCACTTTTGCGACCTATACCCGATTTCAACGGAAATCGTGGAAATTTCGACTTTGACGTTTAATAACTGCAAAACGAAACATCCTGTATAACTGAATTTTTTACCGAAGCTAGTTGAACTATTCCTCTATCAACCCAAAAAAATCGATTTCTCTCCCTCTGACTGTTTCCGAGAAAAACAAACCTGTTCGACATTAGGTAAGCTTTACGTTAACATGTAGATTGACACTTATTTTTGCTGATCTGACGTCATTTTTAATTAAGGACAGATGGCTGCTTTTTAAATTGTTATAAATTATACCGAAAACTAAACCTTTTTTTGAAGCTAAATTATCCTAGTAATTTTCTTCAAAATATTTTTTTTTGATTGTAATGACTTCCTTAAACGATTAATGCAATACAAAAATATGTGAATATTCCTTATTTACATGGTTTTCAAGGTTTTTCCTCTTTATGTTTGGGGTTGGGAAATCTTATGATTCGAAGTGGGATAGAGTCTAAGTGGCTAGGCCTTCGGCCTTACCGGCCCCTTTGGGCCGGCGGCCCACATAGATTTTCTCGCTCGCTCGCCTTTTCCATTCCGGGCCTGCGCACATTGCGGATGACCCCAAAAAAGTTTTAATTTTAATTCTATTTCACACGTGAGGTAAATGATATTGAAAAATATAATATAAAAAATAAATAAGTATACATTAAATGCAAATAATAAATAATAATTTACATAGTTTCCACGGTTTTTCCTTTGTATGTTTGGGGTTGGGAAATATTATGATTCGAAGTTTCGAAGTGGGATAGAGGCTAAGTGCCCAGACCTTCGACCTCACCGGCCCCTTTGGGCCGGCGGCCCACCGAGATTTTCTCGGTCGCTCGCCTGTCCCAATCCGGGCCTGGAAACATGGGGATCCATGTTTATATAAACTTATTTTGATATTTTTAGATGTAGAATCTGCTCTTAAAATTTCTTAACATCTTTTTGTAACACCCTGTATAAGGTTATCATGCTTAGGTGCTCGCACAGTGTCCAACAATAATGTAATCCATCAAAGTTTTTTTTTTGTAAATTGAACATCCCACCCACGCCATTTTCTGTGCCTTTTGGTGAATTATTTTTCCATTTATATTTAGAGTCCAGGATCCGTTTGTATACTTTAACTTAATAATTACAAGATCAATTATTGATCTTCAATATTCTCTGCAAAAACTTAATATTAATAACTAGAAATAAATATTAAACACGCTTTTGGCCTTTTTTGCTTATTAAAGCTCAAATATCAAAATTAATGACGCTTTTTGAAAATAAGATTTCTTTATTGATTTAAAAGCTTCTCTTCCGAAAAGATATTTTTTAATCAATGATTAATTAGTCAACCTTAACCTTGTTTAGCAAAATATTATCTTATAAGTATTAGAAATTCTGTTTTGCTTGGTCAAGTTTGCTTTTGAAAATAATGAACAGTACTCGAGTAAAAGCAAGTTGAATCCAATAACAGTACCCGAAAAATATCCTACACTTCCCAGTTAGCATTCTGTGTTCTTTTCCACGATGTAGGAATTGCATTCACACACAAGGCATTGCTAGACCCAAATTCAATCGTGTAAAGTACAATGACGTAGGTGCCGGCGGAGGGAAAACGTTCAGTTAACCACTGGTTTTTAATCAAGTCGCACGTATTGTACTTTATACGATTGAATTTGGGTCTACA
The DNA here is from genome assembly GCA_963971165.1 of Philopedon plagiatum. Classification (NCBI taxonomy): domain Eukaryota; kingdom Metazoa; phylum Arthropoda; class Insecta; order Coleoptera; family Curculionidae; genus Philopedon; species Philopedon plagiatum. Next base: position 19,881,181 of record OZ020192.1, on the reverse strand, counting down.
TATAAGTTAAATTGAGGCGTAACGTGTTGTAGGAATTGTGTTAGCCCTTTGTGTCCCAATGAGACTTTAAAGTCCCACCTTATTTTATTGTCAATTGGAGTTAAATTTTACTTTTAATTGATACTGGGTATCGACGGGAGTTTTAAGTACACTTTGCTACAATCGATACTATATTTGTATTTACCGCACACGTAAAGTGGTATAGTAGACACGACAAAATTTGTCGTTCATTGTGAAGGATAGAATTTTAGTGCGCACTCAAATTTAGAGCCGGCTCTTTGCGTAAGTATTAATAAATTATGTGTATATTTCTGTACTATACTTTTCTATATATTGTATAAATGCTGAATAAATTGTTATATTTATAATTAGTAACATAAACTCAGAGAAAACGTGCTTTTTATGCCCGGCAGTTAAAAGTCCCGTCGGGGCCAAAATGTATATAAAATATATATAATATTACTGTAATAAAGAAATGCCACTTATGACAATTTTATTGCTTAAGACCGATTTTACATCTTATTTCTACAAAATTGAATTTCTTTAAATTTCACGATGTCATCAGGAACTTTCTGGCGAAATAAATAATTTTAGATGATGATGACCTCGTACAAGCAGCTGAATAAGCAGCTTATGAGTTGGAACAATTTGCTCTCGACATCAACTTTCAGACTGATGTAGAAGAAAGTGAAGATGAAGAACGAATTATACAGTTTCAGCCAGAGATCTTGCAAGATCTAGAAATTCCTACATTTGAAAATGGAAAAGAGTAAACAGAAGTAGAAGAAAATGAAAGCAATTTGGAGCCAGAAGAATCTCACGACAAAACCTGATCGACAGAAAATGGGAGAATAATGATATTGACACTGTTATTCCAGAATATTCACTTCCAGAGGGGCCAGTAGAAGAACATTTGATATATATATAGGCATAAAACCCTCAATCTAAAAGAAAGTGAATTGCTAACAAGTATTGGCCTTTATTTCTTTATGAGTTACCACTGTTTGCCCAGTTATAAGTACTATTGGTCATCAGCTCCAGATTTGGGTTTGGCTACAGTAAGTTCAGCTATGACGAGAAATAGATTTCAAGCAATTTTGTCATTTCAACATATAAATGATAACTTCCATTCCTATAGATAATATCATTTATCATGCAATATCATGCTACGGAATAAAGTAACAAATACAAATAAAATCTAAATTACAACACACATAGGTATATTTAATCCCAACGGGTCCCGCACCCCTCTCCAGTTTATCTAAGAAACATCATTGGACACAAAGAGTTAAAAAATGTCGTAACTGTGTCTGTGCCTACGAAAGACATAAATACGTACCTTTGGCATGTGTGGTGTGACACATTGTAGGTACTATGTTCTTGAAATTTTATAGTGGATTTGTTTGCGACACAAACTAGAAATTTTATCCAAGGTTTTTCTAAAGGCACACATGTAAGCTGTGGCACAATAAAGAAATGGTTACCATGATATTTCCATATTAACACAATATTTATACTAAATACGGAATAGTGTTACCAGATTCCTTATTTGTGTTACTAAAAAAGAAAAGTGGGAATTGTGTGCCACCGAGAAGGAAGTGTGTTACACATTGCCTAAGTTGCGTCTTTTTACACGTATACCTAAGGCAGAAATAGCGAGATTTTCCTTTATTTTTTTTGTTAATTTTTTTAACCAAACTTTAATTTGTCTGTTTCTGTAAAATGAAACAAAAATTTGATTAATCTTTAATGAATCAAATGTAAATATTACTCATTAAACCATTGTTATTTTTCATAACCTAAGAATATTAAATTTCTTTTTTCGAAACCCATATTTCTGAAAAATATTTTCATTATTTCTTTGAAGGCCCCTGTTACTATTGTTGGTATACGGAAAAACTGTACGAAAAATTCATCATCGCAAGAGAAAAGTGACTTTTGGTGGCTGGAAAAAGTCATTATAAATGGTATTATTAATCAGAATTTTGATATATTTGTTTTAGGTTTCTCGTCGTTAATAATTTCCCAAGAATGCTCATCTGGAAAAATCATTAAATATAAAAAAAAACAATTATCCCTAACTTGTGTATAGCAGTTCACATTTCCCCTTTTAAACTAATAGTGGGATTTGTGGCAGACATAATAACTGATCTGAGGCAGACATTAATCACTCAATTCTGTCGGCAATGTGTTGTTAAAAAATTGACAAGTGAAGGCACACGTACCTAAACAATTCCTGAATTTCTCCTGTCACGATGCTTCACTTCCCACATATAAAAGACACATAAAGGTTACATTTTCGACACATGTATTTTTGGTTAGGCACATATGTAGGTAGATCCAAAACAATTACGTATTTATTCCTTAAATGAGACCAAATTCTTGCTTACTGGGTTGCTTCTGCAATATTGAAATAGGTCAAAAGCGTTACAATTATTGTAATGGGTGTCCCAATAGGTGCTTCGGGATATACTTTTTAAATAAAACCAATAATTTTAGAAAAATAGCATGCTTATTTATTTTATCAAAAAGTAGAGACATGGCAGTTACGAGTTAAAAATAACATTTTCCAAATGTACACCGTGGCTGTGTCTACAGATGATCATTCAAGAGAAAAATAAGACAGAGATAATAATAGCTCTGTTCGTAGAGAAATCATCAACCGATCAGCGCCAATCAAGTTTCAGCTATTCGGTCACATGACAGTTTGCGGACTGGTTTCCAGTAATTTTATTGGCTCTGACTAGTTTGTGATGCTTCTGCGAACAGAGCTATTATCTCGTACCGATTTCATTCATAAAAATACGATTTGCTTTCTATGACCTCCAAACCGACGCCGACGTCGAAATAAGCTGCCATGGGCGTGCGATGCAGATTTTGGCTTATTATAAAGCACAGTGAGAGTGAGTATTGAGACGCGCCGCAGAAAACTCTCCCTGCTTGCCGTGTTGCTACCGCACTGGCTAATGTCGGGATGTAGTGTGAGAATCACACGCGCCAATCTCGGGATGTTGCCGTTTGAAGGCCATAGCGTGGTCGAGCTGGCGGGAAGAAGAGATATTCTTTTCTCTACCTTATTTTTCTCTGATCATTCCTTGCGTAAAATTGTCGAACAGGTTTATTTTTCTCAGAAATAGTCATAGGGGGAGCAATTGCATTTTTTGGGTTGATGGAGGAATAGCGCAACTAGCTTCAGTAAAAAATTCAATTATACAGGATGTTTCGTTTCAGAGCTATTAAACGTCAAAGTTGAAATTTCCGCGATTGCCGTTGAAATCGGGTACAGGTCGCAAAAGTGAATTAAATCAATGTAAATTTTCGGAAGTTGTAGAGGATCCGGAGCTTCAGAACTCTATTAAAACTGGCGAGGATAGGAAAATGGCAAGTAATTCTTTTACATTTTTTAGGCCTGAAAATGCCATTGGCAGGGCTCTCTTTGGTACCTAATAACTCGAAAACAAAACAAAAACGGATTCATAAGTGAAACTTTAAAATCTCAAATACTTTCTTTTTGCAATACATTTACCTAAACTCAAAATCCCTGGAAAATGGATATATTTGGGAAAAACTGGAAATTTAGATTTTTGACCCAAATATTTCACGGTTTTTAATTTTTTATGGCGTCAAAATGGTTCAAATTAAAATCCCATATACGTCATCGAAAAGAGCTCGTAAAATGCATGATATCCATGTTTTTTAGTTTCTTCATTCTTTATAGGAAGGGAGCAATCGCCGAATAATTTCGATTTTTTGAGTTTTTTTCCCTCGACATCGGTACATTTGAATAACTGTATTTTTTTCCATCTAATTTTTTCCCAATTTTTCAACATTATCTTATAAAGGGATAATCACACTTTAAAACGAATACCAAATGGATCATCCAGGAGCGTATTTAAGGGGTAAAGTAAAAACCGAATTTCTTATTTAATAGGTTTATTTGCATCGGGGACATGCAAAATTTGGTACCTAATAGCTCGAAAACAAAACGTCGGATCGAAAAACGGATTTATAAGTAAAATTTTAAAATCTCAAATACTTTCTTTTTAAATACATTTACCTAAACCTAAAATCACTGGAAAATTGATATATTTGGGAAAAACTGGAAATTTCGATTTTCGACCCAAATATTTCACAGTTTAAAATTTTTTGTGGGGTCAAAATGGTTCAGATTAAAATCCCGTATAAGTCATCGGAAAGAGCTCGTCGAAATACATGATATGCATATTTTTTAGTTTCTTCATTCTTTATAGGAAGGGAGCAATCGCCGATTAAATTTCGATTTTTTGACCTTTTTTGCCCTCGTTATCGGTACATTTGAATAACTGTATTTTTTCCTATCTAATTTTTCCCAATCTTTTAATACTATCTTATAAAGGCATAATCACACTTTAAAATGAATGCCGAATGGGTCATCCAGGAGCGTATTTAAGGGGTAAAAACCAAATTTTCTTGATTTTTTTCGCAAAATCCTATTTTTAACCGACGTTATTCCACACTATTTTATTTAGTGATTCTTTTTGGGCTTATTTTATTCATTAATTATCTAAGAATACCTGCCACTAATTTAAATCGCTTATTTTTTCGTTAAAGTTGTAAATAAATAGGTTTATTTGCATCGGGGATATCCAAATTTAAAAATTTTTGAATTTTCGAAGATTGCCACGAAAACAAAGAATTGTAATTTATTTACTTCAAATTTTTAAGATACGATGTGTCAAAATTTCGCAAAAATATCAGTTGTTGTTGTTGCGAAATTGGAAGGTTCCGGCACCGATTTTGGCTTGAAATATACATGAATAAGATTTTAGGAACCTTCTACATATGTGATATATGTTCGGTGCTTCTATTTTAAGTGCACAGGGATATTATTTCATTGGATGAGTTAGTCTTGTATATCCGCAAGAGCAAGTATTTTCCTTCCAAAAGGCATGATAATCTTAAAATAATACGCACATCTATACTTCTTTCAATACTAAATAAGCGTAAAATAAGTATTATAATTTGTAAAACAAGAACTTTCTTAGCTTGAGGGAAAAGCAAATAAACTTGAAATAAGTATAGTAATCCTCAAATCAACCGCTTCTTGCCCTTGACTTAGGAATACCTAGGTAAACTTAAAGTGAATTTACTATTCTTTAAACAAATTGATGGTTTTAATTGACTTAAGAGGAAGTAAACTTAAAATAAGGATATCAGTTCTTTAAAACAATAGTATATGTAAGATAAGCCAAAAATAATTCCAATTCGTTTAATACTATTTAAGGTTCACTGGAGGATTAAAAAGTTGAAATTTTGCTGCGAAAAAATTAACACGTTTAGGTATTGCATTTATTATTTTTTTAAAACAATTTTTACTACATTTTGTCCAGAATTTTTAGATTTTAAAAGAAAAAAATGTGTTAGTAGAAAGTTATAGTCATTTGAATTTTTGTAAATCTAAAATATAATAATAAACAAATTCAAATGACTAAGTATAACTTTCTACTAACACATTTTTTTCTCTTAAAAATTAAAAATTCTCGACGAAATGTTGTAAAAATTGTTTAAAAAAATAAATACAATACCTAAACGTGTTAATTTTGTCCTAGAGGGGGGGGGGGGATCACAGCAAAATTTTAACTTTTTTTCGCAAATTACAAAATATTTTTTTTCTTTACCAAAACATTCCTAGTAGGCTTACTATTAAAACCTCTAAATTAGGCATGGGTCCCGTTAGTAGCAACGGAGATCTTTAAAATTTCAAAATCCGCCCGTGGTCAGAGAAAATCCGCGTTCTAAAGTGTAATCAATCATTTAGAATAAATTAGAGTTATGACATAATGTGACCATTTAGTTTTTCCTCCGAAAGGGACGTCAACAGTTTTTTGTCAAAAAAGGTAGATAAAAGAAAACCACATTATCCATAATAAATTTTGTTAGTAATTTCAATTAATATTTCACAAGTTTTTCTTTCAAATTGATGTCGCATTTGCAAACCTCCTGAAAACGGGACATTTCGACGTCCCTAGGCTTTCCTTGGGGACAACGGGACAGTGTGCCGAAAAACGGCACAGTCCCGTTCAAAACGGGACATACGGTCTCGTTAGTTATTCACCAGAAAATATATAATTATATTTTTGAGGGGCGTTAATTTTTATTATTTCTCTGGAGAGATTAACAGCTCCTGTACATCCACGATGTCACACTATGTTTTTATTGTTTTTTTTTAAATTTAAGTTAATATATCCAATATCAGATTTGTATCTATGTGTTTTTTTATTCAATGCCGAATAGAAACTAAAAATAGTTTTAATAAAAGACTAAAATATTTCAATAGATATTCTTTATTACATATTTTAGTATTACACATTTATTGCAATATTTAAAACTGACACTTTAAAATTAAATCATTGTTTTTACATTGTAAGTACGATTTTTATCTACAATTTTAGTACGAGCAAGACTACTACCAAAATTACGTTATATATTCTTTGCACTGTCACATTTTACCACTAGTAAATTTTAGGTCGATTTATTCTAATATTTATATTTTACAAAGCGAGATAAAACCATAAATCTAGAAACAGCAACAATGCTGAAAATTTTTGAGTCGAGTGGATTAGTATCTACAAATAAATAAATAAATATCCTGAACAGTTTAATTAGCAAGTTTCCTTTGACTGAAATATTGATAATGTTATCATCATACAAAGGTAACAACGACAACTTTGAAAACGTTAAAAGAATTATTTCGATGTCTTTAACTTTGCGGAATTTATGTAATTTTTTATGTATGCAAACGACACTGCGCGACGCTGATCGGCCATTATGACGTCACGCGGCACGAGCTCCCGCTGTATGCACCATGGATTTATTAAGAAAGGATTCGATGTCCGTATACTGTGAGCGTATCGAACGTGAAGGCTTCAGAAGCCTTATATTTGTTGTTTGTTATGAAAACATTTCCCCTAGGGGTTTAGTTTACGAACTACGTAATTGAATCAAGAATGGTAGTAGAAAGAGATAAAATAGCATTGGAGTGTTGGAGCTCAGAAGTGTTGCTGTCTGTGCTGGTTGCTTAGGAAAACGGCTGAACCTCGGTCTGAACACTCGGTTACACGTACGTCTTTGTCTAATGAACTAAAAAAGAAAAAGTGCGACTTATAGATTTATAAATGACTCGGAACGACTTTAAATAAACACCTTTAGAAATAACATAACCTATAAATAATAAAACATTTTTAACTTAAATTTATTGTTTAGCAGAAAAATAAACTATTTTAGGGCTTTTATTACTTTTAGTAAATCTTGTGATGCTTCTAACGTATTTTTTGTACAAAAATACAAGGTAAAATAAGATGTGGCCAATGCTTACAAATTGTGTTTACAGTATCGCTTAGAATGGTTTGTTTTGGCTTCAAAGAATGTTAAATCATCCCGTATCCATTCTTAATAAATCCATGGTATGCACTCTTATTATTTTGTTACACATGTTTAGTGTTTTGTGGTCTGCCAATAAAACAGTAGTAGTAGCTTTACGTCTGTCTATATTATTAATGTGAACCGTTCTTGTATTACAGTAGTTTCCATAAGTGGCGGTATTCTTTACCGTCTCTGTTATAAGAAATTGTATTGAATATTCCAGATTGCTACTGAAGGAATTGCCCAAGACAGTCTGATGAACCCCAATAAGGGTGAAAGCTAACTGTTTACCTGACCCGGGGTATTCAATATTAGTTTTAGGATGTCAAGTACTTTAATGCAAGAACGAAACTCACTGTATTTTTCATTCTTAAAAATTATTACGGACGATACCCTTCTCAGTATTATGTTGTTAAAGAATCAAGCAAAAAAAAGCCACGGGCGTCACAACTGATAGAGACCGCAAATATTTCCTTCTCTCTCGTCTATTGCAAAGTGGGCATCAGAGGCGTGTTATGGATTATGCTTTATACTCTTATGATAATAATAGTGGTGCTGAATGAACTGGCAACGCTGCACAGTTTTCGCTTTGGTCAAATCAGAATCGAAATAAATTCCGTCCCATCAACATGCTAAGAGATGCATTGCGAGTGCCTCTCCGATGTTGCCAAATGTAGAATATGGTCAGATTGTAGTGTGATGACAGCACATCAGAGGACGAACTGGGATGTTCGCAACTTGATTCAGATAGCTAACAGCAATTTTTTGTATTTAGCTAATAGTAATTTTTTTATTTTGAATTATAAGATGCTTATACTTATAAAGTTATGGTGACATTTAAACAAAATTTGTATATATACATTCGTAAATTCGTTTTTGACGTTATCAAAATTTAAAGTTAATTATAGCATCAACATCCAAAATGAAAATTTCTGGAACAACCCAAATCAAAAGCTCTTGAAAATGAGCATGAGCATGGTGTGAATAGTTCATGAGAAAATTCGGTGTAAATTTCGCAAAAACCGATCACATCCGGGTTTTTTCAATGTTCTACTTTAATTTTATCCAAACTATGGCATCCTACAAAGAAAATTTTTATTTCAAAAACATTCGTTTTAAATATAGTTGGTTTAGACGAATCACATCCCAGTAAACCAACGGCAGTCGGGAATAGGGTTACCATCTGACCGGATAAATCCGGTCTTCGCCGGATTTTAAAGGCGTTGACCGGACTTCGCACGGATATCATTGAAGACCGGATTTTCTACACCATCAGGCAACGATGCAATTAAAAGCTGTTTCAAGTGGGCAAAAATTTAAACAACTTAAGGGGTTATAAAAAAATTATACTCAATCTCAATGTGGTAATAAAAAATTGTAATTTTATTTTTTACACCAAAAACCGGACTCTCTTTTATAAAATCAGGATTTTTCACCGGTCACGACCGGATTTACGAATTTAGCACCTGGTAACCCTAGTTGGGATACAGTCGGCCGCCTGTCGGCATGTCGGCGGCTCTTTTTGCCATTTTCTGACTGCCTACGGTACGCGCGTGTTTTTCCATGCGATGAATTGCCAGACTTCAACCTAAAGCGTCATGGACTCGGCACACCAGAAGCGATACTTCAGTTTCGAATCGAACGCGGTTACGATTATGGCAGCCCACCTGCGAAAATCAGCTTCAAAAATCGGATTCGGTTCTTAAGCGGCTGACCCTTCTTCTTGTTGAAGAATGCAATGGGCATGCGTGATAGTAATTTCAGAGTTTACAGGACGGTGCGACTCGATAACAACAAATGCGAATCGTATAGACGTGTTTGGTGCTTTTTATGTGAAATGTTTAGTTGTCCGCCTATATATTTTTTTGGAATTTCTATTGTAGCATTTTTAGTGATGATCTCGTTTTTTATTGTCCCTCGGTCTGTATGTAAATATGTTTTTAAATAAATTTGTTTAATATTTTTTCCCTTAGTTTAAAATGATAAGATAAATTTACTATTTATACCTATCTCTTCCAACAAAAATTAGTAAGGCTTCTTAATCTGCAAATAAATACTGGGAGCAGAGATGTTCAGCACGTTTTTATAAAAAACAAAATGAACTGTATATTCAAATGTACTTATATAATTTAAGATGGTTAACACTGGTTATTCTAGAAACATTTTTTTCAGAAAAAAGTAAGCTAAAATTTCCAAAAATAATTGCATTTTAGTCCGGCATAGGTACCACAAGTTTAGGGACAACCATTTTTAATTCATATTTAAATTGTCTTGTCTAGAATTGATATAACAGCAAGTGCAAATTATTTTCGTTAATTTCCAGTGACTACTTTGCTCAGGGATGAATTCAAGGGGTAGCCCGGGGCAAGAAAAATCCCCCTGGGGAATGTCTATAAAATATAGAAATTGATTTGCTTAAAGCATAGTTTACCTAAAGATAAATTGTATGCCCCCAATAAGAATGTTTTCCCCCTGGAAAAAATGTCTGGATTTGACAATGATATTGCTGTAAAAATCTTTCTAAAATGCCCAATGCGGACCATCTTAAATTTGAAAAACCAGGCATTACTGCATCCAGCCCGCTTAGCTGTGGGCGGGCCATCCACTGTACTTGGCTAATCCACCAGTGGATGGACAGCGGATCTCTAACGGTATTGCACCCTGCGGTAATGCCGCTCATGGCTCATGGCCCATGAGCGGCATTACATTCCATGGGCCGCAGCGGCAAAGAGGACATGCCTGGTCTACAATCCGCTGGGTTTGCCGTGTTTCGGACCGGACGCGGCTTTTGGCAATGCGGTTTCTGGAGCAGTCACCTTGTGTTTACCGGGATTCTTTTTATTTTTTGACATTTTGTATATTTGATTTCAATTGCGATAAGTTAAAAATGTTTTTTATTCATGTAAGAACTTTATCAAGAATACCCAGAAATTTCTTAAAAATAGGAAATTAATTTTTTTTCCGTACGACGCGAACTTTATAATAAATAGTAAATCCACACAATCATTGAATCACAAGTTTTAATTTTTGCAATTATTTTTTGATTTAATAATTATTTAATTAAAAGAAACCTTGTTTAAACGGACTACGCCACTGGTATATCGATTTCCAGCAACTAAGCCAGGAGTATTCTAAAACGAGACAGAGCATGCGCAATGTCTTCATGCTTATGACGCTCGTGACTTTTGCTTGCTTGATTCTTACTTTACCTTGATAACCGCGGCTCTAATGGTGCCCCGTGACGTTACTTGCATCGGGGGCGACAAAGCTCGGAAGTTCAGTAGTCTTTAAAGGAATTTTAAAAACTCTTTTACCGGTAGTTTAGGAACGATTGAGAATATACTAGGAAAATATGGAAACTTTCTAACTGCTTTATAGTCCGGGTATTTGACACTGTATACGGGGGAAACCAAATGTAGAAATTAATTCCCGCAATATATTTTTTTGTAAAACAGGAGTACCTTTGGTACTATTCAAGTAGGGTTTTTTAATGAAACAACAAATTAAAAATGTTAGATTATCGATATCGCTCAAAAATTCTGCACTAATTTTACACTGAAACATGTTGTGAAAATGTCAGTTGTATTTAATGAGGAAGAACTTAATTGTAAACTTAATAAGTATTTTCCATTTGTTCTAAAATTACTGATTTTGATCATGATAACTTGACTACGCGACTGTAACAGTATTTACAAAAATTCCACGAATCCGAGAGAAATTAACTTCCACATTATTTGAATCCTCCGCTTAAAGTTAAAGGTTCGTCATCTCATATTATTAACCAGTTACAAGTATTTTCTGGTATAAGTACTATTTAATAACTTATTAATGGAGGGTAGGTCCGCTGCGAAAATCTATTGGACAAGGACAATCCTTCGCCTTTATATTAAAGGCATTACAGAAGGTGAAAATTTGTAAGCAAAAATGCACAGATAACATGATATGCAGAAAGTTTAAAAAGTCAGCAAAAGATTCTTGGAACCGAAAAGTAACGTACATATTATCCACCGAGTCAGTTTTATAGTTAGCAAAAATTCCGCGGTGCGATTAGTAGAATCCTTCATATAGGTAATATTCTACATTAAACGAAAATAATAAAAATAGAGTTAAGCATGGGTACATCGTGAAATCCCGACCCGATGAAACCAAGCCGATGCAATTCATTTTATTCAATAGCGTATTGTCGTAAAGCTTTTTTTATCTATGATAAATATACAAACACACTATACAATTAGAAAAATGTTGTACATTTTTCCACAATCTACATAAGTTTTTACTAGAATAGCAATTTTGTGCAATTTTTGTAGAAATTAGGCTTGTAAGTTATTTTTATAAATTTTGGATGAAACTAACAGACGTTTTATAAAAGGCAGAAACAATCTTTTTTTAAAGTATAATTTTCTTACAATATATCCAAAGCAAAGAAAGAGTTAACAAAACTATTTTTATTGGTCTTTGTCTCAATTCGCAGATGTCATTTAAAATTTTTTTATTTAAGTTCTGTGAAATGGGAAGGTATTAAACAAGAAAGAAATTACAGTGCATCGGTTCAGCCTCAATATTTAGTACGTTTTCATATAGATTTAGAAAATATTTGTATTTACTTAGTTTTAATTACCCAATTATTTTCAGGACAGATTACAATTCGATTTAAAAACGTTTGGAAATTTTGATGTTTGACGACTGTTCAGGATCAAATGCATCTTAAAGCAAGAAGTATAAAAAAACGTCAAATTAATTATAAATTGTAATATTGAAATAAGTTTTTTTTTACAATAACAGACCACATTCACCTTAACATTCAAATTTGTAGGTTAGCGGTCCTTCACTTAACGCGAAATTAGTTTTCGGTTCGAAAGTGCGATTGCATGATATTCAATTTCGATACGATCCCAAAATTTTGCGAATCGTACTTGAAACTCCAAACGATTTCAATACGAGTTATTATGCAGCATTTAAAACTCTCTGTGTTTTTAAACCAAATTTCAAATCTTGATGCAAACGGAGTAGTAATAAGGTACTTTAAAATCAGCTATTGCTGTTAAATTTTTGTCCTCATTTCTCCAATCTCAATTCAGTTCAAATCTCTTTCGAAATCGGACTGAGTTGAATTACTGTATCCGATCGTAATTTTAATCGCGACCGTGCTTATCGCGGTTTTCAAGTGGATGGAGCTGCATCGGATCGGCTATATCCACTCCAAAGTGGCGAGTTACAAAAAGTATTGACTTGTAAAACTGATAAAAAATAAACCTAATGTAATTAGTGACCGAAAGTTGACTTAAGTCCTTTCTGCATATTATCGTTCAATTAATTTAATAGTATTTAGTATTTTCACGCAAATTAAAAGCCAGTTTAGAGAACTAGCGATTATAAAAAAACAAAAATAATCATTCTTTATGTAATCCACTAATAAACATGTTCTCAGTGTGAAAGTCCTAATTATACCATAAAGTAATTAATACAACTTAAAAAATATAAATATATTAGCTCTTTCATCTAATATACAAGTCGTGTACAGTAACATATAATTTACAGAATGCCAAGCAGTTATTGAGATATTTAGATACATATATGCATGTGCATATAAATGTGTTAAGGTATAAGTACTTCGAGCAATAAGAGAAAGTAGAAAATTGACAGATGGAAAATATCATTACACTGTTGAATGTTGAATGTTGATCTGAGCAAACTTTTTCATATTCAACGATTATACTGAAACGTATGTTTTCGTGTATTTCATAAACATCAGATTGAAATAAATGCAAGTGTTGACCGACAAAATATACAGTGAATACCAAAGGTACGCACCAAATGGGATATTTTTTAATTAAATTATTTATGATAAATGTGACTGTGGCAATCAGCTCTGCTAACTTAAAAGAAATTGTCAACTGTCATTTGGTATATGTCAAATTTACATTTAGTTTTTTATTAGTGACAAAAAATGGGTTAAAGCTAACTATTTTTAAAAATAGGTATTAGAAAAAGTTGTTTGTAATGAGAATGTATGTCCATTGCAGAACAATATTTTGAAAAAAAAACATGTTCGGCGATTTTTCTCCATAAAATTAAAACATTTTTCATAATGTACAAATCGCTTAAAATAGTAAATTTGAACTGCACGATGATCTCTATAATACATAAAGGAAGAAATTGGCTGACTGACATACCAACGCACGGTCTACCTCACACCGCACAGAGGTTTCTTATATAACGTAGGCATCTACTAAGGGTTTTTCAAAATTCTACGCCTAAGGGGTGAAATAGGGGTTCAAACTTTGTATGGAGAAAAAATATTAGATAGTCCTACTAACTCGAAATTCCATAGAAGTAGGTACTATAAAAAAATAAATGTTTAAACACTTGTTTTACAATTTTTAATAAAACAACACCTAAAGGGGTGAAATGGGCAAAGTTTGTAATGGAGTAAAAATGTTATATTACCTCGAAACTACTTACACCACGCGGGCGGAAGATAGTCTACCTCTATCAGAAGAAACTGACTGTCTGACTGACTAACTATTGACTGACATATCAACGCACAGCCCACACCGCTGGCTCTAGAAACTTGAAAATTTGCACAGAGGTTTCTTATATAACGTAAGACTCTACTAAGGACTGGGTTTTCAAAATTCAACCCCTAAGGGGTTCAACCTTTACATAGAGAAAAAATATTAGATGATTAACTCGAAACTAGTACTCTAAAAATACCGTTCAGATTCAATAAGAAGGTCTAAGATTTAGTACTGGTTTAAATTAAGATCTTATAGTTTATCAGTTATGTTTTGACAGATTTTAGTCCTGTCATTGTTAATACGCTCTCATTAAAAACTTATGAATTATGCTGATATTTCAGCGATTTGCTTGGTGTCCAAATGATCTTCATCTTGGAATGAGTTGCTGTAATTTAGTTCTATTATTGTCAAAAGTACATACTAAAATTGCCATTTTCTTTATAAATTTTCAAAAAAGGTCAGAAATAAATTCATAGTATAAAATTTAGTTGTCTTATTTTTACACTTGTCAGTTTAAAACTTTTGGTTGTCAAATTAGACAGGACTAGCGTTGGAGAATCTAGCTGTACTAAATGTTTAAACTTGTGTTTTACAGTCTTTAATAAATCAACCCCTAAGGGGGTAAAATGGGGGTTCAAAATTTGTAATGGAGTAAAATTGTTATAACGCGGACAAAATCGCGGGCGGAACCTAGAACAAAATAATTTTTTTTTTAAATTTACATACAACTACTTTTTCATAATAAAATGATAATTTTGGCTCAAAGTTTATTTATTTGTTACAATTCAAAACCCTAACCCTAACAGCCAATATTCCTTTTATTAAATAAAAAACGATTGTGATTATTTAAAAGGAACACACAATATGCGTTAAAAAAATATTGATATTTCACATTATTCGTTTTGTGCAGAAAAATCGTCAAAAATTATTTTTCAAAATATTGTAAAATTCGACATATAGACATAAAATCTCATTACGAATAACTTTTTCTAATAACTTTTAGCAAAATAACCAAGATATCCGCCATTTTTCTTTGGTAACTCATTAGTCTTTAGGTAAGCAGAGTTGTATGCCATAGTTACGTTTCTTATGAACCGAGTATTAAAAAAATTCCATTTGGTGCATACTTTTTGCTAATCACTATTGTGCCAACTCCTATTTTCAATCTTACATTGACTCAAGTATACATACTTCAAGTTTATATCAAGAAGTTAAAGGTAATGAGGATATGTCGTGGTCGTTTAGCGTAATTAACCGTTTCATAAAAGGTCTTGACATTTCATGATGAGTGCTGCTAAAGTGAAATAAATTATTGTTTCATTAAATGGCTAAAAATTTTAGACATTACATTTTTCATTGTTTTTCTTCAAATGGCTAACTATTTTAGGCAATTTTTGTAATGTTTTATTCGCCATTGGCGAAAATAAATGCAAACATATTTATTTTGATAGCAATGTATGAATCAATACAGCCGTGGCCAAAATAAAATTTCATTTTCATGCAAGAATCAAGCAAGAAAAGTCACGAGCGTCATAACCGACAGAGACCGCAATTATTTCCTTCTCTCTCATCTTTTGCAAAGTGGGCATTAGAGGCGTGTTATGGATTATTATTTATTCTTATGATAAAAATAGTGCTGCTGAATAAACTGGCAACGCAGCAGCCAAATCAAAATCGAAATAAAATCCGTCCCATCAACTGGGTGCTTCTCCGATGTTGCCGAATGTAGAATATGGTCAGATTGTAGTGTGATGACAGCGCATCAGAGGACGAACTGGGATGTTCGCAACTTTATTTCAGATAGCTAATAGCAATGATATATGTACATATACAGGGTGTCTAAAATAGGTGATACCACTATTGCTATGTCCGAAACGGTAAAAGATACAAGGTCGGTTAAATTGGAGAAAATGTGCCATTTTTACTCCACATTTATAGTCCGTTTACGGAGTTGCCAAATTCTCTATACTTTCTTATCCACAGAGGATTTTTTAAAAATAGTCAAAAATTTATTTATTAAATATCTCGAAAACTATTATAGTTAGAAAAAAGTTGTTTTAACAAACATCACACGATTTTTTCCCTTCTCTAAGGTAACTTTCTTGTTTTGTTTATACCATTTGTTTTTATTGAGTTACTGATACTAACTTGTTTTTTTCAAATACGGACCTGGACTTTTTGCTGCATTTGTTGAAAGAGTACTTCATACCCTTTACAACTGTGTATCACTTGATTATTTTTTCGACGTTTTGGTGAAGAATAGTATCATCATCAGGATATTCTACCAGTACGGACGTGGCATTTTTCAAGTTAATGCGCCATTTCACGACCTATTATGGCGAAACTTAGGTCAGAATCAGTAACTATGGATTAAATTGTTTTAACGTAAATTGTAATTATAATCATGAACACCAGCCAGGACCCTCAAGTTTGTAAAATTGGTCCAACGCCTGAAAAAAGCATAAGCTTAGTTTTAATTATAACAAATCCTAATAATTAATTCTTAGAGGCGTTACTGGCTTCGTGTGGTCAGTCCAATCGCGTCCGTCAACCTGTTCGTCCGCCCGTACATATGTTATAATTCAACGCAACGTCAAAAAATAAAGTAGAAAACGGATTTTAGATTCGAATTCCTCAAAATCCGAACCCAGTAAATATGACAATGGTTTTATGCTAGAATATAGTTAAAGGTCTTTAATTTGAGATAATATGGTTTGTTTTCAATGCCAGTAAATAGTAATTCAACTGTACCAGCAGAATGAGTTGCAGCAGAAATGAAACCATTAGGTAAAATAGGATTATTTATTATTATTTTTTAAACTGAAAGGTGAGTTTTGGATACGAAAATATTAAAAACGTAGATAATGAAGACGCATCATCAAGGGTGCCTTTTACAATATGTGGTAAACGTAACCACTAGTTAGGTGCTGTTAATAAAGGCCGCTAATTATATCTGATGTGAGTCCGCTAAACTTTTGCTGTCAATAGCTCATTGGCTTAAGTGCAATTTGACAAACTTTAATGACCAAAAAAGGGTTCTGGTTCGTAATCATGAACATAGTTTAAAATTAATCAGTTGAATAATTTAAACCACAGCGATAGGTTGTGAAATTGTGCCTTAACATGGAAAATCCCAGGTCCGTATCGATAGAAAATCCTGATGATGATATTCCTGATCAAAACGTTGAAAACCATAATCAAGTGATACATAGTTGTAAAGGGTATGAAGTATTCTTTCAAAAAAAGCAGCAAAAAATCCAGGTCCGTATTTGAAAAAATTAAGTTAGTATCAGTAACTCAAGAAAAACAAATGATATAAACAAAACAATAACGTTACTTTAGAGAAGGTAAAAAATCGTGTGATTTCTGTAAAAACAACTTTTTTCTAACCATAATAGTTTTCGAGATATTTAAGAATTAAATTTTTGACTATTTTTTAAAAATCCCCTGTAGATAAGAAACTATAGAGAATTTGGCAACTCCGTAAACGGAATATGAATAGGGAGTAGAAATGGCACATTTTCTCTAATTTAACCGACCTCGTATCTTTTACCATTTCGGAGATAGCAATAGTGGTATCACCTATTTTAGACACCCCATATGTGTACATATATTATCATTGCTAATAGTAATTTTTTAATTTTAAATTATAATATTATGATTATATTTATAAAGTGATGGTGATTTTACTTTGTACATAGGTATAGGTACATATTTTTTAACTTTGCACTAAATTTTTAACATGCCTGTTAAAGTATAGGAATATATGTAATGTAATTTACTAAAACAGTCTAATTTATACAGTGCCATACATAAAGTTGGCACTATAATAGTAAACCTTTTATTTCTGATTTCCCAGAAAATTCTATTTTTGATAAAAGTTTTTGCATGCATAAAATACGTTTCTGGAGCAACCCAAATTAAAAGCTATAGAAAATGAGCATGATCTGAATACCTAGTTTATTGCAAAATTAGGTGTAAATTTCGCAAAAACCGATCAAATCCGGGTTTTTTAAATGTACTTTAATTTAATTTAATCCAAACTATGCATCCTATAAAGAAAGTTGTTGTTTTAAATATATTTGGTTTAGACGAATCACATTCTTTTTATTTTTTAACATTTTGATTTCAACGGTGATAACGTTAAAAACGTTTTTTATTCGTGCAAGAACTTTTATCAAGAAAACCCAAAATTTTCTTTAAAATTGAAAATGATTTTTTTCCATATGACGCGAACTTTAGAGATGCCGCTGTACATATAAAGTAATAAATAATAAATTTACACAATCACTGAATCATTAGTTTTAATTTTTGCAATTATTTTTTAATTCAATAATTATTATTTAATTTAAAAAGCCTTGTTTAAAGGGACTACGCCACTGATATATATATTTCCAGCAACTAAGCCAGGAATATCCTAAAACGAGACCGAACATGCGTGATGTCTTCATGCCTATGACGCTTGTGGCTTTTCTTGCTTGATTCTTATTTTACATACATACATACCTGGACTAAACTACACAGTATAACATTTGCAACAACATGACAACAAACAAGTGCTAACAAGCGTGAATTCACTTTTCAGTATCATGATTTATCGAATAAAAATTTTAAATATTAAAAAAAAAGATATCGGATTCGGTGGAGGTTTGATCCCTGGACATCTGGCACAAAATGCCAAGCAGGTTACCCATGCACCAATTGCTAGAATAACTAAAATATAATTCACGCTGGTTGGCGTCTGCTTGTTATGTTAGTTATGCATATTATTGCTTATTTTATACTGTGTAAGTTAGTACAGAACATACAAATGGCATACAAATATGTTTTAATTTATATTTTATTAACTGTAAATCTCACTTCTAGAGTTACATGGAACATCTAAAATGGTTGACCCTTTAATGTAATGTTCAACTATTTATTTCCGTTACGGCAGTTTAGCAATACATAAAATTTTTTAAATTCCTAGCCATTGAATGAAACACCGATTTATTTCACTACAGTACAGTACTTCGTGAATCGTCTGGACATTTCATCAAATGGCGTATTACGCTTAACGACTACGACAGATATACATACATACTTAATAACAAAATATTCTGACAATGAGAGTATTTATCAATGTGTGAAAACAACGAAATAAAAACAGAGTTTAAAGAACAAATATTCCTAAAGAATTTTTTTCATTAGACATTTATTATTTGTTTTTTAAATACGCCTAATATTTTACGTTTTAGACTTTCAAGTACCTGGTTTAAATTATTCAAGCAAATAAAACAAATTATCACTTCATATTTTATTACATAATATTTTTCATAACAAGGAAGTTTATTGCAAAATTGTATAAAAAGTATTAAATAAATTGATTCGGCAATGTAACTTCGATAAAGGATGGCAATCCTGATTTGTCCAGGATCAACTTTTTTTTTATTTAAAATTTTGGCCGTTGTTTTTGTTTATCTCAGAAATAAGACGACTTTAAACATCTTTAATATAATCGACAAAGTGTAATGACAGGGAAAGTATACAGGGCGTCCGAAAAGTCTCAGTATGGGCAAATATCTTAGCTGTTAATAAATATAGAGACCAGGCGCGGCCTTTAAAATTTAGAGGTGTATATCTCTGTTGCTACTTATGGGATCCGCGCCAAGTTCAGGTTTTTTAATAGTGAGCCTACTAGGAATATTTTGGAAAAGAAAAAAATATTTTGTAATTTGCGAAAAAAAGCTGAACTTTGAATTGATACCTGGGAAAAAAATTAACACGCTTAGGTACTTTATTTATAATTTTAAGAGAAAAAAATGTATTAGTAGAAAGTTATAGTCATTTGAATTTTTTTAAACCTAAAATATAATTTTTAAAAAATTCAAATGACTATAACTTTCTACTAACACATTTTTTTCTCTTAAAATTTAAGAATTTTCGACAACATGATGTAAAATCTGTTTAGAAAAAATAATAAATAAAATACCTAAGCGTGTTAATTTTTTTCCCAGGTGGGTCAATTCAAAAATTCAACTTTTTTCGCAAATTACAAAATATTTTTTTCTTTTCCAATAGTGCAATCATATATAACAGCATTCCCTTCTATCTAAAATATTTTACTTTTTCAACTTTTAAAACTTATTGTAAAAATTATTTAATCGGGGTGGAGTTGGAAGAATGATTATATATAATCAAAATTCTACCCTTTTGTGCCAACTAGTGTGTTACTATTGTTATTCATTTTTGTAAAATATTTATGCATGATATTATATTGTTACTTTTTACACTGTTTATTGTTTACTGGCACAAATAAATAAATATTATTATTATTATTATTATTCCTAGTAGGCTCACTATTATAAAACCTGAACTTGGCATGGGTCCCATAAGTAACAACAGAGCTATAAAATTTTAAAATTTTACAGGCTGCGCCCATAGTAATTTTAGGTTTAACTTATTGGTAAATAAATCTACTACTGTTTTATATAATTTAATTTTTTTGATCCCCTTTGGGGGAATTGAGGTCAAAAATTTTAAATGCAACCCGTGTGATACCTCATTCTAAAGGTCTTCAAAAAGGAATCATTTTATCATAAACCCGATATCCGTATCTTTCTTCGGTTTTAAATGAGAAGTCTTTAAAAATTAAAAATCATGAAAAAAAATATAAAAATTTTAAGATATACCTAAAATTGGTGTCTTTATCTTTAATAATAGCAAAGATATTTGTCCATACTAAGACTTTTCGGACACCCTGTAAGTTCAAGAACCTAAAATTTCCACAATACCATTTTTTGGAATATGCAAGATTAATTTTACTCGTAGTAACGAAAAAGTAGGTTTTGTCAAAAATAAACTTCTGAAAAAGATTATAATCCTCAAATATTTTATTTTTGGTTTTTTAAAATATACAAAAAAAGGAAAATGTTAAAATTTTAGATCCTTCAAATTTATCCATGGGATTAATCTGATGAATCTTCAAAATTATTGGATTTATTATAATGATTGTGGTAAAATACAAAAGTGTCTAAATCATATTAAATGTCAATTTAATTAATTCGATATTTTTTAGAGAGTTCTAGATATTTAAATTATTTGCTTAGCCTCCGATTTGTTTATTTTATGTACTTATTATTATGATTGTATTCATGTTATCTGATATATGAATATTTTAATGTGGCACTCTGTAATACAATGTACTATTTATATTTATAAAAGTAGGACTTAGTTCGGCTAGCACAATATTATTATATACATATTACAATGGATTTTAAATACAATATTAAATTGAATAATTATTAAAATTAGTAGTTTTTAGCCTTGGTCAGGCTGTTAAGGAAATGTAACAAGACAAAAATATTTACAGAAATACCGACAGTTGTTTAAGGTTTAAGAAGAATAATCAGCTTTAATCATCAGTACTATTTTTTTTAAACACTGTTGTTGCTCAGTTATTAGCGCTAAAAAACCGATTACTTTCCGCTGTAGACACATAAAAATGACAAATCATTTCTTATGAAGAGTTTTTTACTGAACACCATTAAAAAAATCTGCAAACGTTATTGTACGGAACTTCCCTCGCGAAATGAAGTCAAGTATAATAAAATTCGAAAATGCACACTATTTCGCCTTTCGTCAACAGTAACATGTAAGTTATAGCAAAGAAAATTATAGCTACGCAGCGTAGCTATTATTTTCTTTGGTTATAGCCATAGACTAAATAATACATAGACGAATACTGGCGTGTAATAAAAATAGACCAGAAAGCGGGTTTCCCTTGAGACATTTTGAGGGTTTACTGGTTTATGGCTTAGAAATTTGTTTGTCCACCATTTTATATCTTGTATAATATATATATATATATATATATATATATATATATATATATATATATATATATATATATATATATATATATATATATATATATATATATACTATATATTTATATAATGGTGAACAAACAAATTCCTAAACCATAAACCAGTAAACCCGCCCAAATATTTCAAGGAAGACCCGCTTTCGGTCCCATTTCGAGAATTTGTCTATATTCTTTATAGTCTCTAGTTATAGTAAGCATCAAGCAAGAAAAAGCCACGAGCGTCATCACTGACAGAGACCGCACTTATTTCCTTCTCTCATTTTTTGCTAAGTGGGCATTAGAGGCGTGTTATGGAGTATTCTTTATTTTTATGATGAAAATAGCGGTGCTGAATGAACTGGCAACGCTGCACGATTTTCGCTTTGACCAAATCAGAATCGAAATAAAATCCGTCCCATCCACATGCTATCATTGCGAGTAGGTACCTCTCCGATGTTGCCGAATGTGGAATATGGTCAGATTGTAGTGTGGTGACAGCACATCACACAAGAGGACGAACTGGGATGTTCGCCACTTGATTCAGATAGCTTATAGTATTTTTTTTATTTAGCTAATAGAATTTTTTTATTCTGAATTATAAGATTATTATTTTTATAAAGTTATGGTGATACATATTTTCCAACTTTGCACTAAACTTTTAACATGCAAGTTAAAGTATACGAATATATGTAATGTACCTAATATGATAAAATGGTCTAGTTTATACAGTGCCATATATAAAGTTGGAACTATAATAGTAAACCTTTTTATTTCTGATTTCTCAAAAAATTCTATTTTTGATAAAAGTTTCCGCATGTATAAAATTCCTTTTTGGCGTTATCAAAATTTAAAGTTAATTATAGCAACAACATCCAAAATGAAAATTTCTGCAACAACCCAAATCAAAAGCTATAGAAAATAAGCATGAGCATGTGAATAGTTCATGACAAAATTAAGTGTAAATTTCCCAAAAACCGATCAAGTCCGGGTTTTTTCAATGTTCCAGTGGCGGCTCCTGAAATTTAAGATGTGTGGTATCTCAGATCGTACGCATGGGACCCACATCAAATTATAGGCTGTTACTATTGGGTACTCTAGAAACGTTTTCGTAAAAAAATATTTAATTTTAAGATTTGCGAAAAAAAAGTTAATTTTTTGGGCCGCTTCACCTGAGATCTGAGAAAGGTCTGAAGAAAATTTTACTTCCAAGTTTTTTTCAAAAATTGTATCACATTTTATCGATAGAATTCAAATTCCATTGAATTACCTCTAATATCTTAGAGGTGGATTAAAAGGTCAACTACGTCTTCGCCTTCACACAATTTGTATTCAACAGAATATTGCTTTTTTTTTTGACAAAGTTTTCTACTGTAATCAAATAATTTTGGTTATAATTTTGTAATACTGTGTAGTTGTGCTCAATTAGTGTGATACCATAGTTTGTAAATTATGTGAAGCTTTAGTGCGACCACCGTGTTGCATCTTGATTTTTAACCTTTTTTAAAGGCAGAAAGTTTAAGCTAGTACGAATAATGCTCCTCTCATTAATAACGAAAGAGGTAAGTCATGATTCTCGGTGTTTTGCACCTCGCGAAAACTCTGTCTGCCTGTCGAATTTCTACTCCGCGCGGTTTTGAAAAAATACACGACAATACATATGACTACACTGGAAGCCATTGGTTTTTTATAGCAAGGAACTAACTGAGCAACAGCAATACTAAAAAAAAACTAGTAGTATCGAGAGCTAAATACTGCTCTTAAAGTTTAAGAACCGCGGTCCGAACACATGGACACATTTTTAAGCTGTCACATTCAGTGTTGTATTTTGGAAGCAGAAAAATTTAACTAATTTTGTCGAAAAGTAATAAATTAAATAATTTAATTCTATTTTATAAATCTTGTAGCAATTTTTAAAATAGAACTGTACCAACATGCTATATGAAATCTACCAACGTTTGTTGTAGTAGAAAAATTTTGCAAGGGGTAATACCTCTACCAAAAGTATTTTTTAAACTAAAAATTGACACATTCTCAGTGATGTGAAATGACGGTCATTTATCATTCGTGACAAATGACCGTCATGTGACGGTCATATGACGGTCATATAGGTCATTTATAAAAAATACCCCCAATTTAGATTAGTCATAAAACTAAAAGTTTAAAAAATTCTTTGTAGTTAAAAAATAATATTCTTACAAAATTTAAAAAAGAAAAGCATGTCCTTAAGTTTCATCATGTTCTTCGGCGTCATGTGCAAATTCGTCACTTAGTTCGTTTTTGTCTCGTTTCAGAATTAAGCCAGGAATATTCTAAAACGCGACAGAGCACGCGTGATGTCTTCATTTCTATGACGCTAGTGACTTTTTGTTGCTTAATTTTTACTCTTGCGTCGAAACATGAAATTTAAGGTTAGGTTAAATGACCGGCTCACATCAATGTGACATTCTATTTGTGTCAAGTACTGCGCTGCTCAATATCTGGGCAGCGCTTGACAAAAAGATGATGGTATCCACCTGACGCAGATATTAAATTTTTAGTACCCCAAAATACAAAGTGATGGACTATCATTAGCGAGTGAATTATGCATAAGAGATTAAGTACATTCTACTTTAAAAAAATATTTATATAAAACCAAGTACATATATATACAAAAATGTTTACAAAACACAAATTAATCAGTAAAAATAATTTTTCCCTAAATTGGTAAGTACTATATTTATATATCGAGACATCACAATTATTTTCACTGATTAGATTATACAAAAATTTATTGCACTAAAATTATAAATCCTAATGATCCTACGGAATAGTAAAACACGTAGGTAGTAGAGTTATGGAACAATTTGTTTTTTTATTAATTCCTGAAGTTTCGATGTTTTATTATCATTACTTATTTTACAGGAAATTGAGAAGATCTAGAAAAGTACTTAGATACTAAAATACTTCAACATGCTTGGAAATATGTGCATATAGTACCTTCAATTTTATGCTAATAGTAAAAGCACGAAATGCGTTGGGTTTTGGGTTAACAATACAGGACTTAAAGGGCTTGTTCAAAATGAGTCAGTAAGAAAAGTATTTTAGTCACTGCAAAATATTAATATTAAAACATTAAAAAAATTTGAGACTTAGTGCTGGTTTAAATTTAGATTTTTTAGTTGACCCGTCAGGTTTTGACAAGTTTTGTCCCGTCCTTGTTCATAAATTGTCGTGTCTATGCCGTGTACCTCATTTTAAAGGTCTTCAAAAAAGAATTATTTTACGCAAACCCGAGGTCCGTATATTAATTCGTTTTTAAATGGCAAGCCTTTAGAAATCGTGAAAAAAAAATTAAATACCTTTATTTATCTTTTTACTTCAAAAGTTGTTCAAAATGACCATCATAAACTTCTTGGCAGTAATAAAGTTGCTACCCAACCGAGAATGGCAGGTGTTACTTTCTGGCAGAGTTTCAAAATCGACTTTATTACTGCCAAGAAGTTTATAATGGTTATTTTGAACATGTTTTTATAGGAATAAGAGAAATAAAGGTACTTAAATTTTTAATTTTTTTCAAGATTTTTAATTTTTATACGCTTGTAATTTAAAAATCAATTAAGATACTGACCTCAGATTTGCGGTAAAATATTTCTTTCTTGAATACCTTTAAAATGAGGTACCACACAACATAGGGTTGCATTTAAAATTTTTGACCTCAACTCCGTAATGTAACCCCTCAAGGGGGTTGAAAAAGTTAAATATCATAAAAAAGTAGATTTATTAACCAATAAGATACACTTAAAATTTGGTGTCTCTATCTTTACTAATAGCAAAGATACTTCCACATACTAAGACCTGTCGGACACCCTGTATACTTAAATAGAAACCTAGCAAAGCTGTTTAAAATGATTGTCTGGGGGTTAGATTTTTCTTTTAATTTAAACTCAATTGTAAGTTTAAAAAATGTGGATTAAAAGAATAAACATTTTGTTTAATTATATCCATAATATATTAAAACTACTGAAGATGTTTTATTTAGTTCGAAACGTTGAAATCTGATTAAAGTAATATTGTTCTAAGATGTAATCAGTCACGAAGATTACAGAACTACAATGAGACTAATCAGAGGTAGAGGTTGGTATTTAAAAAAATACCTCATGATGGTAGTCCGAAGATGAAACGTCGGACTTTAGATATGAGGACACCATCTTGTAGGGAAAAAGTCGCAGTGCAATTGGAAAATTTATTTTACATTTACCTCCTCTAATAAAGTCAGAAAAAAATAAAAATTAGAATGCCAATTTTCGTTTTTTACGAATATCATCGAAAATATTCGGAATTTTTCAAAATTTTCGACGGCGCGGCGTATTATTGGGCACTAAATTGTGCACCTTTATCCTAATATTCGCCGTATCTCTTTTACAGCATCCTATATTACTGTGTTTTGTAATTTCATTTATTTACATATCATAAGATAAGCAGTACTATTTCTCTCCACTCTAATGTGTAGAAAATTACTTATATAAACCTCATAAACTCATTATACTATTTCTCAGCGTATTTCAGCTAACTCATCATACTTCAAAATTTGCTCAGTATATTTCAGCTCAGAAAATTGCTGCTGAAATTTTATCCCTATTCGCTGCCATAGCTATAATTTTTTTTCAAATTTGAGTTAAATATGTTTTCATTTTCTACAACGTTCACAAAATTTGCTTCTTCCAATTATTTCAACAACACATAAACGTAAGAAAATGCATCACTAGGAGACCCCTACCATAACAATATCCGGTTCAGGTACAAAACTTGTTCTATAAATAGAGGGCTTATTACCCAGGTGTATCATCTGCTCACAAACCGATACCTTCTAATACTAAGGTCATATTTATTTATATAATTGTCTGGAATTTCTCATTTATATAAAATTAATTTAATTGTTTGCTTTATTTATACAATAATAATTATTTTGTTTTTGTATATTATAATTTATGGGACATTCTTAGCTAAAATGATGATATTGATGAGACAAAAATTGAACCAAAAGCTTAACATAATTAATTAAAATGGCCAGAAAGATAAGTAAGGTATTTCTTTTATGACTAAAATAAAAGCAGCATACTTCTTTAATTTTTATGAAAATGTTTGTTTTGTTAGAAAGTGATGTCACCTACGCCACCGCATATGCATCTATGGATATATTACAAACAATTTATAAAATTTACTGTTTTAAGTGTTGACATTTTAAAGTTGCAGTACCTAACATAATTACTGTTAATTCTAATAATTACATGTTTTAAAACGTATTTTTTCAGTTTTTTGTTTAAGTTAAAATGTAAGTGATAACTTGTTTGGATAGGTAACATATTATTAAAACAAAATTACTAAAAAAGTTGATATTTTAATTAAATGTTTAAATTGAAAGAGTTATGAAGCAAAAATAAAAGTTATTTTTTTGAACACAAAGAGAAGATTGGTATTTAAGTTAATTTGTTCATTTGCGCTACTGCAATATCACTTACAGCATTTGGTAGCTTAGCGTAAGTGACGAAAAGGTCGTTTTTTATTTCCGGTTTTAAAGAACAACTTCTAAAACATTTGTTATTTTGCTTCTTTTAACGGTTAAATGAAAAATTATAAAAAAAGATTTAAAATAGAAGAAAACAGAATAGCTGTTGAATACCAACAGTCTGTTTGTAGCCTAACACCTTCAAACTAAATTCATCACGCAAAATGTAATAAGTGGCGTAGGTGACTATATAAGGCGAACAAGAGATTTGGGAGCATTTAAATTTGTAGAACCTTATAGAGAATTGGTCACTTTATCTATACATTTTATCGAGTAACAAATAGAGGTTTAAATAGGGACAATAATCTTTGATATATTGATTATATTATAATTATATAACTTCGTCTGCTATTTTTTAAAGGTATTAAATCTTGTATTCACTCTAGTCATATATATATATATATATATATATATATATATATATATATATATATATATATATATATATATATAAACATATGTTACCGGCAAAGTCCGTTTCATCGTCATACTTAAGTTTGCCTAGGTAAACCGCACATTGCCCGGACGTTTTTGGCAAAGTCCGAAATTGTTCTCTATTTCGGAGTTTGCCTAGAATGTAACCCGGCAAACTTAGGTTTGCCAAACACGTTTCAGGAAAAGTCCGAAATATGTTCTTACCTTTGTGTTGTATCATGATAATTGGTATACTAGTGATGCTAAGCCTGTAAATAATATTTAATTAAGTTAAATATACCTTCATAATACTTATTAAACTTTTTTTATTAAATGATTATAACAAACCTGAGCAAACCCGGTCCAGTTAGACGAAAAGACAAACACTCAAATCAGGGCGCGCATAGAATTGACTCGGCTCGGTAAGTTTCGTTCGGAATGCCGACAGTTAAAGCACATTGACTCGGCAATCGGTTCTTTAAAACAGCTGCAACTATTGTGATGTATAGACGTAGTATCGTATCAGACGTTTTTTCGCTATTTCATCCTAAGCATTCTCCTTCCGCACATTGCATGTATACCAAACCTTTTGACTGTGCTGTGCCGTGCCGAGCCTAGCCGAGTTAATTCAATTCGCGCCCTGCTTAAAGCTGCATTTACCGACCACACCCATTTATTGCCAACTTAATTTTATTTTAGTACAATATTTTGATTTATTTTTCTTTTGTATGAATATTGTCACAATATTAACCGTAGATTGATATTCTGTAGGTATTTTTTAACGTACTAATAAAAGTCGCAAGATATTTTATGATTTATTTTAGGAAAGGAATATTTAAAAAGTTTAAAGCCGAAAAACCATGACAAAATGAAATTAAGTTGGCCACCATGGACGCGATCGGAAAATGCCACCTTAAACAATCAACGCAGTGCGTGTGTACCTGCTACATATTACAAACAGACTATAACTACCTAGTTACGACTAGAAAATGAACAGCGACGTAACTGTCACAAATTTATTATTTCGGACTTTTCCTAAAACGTGTTTGGCAAACCTAAGTTTGCCGGGTTACATTCTAGGCAAACTCCGAAATAAAGAGCAATTTCGGACTTTGCCGAAAACGTCCCGGCAATGTGCGGTTTACCTAGGCAAACTTAAGTATGACGATGAAACGGACTTTGCCGGTAACATATATATATATAATCTTCATAATTTACTTTCTAATTTCGAATTTTCAAATAAGATTAACAAAAAGAAGATCATACCTTGAAATGTTATGAACAAAATTAAAACGAATTTACAGGCCTGCATCTTGACATTTTAAAATTTTTTAGCCAGGAATTGATGGTATGTGTAATACAAGCTTTATTTAGTTGATGGTATTTATTTAGGTTATATTAAGTAATACAAATAAGCTATGATTAATTAGGTTTTTATGTTTAGTTTAGAATTCTACACGATTTTTTATTGAAGAAATAGTATCTGATATCTGATACATATTGTAAAAAACAGTAAAAAGTAGCAAAACGTTTATTGCTTTTGGGGACATAGTTTTAATGGAAATGGAAAGCGACGAAGAAGATGCAAATAAATGGAAACAAATAAGGAATAATTACTGCTACTCTCGTTATAAATAAAAAATACAGAGAATAAATAAATATTTTTTTAAGAAAATTGTAAAATACATTTCGAAAAAAGCTTGAATTTCTTATCGTTATCGCTTACCATGTTTGCATTAAATACATGGGCATTATGGACATTGTTAATGGTAGTTACTCAAGAAATCGCTTTCGTTACTAGTTTGACTGCTATCGCTTATCATATCTATATTATCCACATGGGCATTGTTAGAAGCACAAGGGAAATAAGTGTATAGTAAGCTTGTGAAGTTTCATCCACAAACTTGTTAAGTTCGTGCAACAGGTCATATTTCAAATTGGGAATAGGCCAGTGTAAAGTTTGTCTGGTGTTTAAGCTTTTCTATGACATGACTTTCTTGGTCGAAAACCAAAACTTGACAAAGCTCCATTGTAACTCTCTCTCGCTTCTAAAGTTTGTGGACGTTGATGACTTATTATTAGTGCTTTTATTGGCCTTGTTGGAAATGTTATAATTGTTTTTAGATCATTTTAAGGAAACAAGTTACTATATTAATGGTATTGTTGGTACCACGTGCACATATTTTAATATCTCTACGTTAAGGGTTGGTCTAGTCCCATTTTAATCTCAAAAAAATTATTTTAATATACAGTAGCTATGGCTTTTTAAAAAAAAACCTTTTAAACTAAATTACATTACAGTTTCTCTATTTAATTTTGACAATTTGACAGTTCACACTACATTATTTAGAGTTTTTATTTTGTTTAACAACTGTAAATAATAAACTGAACATCAAGCGAGAAGTCTAGATTATTTAATAATATAATATGTTATTTTTTATAAACTAAATGTCAAAAACTATTTATATTTCATTGGATCTACCAAAACAATTATTGAATTTCAATATAACGACAAGCCGAGGTTCTGTGTTATGTTTGGTGTGTGCTGACCACTATTGGGCCAATAGAGCAATGTTAGCTTTGTATCCACTTGAAATTAAAATGGCAAGAGACCAATAAAGCATCAGCTAAAGATTCAAATTTAGTTATTTTTATCTTAATCGTGAAACTCTAGTTTTTAACCAAAAAACATACAAAATACAAAATCTATCTAAAGCGTCGTTGTATTTTGCTATAAGACAGTTATGTTCCATTTTACCAACATTTAAAAATTTACATAGTTACAAGTTATTTCAACTTTGAATTCACAAAATGTTCCTACTACATCGTCTAATAATATTATTAAGGAACGACAAAAAACTCCTGTTTCTACCATGGAAAACTTTTATAAAATGGTCCTCTATCCCTCATTTTGTCAAAAAATACCCTGTTCAGCCCCACTACCCTCTGGATGGTGCAATGTATTTTGGTTTGCGTCGCAACCACCCGAACTCGGCCGAGCACCAGGATGCGTCATTATATTATGGTTCATAAGTTTTGCACTGTGTTCTAGTGCTTTGGCTCGCAAACAAGCGATCGAATTGTTTCGGAAAACTTCGGGATCTTCGGGGTACGATGTCGGAACGGGTTGGGGTGGTTGTGACGTCACAACGCCTGTAATGTTTAGCTGTTCTTTGCTGTCCACTATGGGGTTGGTATTTGGTGTTTGAGATGATGAATTTGGCTGATGGTTTTGACTGTTGGCGCTGGTATCGCTGGTATCTGTACGCATGGAAGTTGTATCTTCGTGATCGCTCGTGGTGTTGTCGGAGTCTTTGAGATGTTCGGCTGCTTCAAGAGATTTTCGATGCATGCCTGAAAAATAGAAAATTCTGAAAAAATATTTGGCAAGGTTTTTTTAATAAATTATGTATTTTTTACATAAAGAAAAAGCTAATGAGAGGGAGTTTTGATTTGCCCGGTGGCTCGGTGGCTACCATGGCAGAAATGATGTGAGCGATGAGTCGCCGTGGTAGCACGGATTCAATCAGATGGTGTACCTTTCGCTATGAGGTTAGATATTGTGTTTATCAGTATGAATACAGTATGTTTGTGGTGTGTGAGGGAAAAAGGGCAAAATGATCCGATTTCAGGATCGCTCACAGGCCGGTTAAAAGCCAGATGAGATCGGATATCTCAAAGGATAAAGGCGCTGCTAAGTCGGTAGAGTGCCCTCTACTACTAAGGTTGCGCGAAACCACGGATTAATAGCCCCTGGGGGTCAATGACCCGCACAGTATGGCTTCGCAGACTTCTTCATCATATTCTATGCATTTTTCTAAGTGACGTCGAAAATGGCTAGAGCTTCTTCGTATTTCTTTCACTGAACTTGATTCTATCGCTCTTAAAATTCTCTGCTTTAAAACTTCCTCGTCATTTTCAATGGGTCTTTCATATGTTAGTTGTTTAATGCGCCCCCAAAAACATATCACAAATTGTCAAATCAGGACTAATAGGAGGCCACAAAATTGGACCATTTCGGCCCATCCATCGATTTCCAAATTTTGCGATTGAGCTAATCCCTTACTTCTGCAGCATAATGTGCAGGACACTAATCGTGCTTAAAATATATATTTTGGCGATATTGAAGAGGCAATTCTTCTAACTTGTCTGACAAAAATGACTTCAGCATATTATGTAAATAAGAATGTCTGTTATCAAAAAAATATGTTATATTCCCATAATAGGAAATGGCGCACCAAACATTTACTTTTTTAACATACTGACGGCGCGGCGGCTCGCAATTCTAAACTTTG
Source organism: Philopedon plagiatum (assembly GCA_963971165.1). NCBI lineage: Eukaryota > Metazoa > Arthropoda > Insecta > Coleoptera > Curculionidae > Philopedon > Philopedon plagiatum. The sequence goes on along the minus strand of OZ020192.1, from coordinate 19,849,162 downwards.
GATTTTCTCTATCCCAGTATCTCACATGCTGAGAAGTTACAGTGCCGTTTGTACTGAAGGTTGACTTATCTGGGAACATTATCAGCTTATGAAAGTTTACGTTGTTACTTAGAATTTCATCACCGACCCACAAACAGAAATCCAAGCGTTTATAACTGTCCCGATCTTCCAAACTTTGGTTAAAATTGGTTTAAAAGGACGAATTTTACGATTCTTAAACACATTTTGAATACGGCTTTTTTACACATAATTGTAAACTTCGTGCTCGTTTTCTTCAAGACATAATAGGATTTTCATACACAGATTGCAAAATTAATACTGTAGAAGCATCGTTTTCTTCATATCTTCTTTTGATCTTCTTTAAATCACTAACGGATCCATTTTTTTAAATTTGATTACTGGCTTATGTACTGAAATTCTGCATAATTGTAGATTTGGAAACTTTTCTTGAAACTTCTCAATAACGTAGTGATAACAATAATTCTCGCCATTTCTGTAATTAGGGATTATAAATATTCTGTGCTCTAAAGACAATATCGTTATTATGTTGACAAATACATACGTTACAGTTATCAAAGGTGTAATCAAATAAAAAAGGTGACAATGTAACTTAGAAAATTGTTGACTTTAAAAGCATAACTTAGAAATGACATTTAAAGTTATATACGCCGTTGCGATAAGACGAGAGGAAAAAAGAGTGCAATTTTCTTTACTTTTTCTTTTCTTTAAAATTAATTTCCTTTGCTAGGACATTTTATTAGGATACGAAGTGGTCTCTAGTAGTGCTGGACTTGATTTTAAAAGATCTTGTGCATTTTGTCTATTACTATAAATGCTGCATTTTTAATCTATTATAAACGAACATAAACTTCATGATATTCTAGTAATATTCGTCTGATATGAGATCATTATGACAAGACATGAAAATTATAAATTGGTCATCACTTTCCAGAATTGTCTGTAAAATGTCGCTATATTATTTTGACATGCGCTTTAGAGAGGTTTCTTATAACATCCTTCTGACCTGTGTTAAATTGTGAAAATTATTTAGTAATACTCGTATATCACACCCTTATTTTCAATAAAGCCCAAATTAAAAAAAAATTGCCTTTTCTTTTTTCGTCTGTTCCCAGAGTACAAAGGTATAATGCAATCAGTAATGCAACGAGAGTTTGACGCAACTGCGAGCATTACGTGTAATAAAAGTAAACAAATGATTCGAATTAAATTACTCGTTGGAGTAACAACCAAAAACTATGTATATAAATCGACAATAACGAGAATTGCTCTTTGGAGCAGCAGAAATTTGATTTATGAATAACATTGTCTGATACGAATAATGAGTGACGAGTAAACATCGGTATCGTAATCGCAATTAATCTAATATGAATAAGTGGCAGTGCCGTATAGGTAATATCCCGGATTTCGAATTAGGTTTCGTTGACGAAAATAATTTCAAATACATACAGGGTTATTTTTTAAAACCTGACATGGGCTAACTTTCTTATTTACAGAGATACACCTATAGTTCCGGAAGCAAAATTTTAGAGAATAGTCCAAATAAAAAAAAGGTACGAAAACATATTTTCCCCAGTGTCGTCAGTTTGTAAGTATTTTCCGAAAAACATATTTTCTTAAATGGCAACAATGCATTTTTTGACAAATTTTGATACATCTCGTGATTCTAAAAAAATACGAAGCGAAATAATTTTTGATTAGAATAGCAGTTTACGAGCTATTGGCCTAATGCGAACATCGCCAAATTGAAACTGCGTTTGTAAAAATAACTTTTTTTGTTTTTTTTAGGCTAAAAACAAAATAATTGTAAATAAACAAATTTTTCTACAAAGGCTCTAAAAATACCTAAAAAATTAAAATTTCTTTAGTTTTAATTAATTATATTACATTAACTCGCAATATGGATTAAATTAAAATTTAAACGCCAATAGCTTGTAAACTGCTATTCTAATCAAACATTTTTACTCTTTGTGTTTTTCTTAGAATCACTAGGTGTATCAAAATTAGGCAAAAAATGCATTGTTGCCATTTAAGAAAATATGTTTTTCTAAAATAACTTACAAACTGGAAACATTTGTTTTCGTATTTTTCTTAATTGGACTACTTTCTAAAAGTTCGCTGAACTATGGGTATATCACTTTAAATAAAGAAGTTAGCCTATGTCACAGATTACTCCTACCAGATGCGAATCTCTTAATAAATTTCCTATATCAAGATTCCGCGGTCTTGGCGATACGGACAGTGCGGCCAGTCGCTTCGAGCGTCGATGCCGAGAATGGAATTTTCCACGCGTTGGGTAGGTTTTAATTCAGAGAAATTATGGATTATATTTTAAAATCTTAAAACATGATATTGTGTGGCATTTTATATAAAATTATATCATTAACAAATAGAAAAACCTATATCGTTTATTAAAATTACACTACAACCTAGTACAACCACAATTTAAACCATGAAATCAACGCAACAAAACTGATGTAATAACATTTGCCTGCTATACAGGGTGTTTCCTAACCTCTCTGACAAAAGAACGGAGGAGAATCCTCACATAATTTTAAGACGAAAATGTGTTATAAAATTTTTTAGAATGTCGCTTTGTATTCGAAATACAGGGTGTTAAAAAAATAAAATTTTATGCGTTTTTTTGGCAAGCAATAGTCCAGTGATATCCAGGGTACGCGGGTGTTTACTGGCTCATGGAGGACATTTTCGGCAGTTTATTTGACTTTTGTTCATGTGAGTTCATTATGTCCGATTTTTAAATAATTTTATTTAAATGATTTTTATTGATACTGTATTAACTACTAGGTACTTCGTGTAACATAGCAAATAAATTACATTTTACTCTAAAACCCTAAGAGATAGGAGAAAAACGCAAGAGACTTAGTTTGCTTAAAATTATTTTTAACATTAGGTAAGATCAAAATATTCAATGCTAAACAGGCCCGTATTATTTATTTTTGCGAAATTATGGTACTCGTTACCCGGATCTGGACACAAATGGACACAAAGTAAAGTATTTAAACCCCTTATTATGTGTACTAAATATCACTGGAATATGGCTTGCCACTAATTAATAATTTTAAAAAAACGCATAAAATTTTATTTTTTTAACACCCTGTATTTCGAAAACAAAGCGACATTCTAAAAAAATTTATAACACATTTTCGTCTTAAAATTATGTGAGGATTCTCCTCCTTTCTTTTGTCAGAGAGGTTAGGAAACACCCTATATATTCCACCAAGCCGTTCGCACACGCTCGCACCGACAAATTCAACGTTTGGCAACAGATTAAATACGGAGGCGGTAGGCACCTCACAAGTTCTCTAAATCGGGTCACCGTCGAAAGCGTAAGATTCGCATCTGGTAGGAGTAATCTGTGCCTATGTTTTAAAAAAATAACCCTGTATATTTAATAATCCGATCTTTAAAATAAAAAGATTTTTTCCACCACTACGTAATTTCTTTTAAAAACTACTTTTAATTACAGGTATGTATACCTCAGGACCGATGGAAAAACTGGAGGCTTGTCGCTGCATGAAATCTCGTAAAAGGTAAACGATTTATCAAAATATCCATTTTAGTAACGTTTTGTATTTTTTAGTGTATGCACGGCTGCCTTCACCCGCCATTTTGTTGCTGGATATGGATATGATAGAGGGACTCCCCAGGAACATTTTCCGGCAAAAATTAAAATTTTTTACTAAGCCGTTTTTTTAACTCGTAAACAATGAAAAAACGGTGTTTTCATATTTTTCTTGATGATGTAAACGTAAAAACATTTTCTTAAATATTAGAGTGTTTTTCTTCCATGTGTTATTAGTTTAATGATTTTATGATACAAAAAATCGTGTAAGAAAAATATTTCATCCCTAAATAAAATGATCGATCTAATTAATTTGTTCATATAACTAGTTAAAAAGGCAATAATAATACTCTATTTATATTAGATTTGAGGAACAGCTTAGTGTTCGTATCTCTCTAATATTTAAAAAATGTATTTACGTTTACATCATCAAGAAAAATATGAAAATACCGTTTTTAATTGTTTACAACGAGTTAAAAAAACGGCTACCTAAAATTTTTTAATTTTTGTTGGAAAATATTCGTGGGGGGTCTCTCTATCATATCCAGCAAGGAAATGGCAGGTAGTTTTAAGGCTTATTTAAAGTTGGTTAAGGGCAGCCGTGTATGCGAATTTAGACCGATGGCGTCACTGCAAGTATTATTTTTTCTGAATTTAGTGTTTGCACTGGTGAAGTCAGGTGCTATGGTAACTTAAGAGCGGATCACTAATAAATCTGTTTATCAACAATACAAGCCCCCCCCCCCCCTAGGTCTGGCTACGCTACTGAATGTTTGTAAATATTGGAAAGTTCTAAGTACTTCCAGCGCAGCGGTACCCGTTAAAATTAGAGATTTTGCAAAGAAAATTTTTCGAAATTGAGGTTTCAATTAGGACGAAATACTACGTTTAAAGGTCTTTAATCTAAGGTCTTACTCGAGAATAATCCTTAGGTTCTAATAACAACTACACTAAGATTAATGTGTATAACTACCGCACTTTGCTCTACTTTGCAATGACACTATTTCTCTAACTCGAAAGGTTTTGTTGTGTTTAGTCTTCTTTTCAAATTCGTGTTGTCGAGGAGCTGAATGGCCTCGGCGATAACGTGATTGAGAAGTCGTTGTTCGTGACTCTTGGCAAACTTCGCACTGGTCTAGTTAACGGTGTCCATCTCTAGGTCTCGATGTAGGTCACTGTTTCTGAAGTACCAACGAGCATTGACTATATTCCTCTATACTTTATTCTGAAACCGCTGTATGATTTCTATTTTGCTTTTGTTGGCAAAACCCCACAGTTGGGGTATCTGTTTATACAAGAGTATTTTGTTATAGATTGACAGGTCAGAATGTCTTCCAAGCAGCCAATACATTTTCTTATACCTGATGCCAAGTTCTTCTCTTTTCTTTTTTACGTGGGCCCTCCATCGCAGCCTTGCATCTAAGGTAATACCATAGACTAAATCAATAATACCTAGACGAACACTGTCGTGCAACGAAAAGCGGGTTTCCTTTGAGACATTTGTTGGGTTTACTCGAGGGTTTACTGGTTTATGGTTTAAAGTTTGTTTGTCTGCCATTATGTAAATATGTATACTATGTATCTACATGTATATATAATGGTGAACAAACAAACTTTTAAACCATAAACCAGTAAACCCACCAAATCTCTCAAGGGAGACAGGCTTTTCGGTGTATTCGAGTGTGTCTATATTCTTTATAGCCTCTGGGTTATACCCAAATATTTTGCTGTATGGTGTTTGGGCATTGTTTGTACGAACTGAAGTATGGTATTTCATTTTGTTTGTAAAATTTATGTGAACAGATTTAGTCTCGTTCAGTTTAATTCTCCAACGTTTTGTCCAATTATTAATTTTATTAAGGAGTTTTGCAGTTTTCTAGCTGCATCTTCATGATCTTTTCCTACTGCCAGAATGGCAGTGTCATCTGCAAAGGTGGCTATTGTATTATGTTCTAATTCAGGAATATCACTGGTGTATAGTAGATACAGGACAGGTCCCAATACAATTCCTTGTGGTTCTTCAGCTTTGATCTCTTTTATTTCAGAGTAGGCTTTCCCCTGCTTTATCCTAAATGCTCTATCTCTAATATGTATATGATTCCAGCAATTGCGTATATTGTCTGGGCAAAGTTTTCTTTAATTTATGTTCAAGTCCCTCGTGCCACACTTTGTCAAAGGTTTGTGCTACATCTAAGAAGATAGTAGATCTAACTTTTCCTTCCTCTAATGATTTTTCTATAATGTCCGTTGTTCTGTGAACTTGGTCAATGGTCGAATGTTTCTCTCTAAAGCCAAACTGATGTATCGAAATTAAATTTTTTTCTTCTATGATTGGTTTTAATCTCTTCAGAAACAGTTTTTCAAACAGTTTAGAAACTACAGGAAGTAAAGAGATTGACCTGTAAGATGAAACTTCATTTGGTGGTTTGCCTGGATCATTGTTACCTCGGCCACTTTCTATATCTTTGGTACGTACTTCAATCTGAAGGAAGTATTAATAAGATAGGTCTGTTTAACTGGGGCTTCCCTAGGGAGTTGTTTTAATATCTCCCCGGTAATTAAATCAAAGCCTGGTGCTTTTTTTGGGTTAATATGTTCTTTTCTCTCAGTGGCTACTTCTTTTGGAGTGGTAAGTGGGAGTTCTCCATCTTCTTGAATAACTGTTTTCATCATCGTTTGGTTGAAATATTCTTTCAATATGTTCAGCAAATCTATTGGCTTTTTGTAAATTACTTTTTGCCCAACTCCCATCTGCTTTCAGGATCTGTTTTTTAAATCTTTTAGAGGCTTTCCAAAGTGGATAGTCGGTTTTGCTGTCATTTATCAGTTCACTTAGAAATTCACTAAAATTTATTTTTAATTCTTTGAATCTCTCTTTTGAGTTGCTGAGTGGCATTGTTCAATCTAGTTTTGTCTGATAGTGCTCTATACTGCTGCCAAATTCTTCTGAATTTTCTTTTTTCGGTGATAAGTTCTCTAACGTCTTTAGGGTAGTTGTTACCTTTGGTCCTTGGGGAAATAGTAGGGGTATTATCCCAAGTCGTCTATTGAATATCTTTCACAAATCTTTGTTTCGTGATCTAGTTGGTCCTCATTTCTCAGTGGAATTGATAGATTAATAGTTTCTTCAAGTTGTTTTGAAGCTGTACCAATCAGCCTGTTTGTTTACTAGTTTAGGGGGTCTAGGGGGAATGCACAAATATAATTGGGTAAAAAATGGTTATTTGTGGGCGGTGTGATTCAAATTAAAATAAGTGAATAATCCTTATATCATGTTAATTAAAATAAACATTCCAATAAAACATATAAGGTATTAGAGAAATAATAAAAAGTATTAATTCAATCAGTTCTAATGTTGGCTGAAGTTTTACTTCTATTGCTCGCGGACACCCCTTGGAGAGGTTAACATTATGCTGTTGGTATTTTGTTCGTTTAAAGTCGTTTAAGCTTACAGCATGTTTGTTTATTGCGTTAAAGTTACGCCAAAAATAATAGATCTTTTGCAATTCTGGGGACTGAAGTGTTTCAGTGTTTGTGTGGACTGGAGTGGACTTTAGTGTTTTATAGTATGTAAGTAAAATAAATCTAAAAAGCTTTGCAATAACAATAAGTATTTCGATTAAATAAGTTGTATATTCTTACAAATAAACGTTTACTGAAACCAATGATATATTTTGTATTGAATTTAGAATAAGGGTATTACTGCATCAAATAATTGTTATATATAAACGACCTTTTAAAAACCAATGAAACCATATATCCCAACCTAAGCAATCTTATAACCTGTTGGTTAACAATGATAAACTAATCATTGAAATAAACCGAATTTGCATTGTGCAATACGGAATAGAGTGTGTCATGGAGTAATTAGGCATCCAATTCAATATACGATAGTGTTTTCCTGTGCTGTTTTTGCTTTTCCATCATCAAAAGCTTAATTTTAATATTTGAAAACCGTTCATGTAATTGTTTCCTTTTGCGCTTGCTAATTTTCTTAAATCACACATCTATAATTTAAAATAAATCTAGAATAAAATTTAGTATCTATCTACCCAGTACTTATATCCTCGCTTATATCATACTTCTTTCTCTCCGACTCAGCCTTGAAATGTTAAAAATTAAAATTCCTTACTTATTTAATACCAATAAGCTGATCACTGGAATGCCACACCAGTGGCGGCGCCGTATATAAATAACTACGTATAGAAGTGATAATAATAGTTTATATAATACTAGTTTGCGCCCGCGACTTGGTCCGCGTGGTACACATAATTAAATTACAAACTTCGAACCCCCATTTCACCCCCGTATGGGTTGATTTCTGAAAAGTTATAAAATATGTGTTTATTTTTTAAGAGTACTTTCATGTAGTTTCAAGATACTAGAACCGTATAACAATTCTAGACCATTAGAAACTTTAAACCTCCATTTCATGATTTATTAAAAACTTAAAACACGTGTCTAAACTTTTTGTTTAGGGTACTTCTATGAAGTTTGGAGTTAATAGGATCATCTAATATTTTTTCTCCATACAAAGTTTGAACCCGTGTTTCACCCCCTTAGGGTTTGAATTTTGAAAAACCCTTCCTTAGTAGAAATGCCTACATATGTTATATACGAAATCTCTGCAAAATCTATTGGCTTTTTGTAAATTACTTTTTGCCCAACTCCCATCTGCTTTCAGGATCAGTTTTTTAAATCATTTAGAGGCTTTCCAAAGTGGATAGTCGGTTTTGCTGTCATTTATCAGTTCACTTAGAAATTCACTAAAATTTATTTTTAATTCTTTGAATCTCTCTCTTGAGTTGCTGAGTGGCATTGTTCAATCTAGTTTTGTCTGATAGTGCTCTATAGTACTGCCAAATTCTTCTGAATTTTCTTTTTTCGGTGATAAGTTCTCTAACGTCTTTAGGGTAGTTGTTACCTTTGGTCCTTAGGGAAATAGTAGGGGTATTATCCCAAGTCGCCTATTGAATATCTTTCACAAATCTTTGTTTCGTGATCTAGTTGGTCCTCATTTCTCAGTGGAATTGATAGATTAATAGTTTCTTCAAGTTGTTTTGAAGCTGTACCAATCAGCCTGTTTGTTTACTAGTCTAGGGGGTCTAGGGGGAATGCACAAATATAATTGGGTAAAAAATGGTTATTTGTGGGCGGTGTGATTCAAATTAAAATAAGTGAATAATCCTTATATCATGTTAATTAAAATAAACATTCCAATAAAACATATAAGGTATTAGAGAAATAATAAAAAGTATTAATTCAATCAGTTCTAATGTTGGCTGAAGTTTTACTTCTATTGCTCGCGGACACCCCTTGGAGAGGTTAAAATTATGCTGTTGGTATTTTGTTCGTTTAAAGTCGTTTAAGCTTACAGCAGTTTCTAGATCCAACAGTGTCGGCTGGGCGTTAATATGTCAGTCAATCAGTCAGTTTCTTCTATTATATATAGAGAGTAATACTTACTCGGTTACCATAAAAAATCTGGATTGGCTCGGCTAAACATTTGCAACATTGCGTATGTTTGTAAAGTAGCTTCCGTAAGCGATGTCCGATGCGGTGATAAAATGTTTTTATATAAAGAAAATGACCGTTCGACATCTACAGATGTTGTATTTGCGTAGTTGAAATGGCCTCTAAACTTATTTAACGGATCCGTATCAGCATTGTTGCCATAAATATGTCTTAGTCTCACAAAATCTGTATTTTTTATTATACTGTAAAATTTTTCTCTAACACAAATACCTGTCTCGTCATTTAAAGTCTGTAGCACTTTTTGCACGTCATCCACTATTTGCAAGGATTCACCAAAGGATAATGAAGTATTTTGTAACTTGTTTATGGCATTGGTTAACTCCACGTAATTAATATGGATAGTTTTTAAATCTGCTTCTACTTGTGCATTTTGAAATTTGATCTGACTTGCTCGAATGGCCGCTGATTCTTTGCCATCGAACTGTAAAATCAGGGATTTTATTTTGTGGAAATGTTGCAAATAATAAAACGCTGCCTCTAACCATGTACCACATCGTGTAAGAATCGGCTGTGGAGGTTCTGGAATACCAGGACACTGTTTATGAAATTCTCGAGTGCGTTTGGGGGATTTACGAAATACTGCTTTGGTGCTAGCGACTAATGTATCTACATTCGGATAACATTTGCGAATCATTTCTGCTGTAAGATGTAAGTCATGCAGTATACACGTAATATGTAGTAAATGAGGACACACAGCTTTGAGGGAACGGCCTGTAGAAAGCATAACTGCGTCGCCACCACTAAGAAGTAGTAACACTTGATTCGTTGACAGTTGAAATTTGTGTAATGTAGTTAATATCAGAAGCTGAATTGCTTCGCTACATTTTTTAAATCTTTTACTGGCTAGTAAATACGCAGGTGACGGTTCAAGCGGATCTAGTGCACGTACTATAACGTTGACTACAGAATGTTTTTTAGAATCTGTTGTCTCGTCTACGGCTAACCACAGTTTTGTATTGCGTAGTTGGGATGTAATATTACTTTCAACTCGTTCGCGTACAGCCGGTAAATGTCTTTGCAACGTACTTCGGCCGGGCAATTTCCATTTAGGATTATATTTTCTCCAAAACTGACGAAATGGTTCTTTATTTAAGATAAATAACGGCACATTACACGAACACAGCATAATAAGTAAATCGAAAATAAATTGTGTATAAGGGACTTGGCCCCTTTTTTTTAATTGATGTGTTGCACTGTTTACGTGCCTTATACATAAAGATTTCTTATAGGCCAATAAGCTTCGCTGACAAACCACACATATAATTTGCGACCCATCATATTCTAAATCCGGAAATTCCCATAAAAACCTTCTAACGTTGTGCGCAAACAATCGCCTATTACTGGTACTGCACACTTTTGGCATATTTATTACGAACTTACAAACTCACAGCGACGCGATAGAAAAATAGAATTAACAGGTGAGCGTACACACACAGACGATGGCAAAGCTAAAACTGAAATGCTGTTGGGGCGCGGTCGAGTTCCCTTCCCGCGATGTAATGCCACTGGAGCGTCACTCAAGGTGGGCACGTGGGCAAACAAGTGAGCGTTTTAATAAGAAAGATAGCGAGCTAAACGCATTGGGTAGACCGGATGTGCAAATGTTTAATTATTTTCAGGATAGTGAGGTAACTAAAGCAGGTAGCCTTCTCGTCCTAGCTACCAAAGCCAGGTCGATTCGAGAGAACAGCCAACTGTGCCACTGTTTTTAATGTTTTTATATTTACTCGGTGAGCGTGACGATTAGAAATTAATGTTAAATCTGCGTTGTTGCCAATACAAAATTTTGAAAATCCTGAAGTCAATTCACCATATAAAATCCTGGTAAAGAACAAGTTTAAGTTGAAGCTAAATTTTTATCTGAAAATTTAACTTTAGGATTATAAAAGTTGTATATGTATATACAGGGTGGTCTGTAATGAATGCGCCAAAAAGCAATCCTAGATTAATCTCGTGAAAATAATGATATTGAGCCAAATATGCCTTAATAAAATGTCGCTCATTAATGAGATACAGGGTGTTAAAGTTCAGTTCTCAGAATTGTTATTTCTTTATAGCTCAAGTCGTTTTTGAGATATCGACATGAAACCTGGGAATCGGGGGTTTTCAGGGATGGGGTATACGATGATATTCCATTTATTGACATAATATGTAGAGGGCGCTATTTACACCTTATAAACTCATTATTTCATGCCATAACTTTCTTATTAGTACCGTTCTTTTATTTTTTATTGAAAATTTTGAAAGCGTGACGTTTTTTAAGAAAAAAAGGTATACTACATTTATTTCGATTAAATAAGCCGTTTTCGAAATATTTGCATTTATTCTATTGCATAGTCAAAAAATATTAAACATTAAAACTGAGATAACAGACTTGACTAACGAATAATGAATTGATCATGAACAAATAACAAAAAATCACTTCAACAAATGCGAAAAATGTCCACCATTCACTTCTATGCATATTCTTAATCCCTTCACCAAATAGCATGGTAGTTGGAATAAAGTTCCTTGCTTATTCCTGATAACATTTGTGGAACCATGAATTTTTTGCAAAAGTTTCTCACGGGTACGGATTTTTTCTGTGTACACTAAGGATTTGATAAAACCCCAAAGGAAGAAATCCAAAGGATTAAGATCCGGGCTACGCGGCGGCCATGGAATTTCACTGCCACGACCAAACCATCTATGAGGCAGCCATTCATCTAGATAGTTGCGAACTGCAACTGGTTACTGGTAACCAGTACTTGCAGTTTCTTCAAAATGTTTTTGCGGGATCTACTCGATGATATACCCTTAAATTTACGACAAAACATGTGATTTATGCACGATGGTGCTCCACCACAATATCCAGTTGCAGTTCGCAACACTAGCTAGATGAATGGCTGCCTCATAGATGGTTTGGTCGTGGCAGTGACATTCCATGGCCACCGCGTAGCCCGGATCTTAATCCTTTGGATTTCTTCCTTTGGGGTTTTATCAAATCTTTAGTGTACACAGAAGAAATCCGTACCCGTGAGCAAAGTTTACAGAATATATAATTCTTTAAACTGTGCCGTGAGCAACTGTTGCAAAAAATTCATGGTTCCACCAATGTTATCAGGAATAAGCAAGGAACTTTATTCCAAGTACGACGCTATTTGGTGAAGGGATTAAGAAAATGCATAGAAGTGAATGGTCGACATTTTTCACATTTGTTGAAGTGATTTTTTGTTATTTGTGCATGATCAATTCATTATTCGTTAGTCAAGTCTGTTATCTCAGTTTTAATGTTTAATATTTTTCGACTATGCAATAGTACGAATAAATGCAAATATTTCGAAAACGGCTTATTTAATCGAAATAAATGTAGTATAACTTTTTTTCTTAAAAAACGTCACTCTTTCAAAATTTTCAACAAAAAATAAAAGAACGGTACTAATAAGAAAGTTATTACATGAAATAATGAGTGTATAAGGTGTAAATAGCGCCCTCTACATATTATGTCAATAAATGGAATACCATCGTATTCCCCATCCCTGAAAACCCCCGATTCCCAGTTGTCATGTCGATATTTCAAAAACGACTTGAGCTATAAAGAAATAACAATTCTGAGAACTGAACTTTAACACCCTGTATCTCATTAATGAGCGACATTTTATTAAGGCATATTTGGCTCAATATCATTATTTTCACGAGATTAATCTAGGATTTCTTTTTGGCGCATTCATTACGGACCACCCTGTATATGTAATTCGTTTGATTCTACTTGCGGCATTTTTAAAAAGCTAAAGTGTTTCTAAAGGTGCACCGGCGTGTTAATAGTTTATTAGGTATGTACATAATATGTGGGTAGTGGGACAAGTCTAACATTTCCGGATGACTCTGAAGATTACTGGTTTTTGAATTTTGAAGAATCACTCATTTTTGCCAAATTGGTAGATATTATGTGCTTTCGTCAACTCTTCTGTTTAGATTAGTTTTAAACAGTGGTTCACCGTATTCGTTAATTTTTTACAATTTTTTGTGAGTCATTTCAACGTTAATAGCTATTTACCTAACAAGTACGGAAAGTGATACTTTTTCGCACGCGGCTGCGGTTGACCGAACGACGCGAAGCGGAGTTCGGTCAGCAGTCGAGTGCGGAAAAGACACTTTCCGCACGTGATACGTACAATGTTTTTTCTACGTGCGCGAGAAAAATTATATAGTTTGGTATTTTTAAAATATTTTATTTCAGTATAGACGTCAAAGTTAAAATACAATTCAAAATTCCAACTTATATTATTTTCATTCATTATTAACAATATTAATGGTAAAAGAACAGTTACTTGCATTTGTTAAATTAATGGCCGAAGCTAACTGGGTTTTAACAGGTAGGTATAGGTATTGTTTCCCGTGTCAGTGCTGAAAAAACTTTCAGCAATCCTGCACTCGAAAATACTCAGATTTTTAACCGAGGCAAGAAATTAATAGAATCAAACTATCTTAAAGTCCAAAAATGCTTTTAACAACCGCATAAAAGATAAAGTTCTGAGCAAACCTGAGCAAATCTTTCTGGTCATTTACCAAAAACATTAGTCAAAACTTCTATAGGAGCATTTTCCCTCCCCTGACCTCTGACAACGAAATTATCTCCACCTATAAAGGGAAAGCTAAATGGTGCCAATTCCATCCTTATTTAACAGTAACAAACCTGCCAATTTGGCTTTTCCAACCGCTACGTCTGTACCCCATAAAATGTCCGACATAAGGTCAAACAAGCTCAAACAATTCTTCTATCCCTTGACACTAAAAAGCCCTCCGGCCTTTCACTGAAAATATTTTTAGCACTAGCGCGGAAAGTAGTTACTTTCCGCACGCTCGTAGAAAATAGTATACTGCTGTTAGTAGGAAAAGCCAAACATTTTCGGACGATTCACAGTGGAGCCCGGAACCCAGAAACTTGGCATTTATTCAAAATATGAAATTGAACATTGAAATTACCTTTGCTTATATTTCTTAAATACACATATCACTGCGTTATTTCCCCCATCCCACTATACTACATACTATGCACGACCTTTCTCAAGCGAGAATATTTCAGGCGACCACTAGCGTGTGATCAAATCGTAACCTGTGTTAAACATTATTAATTTAGTTATTGGTACGGTTTTTCGAAGTCAATATTGAGAAAATGAAGCGAACCAAAAATGAGAATATTACGGGAAAATGAGGCTACAGTTTAATTTCAACTGCGATATGTTACGGTTGCTAGTATACCCCACAGGGTGATACAAAATTTTCGAAAAAAAAACACCTTTTTATTACACGCGGTATAAATCGAAAATTATTTTTTTATCAAAAATAACGAGAACAATAACATTATCAAGGAACGAACCAACAATGCAAAAAAAATCATTCAAATCGGATCATCAGCTCGGGAAAAAAAGTAGCAACAAATTTATGGATAAGTTATGTTGTGCGGTAATTTTGCCTATACTCGATTTGAAATTGGTTGATAGTAATAAATCATTTTTAGCAGCCGATTCCATAGGCGCACCTACCTGACGTGCCGGTTTGAACCCTATTTACTTATCCGAATAATTAGTTACGAAAAATTAGGTACCTCTACTTATTGGTATAAAACTGTGAGTCATTTTAAGAGCGAACAAACCTAATGCGAGTATTCTAGGACACACATTTGGGTAATTTTTGAAAATGGAGAGTCTTTCAGGATTTATTCCAGTTAAGCGAGCTGCGAAATCAGCGCTAAGCATTAGTGAAAAGATTATTGTGCTTAATGTATTTAATGCACTTAGATATCAAAAAAGTGCAATAAGTATCGATTCTGCAGTGGAACTTTGTTCAAAGATGACAGGTATTGGAAAAGCAACCATCTACAGGCTGATGCGGGAAGAAAAGACAGGAACCGTGACGCCACCAAAACCATCTCCAGGAAGGCGAACAATACCGATCGATGAGGACGAAAAGGCCATCATAAGACGAAAGGTGCATTCATTCTATTTCAATAAGGAGATCCCTACTTTGGATAGAGTTTTAGGGGCAGTAAAAGAAGACTTTCCTGCAATCAAGAGAGATAAACTATGGAAAGTTCTAAGAGAAATGAATTTTAGATGGGAAAAACATAGTCGGAAGTCTCATTTGCTCGAAAAAGATGAAATAGTATGTTGGAGACGTAATTATTTGAGAAAAATAAGAAAATTTCGCAATGAAAACAAAACAATTTTCTATTTGGACGAAACATGGCTGAACGAAGGCTACACAGTTGGAAAAATATGGACAGACAAAAATGTGACTTCTCACCGGCAAGCATTTTTAGACGGTCTATCAACAGGAATAAATCCGCCCTCTGGAAAAGGAAAACGATTAATTATAACTCACATCGGTAGCTCCAATGGATTTTTAGAAGGTGGACTATTATCATTCCAATCAGTTCGTACAGGCGATTACCACGAGGATATGAATGCTGATGTTTTTGAGGAGTATTTCGAACAAATGATAGAGCTGATTCCACCTGGCTCCGTCATTGTGTTAGATAACGCTCCGTATCACTCCAGAAGATTGGAGAAGATGCCTACAACTGCTTGGCGAAAAGCAAAAATTATCGAGTGGCTTGTGGAGAAACAAATACAATTTGAGGACAATATGGTTAAAAAGGAGTTGCTATCAATTGTAAACACCCATAAACATCGGTTTCAAAAATATGTTGTTGACGAAATGGCCAAAAAACAAAATATAATAGTGCTTCGGCTCCCCCCCTACCATTGCGAATTAAATCCGATCGAACTGGTATGGGCTCATGTGAAAGGTTATGTGGCTAGAAAAAATACCACTTATAAAATGAGTGATGTTCAAAAACTCTTTGAAGAAGCGCTTCAAGAAGTCAACGCGGGGAAGTGGCAAAGATGTATAGAGCATGTACTAAAGGAGGAGGAAAAAATGTGGCAATTGGATAGTTTACTGGAGAAAACGGTCGAACCACTTATTATCAATTTAGGGGAAGAAGACAGTCCCTCAGATATTTCATTTTCTGATGATGATTAATTTAAAGCGAAGAACTGTAATGACTTACTATAAATTTTATAGAATTTCAAATAGAAACATTTTTCCAAATTTACTTGTTTATTAGTTGCTTTATTGTTATTAGTATTATATTTATTCAAATACAAGGGTAACAAATTATGCCACACATCCGAATGTTCACTAAATTATATAATTATTGTGTTTAATATAAACTTAAACCCACCCGAAAGCACGTGCATGAGTGCAAAACATCACAGGTAGAATACTACCGCTTATTGTTCGAGCCTCGGGTTAAGCTTTGTATTCGACGCCCTTATCAGATCTATAGGAATGGAAAGTTTAATAAATGCAAAAGGGTCTAGACTTTCAATGTATATACTATTTAAAACTTGGCAATTTAGGTGGACCACTCTGTGTACGTGTTTGACGGATTTTAATGATTTATTACTATCAACCAATTTCAAATCGAGTATAGGAGTTTATTTTATATTTAGTAAAAAAGTGCAAAATAATGAGTGACGATTAATTTTCCATTCCTGGAACTCGTCCAGAACGGGCGGACGTAGTAAATACTGCCACATTAGATTTACTGCCAAAAAAATCAAGACGAAGATATATGAATATGCAATATGCATAGTAGGTATGGTTTTATGGACAGTATCTAATAAGAGTTCTTTATCGGAAAACGTTGTAATGGCATCTTTTCTAGAGCTGTGTTCAAAGATGAACTGCAGTACCTACACTAACAACTGTAAGGAAATATTTTTTTCTGCATTACAGACATTAATCTTTTCTTACAGTTATTTTTCGTTGCCTAGAAAAGACTTGTATTGTAATATTGACTTTTTCTACAAGAAATCTTGTCAGAAATGTTAAAATTTTTGAACGGTCGAAAAATGTTATTTTCTGATGATTATTGATAATATTCTCTACTTTAGTGTCGGAAGCGGGCGAGTCCATAAGGTCATTTGGTCCATTACCCACCTAAAATTTTCAATGATCTACCTAATAATTTATTTTTTAATTTTTTAAGACCAAAAAAGAATCTTTTGTTTCAAAAAAGTGCAAGTTCCATACGAAAACTCCTCAAGAAAGAATCAAACCAAGCCATCGTCGAAAGATATCCAAGCTTGCTCCGGGCTGGGTCGTATTTTAAATTGGGCTTATAGGTTTAAATGGACGATATTAGATTCATTAAAACTAAGAGAGAAACAGACATACATACGCGCTTTAGGAAGTTAAAAAGAGACACAATTGGTCGACGGCCCACCAATAATATCGGGTCACTCCCACTATGGAAATACACTCAAACCGCCCCGTAAAATATACTCTTTCAAAACATTTGGTTTGGAAAAAGAAAAACTAATTAGGTAGCTAATATGCGCATTGTATTAATGTATTAATAATATAATTAGCGGTTAAATATAAATTGAGTGTGTGGTTTCCTGGGTATATCGGTCAGTGGTTATAAATAAAAAAAAACTTATTTGAAGCTGACGTTTCGGTATATTACCATCTTCAGAGCTTATTACTATACAGGATTTCTTAAGTAAAACTATATTATACACAACATCAACATCAAAACGTCAACATCAAAAGATGTTGTGTATAATATAGTTTTACTTAAGAAATCCTGTATAGTAATAAGCTCTGAAGACGGTAATATACCGAAACGTCAGCTTCAAATAAGTTTTTTTTTATTTATAACCATTGACCGATATACCCAGGAAACCACACACTCAATTGTTCGAAAATACGCTCAGGAATCAAACAAACTAAAGTTAAATATAAAAATTTATAAATACGATCTCAGTCACGCCAGTGCTAGTTATCAAATATAATGGCAGCGGACCGGTTTTCTTACATTACCAGCGACGTCCAGAGGTAGAATCTCAGCGAGTTGACCAAGAGGTCGTAGATTTGAGCCGAGAAGACCGATGCTGTATTGGGGTACACTTTTTTTTTAAATTTCTGTTATTTAAAAAAATTAGAACAGCTGGCAGCCTGCACGTGCGTAGACAAAGATCATATTACTATGTCTAGTCGCCAGTATTGTATTTATTAAAGAAAACGGAGTTTCGGCAGCGTTCCTAATTTTATTTTACGAATAATGATACTTTTAGCTCAGAATTTAGAAGACCATTTACTCTGGGCTTTTAGTACAAGGCGCGACCTCTATTGAGGAGACGCTAAACGAATGAAAACGGGAAGCCGCTAACAATCTACTAATCTAGAGTACTAAAACACATAGAAAAAGTCATAAACATCTAGAGTCAAGTTCACTATACTACAGTACCTATTTAATGATTTTTGCGGTGTTTATTTATAGGTAAATAATTTCTTGGCAAAACTAGGCACATTATTATAAAAGTGTATTTTGCTTATTGCGTTGATATCACTAGTTGCCCATAAAATTTTGACCCACCTGTAAAAAAACTGACGGGCCGCGCCTGGTTGGAAGTAATGTAATGCATCGGAAAAAAATATACGTAATGTAAAATTGTGTATCTTTTTAACTGGCAAAGTAAACGTTTTGAAGTCTTAGTTTTGTTGATCGTGTGTACAATTATTGAAAATTGCATTTTGCTTATTTATCCTAGACACACAAATGCTCTGGAATTAACACGGATTATTCTGTATACATAACATTATTTTGTGTACAATTTAACACACCT
This sequence comes from Philopedon plagiatum, assembly GCA_963971165.1. Taxonomy (NCBI): domain Eukaryota; kingdom Metazoa; phylum Arthropoda; class Insecta; order Coleoptera; family Curculionidae; genus Philopedon; species Philopedon plagiatum. The sequence continues at coordinate 19,830,343 of OZ020192.1, read as the reverse complement.
TCTATTTTAGTCGCGGTTCGTGACCTAAAATTTTGGAGGGGCACAAGTCACATTTTCAAATTTCTATATTATGTCAATGCAAGATTTAAAAAAGGCGAACATTTCTTGATTAATTGATCATTTTTAATATTTCATAAGTTCAAATATTTCTGATAAATATTTTAAAAATTAAAACCCACACATAAAAATGAAGTCTTGTTTCAAGGAAATAATTGCTTTCAGAAATATTTCTTTACTTGGAACACTTGAGTTTTTAAATAAAGAGAACTTCTTTATTTTAAGGAAACAGTAAGATTTAAAGTGAGAAAAAATATATTTTAACTTCTGTGTTCGATTTAAAGCCATTTCCTTAAACCAAAATACCGTAATTATCAATTGGAAGACATCATATTTAAGAATTAACAACACTCAAAAGTTATAGTTTAAGATTTCAGATTTCTTTCACTTAGATAGTAGGAGCTCAAAACAAAAAAATAATCCGCTCTCGCTGAAATCGCAACGATATTATTTCTAAAAACCTATGTCCGAAATATATCACTTTCGTTCTGAAAAAATTATTATTTAATTTAAAACCTATTTACACACAAACTAAAGTAAGAACTATTTTTTAATACGAGATGTTTTCTTTTGTTCCAAGGGCACAAATACGAAAACACTTTTTTTTCTCTTTGAGACCCTATTTCTTTGCCACATATGAAAGTCAATATGCTCTTGGACAGAAACCAATGGCTTTACGTCAAGACATTATTTTTATGTGTGCATAAAATAAATTTTTGGGGACTGTAAGTGTTTGCACTTCTTAATTTTTTTTTATTAATTTTAATTGTATGTATCATTAAAACCCTTAAATGGCAAAGTGCAAAATAATAGAATATAAGCATGGGCGCACATAGGGGGGCAAGGAAGGCAGCTACCCCCACCTCTGGGATCGGGTTCCACGGTGCTTTTTAGCAACTGCGCAACTTCGTGATTTTGTACTATACGGTTTTTGGCTGGTTACACCCCCCCCCCCCCCCCCCCTGAAATTTACCCTATGGGCGCCCATGAGTATATGTCTCAGTCAGTTACGTTGATTTTGTATACGATTTGCAAAAGCGTCTATTTTATTTTTTTATGTTTCCTAAACGAACAAGATACAAAATCATAGAATCTTCAAGCCTCAGTGTTAGGTATGCCAAGTTTGTATTAATTTAAAATAGGATCTATCTATGTTTCCAAAGGAACAATATACAAAATAACAAAATCTGTCAGTCTTTATCAATCTCAATATCACTGATTTTGTACGCAATTTTAAATAGCCTCTATTTGATTTTTTATGTTCCCTAAACCAGCAAAATAGGAAATAATAAAGACTGCACATTTCGCTCAGTTTTTTGTATATAGGTAATTTGCAATAGTGTCTATTCTATTTTTTCATGTTCCTTAAACTAGAAAAAATAGAATCACTAGCCTGCTAGTATCAGTTATGTTTGTATTCAATTTAAAAGAGCATTTTTTTCATGTTCCTCAAACTAGCAAAACTTAAAATAACAGAGTCTGCCAGTCTCATCAATTAACACTGTCGATTTTGTATGTAATTTGAATTGGCCTCTATTTTATTTTTTATGTTCCCCAAACTAGTAAAATACAAAATAAGAGAGTTTGCAGGTCTCAATCAGTTACATTGATTTTGTGAACAGTTCGAAATAGCGTCTTTATTTGGTTTATGTTCCCCGGATCTAACAACATACGAAATCATAAAGTCCGCCATGCCAGTTTCAATCAGTAATGTTAATTTGGTATGCAATTTAAAATAGCCTCTATTTTATTTTTTATGTTCTGCAGTGGCGGCTGGTGAAATTTCAAAGTTGTATATTCTCTGTTCCTACTTACAGGACCCGAACCAAATTTACGGGTTTTAATAGTGAGCCCACTGGGAATGTTTTGGTAAAGAAAAAAAAACAGTTTGTAATTTGCGAAAAAAAGTTAAATTTTTGCTGTGCCCCTCCTAGGAAAAAAATCAAAGCGTCTAGGTATTTTATTTATTCTTTTTTCTAAACAATTTTACATCATTCTGTCGACAGTTTTTAAATTTTAAGAGAAAAAAAGGTGTTAGTAGAAGTTATAGTCATTTGAATTTTTTCTTAAATTTTATTTTAGGCTTAAAAAAAATTCAAATGACTATAACTTTCTACTAACACCTTTTTTTCTCTTAAAATTTAAAAACTGTCGACAGAATGATGTAAACTTTGTTTAGAAAAAAGAATAAATAAAATACCTAGACGCTTTCATTTTTTTCCTAGGAGGGGCACACCAAAAATTTAACTTTTTTCGCAAATTACAAAATGATTTTTTCTTTACCAAAACATTCCCAGTGGGCTCACTATTAAAACCCTTAATTTGGTTCGGGTCCTGTAAGTAGGAACAGAATATACAACTTCGAAATTTCACCAGCCGCCACTGATGTTCTGTAAAGAAGCAAATTACAGATAATAAATTCAGCGAGTCCCGATCAGTTACGTGGATTTTATGTACAAATTGCAATAGCGTCTGATTAATTTTTTTTTATATTTTCTAAAACTAGCAAAATACAAAATAATAGTGTACAGGTCGATTATGCATGCAATGTAAAATAGCGTCTGTTCTGTTTTCCAAACTATCAAAATACAAAATAGTAGAGTCTGCGATGAGTCTCAATCAATTATGTTGATTGAGCCTCTAATTTATTTTTAAGTTGATTGAACTAGCAAAATATAAAATAGAGTAGTACCTATTTTAATTTGAGTCCGTTGTGTTGATTTTGAAAGTAATTTGAAATAGCGACTAAACTGAGTTTTTATATTCTCCGACGTAGCAAAACTAATATATAAAATAAATCTAAAATTTAAGTATCCTCAACGAATTTAGATCCCCATATCTTTTGATAACGAAGAAACTTCTTTAAAAACCGGAAGTGAAACTTTTTATTTGCAATTTTGTAATGTTAACATTTGAAAATTTAATAAGTCAAATACTTTTTACAAATCAAGGTAAGCTGTTATCCAAGCTAAATAACTTGATCGTATACAAACTTTAAGAAACTAACAGCAACTTGGCAACAACGGAATTAAATAATTCCCTGTTAGCTGCGACGGCTTTGCTTGGATGCTTGAGCACACGTTGTGTCTACGAGCGCCTCATGTAATAGGCTACGACACTACGACATGCTACGTGTTCTACGTAAATAAAATCCTTTTCTCGAAACTGACTAAGGCGCCCTCACGCAATGTTTTTTCAAAGTAACTCTTCGATTACTAAATGGTGAAGTAGGAGGGCAGGACGTATGAAAAGAGTTAAATAGGGGGCTCTGATACCTGCGTACTAATTAAGAATAATTATGGAAAAATGTTATATTCATTTATTCATTATAATTACTCATATTGTGGAACCCGTGTAGGTTTGCAGATACGTTTTAATAATAAGTTTAAGGTGCTAACATTAAAGCTTAATTTTAATATTAATGAAAGGGTATAAAGTTTGTTTCATAAAATTTGAAAGTTAATAACAACCTAGGTAATTCTATAATTGATGCTATCTTAGGTTTTGTATGATGGTTTCGGCCTAAAATTTCAGAATAAAAAAATGTCAACAAAAAAAATTGCTTCTTGTTGATACGCCAATATAAATTAGGCATTGGCAGGTTTCGACACTTATATTAGTACAATTTTTAGGTGTCTTTAATTTGTGGATCAATCTACCTATTTTTCAGATTAGTAGGTACCTATAACAGTTTCTGAAAATCTAGGTATGACAATTCAGGGAAAAGTGTACAAAATTAATTTTGCATTATTAATTAAACATCCTTAGACAATGATAAAGACGGTATAAAAGTTATAGTTGATAATTTAAGACATCATCTGCATCAGCGGTTTGATAAATTCGAAGAGCAATCAGATTACATCCTGGCTACTATTCTGGATCCCAGATATAAATCGCGTGTGTTTAGAAGACATAGTACTGCTCAAGCCTCAAGAAGACAGCTAGGTATTTTCTATGTTAAATTTTAATAATTATTCTGTAAAACAAGTAACGGAAGCTACGGAAAGTCATATACCCCTAGAAGGCAAAGCTTCTACAAATAAAGGAATCTGAGATGTTTGTCAAGAAATAATTAGTGAAGTTGAAATGGATGAACCATTATCGCATTTTTCAGCTACCAGTTTAAAGATGAGGTTGAGAGTTATTTCAGATCACCTAATTTAAGTCACTCGGCAGATATTTCACATCCACACTTCAAAAAATTGGCGCAAAAGTACTTATCAAACAAGCCATCCTCTGTTCAATCAGAAAGCTATTTTTTACAGCGGGGAATTTTCAAACTCCAAAAAGAAACCGACTCAAATTTACAGATGTTATGTTTTGAATAAAAACTTGATTCACCTTTTCAATATTAGTGGAAAAAAGACAGTACTTGTTTATATTTTTTGCTTCTTTTTGAAAAACTGGTATACTGATATATTATGTTAAAAATAAGAAAAAAATACTTGAACTTTGATAGGCTAAAACTAGGAAAATATTGAGATTTCGAATTTTTGTTACATGGCTTACTACCTTGATTTTAACACGTAGAATCAGAATCCTGACGCATTTTCCGAACAACCTGTATACTTATACTGTATAGTAATAGGAGCAAGTTCAAACATATTGGCTGGCACATATGTTAATTATGCTTCCATTAAGTCACGTTAATATCATGTACATGTTATGTACTCATAAACTGAACATAAGACATGATGAATCATTCATAAATAAAAAAGCTCAGGCAAACACATCACATTAATGTAATGGACCAGTCCGGCCTTCACTAACTTTAATAAAAAAAAAATCCCAGTAACCAAATCAAACTAGATAGAGAAAATTAATTTACATGTCTTTTATAAGATATATTAAACAAGCGTGATGAAGTGGACTTTTTATACGACCAACTAATAAAGTAGACTTCGTAAAAAATTAAATCCTGACATTCGATTACACGAAAATAAGCTGAGTAAATATTACTTAAAATTTTTAGCAATTTCTAATAGATATTTAAGTTAGTGTAATTCAAAATTACTAGCCATAATATAAATAAAATCCACACAAATACCTACATATATCTGTACAGTGTGTGACACAACGAACTTTCATTAAAAGTTTATGGGGAAGAACATTTTTTATTGAGCATACCCTATGCCTAACTCTATCTGTTTTCGAGATAATTGGTTTTTTCCAGAAACTTAATAATTTAATTGAATTCACCCTAGTTTTATTTCGTGAATATGTTAGTACCTTTATTAACAAAAACTCAACCGTTTACCCAAGCAAACCCAAACAATATTTAGATTTTAGTAAAGAATCTAAAAATTAAAAACTACACCTATATCCCATTTGAAAATTACCATGTTGATATTAGTTACTGTTACTATGATAACTAAAAACGATCATAACGATGATTCGAGTCAGCGTATAGAAAAATATAAACCACCCAAATATTAAAACTTAATATAAAGTATTTCCCCATAAATTTTATTTGAAGCTTTGTGACCCACAGTACAGTTTTAATATATTTTTTCCATTTTTGTATTGTACATTTTTCTTATTGAAATCCTAAAGTACCCTGTACCTATATAGTTTACTTTTTGCAGTTTAGTATATGGGAAAATAAATATACAATTTTTACGGCATTATTTTTTTCACACAAGCGAAACCGCGGGCGAATACCAGCTACGACTTCATAAATTTAAAATCAAACTGTTCTCGAGAACGATTATTTCAACCAACTTAAAATTTTTCCGAAAAAAAAAGTTTTTTCATTGGTGGCAAATTTTATGGGAGATTTATATATACAGGGTGTTATTGTGTTGACTCAACTCTCCAAGGTAAAAATAGACATACTGCCTAAGGATTACCTAGCAACCAGGGTGCTACACATTCGTTTTCTTTCGCACTCTTTAAAATGGTTTCCGGTAGCGGAAGACTGTGTCGAACCATTGCACCATAAAGACCATATTCCGCCATTATCGTACTTCTTCCCCAACATTTTTCAGTCTTGCGCCATTTCGCCCGCCTGTTCTGGAACCAAACCTGTAAGAAAAATATGAAATAAAATAAATACAAAGACAAGAGCAACTTTGGCGTGAAAGTTTATGGATGTATGGCCCTAATTTATGATCCTACTAAATTTGGGACAGAAATTGAAGGCTTCGTATATATATATATATATATATATATATATATATATATATATATATATATATATATAGATATAGATATATATATATATATATATATATATATATATATATATATATATATATATATATATATATATATATATATATATATATATATATATATATACCGGGTGCCCACGAGTTTACTGGCCAGCTTGTTATTTTGTTAAGAAATAATATTTCGATTTGAAATTTTGGGAACTCGTATGGTTGCTTTAGATGCAGATTTTGAGTGCTCGAACATCTGACTATCGTTTCCGGTTCAACCGGAAATACAGTCAACTTTGTTATTTTAAACGAAACCCCCTGTATATTTTTTAAAATTTGGATTCTACGTAAAATTCTAATTATAAAACATGTATCATATCATATACCTATCTTTACCAGTTTTCAAGAAAATGACGTTTGAAAATGTCGAAAGAGCCGAAAACTATACTGTTTTAACATAAAACAAATGAATATGCGAAAAGTTTAATATATTATTCTTACTTCTTTTTAAGGGCCTTGTATGATTGTGTCATGACAATCTCACTTCCGGTGCAACCGGAAGTGCTACAAAATATGACATTCAGGCACAAATTACTTCAAGAATTTCAATTGAACGACCTACTTTAAACTCTAAATTCTAATTTATCTGACTTTTCTCTATAATTTTTGTATACACCATCCCAGGTCTAAAGATGATAGTTCTTGAGATATGGACAGCTAAAAATTTAGATGCATTCCAAATTTCAATCTTTCTAATTTTATCTAGGCGGCTATGGAGATCATCTGTCACTTGAACTGCTTCATGATCATAACCATCTCAATTTCCAATTATTTAATCAAGATGGCTATGAATACAAGACACTTGTCATATTTTCTGTTAATAATATCACCCCCAAAACAAATGAACAACGTGCTCAGGGAATTTCAAAGAGTTCGTCTGAGAGAAAACGGTCAACAATTCGAACACTTAATTTATGACTAATTTCTTATTTTTTATAATGAAAACCTAATAAAATTATTCTTCAAGCACTACTCTGATTTTATTAATTATGTGTATCCTTTCTACATTTTCTTAATGCAAATGGTCTCCATAGCCGCCTAGATAAAATTAGAAAGATTGAAATTTGGAATGCATCTAAATTTTTAGCTGTCCATATCTCAAGAACTATCAACCTTAGACCTGGGATGGTGTATACAAAAATTATAGAGAAAAGTAAGATAAATTAGAATTTAGAGTTTAAAGTAGGTCGTTCAATTGAAATTATTGAAGTAATTTGTGCCTGAATGTCATATTTTGTAGCACTTCCGGTTGCACCGGAAGTGAGATTGTCATGACACAAGCATACAAGGCCCCTAAAAAGAAGTAAGAATAATATATTAGACTTTTCGCATATTCATTTGTTTTATGTTAAAACAGTATAGTTTGCTGCTCTTCCGACATTTTCAAACGCCATTTTCTTGAAAACTGTTAAAGATAGGTATGGGGTATGATACATGTTTTATAATTAGAATTTTATGTAGAATCCAAATTTAAAAAAATATACAGGGTGTTTCGTTTAAAATAACAAAGTTTACTGTATTTCCGGTTGAACCGGAAACGATAGTCAGATGTTCGAGCACTCAAAATCTGCATCTAAAGTAACCATACGAATTCCCAAAATTTCAAATCGAAATATTATTTCTTAACAAAAGAACGAGCTGGCCAGTAAACTCGTGGGCACCCGGTATATATATATATATATATATATATATATATATATATATATATATATATATATATATATATATATATATATATATATATATATATATATATATATAGGGTGTTACGAAATTTACTACATATATTTGAATGAGTGACTCCTGGGGTAGTCTACAGACATACCCAATAGATTTTTTTCTTAATTCATTTAAAAAAATTTCAAAAATACCCTAAAACCCGTCCATGTTCGACGCACCTGGCTGAGCGAACACATGGCCCGACATAGCGCTTGACAGAAAATTGCGCGCGAAAAACTTAAAAGATTTGAATTTGTTGTAACGTTGCCTCACATATAAATCTTTAAGGAGAATTTATTTTCAGTTAAGCGTAATTTAAGACAAAGAAAAAAAATTAAACCTTTTCCTAAGAAAAAACCAAAAAAAAAAAAATAGTAAAAAGGCACTGCGAAATCAATCATTTTTATCAGTAGCCTCAGTTTTAACTAATATTTATGACACCCTATATTAGGTTGTAAATGAGATAAGCGTTATTCCTATTAGCTTGAACTTTCTGCTAAGAAAAGGTTAAAAATCAAAACGAAAAATACTAACTAAGCACAACTACATAGTATTTTAAAAGTATAACCAAAATTCTTTTATTACAGCATTTGTAAAAAAACACATTGTTTTGTTTCACGCAGCACATTCAGAACGTTGTTATTCGTCCTTTTGTTAAGAAAATTATCGTAACTTATCGATTTTTTTGAAAAGATCCCCATAAATGATTTTTGAACCTGCAAAAGTTACCATAATATGCAAATATTATTAGTGTTTTAAATTTAATTTAGTTCCCAACTCTATTAGGTTAATTTAAGAAACGCTATAATCAAAGCACAAACCCACAAACTAAATAAAACTGATCAAAATATTAGTTAACAACGGATCGACGAAGACCATTTTGCAGGTAGTGAAAAGAAATTACATTATTATTCAAAACTTCTAAAGAAAAAATATTGATATTGTATGGTTTTTATTTATTCGTTGAGTGTTCTTTCTTTCATTATTGACTGTACCGGATTGTTACTGTTAAATATGACTGTTTCAACACTGGAAGAATTTATGAAGGTAAAGTTTATTATTAATTTAATTTAAAGAATTTCGCTTAAAAATTAAGGACGAGATAAATAAACCTGTTAATAAAAGCCAAATATTCAGTTAAATTTGATTAAAAATAGGCAAATAAAAAATACATGCTTAAGTGTTAGGATTTTTTGGTTTAAAGCTAATTCAGAACTAAAATTTTTCTATAGGTACCCTTTTCCCTTCAAAAATTTCTTGTCTTCCTATTCGAACAAAATTTTACTCTTGGTTTGAACAGCTGTTCTCTTTATTTTTTTGTGTTGTAGTATTTTAACTTTTTGAAATTTATTTTTTTGAAATACTTATTCGGATTTCTTACTTTAATGATACCAAAAATATTATTTTTTCAAACCTGTTACATAGGAATATTATAGAGAGACTTGGAAATGCCAGAGCGACTGACTGACTTGACTGACGTCAAAACAAAAGTTTTTTTCTGTAACTGACATTGCTCGTTGTTTTTATAGATATGGCCATGTGCTTATTACCAGTGGTGCGCAATTACAAAAAAAAAATTTTTTGAGGGACGATATCTACTTTTTTTTATCATGAAGCGCTACTTATAGATATTTTTATATTTATAGGGTTTTAAATGTTAAATTTTTAACCCTATGTTAGACCCTGTTCTGTTAGAAGTAGAGAGGTAAAATTTGACACAGGTTAATTTCAGAGTCGAAACTGCATGCTTTAATTGCTTAGTTCGTTAGCAAAGCTGTTTTAGCTGCTTAATTCGTTTTATAGTTAGAGCGAACGAAGCAACTAAAATCAGTTTTATTAACGTTTTTATAGGGAGGGTTTACATTAAACAGTTTTAACCAAAGCGTATAATTTAGGTACTGTATAAAATACAGCGTAGAGAAATCCATCAATACTTTAAACCTCGTATACTTAATTTATTTTAAGTTAATTCCTCTTAAAGCTCGCTCGAATCTTCGGAACTTCCAAGCAAATACTTTACACCCACAGGAGCTTATTCCCAACACCAATGAACTTAAACTGTGGCGGTAAATCAATTTTACTATCGAATTATTCAATTTTCGACAAAATGCGGTAATGAAATAAATGTCAATAACAGTTTTGAAATGGGCGAGCAAAATCCCCGCTTTCGATGGGAGAGTGTAAACTGTTTCGGGTAGAGAATTGTAAAGCGTGTGCCTGCCTGCGTGTCACCATTTGAAAAGGTGTAATTTCGGGCCACAATGAAAACGATTAGCCCCCCCGTACCGATTTAATTAACAAATTAAATTAAGAACTTACTTCGTGTGTTCTTCGAAAGTTTGCTGACGAACGTTAAGAGGTTACAAACCCGTAGGCGTAGGTAAAATTACTAAAATATTTTAAACCAGGGATATTGCATATAGGGACAAAAAACTGCATAAAGTATAATGTCTTCATGAAAGAAAGTTGTAATGGGCTTGTTTATGTCGGTTGGACGGTTAACATCAAAAATATTAAGGTTTAAAATTCGACCTAATTTAAAAAAAAAAACTAGTTTCCCGTCTCACGTCATCCTACAAAAAACAGCTGAACGTAGTGGGGAATCTAGCGAATCAAATTAAGGATGCGGCAACATCGCTACGCGCCGCTTCGGCCGTTTTAGTACTAACAAAGAATGTTTATATTTTGCGTAAGCATTTTTGAATCTTCGAATTTAGTTTTAGATTGAAGTTTTTTCGGAGTGCGTAAGTGTATTTAAATATAACCATATGGAAGATTAGATGTCCAAGATGAGCACCGCTCTGGAAGACCAATTTCTGTGACCACTCCAGAAAACATTGATTCTGTCCATAATTTTTGAAGCCCAGTAAGCATTTTATTCCTAGCAGGGAAATGCATCATTGGCGACGTCGCTGTTAGGTCGCATTTCCTTTATTCAGGATCAAAATGCACACAAAATGTTAAGTGACGCGACAACCCGTTTGCCATTTTGCACTAAAAAGGAATTGTGTGTTCTTTTACACGATGTAGGAATTGCATTCACACACAAGGCATTGTTACATAAGTTAAATTGAGGCGTAACGTGCTGTGGGAATTGTGTTAAAAAAATATCGGCACTGTGTCTGTGCCTACCAAAGACACAAATACGTACCTTGGGCATGTGTGGTGTGACACATTGTAGGTACTGTGTTCTTGACATTTTATAGTGGATTTGTTTGTGACACAAAGTATAGAAGTTTTACCCAAGGGTTTTCTAAAGGCACACAGGTGAGCTGTTGGTGGCACAATAAAGAAATGGTTACCATGATATTCCCATATTAACACAACAAGCTTATTATCTCGGCGATTTATACTAAATACGCAAGTTACCACATTCCCTATTTGTGTTACTAAAAACGAAAAGTGGGAATTGTGTGCCACCGAGAAGGAAGTGTGTTACACATTGCCAAATTACACATATAAAGCAGAAATAGGGAGTTTGGCGTGGTGCGGCCATATTTTTTTTTTTTTGCTGTTTTTTAACCAAGCTTTAAATTGTCTATTTCTGTAAAATGAAACAAAAATTTGATTAATCTTTAATGAATCAAATGTAAATATTACTCATTAAACTAAAACTAAAAATCTATGGGAATGAAGTGCTAACCCGTTTCCTTTCCCTTTAGAGCCGATGAAATTATTTAAAAATAAGTAAATGTGGCAGCACCGCACAAAATAATAGTGTTGACAGGTGGTCAAATAAAGGCGGCTAATAGCGATTTAAAATGGAATTTTCGAAAGAAAAAAGCAATTTTCTTAGCTATTTTTCCCTAAATGCGATGTTTTTTGCTACGAAAAAAAAGTTAAATTATAAGTTTACAGATGTGTTTAAGTGAAGCTGTCGAAATTTATCATAATCATAGAAAAACCTAACCTAAAAGTTAAAAATATTCTTTTTTGGAAAACTATAAATGAGACCGCCGAAAACTTATTTCAGATTCGGGTTCTACGACCCAAAATTAGGGTATACGCAAAATTTCACCAAAAAATTCGGTGTTTCCATTTTTCCGAATAATTACCATTTTTAATTTGTAATAAACATGGGTACTTATCAGTGGCGGCGCTAAGGGTGGGCAAGGTTGGGCGCACGCCCAACTAAAATTCTGTTCACCCAACCATTCACCCAGTCATCAATCTGAAATTAAAATACGACACTACGAACACCGGACATAAAAGTATCCAGGTACTGCCCATTCTGTAGATGCTACCGCCGGCATTCGCCCAACCAAAAAATTAGTGCTAGCGCCGCCATTGGTAGGTACTTATATTAAAAATAATAAAATAAATAATATACATTTTTTTGTACACGATACGCAATATATTTTCATTCTGTCCTAGACTGTCAATCCCGTACTTGTCCTTTCATTGTCGTGTTATCCCCATTATTCATTCAATTGTTATCATTGTTTTACATTGCTCCATTTCATTCGTTCATACCTTTACTAATGTTTTCATTTTTATATGTATTATATCAAGTATTTATTTACTTTTAAAACGATATCATCACTGTCATAGAATTTCGATCTACAAATAATTCTGTGTTAGTGTTAGAAGACTATCAGAGAGCAGTGGCGCACCCAGGGGCTGCAGCCCCCCCCCCCCCCCCCCAGAACAGTATCCTAGGCACACAAAAATTAAAAAAGTGCAATACTAATTGACGAAATCCACCGAATTGCATTATTCAGCCCCCCCAAGACAAAATCCTGGGTGCGCCCATGTCAGAGAGAATAGAATTTAAAACAAAATTAAAATAACTTTTCTACAATCCTGAAATTATAGCCGGAAATAATAACCGTAGAAGTAGAAACAAACATATCTACAATAAACATTAGATATTTTGATGTTTATTTAAATATCATCATATATTCGAACCCCGAGTTAAACTATTGTGGTGTTTTTAACAAATATTAATGAATACGAAGCAGCCACTGTGTTGAATATAAATGTGTTCGAATGGAAGCTGACAGCGACGCGTAAATCTGAAATGGAAATAGTGGCATTCCAATAATTTTCCGTAATAACCACTTCATTCGATCAATCAAAACGTTTCCACTCGCACAAACCAATCCCATTTCCAGCAAAATTATCCAATTATTAAATGTGCACACACCGTTTCATTGTATTTAGTTTATTTGGAGGCGCCAGTGTTGCTGTCGAAAACATTCTCTCGTCATTCGGTGCGAGGCCGATTCAATAAGAGTCAGTTAGAAATAACTTTTTTTGTGCGACCCGATTGATGTGTCAACGGCAATTGGATGTGCGGAAGCCTGTCAAATGGCATTTAATAGCTTAGGTTTATAGAAACGCAAATTTACTTCGGTGTGCCTTTTTTCTGTATGGCTGCTAGCTTAAAAAATTATTTTATTACAAAGAAACAGCATTTGTATCTTTTTATGGTGGTATGATTGAAAAATTTTACCTACCTATTCCATTAAAAACTATATGTTACAATGTACTATCAGTTTTGTCTGCTGACCGTTTATAGGGTTTTATTAGTTATATTAGTTACTAAAATTTATAATAAACCATCCCTGTCCTGCTCCTCCAGATTTGATTCTGGTTCGTCCCACTCCTGATCAGTAATTTTTTATTATATGTACATATATCCCAACATATTATAAAGTAAAGATGGTAAAGAACTGTGGTAGTTAGAATTGGATTTATTCTGCACCTTCACCAATCTGTCAATAACTGGCTGACAAGATAAAATCCACAGTACACAAGGGTTGTGCTTATTTTTTTTTATCTAAAACATCCCACGTAGACTTCAAGCCTAAGTACTAACGTACCGTGGGCGTCTGAAGAGAAGGGAAATGTAGTCTACTGACACGGATTTAAAGGATTGGAGGTTGGGACGGGAAGGGAAAACATCTGCTGGCAATTTGTTCCATAATCTGGAGATCCTAGGTATGAATGAGCGAGAGAAGTGATCTGTTCTAGCACAGATCCATATAGCTACGCAGTAGCGCGTAGCTATATGGATCTGTGGTTCTAGGCTTTTGTAGCTGGACAGTAAAGGGATGCATACGTAACGCGCCTTTTGTTGTTTTGTTAGGAACAGTCGAGGGGGGAATAATACCGGCCAGTTCTTCAGAGCAAAATCCGTGGAAGTAGCGGTAGAAAAGGGATAAATCCCCAACCGCGCGGCGATGAGCGAGAGAAGGGAGTTTTCTTGTGAGGAGGACTGGGTCATTGATGAGTCGAATGGCTCTCTTTTGGATAGAATTAATGATGTGAAGTGTCGAAGATGATGCCGCTCCCCAATGTGGGAGCAGTACTCTAGGTTAGGCCTTATTTGGGAAACATCGAGAGTGTATAAGTTGGAAGGGGAGAAGTATTTTCTTGCTCGATAAAGAAAACAAAGCTTTTTAGCTGCCGATGTGGCTACTGAAGTAATGTGTTTGTACCAGCTGAGATCATGTTCGAAAGTTACGCCAACAAGAACGAAAGTTTCATTGTTATGTAGGGCTTGGCCATTCATGTGGATGGGGTAAGCGTTGCCAGATTTTTTGCGTGACAGGGAGCATTGGAGGCATTGAACTGAACAAGGTTCTTGGCACCCGAGTTTAAGATTAATTGAAGATATTTGGAAAGGGATAGGTGCATAGATCTGGTTGGATTTGTCTTTCTTGCCTGGAAAGATGAATATTGCTATCGTCAGCATAACTGTGGTGGGATTGGTAGTTGAAGAGAGCAGGTCATTAATGTGAAGAAGAAATAGTGTTGGTTCCAGGACTGAACCTTGGGGGACGCCAGCATTAATAGGATGGAAGTTAGATGAGTGACCGTCAATCACGACAGATATGCGCCGATTAGAGAGGAAGCTACCGATTCAGGTACATAGTTTGGTAGGAAGACCGTAAGAAGGTAGTTTGTTAAGGAGTGCGGTATGCCATCCTTGGTCAAAGGCCTTGGAAATATCAAGAGCAACAATTTGAGATTTGCCATGAAATTCGAGAGACTTGTTATGTGTGACAAAGCTAAGGAGATCAGCTGTGGATCTTTGGTGGCGAAATCCGTACTGTCTGTCATGGATGATTTTGTGTTTTTCTAGATATTTTAGAATTTGCAAGTTGATCGCTTTCTTCATAGCTTCGCTGATAACAGAGAGAAGAGAGATAGGTATATAATTGGATGGAAGGGACTTGGAACCTTTCTTCGGGACAGGTTGCACACGAGCAGTCTTCCAGCTATCTGGGAAGATACCCTTGTCATAAGAGATCTGGAAAAGACGAATTAAGATGGGTGCAAGTTCTAGAGCGCATTGTTTTAGAACAATTGCTGGTATGCCATCCAGACCGGAGGACTTTTTGGTGTCAAGGGATAGAAGAATTTTTTGAACTTGTTTGACCTTAAGTATTATGTCGGGGATTTTGTGGGGTATCGACGAAGCGGTAGCGGTAGCTTAATCATGGATTAAAGATTTAGTGCTTAATTGTGTAATTGTTAAAATATTGTAATATTTTAAACTCAAATTCACGAACGCACCAAGTTAGGTCACTGCGTTTCGGGGAGGAGTGAAGTAAATTCCCAACTGAAAAGATAAAAATTCCAACAGAAATTTTTGACTTTTGCTGATTAAAAGAGCCATACCAAATTCTTTCTTCACCACGAATTTTCATAGGCCAGTCAATAGGTCGTCAGTCAGTCTGTCCATACTTTACTAAAAAAAAAATTGATGAAGAATGAAAATTACTAGAAAATGAAGGACTTCTGCATTAGGCTTTACCCTGTCTCGAAACCGGCTACACTTCCGATGAAGTGTATGAGTCTATAAATAGGGCGAGCAGCGAGCACCTTAAAAAAATAATATCAATTTCTTGTTCCTCTAGCTCACTTTACAAAAATTGTATTTTCTATATAGCTAAAGCTTTTACCGCTGATATAAATGTAATCTGATTCTCCAGATGGGTGGACAACTTAAAAAATTAAATTTTGTGTTTTTGCTCTAAAGGGCTTGTTCAGTCATTTCGCGTTTTCAACACATATGTTAATATTATTCGATAACCAGTCAATCGAAACACGCATACAAAAAATTACGTCGGTTGGACGGATAATAACAAAAATATTAAGAATTAAAATTCGACCAAATTCAAAAAATCAGTTGCCCGCCTAACGTCATCCTACGAAAAACAACCGAATGCAGTGGGCAATGTGGCGAATTAAATTCAGGATACGGCAACACCGCCATGTGCCCCTTCAGCCGTTTTAGTACTAACAGGTAATGTTCATATTTTGCGTTACTTTTGTGGCGTTTTTCAATCTTTGAATTTAGTTTTTGACTGAAATTTGTTTTCGGAGTACTTAAGTGTATTTAAATATTAGGATGAACTACAACAGAAATAGTAGTAAATCCCAAACCTCAGCGTGTAGTAGTTTTTTGCTCCTGTCATCCCGTGAATTATGGTTTGTTCAGGTTGGGTTTGCTTAGGTTGTGTTTGCGTAGCAAACCTAAGCAAACCTCCAGATTAGGGGTGTCAATCGCGACTTGTTTTCTTAATCCCGGGATTTTAGAGCTTTTGTTGTCTAATCCCGGGATCCCGGGATTACTTCCGCAAAAAAATTTAAAGGGATCCAAATATGAAGGTTTTTATTTATTAAGTTTAAACATAGAAATGAATTAAAAAGCACCTAAACGACTCTAAGTACAAACAAATATTCCACATTATTCATACCTTCAGTACCTTCAATATCTCTGTCGGTGCCGCTAAAGAACATTTCGAGATTAATCCCGAAAGTATTAATCGATCCCGGGATTTTCGAGTCCGGTTTATACTCCGGGATCCCGAGGCCTCGGGATTTCGGGATCACGGGATTGACACCCCTACTTCAGATCTAACGTGCCTCCTCTATTAACCCGTCATACTTTCTAAAATAAAAACCATTTATGTGCAGAGCTGAAGATTTTACGTAGACAATGAAGGTTTATATTTTTATACACGGCGGAAAATTAGAAAAATTTCTGTCTGCTATTAAATTTTCCTTCTAATAATTATTTTTCGCATATATCAAATGCTATTAAATTTTTAGAAATTGTTTAAGTTTTTTCTCTATCGTTATGGGTCCAATTAGTTAGTTATTTCAGTTATTTGTCTCTAGCTTTATTTTGAACACATCATTAGCGTATCTTATTGTAACAAAAATGTATCCGCCCCATTATCACCCTCTACGGGGGGTAAAAAGATAGGTCACGTGCCGTTTCGAGTTGAAACACATTTTCACACCGCCGCTAAAATCCGGAGGGATACTTTTTTATCCCGTATTAGTTTCATTGTTAAACAAAAATAACAAACTGCCCCGTGAGATTTGACTCTATTAAAGGATAATTGTGTGATTTTGCGATTTTGTCACACAGTTATTAAATATGAATACTGATTTTTAATAATACAAAGGGTTTATGTCAATTGTAGTAAATGATAACTGAATTGTGATCATGATACTTCAGAACAATAACCTAAGAAATTTTTATTTAAAATGGTTCCTGTCACTAATTTGTGATTTTGGTGTCATTTTAAATAACAAGTATTTTCGACGTCCTTACTTTTTGATATTTTAAAGATTTTTTTTTGGAGAAATTAAAAAACAAAGTAAGCCTTCTGGCAAATCATCGTGAAAATTTGATTTACGTCACAAATCCACGTGAGAATAATTTGACACCGAGATTCACTAAAAAGTGCTACTGGTTTAAATTAGGATCTAGTTAAATTTCGACAAGTTGTATTCCCACCATTACTAATAACGTCGTCATTAAAAGCGTATGAATTATTCTAATATTTCACCGATTTACTTGGTTGATTCTTATCTACCAATGTGTTGCTAAAATGGTTTAGTCCTATTATTATGGAAGACACATACTAAAAGCTCCCTTTGGAAAACTTTAGAGTTGACGAAAAAGGGCAGGAAAATGGGAGAGAAATTGATTAAGCGCTGAAGAAACTAAACGCTAACAAGGCCACGGAAATAGATGAAATAGAAAAGATTAAACATGTTAATAGAAAGATAATAAGAATGAATAGATAGAGTGATAAGTCAAATGTAACAGAAGAAGGAAGTATTAAAATTTTATAATTCAGATTTAGTGAAATAGTTTTGCCTTGATAGTGGCTTTCTAAACACTAATGACTAAAAGTGATATGAGTTTAAATCATACATTTGTCATTGTTTCTTTTTCCATATTCTATCATTTGGTTTTATTACTGAGTCTGAGTCAATGATCTACATCGTCCCGACTAAATGATATCGGTTTACTGTGTCGTTAGGTTGTTACGTATCCGAAACTCAATATTTGTCAAGCAATATATCCTTGAAAAGCTAAGTGTCTATTAGCAAACAGCCACTCTTCTCGTTGCCGCTGCTCAAATATCGAAAAACACTTGCCGTTTTCACACGTAATAGGGTGCTTACGGCGATACATATGTGCCAATTTTCCGTTATGTTACAAGAGGATGTTAAACAGAGTGTTGCTAATAGTTCACGTTTTTGTTAAAATTTAATCAAATTAGATTTGTGACAAGGATTTTGGTCAAATAAGGTTCATTTTTGCGGCATTTTAATGTCGTCATGGGAAACATTACAGTGGCACAACCAGAAGGGGGAGATGCTTATTTTCACTTGCCAAAAAAACCTGAGCACCAGAAAAGCAGTTCCAAGATATTGGAATCTAGTAACTACCACAAAAAAGTTCGTCAATGTCTTTCTTATACTCATAAATGAAGATAGACATGTTTCAAAAGATCGTGCATTAATCAGGAATTTGGTGGGGTAACTTAGGGTATGTAATGGTATGCATTGTATGCGGATGGAATCAGGCGTCCTTGATTCGGACTTTGGACAAAGCACTATATTTTGGTTACGGAAAGAAATTGCTTCGAGAAGGCAAACTGCATAAAATTTTCCTCAAGTAAAGTAGATACTTAAAAAAGGTGGAGACCCTATGTTGATTTTAATAAACTGGCCAGTAATGATAAATATAGCACCCTTTGAAGTGCTTTTGAATACGGACAATTCAGATATTTGTTACGCCACTGCAAGAATCCGCTATGCCATCTATATGCGCAAATTAGGATTGGAAATTATTAGATTGGGTCTACAGACAAAGATATTCCTGCTACATGCCCTAAAAGTGTATCCTCCGTGATTCCCTTAAAAGATACAAGGGTAAACTCCTAACCTGTAAACCGATAACCGGTGCAACATCTCGGCTAAGATGACACGACACAATAAACGAAAAACATTAGGTTTGATCAACACATTGCTTCAGGATTCAGAGATATGAAGCAGTGACTAATTATACGAAAACCCTAAACTAAGTCTGATTAACACGGTGCTTTAGGATACAGGGATATCAAGCTATTTAAAAGTAAATGAAAAACCAACTCTGTCTGATCAACACAGTGCTTTAGCATTCAGGGATGTGAAGCTGTAAATCAATAAATGAAAAACATAAACCGTGTCTGAGTTACACAGTGCTTTAGGATTCAGAGATAGGAAGATATGAATAAGTAAATGGAAAACAAACTTTGTCTGATCAACACAGTGCGTTACGATTCAGGGATATCTTTAAATACATAAACGAAAAAAAATATAAACTTTGATCAGCACAGTGCTTTCGAATTCAGGGATATAAAGCTGTGAATAACGAAATGAAAAATGGAAACTTTGAAAAACACAGTGCTCTGGGATTCACGAATATTAAATTGAATAAATAAACAAAAATATAAACTTTGATTAATACAATGCAGTGCTTTAGGATTAAGGGTTACGAAGCTGTGAATAAATATACAAAAATCATAAACTTTGTATGATAAACACAGTGCTTTAGGATTCAAGGGTATGAAGTTGTGAATAAACAAAAAACATAAACTTTGATTAACACAGTCTGGTGCGTCAGGGTTAAGGGTTATGAAGCTGTAAATACATAAATTAAAAATATAAACGTTGTATGATCAGCACAGGGCTTAAGAACTCATGGATATGAAGTTGTGAAGAAACAAAACCTACACCCTTTGATCAGCACAGTGCTTCAGGATTCAGGGATATGAAGTTGTGTATAAAAAACGAAAAACATAAACTTTGCGTCATCAACACAGTGCTTTAGAATTCAGGAATAAGAACCTGGGACGAAATAAACGAAAAACATACATTTTGTATGATCAATGCAGTGCTTCACGATTCAGGGATATAAAGCTGTGAATAAATAAATGGAAAACAGAAATCTTGATAAACACTATGCTCTGGGATTCCAGGATACCAAGTTGTGAATAAATAAACGAAAAGCATAAACTTATCGACACAGTGTTTTCGGTTTTAGGGATATGAAACTGTGAATAAATTCCAAAGCGAAGGAATATAAAATACGTTATTTCAGTACAGTATGGCAGCGACAGAATTAGATATTTAATAAAGTGGCAGTTTGTTAAATCCTAGACTAGGCTCTTAATTGAAGACACTTTTAGTGTTTCATAAGAAAATAACATTGGCGGGATACATGTACATGTACGATCTTTACTTAACCCAACTATTTTAATGAAATCGACTTAACGCAGAATTATCAATCAGTAAAATTTAATGTCGTTTTTTTAATCAGTAAAATATGTTTCAATAACAGAACATTTTTTGTTGTATGCTTTAAATCCCTGCTAATTCGCCACAAAGTAATTGGACGACTCTCGTTTGGCGTCCACGGTTCGTTAGGCGTCGCAGCAGTGCAGCGCCCCGACGCCAACGCACGAAGACGCACGTGAGTGCCACGTGGCGTCTTTTGTTTGACGCGTTTGCCGTTATGAATATAATATCAGTGTAATGTGCAATTTTGTAATAACGTATCTTGTGGGTGAGGAATCAGTGGATGCTATAGTTTGTAAATGGGTTTATACATCCACATTCATTTAATTATGACGATTCCGAAATAAATTAGTTAATGAAATTGCTGCCAATCGCGGAAATTATAGTGATATATGATGGCCAATAAAGAAACACTAAAATCTTTCTATACTGCTTCACAAAAGTTATTATCTAGCATTAATAAATGGGCTATAGCTTTTTCCATAACTGAATTTGATAATCTTAAAACTAAAAGCTTAAACAATAAAAATAAAAGAATCGGTTGTATACATGACGTCACTAAACCAACTCCAATTTAGCGGTGTTCCGTCTCTTGAAATATGACACTTGGCAGAACTTCACGATAACGTTTTGACAGACTATAATATGTAAAGTCAGTACTAGTATAGCTTGTCAAATATAGCTTTGCCTGAGTTAGCTCCGCCCACTAGAATAGCTTTTTTTCCATGTCCTTTTTTTATGTTCTAACTGTCGTGACATTCATTTCAGTATGGAGTTTGTGTCTTAAGTTAAAGGCAAAGTGTTGTCTTGGTCGTTTGGCAAATATTATTAATTTTATGCGCCAAGAAGCTGAAGCGAATAAACCCATCAATGATTTAAGGAAAATTCAAGAGCGTGTTTCAACTGCTACCGGCGTGTGTATTCCCACAATTCGAACTATAGTGAGGGAGATGAGAGAAGTGGAAAATGGTGCTCTTCATTTCCAACTCCTAAAAAAAAAAGAAGAAAATCGAGAGTTAAAACCGAATTGGACGGTTGTGATGAAGGAGTTCTTAGACCATGAATTGTCAATTTTAAAGTGAATGAAAAAAAGTGCCAAACTTGCGTAAAATTCACAAAAATTTGAAGACGACTATAATTACACCGGTTCCCTTGAGAGTCTAAGGAAAATTGGGATTTAGTTGGTGCAAAACAAAAACTAACCGCAAACTGTAGATGGAAAAACCCGATATTCGTCACAAGAGATTAAATTTCTTAAGAAGTACACGAAAAGTACACATTTCGTAAAGAGAACCGTCCAATAATTTATATGGATGAGACATACATTCATTCATCTCACACGCATGAAAAATCTTGGAGTGATAACAGTAACGAAGGGCACCGAAAAGGGCAAAGACTAGTAATATTTATACAGGCAGTGGAAATGAGACTACCTCCATACCATCCGGTTCTAAATCCCATTGAATTTGTTTGGGCCTCTTTAAAACAACTTATTGCCAACTTACATATTGATTTTAATTTTAATAAAGTAGACAATAATTATTGTAAGGAATTTTTCGGCCTTCTTCAAACATTATAATAACAATAATAATAAGACTGGTAACTTATCGAATTTAGAGTTTTAATTATTACTCGCCATAAATATAATTACCAAAAGTTTGGGAAAGTAAGTATTTATTCTATGATACCACGTATAATCACAATTCAACCCCTTTAACACAAAATAATGTGTCTTTATTCTTTATCAGAATCAAGCAAGCAGAATCCAGGAATAAAATTGCTGTTGACTGCTACCTGCCTTAAACTAATTTATGCTAAATAAATGACTAGGAATGATAATAATCTTATTTAAATGAAACCGAATATTATAAAGCAATATGTAATTTTATTTTTGTCGCTCACAGTACTTTAAGCAGAAGCCGCTTAATATTGCCATTTCTGTTATCCGAATGCTATCTCACATCATCGTCGGCGCAAGTATGAATTTTTCAGAGGAGAAGGCTATATTTGACAAGCTGTACAAGACTGTTGAATTATAAACAACTGTGATTAAACCAAATCCATCGGGTATCGGCGGGCAACAACAAAACAAAAAGTTAAAGTTAGTTTTTATTATGCTGGCACTACAAGCTAGCGTATTGGCCCGACAACCAGAGCATGCACCCCCAAGGGCTATCAACCCTTGGTTTCGCGCTATCCTATGCTGCCTTTTTGTTGTACTACAGCTGACTGGCCATTATAGTTATAGTCTGATTTTGATGAATTGCGCGTTCGTTTCGTACTACTTTTCTTGACAAAATGGCGAGAAATTTTTTTTAAGTTGGAAAAGTTAAGTGGGCATCTGTACCTTTTTAGCTTTCAGGACAAATATGATAACTATCTCAAAATATATTTTATATTATAAAATCGTGTTATGTTATAATAGCAGCAGTGCGATAAAAAAATCGTACTACTTTTTCGCACCTAGATAAAACATGTGTTTGGTGTGTTTGTGTAAAATGTTCACTGAGAAATTGTCTGTGGATAGCGCGCAACCAAATATTTTTATTTTCATCGTCTTTTGGAAAACTAAATGTTGTTTGATAACCTTGAAAACCTTCTGTTTTATTCACACACACTATCATAAATTGTTCTACAGCCAAGCGCACACAACATTTTCGCGGCATGTGATTGACTTTTAACAATCAACAAAATTTCAATTTTTTTTCGCAAATGATAAAATCTTTTTTCTCTTTATCAAAACATGCCGAAGTAAAACCCCTGATCTTGGTATGGGTCCCGTTAGTAGCAACAGAGACATACAACTTTAACTGTGCAACCGGTTGTAACACTTTTTAGATGACCATTAATGATTGACTTTAGTGAATCATACATTGTTAAATTGTGATGAAATACTCATAAAAAAATTAAATCTCAAATCGTAGAACAAGTGTTTACTCAGTGGCGGCTGGTGAAATTTTAAAGTTGTATATCTGTGTTGCTACTTATGGGACCCATGCCAAATTCAGGGGTTTTGATAGTGAGCCTATTAGAAATGTTTTGGTAAAAAGAAATATTTTGTAATTTGCGAAAAAAGTTGAATTTTGTCCTAGCACACCCTGGGAAAAAATGAACACGTTTAGGTATTTTAGTTATTATTTTTTCTAAACTAATTTTACATCATTTTGTCGAAATTTTTTAAAGTTTCAGAAAACAAAATGTGTTAGTAGAGTCATTTGAATTTTTGAAAGCTAAAATATAATTTAGAAAAAAAATTCAAATTATAACTTTCTACTAACACATTTTTCTCTTGAAATTTAAAAATTTCGACAAAACGATGTAAAATTTGTCTAGAAAAAATAATAAATAAAATACCTAGACGTGTTCATTTTTTCCCAGGGTGTGCCAGGGCAAAATTCAACTTTTTTCGCAAATTTCAAAATATTTTTTCCTTTACAAAACATTCCTAGTAGGCTCACTACCAAAACCCCTGAACTTGGCATAGGTCGCGTAAG
Organism: Philopedon plagiatum; assembly: GCA_963971165.1. NCBI lineage: Eukaryota > Metazoa > Arthropoda > Insecta > Coleoptera > Curculionidae > Philopedon > Philopedon plagiatum. The sequence goes on along the minus strand of OZ020192.1, from coordinate 19,806,252 downwards.
TAGCAACTGAGATATACAACTTTAAAATTTCACGAATTTACTCTATCGAATAAATCAATAAAAAAATTAAAATATATAAGTAGCATAAACGCTTTCATTTTTTAAGGTATCGTGAATGTTTTTTTACATTTATTCAAGGAAAATTATCACTTCGATCAAACTATTTTCGCTCGGAATACTGCTCCATATTTTCTCTAGTACCGTTATGATTTACGATTTTAAAAACAGTAGAATCTTCATCTAGCCCATATTTTAGAAAGTTAGTCAAATTGCTCGGAAAGAACTCCGGCATACATAAACAATGAAGTTGCGGGGCCAAGCGAACATCAACCGAGGAACAAAATAATCAGGGGTAATGGTGAAGGCTAAAACTACTTAGCGAATTTGGCTGTTTCAAATGCGAAAATAATTTAATTTGAAAATTTATTGTCGGAGTATTTTTTGCGCCGTGATTTTAACTAGGGGCATTGACTTGCGCCGTTGATAATATCGCTTGCTGAATGTAATAGTGGCAGTGGCAGTAGTAGCACAACTTAAAATTAATCATTTTTGACTTGTAAGGGATTTTAAAATGAGTTCAGAATCCAAGTTACAAAGTCATTTTACTAAAAATTCCAATTTAAAAAATTTAGAATGGGATTTATTCAGCACAGCAAATAATAATAATAATAATAATGTTTATTTATTTATAAAAACATTACTACAAATTTTTCATAATAAGAGAAAGAAATTCACAAATAACAGATTTTTTTTTAATTTTTATTTTCTTACAAATTGTAGCCTAGGTCTTGATTAGGTAATATTTTTGACTTGTTTCAACACCAAAAAGAACATGTTGCTAATTTGATCTGTTTGTGTGTATTACTAACGATAAACGTATTTTTATTCAGTTTTGTTTTATTAAATTTGTTTATATCATACTAGCTTGCGCCCGAGACTTCGCCCGCAGTATAAGAATTATTTTAGTCCATTACAAATTTTGAACCCCCATTAGGGGTTGATTTAATAGAAACTGTCAAACACGTGTTTCAATATTTATTTTTTAGAGTACTTCTATGAAGTTTCCAGTTAATAGGACCATCTAATATTTTTTATCCATAAAGAGTTTGAACGCCTGTTTTACCCCTTTAGTTAGGGGTTCATTTTGAAAAACCCTTCTTTAGTGCATGCCTACATTATATCAAAAAAACCTCTGTGCAAAAATAAGTTCCTAGACCCGGCGGTGTGGGCTATGCGTTGATACGTCAGTCAATCAGTCAGTCAGTCAGTTTCTTGTTTTAGAGATTTGGTTTATTCTATTCTTATTCAAATATAATAAATAAGATACAATAATTACAATAGAAGGTAACATAATTACAGAATTTAACCACCTAAACACTAACTAATCTAAATAGAACTGTAGTTTCTAAATACAAAAATTTGTCCCTATTTTCTGTTTAAATGAAAGTAAAATCAAAGTCTTAGCTTTTTTTGGATTCTTACAGAGATACAAATGTAAATCCTTCATTTCTCAAAAATAAATTTACGCACATAAGCACATTCGGGATGGGAGGGACTCAAACATAGTCACTGAAAAATTTTGTTCCGGATATCTGGATATTGACCAGCTAAAACATGTTCTTGAAAATTGATGATCGCGTTCTTATCCATTTATAAAAAGCTGAATTTAAGGGTCACTTTAGCACTATTACCCCTCCTGAGTGCCCTTTTGGCCCTATCCAGTTTTAATTGTTTGTTGTTTATCAATTTAACGTACAAGAAATAAAACCTTATAGATTGTACAATATGGTGAATGCGCCAGGAGCTCTTATGAGTAATAATTTATGCTGTAAAATAGTCTAGGCCTGGGTGTCAGCAATAGTATATTACATAACAAGTGTTGAAAGTGACATTTTACACACGAGTGGGAATGTTGTCGCACGAGGCGACAGCCGAGTGCGATAACCCCACGAGTGTGCGAAAATTACTTTCACACGAGTAATGTACAATATTTTTCCTACGACCACAAAAATTTTTACAAAAAAACCTCAATTTCTGTCTTTTAAAACCCTCACTTTCAACACTAATATTTTCATCAAGTGTGCTGAAAATAAAACAAATGAAATTGGCACCATCTATTTAAATGTCATGTTAACAAGTACTTTTCAACACACGGCAAGGCACTTTCTCGCCAAGTTAACCGTGCTTTTTTACTCACTTTCATAGGTGGTCGTAGGAAAAGAAAATAATATGATAATTTTCTTTGGTGTCAGTGAACATTGTACGATTCGATATCGATGGATGTAACCAAATTGGCTGGTGCCAGTGTCGTAGGTAGGAACTATAGAGCCCAGGGCAAGCTTAATAATTTTGCGCCCTCTCCAATGAAGTCTTATACATTTTTAATTAATGATTTTACTGGTTTCAACAATCAACATACAGCTTTATAGGGCTGCAGCCGCAATCAAGTTTTATGGAGGACTCATAGTCTTTTTATCAGGGCCGATATTTTATATTGTCATTTTATTTACCAAGGATACAGCCAATATATGTTTAGACAGGGATAATATCCATAATATCGCTATTTTTCTTATTTGGTGTGCTTGACGAATGAAAACTACAAATTGCGCATGTAGCAAAAATTTTCATAAACTTCAATTCAACAATTTTATTTCTTGGCGCGTGTACTAATAATATATTGAAACAATATACAAACAAAATAAACTAAACTTGAAACATAATGTTTCGAAAAATATGAAGCAATTTTTTTGTATTAGGTATACAGGGTGTCCGAAAAGTCTTGGTATGGGCATATCTTCGCTATTAGTAAAGAGACCGACACCAGATTTTAGGTGTATCTTATTGGTTAATAAATCTACTTTTTTATGTACTTTAACTTTTTCAACCCCCTTGAGGGGTGACGCTAGGGAGTTGAGATCAAAAATTTTAAATGCAACCCTATGCCGTGTGGTACCTTATTATAAGGGCCTTCAAAAAGAAACATTTTACCGCAAACCCAAGTTCCGTATCTTAATACGTTTTTAAATGGCAGGCCTATATAAATTAAAAATCGTGAAATAACTTCTTGATTTAAGACTGTGAAATACCTACGTGAGTTGAGAGTGTACAAGGTAGCACTCGGCTTCCCGGCCTCAGTAAATGTCCCCCGGAGACAATCGTCTAGAGTACTCTAGAGTCTCGACGAAAGTGTACTGCTAACATGAGAATCAAACAACCGAATAGCCGTCCACTGACTATAAGCTACCTCATTCACTCACTATTGCATCGTACTCGTTGTGATTTGCTATCGCTTTTCACGTGATTATCGAATACAGAGACAATTAACTGGTCAAGTGAAAAATGCCATATGAGTCAAGAATGTCGCCAGCCAAGTGCCAACGTGAACGTAGTAGCACCTCAGGGCTGCTTTTGTTTCTTGGCGCTCAGAAACTTTTTAGGGAACGTCCAATTTAAGTATTATTCATAATAATTGTGGTCCTTTTTTGATATTTAGTGTATGGTTAACATTTTTTTTATCTTCTAATAGCCCACGAAGATCGAAGTCTAAGAAGTACCATACCGTGGGTGTACTGGGGAAGTCCGACGCATACATCTAGAGCTGGAAACAACCGTGGGGATTTCATCAGCCCTTTAAGAGGATGTGTGGGGTGGTACCATTTCGGCCGAGGAAGAATTTGTGATATTCATGACTTTTTATAGCTATACGTTTTCATTTGTAAAAAAAGGCGAGATAGTTTTGTCCTAACGAAATTCCAAATACATGAGAATCAAACAACCGAACTGGGGTTCAATCATAAAATGTATCAAACCTGATGTTGCACTATGTTGGATACTATAATCACTAAATCTTCAGATTCAGAATGTCTGTCCTGTTTTCCTAAGATTGTCATCGTAAATTATCGATGAAGTGTCTGTCTAGTCTGTGAGCTCTAGGCAAAAATGATTGCGCTGGTCCAGAGTTTGACGCTGGATTTGTGCAAAGAAATTGCGTTTCTTATTTTTAGTATAATTTGAGATTAAAGTAACCTATTTTCTAAGAAAACTAAAACTCTTTTTTGTTTGTTTTCGGTAGAAATATTGTAACTGGTTTTGTGGTTTTAGTGTTCCACATTTGGGTTTTCTCAGGTTTACTTCCATACTAGGTTTTGTTTTTCATTTTTAATTTTATTTTGATTTTGAGAATTGGTAATCGTTTTAAAAATATAAGACTTATAGGATAAGCGTAAATAAATAACTATATATATATATATATATATATATATATATATATATATATATATATATATATATATATATATATATATATACATAAAATATATATATATATATATATATATATATATATATATATATACATAATATATATATATATATATATATATATATATATATATATATATATATATATATATATATATATATATATATACATATTTATAATTTCAGAAACAAATCGGTACCTATACGAATATTTGGGAATGGAACTGATAAATCATAAGGTGTGCATTCAGCACATCAAAACTAGCTAAAAATAGTGTGATTATAATTTATATTGTGGTCATACAAGCCATGCCAGGCCGAAAAGTAATCCCATCAAATCCGATAAGGTACACGTCGAATGCACCAAGCGTAAACTGCTAATCTTTTAGAATCAGCGTCGATATCTTATGGGATTCAGGCGATGCGATATGGTCAGATTGGTTGCCAGACTGAATGGTGGACACAATCGTTCAAATAATTTGATTTTCGTTCGCAATCACGCTAAGTGCTTTAAGAAAGGGTACGGGACGTTCGCCCCTGATATGCCGGAGAATTTACAAAAGCTTACAACTTAATCTTCGGATGATTATTATTAGTCAGTGAAAGAGTGGATAATCGACTTATGATAATCAAGATTCGTATAATGCCATTCGATTAAATAGTAACTCAAATATAGGAATTATATGAACGCAAGAGGATATATATATGTTTCAAAGAGCACTTTGAAATAGATGGTTTTAATTTAATTAAGTAATATGAGTTGTTTGTTTTGTCCTAGTGATTTACAACTGTTTCGATAGATTATATATGATTTTATTAGAGTTCGATAATACGTCGATGAATACATGTTTGATTATAGATTATGTCGAGTGAATTGTAGTTTTATGCACTCATGTATTTTACATAAAAAAAATTACATAGCAACGACCTGTTTTAATACGGGGAAAAACACCTACCTTGCAGTTGTTTCGCCTCTATCCGAACCAATCATATTACAAACTTGAAAAACCTATATAGTTTTTCAGCGACAAATTTTTTTCCTTAAAAAAATTATTGTTAGGTAATAGTCCATATTTTATTCATTGATTTAATTTAGAAATAAAAATTCTCTCTTGAAAATAAAATGATTCTTTTTTTCAAAAATTAAAGTCAAAGGGGTCGCGGCCAGCCCGAAGTTTCGCGATGGCACGCGCCAGTATGGTGCGTGGTCCGATACAGCAATCAATAGACATATTCCTTTCACAGTGAAGAGAAGCTCCGGATCAGCTCCAAGGCGTGATACGCGTGTTTCCGCAACAGACATTACATGAACGAAACACGTGGGTCACGCACTGGAGCTGCTCTTCGATGTGAAAGGAACACAACTAATATCGCGAGCTGGCCGCGGCACTTTTGAGTTTGATCCCTGCAAAAAAGAATTATTTTATTTTTCAAGGGAGAATTTTTATTTCTAAATTACCTAAATCAATTAATAATATATGGACTTTACCTACCTGTGAATTGAAAAGTCCTATTGCTATGTCAACAATCATTGTCACTTTAATCTGTCAGCTGAAAGTTTTCTCACGAAAAATGTGGTCGGTTCGAGATTTTCTCAAAAAAAAATGTGTCGTCACTAACGTCACACCAAAAACATCATAGCTAATAACGTTTGTCATAAATAGCATGTAAATGTTCGCGGACAGTGCAAAGTCACGCACGTCATTTATAACATTTTAACGCAGAAAAACAAGTATCAAAGTAGGGTTGTAAATTTTTACAAATCACTTACAGAACTCCCTTGACAGAAAATATTATCACCGCAAAAAATCTTTTCGAGGTGTCTTCAGTTCTTTTCTTTAAATTTGATTTTTATTTCTTTTCTGATAGGCATGGTCGATTTGTATGTTAAATGCCGTACAAAACGAAATTCGCACGTGGCGCTGAAAACAGTCCGCATTCAATTATTTTTGTTAAAATATTGTTTTATTTACGACCGCGGTCATTGTAAGGATTAAATGACATAGGTAATTTTTTAAATTGACTGTTATTATAGCTTCTATAACTGCAATATGGATTTGATAAAATTCCCAATTATTAAAAAAAAAACATTTTAATTTGACTCACAGATAAATCAAATTTAGCGTTATTCCTATTATAGCAATAATTTCAAAACTTGACTAAGAAGCTGTTGTAGTATCATCTTGATTTATTAGGTAAAACTTCTTATTAGCTCACTATCCTACTTAAGCCAAATAATACGTAGTTATTTCAAATTTATTTGCAGCGTCATCGTCATTATCTACCTTTTTACCTAATTATTTAGATAAGCTCTCGCCACACCTCAGACCGCACACAAATTCTTTCATCCGTAGAATAACACAACGAAATTATACACCTTAACCCTGTTATAATGTAATACTAATCAGCTAAAAATTACCCCTTAAATAACAAAAATAACTCGTCACATGCCTAGTTAGCCATGAACAGGCGGACTTGAAAAACAGTCGAATCATCATTTCGTCGATCTTCACATGTTTCGTTTCATTGTTGTCAATAATTTCAAAGCCTGCCTTATTCGATGTTGAAGGGTTTCAACGGCATTCAGTTGTCCGTCAGTTGCCACTAGATCACTTTTTGAAAAAATAACAGCTCTGTCTGTTGAGTCTGTTGTAACTTTTGATCAGTAATTATGACAGAATAGAAGATTTTAATTGGATAATGATCCGGTCCTTTTGTTCATATTTAAATAGTTTAAATTAGGCTTACTTATTTAAATGTATGTATTAGTTAATGTTGTTTTACTTAGTAAGAAATGTTAATTTCTAAATAACCTATCAAAGACCAGCTGAGCTTTTATTAGAAATTTCTATAGATTTTCAAATAAACTTTAAAGTTCCTATTCACTAAAAAGGTTTAAGATTTAGTACTGGTTTAAATTAAGGTCTTGTAGTTGTTCAGTTTGGGTTTTAAAGGTTTTTGTCCTGTCATTGTTAATAACTCGTGACTAAAAATGTATGAGTTATTCTAATATTTAAGCGATTTTCTTGGATTCCAAATGATTTTCATCTTGGAACGTGTTTGCTAGAATGAATTTAATTCTATTGTTGATGAAAGTACGTACTAAAATTGCCCTTTCCTTGCAATATTAATGCAATAATAAAATGAAAAGAATTTCATTATTTTATTTTTCTTATAAGGGACTATATTCGTGCGTTAATACAAAATTACAAATGATCAAGAATCACGCAACGCCTTAATAAAATTATAAACACATACCTTAATTATGTATACGCATAAAAGTTCGATAATCAATATTATATTGGGATTTATTTATTAGAATAAATAACTTGTGAAGGTCTTCAGGAAACTAAGGCACGTTATATTGGGTTTTTAAGTTAGGTCACAAAATTTTCGTTAAGAAGAACTTCTTTTTTGCACATTTCTTTACTAGGTTTACCAGTTTTACAAGATGGCGGATACAACCAGGGTAGATTTTACTGATATGCTAAGTGTTATTGGCAATGAACAATTCCTTGCTTAGTGGCAAGCAATATTAGATGCATGTTAAACATTTACGGTTAGATTCTCTAACGTCAGACCGGTCTAATTTGACAACCAAAAGTTTTAAACTGCCAAGTTAAAAATAAGATAACTAAATTTTCATGTACATGGTGTCCAATTTTCGACACTTTAACAGGATATCCTAAAGTGATGTCTCTTGTCCTCTCAGTTCACATATTAGCGTTGAATATTCTACAAGAAAAAATCTGGGAAAGTCTTTGCACGGAACTTGCCTCGCAAAATGAAGTTGAAAATGAAGTATAATAAATGGTGCCATGGACGCGATTGAAAAATGCCACCTTAACAATAATATTTTATTGATTTACAAAATTAAAAATGCAGTTAGAACAGTTAAATGATTGTCCCTGTTCTTTTTCAACCAACGAGTTCTTGGTTTGGAGATGAACTGGTGGGGATGGAGTTGGGTAGTTTTTTTATTTTCTCTCAGGTTTTGAATCAATTTCATGTGGTGTTCGGGGTGTAGGTTTTGAATAACATATCATGAGCGAACTTGCCAAAAAGCAACAAATCTGAATGATACAAGAGAACAATCTTGTCTACAAAATTTTATCTCAAATGGTATTCTACATGACTATTTCACGAAAAAAAATAACACTTTTAGGTAAACAAAGTTATTTATTTAATAACAATATTTTATTGATTTACAAAATTAAAAATACAGTTACAACAGTTAAATGAGTGTCCCTCTTTTTTCAACCAATGAGTTGTTCGTTTGAAGATGATCTTGTGGGGAAGGAGTTGGGTATCTAGTTTTTCTTTTTAATTTCTCTCAGGTTTTGAATCAATTTCATGTGGTTCTGGTTCCATCTAAATAAATGGTTTAATTTTAATTTTAAATTTTACCGCTGAACAACCATGTAGGTTGTTAGAATTTGTAATATGATTGGTTCAGGTAGAGGAGAAAAAACTGCAAGGTAGATGTTTTTCCACTTATTAAAAACAGGTCGTTGCTATGTATTTTTTTTCTGTGCTAAATTCATAAGTGAAATAGTCAGAAAAATAACCAAATAAGCAATACCGTTTTGTTTTTTGAATAGTAATATGACTCTCAAGAATGTGGCTAAACCACTCCAATCTTTTATTACGCGTATTTCAGATAGTTTAAGTGTAACAAGCTAAAAAATGATATCCAAATCTTGTTTTAAAGTGGCATAGTCATCATTATTATCCTCTTTTTATCTATTTATCAGATGGAAACTAATAATTACATGTAATTTTGCCCTACTAAGATAAAACTTATTTAGTTACTGGTAAGAAGTGTATGATTATTTACATACTTATATCATAAACAAACGGATTTAAATTCTTCGGATAATGTTGTTTTTTTATTTTCTATGTATCACACAAGAGTGCTGTTCCCACATCTAGGGAATGTCATCACCATTGACACTTAATATCCTTGATTCTATTCAAAAGAGAGCCATTCCACCCATCAATGACCCAGTCCTCGCAAGAAAACTCCCTTCTCACGCTGATCGCCGCGATGATGGGGGTTTTCTTTAACATATTTATTTATTTCCACGGGTTTTGCATAGAACTACCCGCTATCATTTCCCCCTTGACTGTTTCTAAGAGAACAACAAGAAGCTCATCCCATGCATTCCTTTACTGCCCATGGAACAAATTGCCTGCAGGGGTTTTCCCTTCCCCGCCTAGCTTCCATTCCATTAAATCCCGTATCAGTAGATTACAGATTCCTCCTCTCCCTACTGTACGTTAATACTTAGGCTTTAAGTCTACGTGGGCTGTCCCAGATAAAATTGTGAGTTAGCATTGACATAGACAAACAGGGAGCCACCCTTATTATGATTGTAATTTGGCCGGAACATAGAATTTTGACGTCACTTCCGGTTACATTTTATAATAATTATTTTCCAAGAAGAAAAAAAGGACCGATTTCACAAAGTCCGGTTACTAGTATGCATTTTATAGTGTCTACGCCGGAGAGTCATTGCTTTTTTTGCAAATAACGGAGTCACTATACAATGTTAAAAAATCAAAATTGATGATAGTTGATTACTTCTTTTAAAAACAGGTAAACCATTATTCAATTACGATCAAGATAAGTCGACCTCTATAAGAAAAGTGAAGTCATATCAGAAGTGAGATATAATGGATTTTAGTTTCTACTTTATGCCCGACAATAAGTGGATAGGCAATTACGAAATGCAAACACATTTTAAACATTTACAAGCCTTTTCTCGAGGGGCCGGTAAATCCAGAGCTCGTCCGTATTCTATTCATTACCCGACAAACTGCTGTAACTGTTGTAAATTAATTTCGAAGTAATGCCCTAATGACTAGCCCGACCAGCACCCTCCGAAAGGGGCTTTTAAAACCCCAAACAACCCCGAATGCGAGAGTTTACTCTCGAATTCACACCCCCGAGGATTACGCTTACGATTTTGTTTTGTTGTTTTCGAGGCGTGTAGGATTGTACATGTTGCGAAGTGAGTTTATTATTTGTCAAAATACATGTTTATTAATTTTATTATTTATTATACTATATATACATATACATGTTGTTAATTTCCACTTATTTATTTACTATATTTTTTTTTATTAAATACCTTATGACAAAGTATGAAATATAATTTTAGAATATGCCTGCTCTTATAGTTGAATTGTGTCGGTCGATGTCGTTCGAGTTCAGTATATTTGCCAAATGAATCGGAGCAATTTGCTTAAGCGTGACCTCTTTTTTCTAGCGAATCTACTAAACAAGTGATCAAAAACTACTAAAAATCTACTAAGCCGAATGTATTAAAAATCTACTGAATCAATGCAATACAATTATGATGAGACCGTTTTCGGTTCAAGAGTGGCATCTCGTGACCTCCGAAATAAGTGAATCACACTTGTATTTCCGCCCCACAAAAATACTTAAATGGTTGGTGTTTTCTTGATAATGCCGAGAATAATACTTAAAAAGAATAAAAAATTTAAGGTAGTAACTGCGACATAGCTACTGAAACAGAGTAGCCAGATATTTGAAATTTTCCAACACGCATTTTATCCTTTCATCAGAGACTATAAAGAATATAGATAGACACTCGAATACACCGAAAAGCTGGTCTTCCTTGAGACATTTGGTGGGTTTACTGGTTTATGGTTTAAAAGTTTGTTTGTCCGCCATTATATATACATGTAGATACATAGTATACCTATTTGTCTTATTCTTACACGTGTCAGTTTAAAACTTTTGGTTCTCACATTAGACCAATCTAGCGTTGGAGAGTCTGGCTGTAAGCTGTAAGTGTTCTAGAGCGCCGCCCAAGAGATGCTGTTTCCTTAAAAGCTGATCATCATATTCTTTCACATGTCAAATACAATCTGACCATATTCTACATTCGGCAACATCGGAGACGCACTAGCAATGATAAGAGAATCATGTTGATGGGACGGATTTTATGTTGATTTTGATTTCGCAAAAGCGAAAATCGTGCAGCGTTGCCAGTTCATTTAGCACCACTATTTTTATGATAAGAATAAAGAATAATTAATAAAATATAGCAATATACTTACCTTTATTTTCCGTGATAATCATTTTTTTAATAATAATTTATTTCTATTGCATGGTGACGAAATTTAGAGTGAGAGAGGCAACGTCGCTTCACGTGGCTTCGTCTGATTCATTAATAAATCTGATGAATTTAAAAGGCGTAATTTTGTATTTTTACTTTCCAGGCAGGTAGGAATATACGCGTGTAGTGATATTTGACGTGATTTTTTGTTTTTCCTGAGAGAACTGTCTCCATAAATTTTGCGGAATGATGAGTCAGTGCCAACTGTGTGGAAATATGAATTCTTTTCATCCGGAACCTTATTTTCAGAGGGTTGGTGGAAAGCTATTACGGTAGAGCGCCGAGACGCGTTGATTTTATGTCGATCTTATCTAACATTGTAGTTTAGCAGAGAAAAACCAAGACAGAGATAAGGATATCTCGTACTGATTTCATTCATAAATACGATTTGCTTTCTATGACCTCCAAAGCGGCCTGACGCACTTGACTACCGACGTTTAAATAAAGCTGCCACGGGCGTGCGTTGCAGATTTTGGGTTATTATTAAAAAATGCTGCAAAATAAAAAACACATGTGAAAAGCGACAATCAAAAGTTTAAAAGATTCTCCAAAAATGTAGCCACGCGTTAAAAACAGAATAGCCCGTCCGTATAAATGGTATAAAGCACAGTGAGAGTGAGTATTGAGACGCGCCGCACAAAACTCTCTCTGCTTGCCGTGCTGCTTGGGGTGCTGCGGAGTGCTGTGAAGGTCATGACGTTGTCGAGCTGGCGGGAACATAGAGAAAATATATAATAGAGAAATAATGTCATTTGCGAATGTGGCAAATTTACCAAGCTGAATCCGTAAACACAGACGGTCTTCTGCGGACTTGCGCCTTGTCGAACGTTTGCCTTGTGATAGACAGGACCGTACTTCAAAATTTATTTCACATGACGTGAACCTTTTATCGAGTAATAAATGCTAAATATATTACTTGTAATTATTCTTTTTATTAATGATTAAATGTAGCCATTAGTGAGATTTTAACAAAAATTGTATAGTTTGTTGGCTTAAATCCGAGTTTTCTTGCTATACAAAACTGTCGATAATTCCTCGACAATAGCTCAGTTTATACATATACAGTGCGTCTCTTTAATGTCCCCCTCTTAACGTTACATTTACAAAATTGAAAGTTGAAATAAAATATAAACATAGTATTCTAAACAATAGAAATAAAATATGCAACTGTTTTAAGAAGTAAAATAGTAAATAAAAAACTTACCAAAACTATGTGTATATTTTATTGGATTGGCATCCCATCCTGTATAATTATTGAACAAACCAAGTTCTATGGTAAGATGTAAATATTTTTACACCTATTTACAGTGTGTGCACTTGATACTTTGGTGAAAGCGCTACTTACTTGCGGCCCCATGTCAATCTAATCCACTGATATCTTAGCGATCCTTTGGCGAAAGCGCTTTTTTCTTTCGCCATCCCTTTTAAAATACTCCCCTCTACCCTAATCCACTAGTATTTTTAGTGCCCCTTTGACGAAAGCGCAAATATGCCTTTTGGACACTCACCCTTCTAATCCACCGATATCTTAGCGGTCCTTTGGCGAAAGCGCTTTTTTCTTTCGCCATCCCTTTTAAAATACTCCCCTCTACCCTAATACACTAGTATTTTTAGTGCCCCTTTGGCGAAAGCGCAAATATGCCTTTTGGACACTCACCCTTCTAATCCACTGATATCTTAGCGATCCTTTGGCGAAAGAGATTTTTTCTTTCGCCATCCCTTTTCAAATACTCCCCTCTACCCTAAACCACTAGTATTTTTAGTGCCTCTTTGGCGAAAGCGCAAATATGCCTTTTGGACAATCACTCACCCTTATGCAATATTGGGGAAGGAGGCATTGACACTATATATGACCTTACACCATCTTACCCCTTATACAATGCCCCTAATACACACACGCCCCATCAGTGCCTTTCTGACACCTTGACCACACTCAATATACGTCACTGATAAATATTTCTACTTCTCCGTGTGTGTGTTCATTTCAACACCGGAGTGCATTAGAAAATTTATTTGGTTAGAGTTAATCTTAATAACTCAAAACTTAAAAGTATTTTTGCAAATGGAAATAGCAACTTCAGCATTTACAACAGCTGTATTCCATGTGTTTCTTTCAGTGATTACAACTGGGTCCGGTTCTGATCGCCGAGTTGTGTCATTGAGTTCAACAATCACTTTTGCTAGACGTCCCGAGTGCGCATGCCTCGAGAGGACCGTCGTTTAAAAATCTGACTGGCGCCCAATGCGTACAAACGCACTTTTTCGCCCATACATTGGACGGATTCAGCTGGTGTCGCGAATACGTTGTGATGGTCTAAATATATTTTGTCTATGGGCGGGAAGAAGAGATTCTTCTCTCTATCTTGGTGTTTCTCTGGTTTTTGTAAATAATTAACCGTTATGCCACTAATAAAACATTAAATTTACGAATATGATTGACCCCCACTTTATTTTTAACAACTCTTATAGCCCGGAAACAAATACTGAACTAGCTAATCTTTACCTTTGTTTTGGTTCAAATTTGGAACTGTTCTAGAACGGCTCGTGACTGCGCTCTCGATTTGTTTTGTTTTATTTTAGCCAGAACTGATTTAAAAACTAAATTAAGACATATTTTTTGTAAAATTTCAATACATTGCCACAGTAGGGTAATCTGTGACATTGCATCCTAACTAAATAATATGGTTTTTATGTCTAAGTTGATATAAGTCTAAATAAGTCGGAAAAATTCGCAGTTACAAACCATTCTAGAACAGTTTTAAATAAGAACCAAAACAGAGCTATAGCCATGATACTCATGATCCGGTTTCTTTAACAAATCGACTCAAGTATACCGTTTAATAAGTTTGTTTTGGTGTTACATCGATTTAAATCTTGGATGAATTAGAAAGGATTCGGTGTTCCGTATACTGTGAGCGTATCGAACGTGAAGCCTGTTTATTTGTTGCTTGTTATGAAAACATCTTACCCTAGAGGCCCAGTTTACGAACTTTAAGGAAATACGTAATTGAATCAAGAATGGTAGTAGAAAGAGACAAAATAGCATTGGAGTGTTGGAGCTCAGAAGTGTTGCTGTCTCTGTTGGTTGCTTAGGAAATATGTCTGAACACTCGGTTACACGTATGTCTTTGTCTAATGAACTAGAAAATGTGCGACTTATAGATTTATAAATGACTCGGAGCGACTTTAAATAAACCTTTAGAAATAATGTATTTAAGAGCTCTCTAACCTAAATTTATTATTATTTAGCAGACAATAAAATATTTTAGGGTTTTTATTACTTTTAATAAATCTTGTGATGCTTCTAACGTACTTTTTGTACAAAAATACAAGGTAAAATAAGATGTGGCCAATGTTTACAAATTGTGTTTACAGTGTCGCTGGTTTGTTTTGGCTTCAAAGAATGTTAAATCATCCCGTATCCATTCTTAATTCATCCAAGATTTAAATCGACTAGTCAATTCGGTTTGCAGACCGGTTTGCATGAATTTTCAAGTGCACTATCTCGGACTTAATTATTATTTTCTGTTTTGTAAATGAAAAACAGTGTATGAAAATAAATAAATAATCACACAGTTTTAAGACCTTTTGAGGCAATTTTTTAAAGGCGTGTCACTTATGTATAAAATGCATGAAGTGTAGAAATATTCTTTCATAAAGTAAACTTGAAACATGAATCTATTACAAGATGCTAAAACTACCTCAACCCACCCAATATCCTCCTACGCCGACCTACTACAACGGTGACTATTGAATTTCGACATTACAATGGAAACATTTCAATAGGCCGCATAATTACGATGTTGCAGTTGTTCCTCTGAGTATTTACCCTTTGGTCTAGAGTAAACACTTCACACTGTATAATTGACTCAAAATTAGCGATTGAAATGATTATCTGTAGGTTTATGTTAAGTTAGATTGTTTTTATTGCATACCTAACACAGCTAAAATAATCTGAAAGATCATTAGTTGATTGGTTTAAATTGTAAATACTCATTGTTACAATCAAAACGTACGCAATAAGGTTCACGATATCTATACTTTACCAATTAAACAACCTACATACTAATTTGTAATATTTCTATATTATGCCTTGCAATTATGATACTGCATTTTATTTGATTATCTAATATTAATTTTATTAATAACTCTAACTATAAAGCAATGATAAAAAATTTGCGATAATATGTTTGTTTTCGATCATGCTTAATTTATTTTGCTGATCATCATTTACTAATTGTCTGTAAGCAATGACCTATTTTTGGGGGTCTATCGAACAGATAATAAAGACGGATTCGAAATCTACTATAAACGTTTCCTTCATCAAAAATGCATTTTATCAATAGGCTTTTATTAAATAGAACCTAATTTTTTCTTCAAAACTTGTGTTTGTGTATCTATTATTTCTAAATTACATTCACTATTCGTCGTAGCTCGTTTTTTAAGGCGAGTAAGCAGCTCCAATTCCTTTTTTTTTAACATTATTAGGCCCCCTTTTATAATGTAAGTTTAAAAATTGGATTGAGTAATAACTAGGGCTCCCCAGTATTCCTTACGTCCAGCGGCGTCGTTTACATATTTACATCAGATATTGGCAACACGTTTTTACAAGCATTTCTGCTTTACAAACATAAAAGGTTTTCTTTTACAAGTACATTTTTTTTTCTCTCCGCCTGTGTGTTCTGTTGGGTGAATTGAGGAGCTCAACAGTCATACTGCCGGTCCTAAGCCCGGATAAAGGAGGAAGGCTCGTAGGTCATTAATAGCTCCCTACCTAGGGTAGGATGATCACAGATGAAGAAAGTGTTAACGACAGCTGGGAGAGAATCAAGAATAATATCAAACAAGTCGCATTTTTTTTATCTTCTGACAGCCCACGAAGACCGAAGTCTAAGTACTATGTACCGTGGGTGTACTGGGGGCATATGAAGCTCTCGGCACCCGACCCTCAGGCAAAGACCCAGGTAAGGCAAACAAGACATCATGGTTTTGCAGGGAAATCAAAGAGAAATGCAACGAAAAGAAACAGGTCTACCTCACTTACAAACAGTGGCGGTCGCAGCTTTTTTCAAGGGGGGGGGCGGTTTAGTAGGTTTTGGGTTGGCCCAATCGTCGCGACGATTGGGCCAACCCAAAACCTACTAAACCGCCCCCCTTTGAAAAACCGCCCCCCTTTGAAAAACCCACCCAAAACCAACCCGACGCGTCGGGTTAGTGTGTTACAAAAAAAAATTACCTATGTATATTCAAAATTTCTATTAAAAAAACATGCATGCAATTTTATCTAGGCCACAGTCAATTCTAGAGACGTGTACTGCCTGCACCAACGGTTTTAAATTTTTTGTTTTACCCGCATCGATCATTTATTAATTATTTCTTCATTCGTTAAAAATAGTGTCTTGGGTTAAGAAGGCAAGGGACCGCCACTGCGTACAAAACACTAAGAACGCCAGAATGATACGAGCGATATCGAAGAATACGGAATGAAACTTCAGGTTGTCCAGCAGGAAATGAAATTCACATACCGCGGCATAGAAACCTCGGGTTATGGCGATGTTGACGTTGAGGTGAGGAAACAAACTACAAAGGCAGCAAGAGTGGCGGGGTGTTTAAACCACACAATATGGCGCAGCAAAAACATCAGAACTGAAACTAAGACGAGGATCTATAAAGCAACGGTCAGACCTATTATGACATATTGCGCGGAAACACGACCTGAACTGCTAGAACGAAACGACTGCTGGAGACGACGGAAATGAAGATACTTCGAAGGACAGCCGGAAAGACATTTTTGGACAGAGAGAGAAACGAAAACATAAGAAGAATTTGCCAGATAGAGAATGTCAATGATTGGGTATTGGAAAGAAAGAAGGAATGGAATGCACACATCAGCAGAATGAGTGGTGAAATAATAGTAGGACGAAGACACCAGCGTCGGCCTCGAAAAAAATGGAGAGACAACCTGAGCGTATAATGGGCAAGAGGACGAAGAATGAACAGGCGTCTGCCGCCTATTATAGAGTAGGAAGAAGAAGAAGATTTTTTTAGTCAGAGGCGCAGTATGAATGTGTTCAAATCACATTTTTGAGATAGGTGTATCTAATAATAGGTGGCAAAATAGCTTTGAGAACTTAAATATCCTGCTTTAACCCCGCTTGTATCTTTAGAGAGTAAGTAAAGCTAATAAACGTTTGAATGCACACATATATTACGCGTTCACTATATTATACTTTTACCTCAAACATCGCATCTCACATATATTTTTATTATTCCGACTGAACACTAAACTTGTAGTACATATTTGGTAAGTTTCTACGGTTTGTTCCTTCAGTGAAGTTGGCCGTGGCGAATAGATGTTTTTATACAAAGAAAACGACCGTTCTGCATCTAATGATGTAAGGTTAGCAAACAGGAATAGTATATTTCATTACCAGTCCGGAAAAAAGGATTTTTCTGTGCGCGCTTGACAAATTCTCGTGTGAGGCGCAGCCGAACACGGGAAGTCAAGCAAGCACGGAAAATCCATTTCTGGACGTGTAATGAACGATATTTTTTATTATACTTCTTTGAAAACGATAACATAAAACAAAATATAACATAAAAAAATACATACATACAAAATAAACTTGGAATATTTTTATTTTCACAACTGTTATCGGAATTTAAAAAAAAACTACTAGAGTAATTAAAAATTAACTATTAATAATGAAAGATGCCACTTTTTCAGGTTGAGAGAACATTTTATTAGAATGAATTTAATTGACAGAAAATTAACAACGCTGACAATATGGTCTTTGGCAGGTATGATGCGTTTTCATGGTAACTTTCAAATCATTTAAAAGGTGATTTAAATTTGTCTATGTCAGATAAGATTGACAAAACGTCAAAAAATATTTCAGAAATTCATCTAAATATTCAAATATTTACGAAATAAAATACAAAATAGGTACATATTAAATATCAGATAGCATATAGACTTTCTTGAGTTTAGTTTATTTTCCTATACCTATATTTCTATTTTAAAGCCAAAAAATAGTCGGTATCTTCATTCAGCACACTGAAAGAACTGGAGACCAGGAAAATTTTTTCCGTGCGCTCTTTCCGTGCGCTAGCCCGAAAAAGCCCATCTTACATTATTACTAAAACAGATGAAAATAAGGTGTTTTCAAAGAAGTATAATAAAAATATTTTTTGCCAATCGTTTAGGGGTTTCCACCCCTCCCCCCCCCCCCCTAAGCCGGTATGAATCCGATATACGTCATGCGCTTCTTAGGGAAATAAATAAAAGAAAAAGCTCAACTTCAACTTAGTATTTCATTTAAAGAAAAAATCAAAAAGCGTTTCGTCTTAATAAGAGCTTACATCCACAGCCTTCTTTAACAAGGGAGCCATGAAATAGATGATCTGGCAACACAGCACGCTGGCTGGAAATAGTAAACAGCTAATAGTGTGTCATGAATGCAAGTGTAAAAATGTCTACCTGTAGTAAACAGCTGATAGCGTATCGTGTATGGAAGTGTAAAAATGCATATTTCCTAAAGTTTATAGCCGCGGCGGTTTTTTAAATTAAATATATTGTTTTCTATAATCGGCAGCGATATTGTTAACCAATATTATATTTACTTTAAAGTTATTAATATAGTTACTGTGTAAAGAGTATTTGTCTTCCTGGACGTTTTTCTAAGATGGTGTATGAGTGATTTGGATTGTAAAGTGCTGAACGTTAAATATCTACTATTAATTTATGCCTGCATAATTTTTAATTTGGACTTTTATGGCTACAGATTGTTATTTGTATCTATATTGATTTTTAACATGCCGCGAAAATGTTGTGTCTGGCTGCAGAACAAATTATGATAGCGTTATTAAAACAGAAGGTTATCAAACAACGTTTAGTTTTCCAAAAGACGATGAAAATAAAAATATTTGGTTGCGCGCTATCCACAGAGACAATTCTCAGGGACCAGTCTTTCTGTTGCGTGCTGTAAACATTTTGATGTAAGTACCTAAAATGATTAGAAATGAAACATATAAAGATAAAAATGGCAATACTCACGAGTTTCCTTTATCATGTCCTAAATTAAGGGATGGCGCAGTACTCGCCTATTTACAAATTAAGCAAAATATTTGTCTACACCAAAAAATGCTTTAGGAAGGGACCCTATTTTTCAGCAAAATTATTTTCTAAAAAAGGGCGTATTATTCTGGCATTATGGGCAGGTGTCCCGTCCTGTTATATATATATATATATATATATATATATATATATATATATATATATATATATATATATATATATATATATATATATATATATTAATTAAGTAAGCCGAGGGAACACCATCTAACAATACAGGTATAACATCTTGCAGTATACCCAGGTAACGATTTGCTGAAAGGCTTCCCTCATAAATTCTATAAGTTAGTTTCCTCTCCAAAATAAAACAAGCAACGCTGAAACCGAATCTTCCCTGCCATCCCTGCTGCTCCCGCTCAAAATAAAGATGATGGTTTTCTTCATGGATTTATTATATAAAAGTATTCGATATCCGTATACTGTGAGCGTATCGAGCGTGAAGCCTTATATTTTGTTGTTTGATATTCTTGTTCTTCTTGGGGGAGCTGTTTACGAACTACGAACATAGACAAGACTGCGAATTACCACGTAATTGAATCAAGAATGGTAGTAGAAAGAGATAAAATAGCATTGGAGTGTTGGAGCTCAGATTAAGTGTTGTTGTCTGTGCTGGTTGTTTAGGAAAACGGCTGAACCTCGGTCTGAACACTCGGTTACACGTACGTCTTTGTCTAATGAACTAGAAAAGAAAAAGTGCGACGTATACATTTATATAGATTTATAAATGACTCGGAGCGACTTTAAATAAACACCTTTAGAAATATCATAACATATAAATAATAAAACCTTTTTAACTTAAATTTATTATTATTTAGCAGAAAATAAAGTAATTTAGGGCTTTTATTACTTTTAGCAAATCTTGTAATGCTTCTAACGTATTTTTTGTACACAAGTACAAGGTAAAATAAGATGTGGCCAATGTTTACAAATTGTGTTTACAGTGTCGCTTAGAATGGTTTGTTTTGGCTTCAAAGAATGTTACATCATCCCGTATCCTTTTATATAATAAATCCATGGTTTTCTTGATACCAATGTCTGGTATTGTGTCTATTGAAAATACCAGAGCTTGTGAAACATGCCTCATCGGACCATATCACAAATATTCCAAAATTCACATTGGCTTGAGTTTGCTGCAAAAACCAATTGCAAAAAATGAGACGACGTTCATCATCCCCAGGATGTAAATGCTGAACGATTTTGACTTTATATGGTCTAAATTTATATTTGAGTAATATAGTTTGTGCTCGAGCCTTGTTCACTCCAACTTCTTTGTCAATAAGGAATATGCACATATTTTTTTATTGCATAAATCGTTTAAGGAAGTCATTACAAACCCAAAAAAATATTTTGAAGAAAATTTCTAGGATAATTTAGCTACAAAAAATGTTTACTTTTCGGTATAATTTATTACAATTTAAAAAGCAGCCACATTTGTCCTTGAAAAGTGACGTCAGGAGATCAGCAAAAATGTACATGTTAACGTAAAGCTTAACCCAAAGTCGAACAGGTTAGATTTTCTCGAAAACAGTCAGAGGGAGAGAAAGAGAATTTTTTGGGTTGATAGAGGAATAGTTCAACTAGCTTCGGTAAAAAATTCAGTTATACAGGATGTTTGGTTTCGGAGCTATTAAACGTCAAAGTCGAAATTTCCGCGATTTCCGTTGAAATCGGGTACAAGTCGCAAATGTGAATTAAATCGATTTAAATTTTCGAAGGTTGTAGGGGATCCGGAGCTTCAGAACTTCACTGAAATTGGTGAGGATCAGAAAATGGCAAGTAATTCTTTTGAATTTTTTTAGATCGAAAAATGCCATTTCCAGACCCCTCTTTGGTACCTAATAACTCGAAAATAAAACGTCAGATCGAAAAACGAATTTACAAGGGAAACTTTAAACTCTCAAATACTTTTTTTGCAATACACTTACCTAAACCTAAAATCACTGCAAAATGGAAATACTTGGAAAAACAGGAAATTTAGATTTTTGACCCAAATATTTCGCGGTTTTTAATTTTTTGTGGGGTCAAAATGGTTCAAATTAAAATTCCATATACGTCATCGGAAAGAGCTCGTCACAGTATGTGTTATCCATATTTTTTAATTTCTTGATTCTCTATAGGAAGGGAGCAATCGCCGATTAAATTTAGTTTTTTTAACTTTTTGTGCCCTAGACATCGGTACATTTGAATCACTCTGTATTTTCTCATATCTACTTTTTTCTCAATTTTTCAACACTATCTTATAAAGGGATAATCACACTGTAAAATGAATACCGAATGGGTCATCCAGGAGCGTATTTAGGGGGTAAAAATCGGATTTTCTTGATTTTTTCCGACAAATCCTTTTTTAACCGACATTATTCCACACTATTTACCCTATTTAGTGATTCTTTTTGGGTTTATTTTATCCATTAATTAAGAATGCCTCCCACTAATTTAAATCGCTTATTTTTTCGGTAAAGTTATAAATGAAAAGGTTTATTTGCATCGGGGACATCTCAAATTTTAAAATTTTTGAATTTTCCAAGATTGCCATGAAAATAAAGAATTGCAGTTTATTTGCTTGAAATTATTAAGGTGATATGTCAAAAATGCCAATGTTTGTTGCAAAATTGAAAGGTTCCTGGACCGATTTCGGCTTAAAGTATACATGAATAAGATTTTAGGAACCTTCTATTTTAAGTGCATGGATATTTCATTGGATGAGTTACGCATTAAATGCCATGCTTATTGAGTTTTCGATGACTCTACAACACTCGAATTCGCCATGTACTCATGATGAGCCATAAGTTCAGTTGTGAGGATACAGCCAATGGGATCACGTTTTACAAGTTTCGAAATTCGCGCGAAAATTTGCAGTTTTAAATCCTTTTTTTTTTTGTTAATAAAGACCAAAATAAATGGATAACAGCAACCGCCATGAACATTTAATTTATGTAGAGAATATAAAAAAATATATTTCAGATTTATTTGGGTTATATTCATAGTCCCTATTGCCCTACAGGAAGTAGAATGAGTTCGCAAAAAACGCAAAAAACTATATAATAACCAGTTTTTACCATACCGATAAGTTAAAAGGCAACTGAGATAAGAGGGGTGCACGAAAATGGCACATTTTTAAGATCGTCCTGTATCTCAGAAACTAATGGGGCTGTGAAAATTCTGTTCGTAGAATCATACGTTTCACGAAAAAGTAGCACAGGACTGCGAAAACCGCAGCACTCTATCTTTAAAGATAACCGAAATACCCTGCATAAGGGTCGAAAACTGGACACCCTGTACTCAGCCGAGGTCGTCCGCAGATTACGAAAATTGCCTTAATAAAACTAAAAAGTTCTCGTTATTTTGGATAAATTCCCTGACATTTCGAGGACTTCCAGGTTACCAGGTCAGTAGACACCCTGAATTAGTGCGATTTTTGGGATTAAATTGTTTGATATTATTCTTTATAAAATCAACAAAAAATTATTTCAAAAGACGCTGTATATTTTTAATGATGTTCAGGATAAAAATAATCGGCCTCTTTTTGCAAGACATCGACCTTAAGGAACTAACATAATCTCGCGTTGAATTGGACTAACATAAAAACATGTTGCCTTACAAGGAGAATGGTAAAAGTGGGGCGGGCAGTATTGGGTCCTGACCAAAACAAAAAACAACCGGTAATATATACAATGCCATTCAAAAAACTCACTTTTGACATTAATACAAATTGAAAACATAAAGGTTTGATGTATTTACTAAAAACAAAATACGTAACAACAATCATTGCATGGTTGGGTTGCTTTTATTATCTTTTTTTTTATTTCTACGTTTTTTATTCGCATCTACGCCCATGTTTTTCGGACTAATGACTATTAGTAACTTGAACTCAGTTGCCTTCATTTTAATGAGCCTGGTTTGCGGCTAAGTTTCTTCTGCTAATGATTAATTTCGCCATTACTGTGTAATATACTGTTTCGCATTTTATTTGATTTTTATTTACGAAGCTATAATAATAAAACGAAATAATTACACACTTAATAATTACTGAGTGATAATGCTTATAATAATACCCTGAGCGAGAAGGGAAATAGCCCTATCTTTATTTTTCTGAAGGGCAGTAATTTTTTTAGTTTATTTTGACATTGTGCGCCCTTCTGCTTTCACCATAAATTGCTCTGATTTTCATATTCATACTTTAAATAGAAGTACAATAAGGAATATGCATGCACTTTTTTTATTGCATAATATATCTTTTAAGGGGTTATATACAGTTAGGAGGCCGAAAAAAAGCGATTTTTCAAGAATTGTTCCTGAGAAGACGGTTAAATTCAGTAATGTAAAAATTTGTACACTTATTATGGGAACGTTTAACTGTATTTTAAGATTTTTGTATTTGTAAAAATAAATTATGGAAAGCTGCTATAGCTGATCTCCAGGAGGTCCTCTCAAAAAAGGCATCTTGCGGTGACCACGATATCTCTGGACTAGATCATCTAAAATGAAAAAAACCAAACGGATTTCATTAAAGTAATATATAATCCTCTAATTAATCGAAGGAATAAGCAAAATAAAATTTCTGACAAAATGGCGGCTTCTCAAACAAAAAAAACGGTTTTTGAGCAAAATTTTGACCTTAAATTGTTTATACAAAAACAAATATTTATCGGTGAGATAAAACCTTCGATTAATTACTAAATAATATACTTAAGAAGCTTGTGGTAAAATTTGAGACTGATCGGTTCAGTCGTTTCCGAGAAATCTTGGTCACCGACTTTAAGAACACAGTTTTGAGAAAAACGCGTTTAAAGTTTCAAAAGCACTTTACATAGCGTGCAATCGCTCTGACACGTCTTTACAAATATGCGTGTAACTTCGAAAATTGTCGCCGGATTGCCTTGAAATTTTCTGTGTGTGTACTTGAATATATGTAGGTACATTACGAAAATGACATTAAAAAAATCGATTTTGTGAAAATTCTAACTGTATGTAACCCCTTAAGTAAGTCATTACTCACCCAAAAATATTATTTTGAAGAGAACTACAAAAAAAAATTTACAATTTAAAAATCAGCCATTTGCTCTCAGTGCCAAGTGACGTCAGGAGATAGGCCCAAATAAGTGTCACTTTACATGTTAATGTAAAGCTTAACTACTCAATACACCCAATATCCACGAAGGATTTTAATGACGACACATATTAAATATAATATTTGCCAACCTATAATTTAAAAGTTCCCTAATTCAGAAAACACCTCGCGGACACAGACAATCGCTAAATTGATAAGAGATGGATCTAAATGGCCATGTGCGCGACGAAGATACATATTCCGCATCTAATTCTTGAAGCTGGAAAAGCGTCAACAGGTGGAATATGTGCAGCACCTCACATCGAATGCCGTGTAGATGGGCATCCTTGTCTTACGCCTTTGCACCGGCATATCTCTTTCCGGCAGGCTTCCACCCGTCTTGTCTATTCCGTATGCGCAACTTCGTGATTTTGTAACATACGATTTTTTGCTGGTTGGCCTCCCCCCCCCCCCCCTGAAATTTACTCTATGGGCGCCCGTGCTTATTATGATTATTATTATTATTATTATTATTATTATTATTATTATTATTATCATTATTATTATTATTATTATTATTATTATTATTATTATTATTGTTACCTTATAGATCCAGCTTACAAATACAAATAATACAGGAACAAAATAAACTTCTAATAATACAATATTTTACTCAATTAATTGCCAGAAAAAAAGACCTATGGAAACAAACAAAAGTCAACGGGGAACGGCAATGGCAGACCCTTCACTTTACGATTTCTCTTCTTTCATTCATTCTTCGGCCAGTAGCCATTGTAGGCGTCACGATATTCAGCCAATCAGAATAGCTCTTTCGGGCGCCCCCTGTAATTTCTCTCAGAAGTCATATGGTGAGTGACTGTTGTCAAATATTTTTGCGCAGCATTTTAATTGCCTTTCTTTAATTAGCAAGTCCTTGACTGATGGGTGAGATGGAGCTATTTGAGATACGTGAATCTATATTTGGACGCCATCATTGTGCCCAATATGGCATTATAAAGGTTGACTGAAAGAAAGTATGATGAGATGATGAATGTATTATAGCTGTCTTGTCATATAAGCATTAGACAACATGACAACAAAGATATATTTGAAGAGGTGTGATAATGCTGTTTAATTACTCTTAACGTCCGCTTTAACAGACGCTAGGCTTTGTAATTTAAAAATGCATTTCGTCAATTGAATGCTATGCTGGAACAACGTTGTAACCGCCAATATGTGCAAATGCGGGTTTTCCGTGGAAGAACATTGTATGTGTCGAAATAAAGGTACTGACGAAAAGGTAGAAGTATAAGGAGCTTTTGAGGGTATTTTATAGTAGCATTAAAATTAGCCGACTTGCATCTTCCGGTGTAACAACGTTGTATATGCTTACCGTGCTACTTTCGAGTCAAATTTTTACCATGTGTTAAAGTGTTTTACTGCGTAGTCCGTTGTTTGAAAAAGAAATGGATGTTAGTTTAACCGAATCAGTTATTACGCAGCTAAACAGAGGCAAAAGACGAAAGTTAAGTATTGAAAATGGAAGCAGAATGTAAGAAAACGCAGCAGAGATGGTGGAAATTTTTACGTTTCGTCTAGGAACATACCCAAAGACTTTTATACTAAGTCACTTACATAAAACTCAACGATGTTTTTAAATTATGTAAATAAACACGTTTTTTACTTTCACTTGTACTGTATTTTTAATCGTAAAACATCGTTTTAACCGCCTTATTTCCACAAAACAACGTTGCAACCGACGTGGATATACAACGTTATTTTATTAAAATATATCAACTAAGTTCATAAATCCCTACTCTGTATACGACCAAGTCAATATTGCCTAAGATAATGTTATGCTACCTACAGTCAATCACATTAAGTTTATAAACACTTTACTTGTCAAAGCAATCAATAATAAAACGTTTTTTTTAATTTCCCAACAAAATCGTATTTGGCGCTTACACCGTTGTTCCAGCATAGCATTCAATTATTCCTGTAATCTGTAATACCTCATGCATTTATAAAAATTGATGCTATAAAAGATTTACTTTTTTAATGGTGTGGGGATCACTTAATATGGTAAGTTTTTGTATACTGATTAGAATATGCGGGGCACACGAGCGGTAAGCCCAAGGGGGCGGCGCACACAGGCGAAAAATCGATAAAAGTCGGACAAAACCTACACGTTATTAATTGTTGAACAAAATATTTTTAATATTAACTTTACACACTATTTGACTAAGAAAAAATATTTTAAGCCTAATTACATTGAACGATATCTCATGGTAATGACATTATTAGGATTATGTACCAAGAACAGTGCAAAAAAGTTGGCGCCAACGAAACAACTTCTCTAATATTGATTTCTCAGAAAGTGTGATTCTTGATAAAAGTTAGTGTATAAGAAAAAATAAATTTTGATAGTTAAATTTTATGTAAAATATACAAGGAAGCCAAAAGATTAAAAACTGTAGCTCTAAAAATCAATAAAATAAGTATTTTTTTAGAAAGCAGAATTATATTACTTCTTTGTATTTTCTTGTTAGATTTTAAATATTATTGGTTTTTAGTAGTTATATATTTTTTATTTTTGCGTCTCCATGTGTATATCACAAACTAGTGCTACGTTAAAATTAATTTTTCTACTTTTATTAAGGATAGAATTTTCGGAAAAAACAATAATATGTTAGTTTCCCATTATGACCCAAAACAATTTAAACCTAGGTAAGTATTTTATTAAGTAGCCAGTACCTGATTATTATTCATTCTACCACTTTGCGCGAGTAATTAGACTTGTGGTCATTTGCACAACCAAATTTAAGGCTTACTTAAGCTAAGTATAGTTTAAATGTTATTACGTAATTTATTACTGATTCAAAATAAACGTATTTATAACTATACTTGCCTTAAATTTGGTGGTGCAAACGACCATTAGTCTATTAAATCATTTTAAAGTTAAAATTATCTAATTGTGGTAAAAAAAAGTATTGTAATAAAAAGGAAATACTGGTTTAAACATTTTATTCGTCAACTTGACCTATACTTGACCTAACCTAATAAAATATACCCCAATAATTAACTGGCTATAAGACCTATCTTTTGGTAAAAGTCCAATTAAGATCTATTTTTAGTAGTTTTTAAGTGATGCCGGAACAAAGACACAAACAGACAGACAGACAAATATTCTAAAAACTGTCGCTTTTGGTTCAGAACACCTTAAATAGAAGATAGAAACCCCTTTTTTACATTTCTGCTTTAGGTATGTATAGATTTTTCACTTTGAACAACTTTATTAATAGTACAGATTAGAGCAAACATAACTGTATAAATGCGCCATTTTTGTCAAGGGTCGCACTTGGTCGCATAAAATCATTGTTGTATTTGCAAAACAAAACTTCAGGCTTACGTCTAATCAAAGTTTTAAACTGAAATCTGACGGTATTGTTAACTTTATCCCCATGTAACGGTAAATAATAAGATAAAAATACAAGCAACTGTGCTACTTGGCCAGTTACCATAACCATTATCCTCCTATTAATTTTATAAACAAAAAACGAAATTCATTATAAACACACAAATTATCCCAAAAGTTTTAATAAAATAATCCACGAAAAACACCGACATACATATAAACAAAATAGCACTTTATCTTCCGTAACTCATACGCTCTCCAACAAACCGTTCTTCGCACTAACGTAGGGAAGTAACGGAGGGCCTCGCAGTGCTCGCGCGCACAGGTACCATAGATTGGTCATTAAGGTAGAGGGCCAAAGCCTAATTTTTGTATTTTAGGAACATTTTGAAAATAGGCTTCTGTCCGACTTTTATCGATTTTTCGCCTGTGTGCGGCGGTAGCCGCCCGGTTACATAAGAATTAAAAAAATATTTTCAGAAAAATTCAAAAAGCCACAAGTTATAAATAACTGCTATCAAGACCAGTTTACTACTAAAATAATTATGATTATACTATATTTATACTTTAGGTATTTAACATTACCTGTGACAAATGCTAGCGGCCAGAGAAGCTTTTCGAAACTTAAAATAATAAAAAATTATTTAAGATCAACAATGGGACAGGAAAGGCTTTCAAACTTAGTTATCATTTTTGTACCGAAAAGAAAATTTCGAAAGATATAAATGCAGGCCCGTAACCAGGAGGCGTCAGGGAGGCTGAGTCCGCCATAGAGCTGGTCTGGGCCCCCCTAGAAAATTTACCTATATTCTAAACGAAAATGTTTATATCGACGTTGGATAATAATAAAATTATTTATTTTGCGGCCCATGTTAACCCGCAAAGCTCATCGATCGAGCGGTGTTATAAACGCAGCACATGGCCTTTCTGTCGTATTATAAAAGCACGACAATCGGGAACCACGCACGACAAACACCTCGCCGCTTTCTGTCCGCACTTTTTCGTTTGTCCCCTAAAAGGGAGGACTTTTAAAATATTATTTTAAAAGTCCTTCCTTTAAGGTGGCAAACGAAAAAGTTCCAACAGTAGGCGGCTACAAGCACAAAACGGTTATAAGTACCTATATTTAAGAATTTTAGAAACATTTTAAACAAACTAAAACTTACTCTTAACTCTACCAAAAATAAATAAATAAAAAATAAATATTTAGGTTTGCTTACATATTATGTAAGTAATGTTACCTTTTAATGTAAGTTATGTTAACTTTTGATTTAAGTTTATAGTAGATACTGGAAATGGCTTCTCCGTGCTTCAATACATGCTCTAAATCGTCTTCGCATATTTCTCCTAACTCTTCGGAATACTTGAGGTGTGAAAATATTAAACACCCTGAATCTTAAAAAAGAAGCGTTTGAGGATCCATGTTTATATATACGTATTTTCATATTTTTAGATGTAGAATCCGCCCTTAAAATTTCTTAACGTCTTTTTGTAACTACCTTTATATCCGTCGTGCAGAATTTTTTTTTAAACGATACTTTCCTTGGAAAAAAAAGGAAAAGCAAAACTCTCTATTTATTTCTGACGTTTCTACACCATAATGTGGAAAAAATATTAAGCCCCCCAAGATTTTGCTTACAAACCCCCCCCCCCCCTAAAAAGCGTGGCTGGATACGGCCTTGTATCAGATATTAAATCAAAGTTCGCTTTAAAAAAATCGGTCAAGTGCAAGCTAGTGTTTCGTGCCGTCAGTTAACCCTACCTGAGCAAACCCCGCCCATCTGACGCGCTACCCGCCGCAGACGGCAACAACGCCGTATCACATCGCGTATACGCGGAACTGAGTGGGGAGCGTTTCGACTGAGCCAAATTAAAAAAATTTCAAAACGTGTAAGGAGAAACGTGTGTTACATTGTGAGAAATGTAACACACGTTACATTTCTCCCAATGTAACGTGTGTTACATTTGATCACGCTAGAATCTTTCAATGCTAATAATTTTAGTTGAATCTACCCCTAATTTTTAATGTTAATGATTTGTTTCAGATTTTCTGAGCGGTCCTGGTGGTGATAATGGTGGGGGATAGCAATTTTTAAGCGTTTTTTCCAAAAAAATGTTAAAAAAAATGCATACAACAAATAGACCATATATATTGTTGAATTCGTGCTTCAGTAAGCTTTCATTTGATACCCTACACGATGCCCTTAAAAAAAAATTTCCATGTCCCACTTTACCCCCTGAAATTATCCCCCAGAATCAGTATTCAGCTTTTTATACTTCACATCTATAATTGGGCTACCACACTCTATCTCTCTGTTAAATTTCAAATTTTTACGTCGAATAGTTTCAGAGAAAATCGCCTGTGACAGACGGCCGGACACCGAAATGATTCGATAAGTGTTTCGTCTCATGGAACACTAAAAAGCAAGAAAAGCAAAGTTTATTTAAACTTGTTGATATCTAGCATATGTATCTATGTATTTAGTATATGTATTTAATTATATTATTATATATTATATTGTATGTTCTTTATTTTGTTTATATTTTGTTATTTTATTAATCATTAGTATGTTAATTTATGATTTTATAAAATAAAATGTATATTTTTACATTATCTGTATTTTAGTTCAGGCAAAAATAATCAGAGTAATTCCAGTTAAGCAATAGGGGGGGGGGGGCAAAATTATTCTCGCATACGTGCAGCAGATACCCTAGGAACGGCCCTGGATATACAGTGTTGTAGGCTAGTTCTAAACCTTTTAAATTAATGCAAACGTAATATGATTTTCAAAATAATGACTGATGAATCTTTGTTCTTTTATTAATTTTTATCGGGAAAAAGTAAATACCCTTAATAGATCATTTTAATTGGGTCAATTAGATATCGAAAAAATTTCTAATTACAGAGATATATTAATCTAAATGAACGATTGACGTCTCCTTTACTAGAGGAAAGTAACCAAATATGAAATACGGTTTTGTTTTTTGATTAGTAATCTTATACAATCACTCACCACAATTAAAGATTTTTATGGATTTTATGGAAACAAAATGACGAAGAAGTTTTAAAGCAGAGAAATTTAAGAGCGATAACATCGATTTCATTGGAAGAAATAAAAAAGTTCAGTCAGTTAAAAAAATGCGTAGAATATGGAAGAGAAGCTTTTGGAAAATAAATATGATGTGACCATAATTTTTTTAAAGTTTAATAAAAAAGAAATATTTCTCGAATATTAGAATTAATTATTATTTAATGTTATATTAGTAATTTTCTTTAACCTGTATGACTCTGCAATTTTGGATTATAAATATTCTTTGCTCTAGAGACAACAGTCGCTTTTTTTCATGTTTTTTTTTATCTCGGATTTTCCGTCATATCTCAGTTATTCATTAAAATGGCGGAACGACTTTAGCGCCATCGGAAAGGTAAACTTCTAAGCACTTTGTTCTACGACCAATAGATTCGTCCGTATTTAATAAATAAAAAATCGTTCAAAAAGTACGCGCGCGAGCGGTATATTATATTCATAAGAGTCGCGCGTTAGAATCAAATGCTCATAACTTTTAATCAATCAAATATATTTGGATAAAACAAAATTGCACGTATAAATAATCGCCAAGACAATTAATTAATCATAATTTGAAAGTATTTCGAATGTTTGAATTTCCGGTATTCTTGTTTAAGTGTGAAATTTTCCACTTTGTTGATTCAAGCTCTGTATTTATAAACAAATTTTAAAAAATTAAAAAGTAAGTATTGTAATCTCTTCTTGAGACCACTATGTACAAATTCTGTGAGGGGTGTATCCATAGGCTTCTTCTTTTTCCGACAAATTTTCAGTTTTTTCTTCTACCATGCCAATAAAACTTACTGCAAAATTAAAGATTTTGTAAAACCAATCACACCATCTGAAAGTATTTACCTCACTGATAACTACTGTATTGTTCTTAAAACTGAAAAATTACAATAAAATAATGATTGGATTTCCTCAGCGGCGAACACGCGAAAATGCATTTTTCGTAAAACAGACAACTGAAAATTTGTCGTAAAAAAGAAGCCTATGGATACACTCCTCAGAGAATTCGTAGATAGTGGTCTCGAAAAGAGATTACAGTACTTACTTTTTAATTTGTTTATAAATACAGAGCTTGAATCAGTAAAGTGGAAAATTTCACACTTAAATAAGAATACCAGAAATTCAATCATTCGAAATACTTTCAAAATATGATTAATTGATTATCTTGGCGATTATTGATACGTGTAATTTTGTTTTATCCAAATATCTTTAATTGGTCAAAAGTTATAATTGATAGCGGGCCACGATGAGTAGGTATATACTGCTGCATCCATACTTTTTGAGAGGTTTTCTTATTTATTAAATACTGACGAATCTATTGGTCGTAGAAAAAAGGGCTTACTAGCAAAATTGTGTAAAATTTTCTCACCTTTGCGATGGCGTTCCGCTATTTATAATAAATAACTGAGATATGACGGAAAACCGAAAAAAAAAAACGATTTCTTTGCAATAAATTGCTAATAAAAAAAGTAGCAACAAGAGAATTTTATAAACAGTTTCATACGTTCATCTGGACATCTTTAGGGACTCATTCCAATTGGTTTCATCCATTGCATAATTTTTTTTTGCTTATTTCGACCCTCCAGATCTACCGTGCCTCTTCTAAAAAGATGCTATGTTCTGTTGACCAATCCATCCAATTGTCAACAAGTGTAACAAAATCTCCAAAGTCTAAGTTTTCAGTTTAGAATGTCACCACAGTACATAGTTGGTTAGT
Organism: Philopedon plagiatum; assembly: GCA_963971165.1. Taxonomy (NCBI): domain Eukaryota; kingdom Metazoa; phylum Arthropoda; class Insecta; order Coleoptera; family Curculionidae; genus Philopedon; species Philopedon plagiatum. The sequence goes on along the minus strand of OZ020192.1, from coordinate 19,773,451 downwards.
TTTTTCGATATTAATGAAATAAAATAGGTAATACATTTACCGGACCTTGTATTTATTTTAAATGCAGTCGCAGATCCCAGACGCTAGTTAAACTAAGAGTATCGTTAATATTTAGTAAATATGACTTACCTGTATCCTGTCCTCGGGCAGGTCCGTCTTCAGGCTAAGCATCTCTCTGGCGTAGACGTCGGGGTAGTGGGCATCTTTGAACGCCTTCTCCAGCTCCTCCAGTTGATAGCTCGTGAAAATCGTCCTGCCACACACCCACCAAGGGTAGTCAAACTGGTAGTGATAGGTTGGTAAATATTTTTAAATTTCGCGCTTGCTCATAAATAGTCATTTCAACTCGTAAAGTTGAAAAAAATATAGAACGCGAGAAGCTAAACTTTTTAGATTTAATTTTTTTTAAAAAAGTCCTTTTGAAAAAAATTTAAGAAAATTACAAAATGTTGTGACAACTGAATTCATCTAGTCTATTTTATTATCTTGTGTATATTTTCTCTTTATTACATCTTGTATTTTTGCAAGCGTAAAATTTAAAATATACAATGTTACGTGAAAAAAATTATTACTTTTTACTAAATAAACTTAAAAGTACTATTTTGGTTTTCTAAAGTTGTTGTTTCTCCGTTATTTGCTATAGACAACAATGACTTTCTGATCTAAACAGAATAGTATATTATGCAACGTTTATTTATTAATGGCAATTACATGAGAGTTGCATACACTATTTTTTCTACGACCATTTATTAATAAATATTAAACTGAACAACATATTTTTATTTAGCAACATTTAAATAAATTAAATTCTTCACTATCACTAATGCAATAATTTCTAATTTAAGTACTCTTAAGTTTTAATGAAAATGCAAATTTTAGTAAACGAACTGTTACAGTTAGATCATTTGTATTAAAAAGAGGCCACCTCTCCACCTCTAAAGGGAAAGCAAAACTATACGCCAAACAATTCGCTGCCAATTCCAGCCTGATGCCTCCCCCCAATTTCGCTCTTCCAACCGCTAAGTCTGTACCCCACAAAATGCCCGATATAATACTTAAGGTCAAACAAGTTCAAAAAATTCTTCTATCCCTTGACACCAAAAAGTCCTCTGCTCTGGACGGCATACCAGCAATTGTTCTAAAAAAATGCGCTCCAGAACTTGCACCCATCTTAACTCGTCTTTTCCAGATCTCTTGTGACAGGGGTATCTTCCCAGATGGCTGGAAGACTGCTCGTGTGCAGCCTGTCCCGAAGAAAGGTTCCAAGTCCCTTCCATCCAATTATAGACCTATATCGCTTCTCTTCGTTGTCAGCAAAGTTATGGAGAAAGTAATCAACTTGCAAATTCTAAAATATCTAGAAAGACACAAAATCATCCATGACAGACAGTACGGATTTCGTCACCAAAGATCCACAGCTGCTCTCCTTAGCTTTCTCACACATAACTGGAACAAGTCTCTTGAATTTCATGGCGAATCTCAGATTGTTGCTCTCGATATTTCCAAGGCCTTTGACCAAGTATGGCATGCCGCACTCCTCAACAAACTACCTTCTTGCGGTCTTCCTACCAAACTATGTACCTGGATCGGCAGCTTCCTCTCTAATCGGCGCATATCTGTTGTGGTTGACGGTCACTCATCTAACTTCCATCTTATCAATGCTGGTGTCCCCCAAGTTTCAGTCCTGGCACCAACCCTGTTTCTTCTTCACATTAATGACCTGCCCTCTTCAACTACTAATCCTATCCACAGTTATGCTGACGATAGTACTCTTCACTCCAATATTCATTTTTCCAGACAAGTTTCGAATCAGGAGTTGGATAATGGACGCAGATCTATGTACCTATCCCTTTCCCAAGATCTTCAATTAATCTTAGACTGGGGTGCCAAGAACCTTGTTCAGTTCAACGCCTCCAAAACCCAGTCTTGCTCCCTCTCGCGCAAAAAATCTGGCAACGCTTACCCCATCCACATGAATGGCCAAGCCCTACAAAACAACGAAACCTTCGATCTCGTTGGCGTCGCTTTCGAACATGATCTCAGCTGTCACAAACACATTACTTCAGTAGCCACATCGGCAGCTAAAAAGCTTGGTTTTCTCTTTCGAGCCAGAAAATACTTCTCCCCTTCCAACTTATACACTCTCTATGTTTCCCAAATAAGACCTAACCTAGAGTACTGCTCCCACATCTGGGGAGCGGCATCACCTTCGACACTTAAGATCCTTGATTCTATTCAAAAGAGAGTCATTCGACTTATCAATGACCCAGCCCTCACGAGAAAACTCCCTTCTCTCGCTCATCGCCGCGCTGTAGGGGATTTATCCCTTTTCTACCGCTACTTCCACGGATTTTGCTCTGAAGAACTAGCCGGTATTATTCCCCCATTGAATGTCCCTAACAGAACAACAAGAGGCGCGTTGCGTATGTATCCCTTTGCTGTCCAGTTACAAAAGCCTAGGACAGACCACTTCTCTCGCTCATTCATACCTAGAGTCTCCAGATTATGGAACAAATTGCCTGCAGATGTTTTCCCTTCCCGTCCCAACCTCCAATCCTTCAAATCCCTTGTCAATAGACTACATTTCCCTTCTCTTCAGACGCCCACGGTACGTTAGTTCTTAGGCTTGAAGTCTACGTGGGATGTCATAGATAAAAAAAAACAACCAAAGTATGGGTTTCAAATTGGCTAATAATGCGGTTTTATAGGAGATTTTTATCATAATGAACATTATTATGAAACATATCGAAGACATGTAATTTGACTATTAGGGTACGGGAGTAGAAAAAAATATACAGGGTGGCCGAAAACTCTCAGTATGGTCAAATATCTTTGCTATCAGTAAAGATAGAGGCACCAAATTTTAGGTGTATCTTATTGGTTAGGTAAAAATCTACTTTTTCACGTAATTTAACTTTTTTAACCCCATTGAGGGGCCACACTAGGGAGTTGAGGTCAAGAATTTTAAGTGCAACCCTACGCCGTGTGTTACCTCACTTTAAAGGTCTTCAAAAAAGAAACATTTTAACGTAAACCCGAGGTCCGTATCCTAATTCGTTTTTAAGCAAGCCTGTAAAAATTAAAAAAACGGGGAAAAATATAAGAATTTAAATACCTTTATTTTTGTTGTTACTTTAAAAGTTGTTCAAAATGACCACCATGAACTTTTTGTCAGTAATGAAGTCGACTTTGGAACTCACTTCTTACATTTGCGAGAATGGCATGTGTTAATTATTGGTAGACGTTGACAATTCTTTGGTGTAACTCATCCAAATTTCGGGCGTTGTTAGATATACTCGTTGTTTTAAGTATCCCAAAGGAAAAAATCAAAAGAAGCCAGGCCCGGAGAACGAGGAGGCCATTCAATAAATCCACGTCGCTCAATCCAGCGCTCCGGAAATTCATTAGTTAGAAATTCCCTTACTGGTAAATAAAAATGAGGAGGTGCCCGTCTTGTTGGAAAAATGGATCTAATCTTCATTTTCCTCTTCAATGGCTGTTACAATTATTGCAGGTAAAATAGTCTCTCTCGGAAGATTTAAATAAAGAGGCCCGTCAATAAATAAGGACCAATAATTATTTTACGTCCCAGGATTCTAGCCCATTCATTTAATTTTTGAAGATGTTAGTATGGGTTTCTTCAAATCAATAAGGATTACTGTCAGACCAATATCTGCAGTTGTGTCTATTCACAGTATCAGTCAGAAAAAAAACTGCATTCGTCACTAAAACATATCCGTTAAAGAAAGTTCGGTATTAATGCCATAAGAATTAGCATCTGCTCACAAAACTAACCTACCGTCTGGATCATCCTCGTCTAGTTCTTGCACAAGTATGAATGAAACTTCTTGCATATGGTCAAATAGCAATAGCACAGCTGCGTGACCAAGGTCTACCCTACTGCGCATGCGGAGAACTCGACAGGGTTAACTATTACTACTAGACATCACTACCTGCACTTTTTCCCATGCAGGATCCATTAACCAAATTTGCATTTTTTGTATAAAATATAATAATTACTTTCCCCCAAAAAGACATTTTTAGGTAAAATCTTATCTCATCTGATCGTCTGATACAAATAACATTTTTTTAAAATTCTGCGAGGGATATGTTTTGTAGTTAAATAGGCTTTCTGAAATAATTGCCCTTAAGTAATTCTTTAAAAATCAGAGACAAAAAAATTATACACAGCACGGTATTTGTGAACTCAGCATGAAAATACCTATTTAGTGAAAGAACGCCAGAAAAAAATATGTCATTTAGAGGTTTAGGCATTTTATCCGAAAGTTAATCGTTATCCAGATATTTCCATTATTTCAAACTTTATCAGCACCCTGTATAATAACATTTAGATCAAAGTGTGCAAGGAATATACACTTAACTTTAAATCAGATAGATTTGTTACAATTTCGTTTAAAATATAAATTTAGTTTCTCAGTGTAAGAATTTTTACGCCGTCGCACTAAGGGGTATTTGAGCCAAAAAACCGGTCATAAGTGGATTTTCTAAAATTGGCTAAAGGTCACAAACAATTCATGTTCCATGTAGTACAATAACCTGTCAATCGAAGGGCAGCCCCCAAACCCGCTCTTTACCTGCGGTCTGGCCGAGCAGTTAGTCTGAACCCAGTCATTGTGTGTTACGCGCGTCTTTGTTCTCGGCGCTCTAGTTTATTTTACATATTTCTCTGTGCTAACATGTCTTCGTGTGGTGATCTACCAGAAAATAACTTGCTGAATATGGAAGTTGAAGGTATGTACTTTGTAAAAAAATATAATACAATTCATTTTTCCTTAAGTTTCAGTATTTACGGTTATGTTGTAAATGTCCCTTTTTAGGACGTTTTTTTTTTAAATAAAATTTTATAAATTTAGTGTTTTGTTTATGTGCCGCGCTTTGTCGCCCTACATTTTAAATGTAGGAATAAAGTTTGAACATTTGCCTAGCAGAAACTGAAATAAAATCATCCCCCAACGTCCCCCATATTGTTTTATTGAATTTTGAAGTTTATAGGTAAAATTTTTCAAACAATCATTTTTGGTACTTTTTTCGTAGGTACTTCGGAAAAAGTCAAAACTGTCACCAGACTGGAATTATACGATATTCTGAAGGGGTTCAAAGGAAAGAAAATGGATGAAAAATTTACGTTACTGGAAGATAGCCTAGCTCAACTGACTTCGTGCCCAACTGAAGACAGGAATGTTTTGTCTCGTTCATTGAGGCATTTCAAGACGAGTTTTAAGCAGAAATGGACGGCAGCTCGTTACACTGATGAACGATTTTTGAAAAACAATGAAGAATGGCTTAAAACATCACTGGAGCTCCCTTCATGGTCACACAAGCCCGGTCGCCCAGTTAAACAATTCCATGAATTAAGTGAAAGGAGCAAGCGGCGGAGAACAGAAGAATTACGGGCTCAGGTACCTGTCGAAGAATTGACTTTCGCTGCACGTGTAAGTCAGAGCACTTCCGGGAATAAAGACACTTCGAAGATGATAAAAGAAATGACGTCTACGCCAACGAGAGCTAAGAAGTTCCGGAAAATAGTTTTTTCTAAAAGAGAACCTGTAGCGATGAAATATACACCACGAGAAGCGTTGTCATTATTTGTGGAAGGTAACTTTACAAGAAGCCAGTGGACATTATTACAAGGCGGCCGCAAAGAAATTTACCCTTGTTATTCTCTCTTACAAAAAGCAAAAAAGGAGTGCTATCCAAATGAAGAAAACATAACTGTTACCGAGACCAGCTTTAATGTAGAACTTCAAGCTTTGTTGGATCATACGGCTTTGCGCCTCATACAGTATTTGAAGGAAGTGATAGATACGTTGACTGAATTCGAAAAGCAGCACCTGCTTTTGATATCGAAATGGGGATGTGATGGTTCCCACCAAACTCCATTTAAACAAAAATTTGAAAACACCACAGATAATGATTCCAATATATTTGTGAGCTCGCTTGTTCCCGTGAGATTGGTTGTTTCGGTTGATGGTCAAACAACAAAAATCATATGGCAGAACCCAGTTCCTTCTTCGGTGAGGTTTTGCAGACCTATTAGAGCTCGATTCGTTCACGAAACGAAAGATATCACTAAGGAAGAAATCGGATACATAGAAAATCAGGCAAAAAATCTGAAAGAAACTGAAGAGAGCGAAATATCAGTGAAAATCAGTCACAATATCTTACTCACAATGGTAGACGGAAAGGTCTGCAACTCCGCGACAGACACTGCATCAACCATGCGATGCTATATGTGCGGACAGACATCAAAAGAATTTAACACATTAAAAAAAAGTGCCGTAAAAAATGAAGCCCTAAAGTTTGGACTCTCAGTTCTCCATGCCAGAATACGCTTTTTTGAGTCGCTGTTGCATTTGGCATATAAAGAACCACTGAAGAAGTGGCAAGCCCGTACGCCAGAAGAGAAAAAAATAGTCAAGGAAACAAAAGAGAAAATACAGAAATGTTTCAGAGAAGAAATAGGCCTGCTTGTTGATGTTCCTAAAGTTGGCTACGGAAATAGTAATGATGGAAATACGTCCAGGAGATTTTTCCAGAATGCAGAATGCTCTTCTCGTATCACCGGCATCAATATTGATTTGATAAACAGATTCAAAGTGGTTCTTGAGGTGATATCAAGCGGCCATGAGGTTGATCACCAGAAATTCGCTGATTATGCCCAAGACACTGCCAAGCTGTATGTAGAATTATACGGCTGGCATCCTATGTCGCCTACGGTGCATAAAATACTGATGCACGGTGCGCAGGTGATAGCAGAGGCAATTCTGCCAATTGGACAATTATCTGAGGAGGCCGCTGAGGCACGCAATAAACATTTTAGAAAATATCGGGTGGACTTCGCAAGAAAATTTTCCAGAATTGAGTGCAACAGAGATGTATTAAATAGATTGCTTCTAACATCAGATCCTCTCATCAGTTGTAGTCGTCCAAAAAATAAAAAGAAAAGCCTACCATTTTCTGATGAGGCAAAGACTATTTTAATTGCGGCAACACCGAACCACAACAAATCAGACGAAGAGACTGTCGAAGATGACGAGGATGTTGTCAGTGCATCCGAAAGTAGCGATTCCGAATAAAATTACTAAGAACATTATCCCTATCTATATTTTTTATGATTTTCCTTATGATTTGTGATGTTTTTTTTTTATTTTTTGATGTATTTTTATTAATAAAACCAAAATTTTGATCAGATATTTTCTTTTATCGTGAATTGAGATGATACAGGCCCTTATATAATTATGACCGGGTTTTTGCCTCAAATACCCCTTAGTGCGTCGTACATTTGTCTCAGTGTTCGAGACCTGATTGCTGTCAAATATTCGTGAACACGAAAGAACTAAGGATTCGACGGTTTTGTTCGTTGTTGGGTTCTTCTCTGGCTGAAGCTGAGTGAGATAGCTGAGGCTGAGGGCATATCAAAAAAGCGTACATACCATGTTTTATGTGAAGTTTTAGATATGAGACAGCTCTTCGCGTGATGGCTGCCGCGATTGTTGATACAAGAGCAAAAACTCACTACCATGACCATTTCATAGAAGTTTTAACACTGTTTAGGCAAAATTTAACTGACTTTTTGCATCGCTTTGTTACTGTCGATAAAACATGGATCCAACACTACACACCAATAACCAAGCAACAACAAAAACAGTGGACAGCGAGAGATGAACCGACTCTGAAGACGGCAAACGCAATTCCATCTGCCGGAAAAGTTATGACCACCATTTTTTGGAATGCCAAAGGCATTATTCTCATAGATTACATCGAAAAGGAAAAATATATACATTCAGAGCAGTATGCGAGCTTACTAGACCAACTAAACAAGAACATTCGCAAGAAACGTCCTCCGAGTTAGCCAAGAAGAAAATTCTGTTCCACCAGGACAATGCTCTTTGCCACAAATCTCTGGCATAACAAAAATTCATCCGTTAGGTTCCTTGGGTGCACCTTATTCGCCAGATTAGGGCTCATCGGATTTCAATTTGTTCCGAACTTAAAAGAATTTCTTGTTGGCAAAGAGTTCGGGTCGAATTCAGAAGTCATTAATTACTGCCACATATGTCGAGCTACGCGGAGAATGTAGAAAAATAACAAGATTTTTTACCAATATTTTGTTGTTCTTTATTAGGCAGGAAACTTTTTATCCCACCCTCGTACTGTACTGTGTTATGTATATGTTTTTTTTCATGAATAGGTTCATTTCCTAAGAATGTCATTGTGCAAATGATAATCTGTTAAGAATTATTGCATTTTACACCTCCTCATAATTTCTGGTTTTCCATACAGAAGGATACGCTATTTTTATTATTTATTTATTTATACTTTTATAATGTGCCCCTCAAAATTTGAATTTTGTATATTGTACTTTCTTAGTATTACAAACTTAATACCTAGGGGAACTCCTTTTGCATATTGACTGCCGATTTCGACTTTATCTTATTTATTGCAAGACTTGAAACGGAAATCGATTCTAAACAGGTTTGTAGGGAAAACCCAACGAATAAATATTTCAATCAGCCTAATTTCAAATTCCAGACGTTTATAAATTTTCCACATTTTGCTTTCAAATTCCTTCCCATTTCCTGCCTGTATATTTTACAGATTCTTACAGAATTTTCACTAAAGTTCTATAGTTTGTAAAACTAGAATTAGAGTTTATTTTTCGGTCGATTTTATTAGGTCTAGATTATTATTTTTACTAATATTAGGTATACAGTGAAACTTCTATTAACGGACACACGGACACTTTTTAAGTTTGCCAAACATTCCTAATGTAGGTACAGGGATATCCAAGTAAAAGTGAACAGGCCTTATAAATTTTATATTTTTAAAGATCGGAAAAAATGTTAAATATGAAAGTTTTGGGGATGTTTATGAATCATTCATATCTTATCAGCAAAACAATTGAGCATCGAAAAAAAAATATAGTATAAAACATCGATTTTCTCGCTTATTTTAAATTGGATGGTATGATTTTGAACATAATTTTGGGCTCTAGGAGGAGTTCTAGACATATTTTGTATAACGTACCCTATGCGGTTTTTCAATCGTTTTTGAAATATTTAAAATTTATTTATTTGTTCATTACCTTACAGGCAGATCCTGCTCAATGACAAGATAATTTAATGTAAAAGTAAAGAAAATGGAAATATTACTTAATTATATAGCAACACTACAGCCCGTTGCACAAAATTTTTAATCAAGTAACAAATTTAATTGGTTGATCGTCTAGAGTTATCTTTGGCAATGACAATGGCAAATTAAAAATTATTTCGCATATTTTAAACGAACCTATCCAGGTTGCGAACGAAATACCTACTACCCTTTTAAATTTTCTTCGTAGGTAAGTCAAAGTTAATGTCAAGGTTGACAATAATACTTTAGTCACCGTGAATTTATAATTTTATCTTTATGCAAAATGAGCTATTCTATTAAACATTAAATATTGATTTTTATTAGTTATTAATATTTGAAAGCAATAACTAGTAATTATAAACAATAACAAATGAATTATAACATAAACAGATAAATGTTAACATTGTCGAATAAATTTCAAAGAAAAATTTCAAAATGTCCGCCATTTAATTCTTCCTACTTTTCATACATTCTTCTCTGCCTCTGAAGTGTGTTTATAATACTTTCAGCATCATTTTCGTTCAGATTTCTTACTTCATTTCTCACCTTCCTTTGAATTTCTTCAATATTTTAATAATGATTGCTGTATACGACATTTTTCAAATGACCCCAAAGAAATGTGTCTAAAAGTGTGAGGTCTGGGCTATTGGCAGGCCAATGTCACGTTCCATATCTACCAATCCATTCGTTATACTGATGGTTCAAAAAATTGCGAACCTCATTTATATTACGGGGAGGCGCTCCGTCCTGTTGCGATATAATACGTCGACGTTCTTCAAGTGGCAGTTTGTCGAGAATATCTTCGATTTCTTTTTCTAACAAATTAAGATATCGCTGGCCAGTTAATGCTAAGCGAGAAAATCGATGTTTTATACTAGGTATATTTTTTTATTCGATGCGTAATTGTTTTGATGATAATATATACGAATAATAAAAATCCCCAAAACTTTCGAATTTAACATTTTTTGCCATCTTTGAAAATAAAAAGGTTATAAGGAATGGAAGAAGAATGGAAGGCATGGAAGAACTCCCTGAGAATGCTACCTTTTATGTAATGATGTAACTGTTATTGCATAATAAATGTTATTTTATTACTCTATAAGGCCTGTCCACTTTTATCTGGATATCCCTGTGTACATGTGTATAACAAGAGTACATAAGTATAAATAGGTGTAATAATTTGCACTATACATACACCCATCATTAAAATAAAAATTAAATGATTCTACACATTTAGCAATTTCCTTATATCCTTGTTTTTTCCGACCGTTTGACAACGAACGCCTCTAGACAACGGACAATTTTTTTCTTCTTTAGTGTCCGCTGTTGAGAAGTTTCACTGTATTTCTGTTACGGCTTTTGCAAAGAGCCTTACGAAGTGCATGATTATTTAGATAAATTTAAAAATTATTAGTTATCCATGACACGTAAAGAATTTTTTCAGATTTTTTAGACAAGAGGCAGCCGTTAAAAAAAAGTAGATGGTGGAGACCAAGTGTGAAATGTAGAAAACACCCTTCACAATTGTGTGATTTATGACACACGTCTTGATAAGATTAAGTGAAATAAATAGTTACCTATGACGTCGCTTCTTTTTCTTCTTTTTACTAAAGTTACCTAAACTGTCTTGCACTGAAAAGTCTTTGGAATTATCTAGTTGCCCTGAAACAAAAGAAAAAATTATTGTTAACTCTAACAAAAATTCCGTATTGGTTAAGTCAATTCAATTTAGAGTTTTTATTAGTAGAGTTAGCGGTAGAAAAGTTTAGGCGAGTACTAACTATCCCTGTTACTTTCTTAACGTAAGGCAAATGCTAGAGTAGAGTACTAGAATTCGGTAGAGTAGATTGGAAAGCAGCGTGGTATAGTAACTCTTCCACTCGCCTTCTCCCACCATTGCATTGGACCTACTATACAGCGAGAACGTGTTGGACTAAATTCGTTTAAAATGCAGGCATTTTCTTCATAGAAAAACACTCGGACAAGTCAAGTTTTGATTTTAGGTACGTATTGTTTAAACTAAATTTGATGTATCATACATGAATCATACCCTATATCTAAATTGAACCGTTTTTGAAAAAAAGACAGTTCACATTTAAAAATAATACAAATAATAAATGGAAACCTTGTGGAAAAATTATTTTAACAAATGTTGGAATTGACCTACACCAACGTGATGGCAATACCAGAGACGATCTTCCAATTCTTTCAGAACATTTTGGACTATTTGAGGTTCTATTAATCTAATTTCTTGCGTTATTCGGATTTTCAGGTCGTTAATATTATCTGGTCTATTGACGTACACTTTGGATTTGAGGGAGCTCCACAGAAAATAATCTAGCGGGGTTAAATCGGGGGATATGGCTGGCTTTTGTATTGGACGCGTCGACCAATCTACCGCCCAGGAAAAACTGTATTTAGATATTCACGCACCGGGCGAGTATAAAAAAACTGTATTTTTTTCAAAAACGGTTCAGTTTGGATATAGGGTATGATACAAGGCCTGTAGCCAGGTTTTGATTTCAGAGGGGGCAACTTAAGTCTTAGGGGGTGGGCTATCTTATGTAATATTTTTCTATTAGAAAAGACAATGATTTCAGTCATTTTCTAGAGTGGGAAACGTTTTATTTCAGAGTGGCCATTGCCCACTCTGCCCCCCCCCCTAGCTACGGGCCTGTATGATATATGAAAGATGATTGAAATTTTACGCAGAATTCAGAAGTAAATTAAAAAAGAGTTTTTTTGACATGATATCTTCTTTTTGGGTCACCCTGTATACATCAAATTTAGTTTAAACAATGCACACCTAAAATCAAATCTTGGCGTGTTCGAGCGTTTTTCCAAGAAAAAATGCCTAAATTTTAAACAAATTTACTCCTACCTATACGTTCTCAATATACAGGGTGGTCAAAAAAGTTTGCACTAAATGGAAAAATTTTTCTATTTGACGTTTCTCAAAAAATTTTATTCTTGAAAAAAGTTAGTGCTTGTTCCAAAACCTCTAAATACGATGACAGTTTTTCTAACACTTGCGTACTAAGGTCATAAATTTTTAAAAAGTGAAAATCGCTGAACTACCTTTATTTTTAAAAATTGACGAAAATTTTATTAAGAAAAGTTCCTTAGGAACCCATAAAAGTCCCAAATTCAAAATTTGAAGTTAAAATTTTAAAGAAAAATGTTTGAAATATTTTTCACAATTTTACATCGTCTGAGTACGGCTCTGAGTCGTTTTACTTTTTTAAATGTGCAACTCTTATCCATGCGACGGTAAAATATTAAAGTGTGCAACAAAAATCTTTAGAATTTTAACCTCAAGTTGTATTTTGGATTCTGATGAGATTCTAAGCAATTTTTCCTTTATAAAGTTTTCATCAATTTTTAAAAATAGAGGTAGTTTATTCTTCAGCATTTGAACTTTTTTTTCAGTTTATGACCTTAGTATGCAAATGTTACAAAATCTGTTATCGTATTTAGAGGTTTCGGAACAAGCACTAACTTTTCTCAAGAATACAATTTTCTAAGAATAAAAAAAAATTCTATTTGGTGCAAACTTTTTTGACCACCCTGTACGTATACCTTTTTACATGCCAACTTGCCCGGTATAAACTGGCATGCTAGCAGTAGGGTGTATTGAAAAACGGTTCAAATTTAATGCCTTTTTTTAAAGACATGTGTGGACAAAATTAATAGAGTAGAGATTTAGTCCACCCCTAGTAGGCTAGTGAGCTATACCACTAAAGGCTGTTGCTCACTTATCAACGAGGCATTGCCTCGCCTCTATATCCCCGGTAAACCCTGTACATCGGATGAGGTTGCTTATAGGTGCGCGCACTTGAAAAACTCCATAAGAGCAATCAAAATGACGCTTGCCAAGGCGATGTGGAGTTGATAAATAAGTGACAACCGACCCTACTACTGTAAACTAGGCTTTTATGGGCTGCGGTCTTGTCAAAAAATACATACTATTTTTTGCAATTGCAAAAAATTGATATACACTTTTATTGAGCAAACCTAGGCTCGACTAGCACTAGCAACGAATTTTATAATTCAACGAAGAAACTACGCTTTAATCAATTTGGGACATTAAAAATTTACACGACATGCATAGCGCGATACGGTCATTTGTCACGACAAACTTAGAGCCGGCGTAGTCAACATCAGTAGAATACATTTATCTTACAGGCAATTAAACCCTTTATGAAAGGGTTTAGGGCCTGAAAGCTAATACGGTCCCGGAGCCGCGTAATTGCCTCTGGCCGGTAATAAATTGTGCCAATGGCCCAAAGGAATTTCATATAAGTGCGCGCCAGAACGTTAGTTACCCCTTTCGTAGTAGGCTGCGAATAGTTTTACGGGTTGGTGTGGTAGTTTGTTGTTCGTATGTAAATATACAGGGTGATTCCGAAAAATTAGATATTCGTATTCAGTCAGGGACTTACCGGAGATATTATTTTGGAGTTGGGATACATCAAAACGAGCTCTGTATATATTTTTTTTACCTTTTGTTCTTAACCCGTTAAGAAAAATTTTGACGCCCACCACGGGGTAAAACAGAAAATGCTTTTGTTAATCATATTGGCGACTCAAATTATCAGCTGCAATCAGCTGATTTTTAACAGGAAAGAACGACTCACTTGACGACAAAGTTGACCAGATGCCAAATAGGCACAATAATGAAGACAAAGACGCAAAGAAAACATTCCCCGTTATAGTAGTTAGTAAATCGGCTAGAGGACGCCACGTTCTTAATTTGAGTCGCCAATTGTTATTATCTATTTGAGGTCGCTCATGTAGATTTCAAGTCAAAGTACTAACATACCGTGTGCGTCTGAAGAGGCGGAAAATGTAATATAGTTAAAGGATTGGAGGTTGGGGGCAGGGCCGGACCTAGTGTTTTTTCCGCCCCAGGCAAAACGCTCTCATACTCAAAAAATGTATATAATATGTACAGACTTATATACATACCTACCTATACAAAAAGAGTCATATTTATCAAAAAATATAGAAATACATTTTTTTGTTTAACTTCGAACATTATAAACAAAAGACAAAAGACAATCTTCTTTGTTTTGTGCAATTTATTTAATTTTTACAAAAACAAAAATAATAAATAAAAAATAAGCTTATTTAAAAATTAAATTACATTCTAATATAAATTATACAAACTTATATTTTTATAGTTTAACAAGTATTAACACCTTAGGACAATAAAATCATTTAAGTAAGTACCTACATAAAATAATTTTACCTACAGTTTCCAACAACAACAAAATTGTCATTTTACGGAAATTCGAAAAAAATCACAAAACTAGGTAGGTACCTAACGTCTGTTAGAAAAAATTAATCTGAAGCCATTTTTCATTGTTTGTTTTTACATAAGTGTCAGTCTTGGTTCTTTTCTTTTACAGCTGTCACTTGGTCGTATTGTTTGTAAACGTCAAAAATATTTTTAATGGGTTGGTATCTTTTTAAAAATGGTGTTTTAAAAAATATTGTATACAACTTGAGGCTAAACTGTGCTTTTTTTACTCGCGGCCCGCTTGTAAAAAATGCGCTGTTTTAGCCACTTGTATAAATTAAAAATTATTATTTATTTAAAATTAAATTATTATAGATTGTGTAATTTGGTGTACGTATAGCATGGGCATAGCATAGGCATGGTTAAGGGGGGATTGGGGGTGCTTAGCAGCTTATTTTTAAAAATAAACTTACAATATTAAAACAGCTCTTGAAGAGTATCCCAAAAAATACAACATAGTGAACATAGACAACACTGCCCAGTCGCCTCGTAGTAGCAACTAATCAAACATGACGTCACTCGCATAAGATCATATTTAACTAGAAAATTTGAACTATAAATCGATTTTTAGGATATTTCTAGCGCTAATAAAAGTAAAATAAAATTTTTGTACATAACTTTAACCGCAACCAATAAACGAATGAATAAAATTGTAAATGCCATGTTATTAATAAGAAATAAAATCCAGCATAATTTTAAGCTTAATCTGGCAATAAGCCAAATATTTTTATTATTTTTGCTTTGAAAAATGACTTCCTTTTAAAAATAAACAGCCGGTTTCCCCTGTTCCAAAAGCAGCAAAGTTTACTTCGAGCACAATACTTGCATTGTAAAGCGCATTTATTTTAAAACCAGCCATTTATATCACCGTTAATTTCCAGTCTGAGCAAAAAAATGCTGACCTGCTTCAAGATCAAAAACAAACTAAATGCAAAAAACAAAAAAGGCGCAGCCGTTAAAACAATGGGAACCCATTAAAACCACCATGATGCGACGGGTGTTTCACACCTTGGTTAATGCCTTTCTAATAGGCGTGGGGGCGCTGCAGTTCACACCTCGCTCCATTCACGGGACACGGGACGCACTTCAATCTCGCCCCGTCGTCGCCTCAGACAGCGTTTATGTTTTGTTCTGGCGCAGGCGATTGTTTTTTCACGATCCGATGAAGCCAAAGGTTTATCAAGAAAGGCCGTTTGGGCTGATGCTTTGTGGCTTCTGGGGGGAATACTTGTTTCTGTTAAGTTTGTTAATATCTGGAAAAATAAGGAAACTATAAATTTTTCTACTAAGAAATGATTCACGTTTATTGACATGGTTAACAAATAAAATCTACTTTCCACTTTTTCCTCAGAAAATGTCGTATAATGTTAATTGAAGAGAATATTTTTGTCGCTAGTAACGACGCTAAATAAGGCCGTCAAATAGCTCAAGCTCAAGAGAAAAAGGATACTGTTGATTCTGATTAGGGATGGGCGATATTTCACGAACTGTGATTTAATAACTGATATTTCAAAATCACGGATAACGACTGCTATTAAATACAGTAAAATAGCGTGACGTGATCACGGTCTAGTAAAGCGGCGCAACATCATATAACCTTAACAAGAAACAAGACAACGTGTGCTGTAGACTACCGCCTGCCGCTAACCGTAAAGTCGAATATCCTATAACATCATAATATTTACACGGGCTGCAGACGATATCGTGCCTTATGTTATTTCGGCTATTTCGACTATTGCGTAAAATCGAAAATCCTATAAGACCGTGATATTTAGGCGGACTGCAGAGGATATCGTGCCTTATGTTATGCGGTTATTTCGCGTCAGGCTATTGGATCGTTCCTTTTTCACAGTTCTTAGAAGTCAAAAGTATTTTAAACGTTAAACTGTGACTTAGTAAAAAACGTGATCAGGGTACGGAAAATACTATTTTTTTTTCTACATTGTTTGGAAAGCGTTTAGATATGGAATTATGGAACTTCTTTGAGCCCTTAGATGAAACTTATGCAACATGCAATATTTCCTTTAGATCAAAATTTAGATACATATATGTATTAGGGTGTCCGTTATTTACCAAGTTGATTTTTTTCTTGCGACGCCCCCTAAATTTTTAGTTTATCGTCTAAAAAAAAATGTCAGACCAAAATAAGCCCTTAATATTCAGAATAAACCTTGCCCCAAAGACGATACATTTCCCATTTAAATTACATGGGATTTTGCCACTTTTTACAATTAATTATTTTTTTGTCGGACAAGATGACTTATAGCAATGAGATATACATATTCTTATAGAAAATTGAACGCTCTACAAAAAAGATCTCTTATAATTTTTCGATTAATTCACTCGTTCAAAAGTTATTCAAGGTACTAAATGCGACTTAGCGCGCTTGCGTGAATAGAAAATCCGTGTGTTGGCGGGAATGCTTGTAGTGTAATTTTGAGTCACTTACTGTATTGAAGGGAAATTTCATGAAAGTATACCAAAATTTATGAAATTCAATAAAAATTAGTTGACTGCGTGTTATAAATGAATAGTCTCAAAAATGATTCAAACTAGAACCAGCTACCTGTTATGTGGTATTTTATTTTCCATGTTTAAAATTTTTTTACCCTAATAGGGAACTTGCATGAAAATTAAATTTGAAAAATATCACTCTTAAACGTAAGCTAATATCATCAAAAGACCCATAGTTCACAAAAAAAATATTTTTTTAATCCCCTGGATTAAATATAAACTATTAAAGGTTGCATAATTTGAACAATTCTAGTTACGCGACTCCATTGGTTGTGACGTCAAACCGTTCGTCGAGACATGACCCGTGAGCGGCAGCACGCCAAGAGTACGGAAACGTATTTATTAGACAATGTTTGGTAACTTTAGTGTGCTTGTTTGGATTTTAAGCTTCAGAGCAAATAAATATTGTTACAAGATGACTGATGAAGGTTTTTTAAAAGGACAATCAGACAATTTACCCACTGTGGATATGTTTATGGTGGGAACTTTTATAAAAAAAAACTCCGAAAGTTTTTCGCTTGGTGAAGTTCGCGGTGTTAAAGCTTCCAAGTAAGTAGGTATAATATATGTTAGGTACCGATACCAGTTTATTTTATCATTTGCGTTAAAATTCAAATAGATCTGTGAATTATTCAGATACTTATAGAACATAAAATATTATTTTAAATCTACTAATGTAGTGATAAATGCCTTAAAAATGTGTACCTATTTTAGATTAAAGTATAAAAATAGTGAAAAACTATAAAATATTTAAAGGTATGTTTTCTTTGGCTTAAAACTATATCCTGCAACTTGTGTTTTTTGTTAAATTTATATACTGTTAATTGCTGCTTAGAATGTTTAGCGTTTCATTAGGCACAAAAATATGTTTGTATTGACTATAGTAGCAAAAAATATATAAATGCCTTTTCTAAGTATTAATAAGTATAATTAACTAATTATAGATCTGGAAGGTATTCTTATGGAGATTCTACTATAGGATGGGTCCAAGTTCGAAGAGATAAGAATATTTGCACAGTGAAAGCTAAGATAACACCCGAACATAATGTAAGGAAAAAACAATATGCTGTAACTTGCAACATTGATGAGGAGACTGAAACCGGGTTAGATCTGCAATTAAATTAAGTCATATAAGACTACAGCTGGATTCAAGACATCCAATATTTGGAGCTTCTCCAGATGCCATATCTGAGGAATATGTAGTTGAAATAAAGTGTCCTCAGTCTGAAAAAGCGGTATCTAATTATTTAACAAACGGCAAAGTACAAAGCACAAGTTCAGCTGCAGATGTTTATATGTAACAAAAGGAAATGTTTATTCTGTGTTGCAGATCCAAATTTAAAAAAGAAAACTCTAAGTTTTCTCATATATGGGTGGAATATGTCCAAGAATACACAGAAATGTTAATAGACGCAGCAGACTGTTTCTGGCGCCATAATATTTTTCCACATCTATATAAATCGGCCAAAAATTTACCTTAAAAATATTTTAAGGATACGAATAAAACAATTTAAAGTATTATTACATTAAAATGATCTTCGCATACGTGAAGTGCAGTATTTTTTCAGAAATGTCTTTTACGTTTCTTCTGCATGCTTTAAACCATTTTACGCGGCGATTTTTACCTTCAGGTACATGAATAAACAGTTTATTTGAAGTTTTAAAAGTCGTATTAGGACACATTGGCACTATACAGTATTTGTAGTATGTATTTTTCTTAGTATCTTCCATCATTTGGGCTTTTTGAAACGCAAAGTAAACACACAAACGTAAACAGTTCAATTTTCCACCTCGATGTCAATGCACTGCAGCTTAACGTTGCTGGCCCGACACACGGTGTGACGTCACACACCTTCCCGCGCCATGGAGCTCGTTTTGAATGTTAGGATTGGCGCGCGAACTTTAATAATTAATAAAAAATTAAGGAGTGATATTTAAGTCGTAATATTTTGCATATGTTATTTTTTGATGTGACTGAACATTTTTATGTAATAAAAAAAAAATGTGCAAGTTCCCTATTCCGCCAGAATTGCCGTAAAAGTAAAAAAATCTGAAAATTTATATAGAGTTAAAATTTCACCTTGAATAACTTTTGAAGGAGTGAATTAATCGAAAAATTATAAGAGGCCTTTTTTGTAGAGCGTTCAATTTCCTATAAGAATATGTATGTCTCATTGCTATAAGTCATCTTGTCCGAGAAAAAAATAATTAATTGTAAAAAGTGGCAAAATCCCATGTAATTTAAATGGCAAATGTATCGTCTTTAGGGCAAGGTTAATTATGAATATTAAGGGCTTATTTTGGTCTGACATTTTTTTTAGACAATAAACTAAAAATTTAGGGGGCGTCGCAAGAAAAAAAAATCAATTTGGTAAATAACGGACACCCTAATATGTATTATTTTATTTTCATGAATTATATTTCTACGTCTGTGTCAAAAGTTAAAATATTTTTTTTTGTTCATAAATATTCTAGAAATCTTTATTCGAAGACTCCGTCCTCCGTCGCCTACGCTTAAGTCATATTTTAAATTTGCACACTTCAGGACAGTTAATAGAATTACACAATCCGGTAGTGGTGATATGATATATCGCAATTCACGATATTTTGTTGAAGCTGTTCGTAAATTGTTACCTACTCGAAAGTCGTGATCACCTCACGCTTTCAAATCACTGATATCAAAAAGTAACGATATCAGATATAGATATTAAAAAATCACGATATCGCTCATCTCTAATTCTGATTCAAGTGCCCTCCTGCTACCGCGAATTTTGAGCCTCCTTTACCACGCAGGCTTAGGGTTGTCACTCATTTATCAACTCGCGTCACTTCAAACCCAAGCAATAAAATTAAAATGAGGTTTTAACGATAATTTGATTATTTACAGGTATTGTTATAAGTATGAGGAAGGTACTAGAAATTTGATACCATTTGTCTGAGTATTCGGGTGAAGAAAGTTTGTGAAGAATGGATGTTAAAAAAATAAGTGAAATGCTTAGTGAGCGCGTAAAGAAAATTTTGGTTGTTTTAAATTATAAATATATATTATTTGGGACGAAGTGTAAAGTCAACAGGTGAAGAATGTTGGAGATGCATTATAAAGGGTTGCAGTGCCAAGCTGTATGTCCTCAATGGAGTGTTCACAAAGGTTTTCGAGGAGCACAACCAAGAATGCGGCAGTATTAAAGTGGTAAACCGACAAACAATAAGCAACAGCGTTAAACGGAAGGCCGTTGATGATCTATCTTCAAGACCAAGAAAATTAATTCACTAGGAGATTGCGTGTTACCCCCCAGCTAGCAATTTAACGATGTGATGTGTGAAAATGAAACTAATGTTTATATGGATGGTACATTTGAACACTGCACAATATATTTTTACCAACTTTTTACTTTGCATGTTTATAAAAATTTTATTTATGTACCTGTAATCAGTCTAAAAGAAATTTGTAGAAATTACGACCTTGTTTTCAACCCCCTAAGTATTGTAATATATTATGAAATCGGGATACATGTCAGTTGTAGGGAAGTTTTTCCCGAAAGCGAAATTATTGGATGCCGGTTTCATCTATGCCAGTCATGGTGAAGAAAGATTCAGCAAGTAGGTTTTGCAAAAGAATATAAAAGCGAACAGTCGGAAATACCAGGTTGGTGAATGTTTCGTGGAAGATTTCGTGTCCTTGCATGTCCAAAGACACAAGATTTCATGTCTTGCATGTCCAAAGACAAAAGGCTAGAAGAGTTAGCAGAATATTTAACCGAAACATATATTGATAACGATTCTCTTTTTCCACCATACATCTGGGCAACACAATCCGCAAGTATTGTAAGAACTACAAATACTTGATTCTTTAAGCACGCTTTTTGTAATTTAGTATTAGGTACTTAGTTATAAATATTACATTGAGATTTCGATTTAAAATAAGCACATTATTGATATATTACTTAGTAAAATATATGTGTATACAAGCTTTCTAGGATTTTTTTTTAAATTAGAAAGATAACACCGCTCTACTCCAGCTTGCTTCGCTCAGAACACCCTGGTGTTTTTGTTTTCTCTGGCTCTAGTTTTTGAGTTAATTTAATTTACTTTTCTTTCAAGTTTTAAGCGGTAAGTACTGAGTCAAAGATACTCATCATAAGTAGTAAAGGTTGATGCTCCCCGAGTCTCCGCATGCGCAGTAGGGTCGACCTTGAACGCCCAGGTGTGCTATTGTTATTTGGCCTTGATATGCGCAGGTGTTATTCCAAGGTCAAGGTCAAGAACTTGGCCTTGAACGCGAGCAGATGTTTCTTTGTTTGGTGATGACCAGGTGTACGATGCTTATTTCAAGGTTACATTTGCGGTGCATATTTTCAATGAATGCGAGCAGCTGTTTCTTGCTTGGCCTTGAACGCGAGCAGATGTTTCTTTGTTTGGTGATGACCAGGTGGACGACGCTTATTTCAAGGTTACATTTGTTTTGTATTTTTCGAGGTCGTCGGATGTATTCCTCCCACCATAAATAAATACTTGACCTTGGATTACTTCCTAATAAATATGGCTCATTTCGAAAATAGCTTTCATTGTCACTCATACATCGTATGCGTTAACTGTTGCTTTGGCATATAAAGTATTGTGTTTGTGGTGTGTTCTACAAGTGTTTATTCAAGGTACTTGACAGTAATTGTTTTTATTGTATTTTAAATCATGAGCATTTCAAAGCAGACCATAGCCGAAATTAATAATATGATAAACCAAGATATTCAATTTCTGGAACGTAGAAAATTCTCTACATTAACGGTGGGCAAAATTTATATGATAAAAAAAATTAATTCTTTGACTTCACGTTTTGGAAAAGCCATTATCGTCACATTGTTTGATCCAACACATCAAGCAACATTTGAAACATTTTTACCATCACGCGTAGCTGAAATTCTGACAGAGGATACTATTGAAATGATGAATAACTCCGGTGATCAGTACACCTTAACTTATTTGGGGCAAAGCTCACATGTATTCTCTGGAGGTAATACTAGAGCGTTGTTAAATTTTGGTTGTTTGTAATATATTGTTGATTAGGCTATTTTAATGTTGATTTAAAATGTAATAAAATAGTTCTTGTTAAGTATATATCGAAAAACACACAGTCACACACAATCACATATCCATTATTTTCTATTTAAGATGTGTGACTGCCCTACTGTCATTGAAAATCGAGATATGTACATTAATTGGTTATCATGTAAATTAAGAGAGCTGGCTGAAGAAATACTACACTTTGCAAATTATGGTAAATCCGATGTGGGTTTTAGTGAAAGTCAGTATAGGAAGTATATGAAAGACGCCGTAAATTTCACGGCTGGAGCACATACGTGCGAGAAATACCTATATGGAACCATTGATCTGGACGAATTTTGCGCTGGAATGATAAATGAAGAATTGGGAAGCTACCTATTCGAAGTGCCTCATTTACCCGATGAATTAGCTAGAAAATATGGCTTGGCTCCCGCAGATGATACCACTATTCTTGATGACCTTGGAAATAAAGCAGTCACCAATGAAGTTGATAGTAAAGCATTGGGTACTGTTAGCGATGACGAGATGGAGTGTGTTCAAGAAGATGAAGAAAATCTTTAATTCATTGTATAATATAATAACATGAGATGTTAAATAAATGATTATGTACCTAAATTATTGTTTAATTTTTTATAAATAGGCAACCTCCACAAAAATCACATCAGTTTAAGCTAAAAATGGGTCGTGTTAACAACACAATTGATAAATTTGGGCGCCAAAAATTTAATGACCAAAATCACATTGTTCTTGTTGGACAACCAGGAGTTGGATTTAGATTGACCGATGATGGTCAATATGATATACAAGGGAAATCTTTAACTAATGTAGCACCACCAAAGAATCCTGGGGATGCCGCTAATCAGGAATATGTTCTTGAACAAAGGCGTGAAATTATTAAAAAACTTAGTGAATTAGTGAATAATGATGTTTTGGAATATGTTAGAAAAGAACTTAATGAAATGAATAAAAAGCTTGCTGAAGAGGCGAATGAAGATTTTTTGCAATCTGTTACGAAAAGACTTAAGGAAATCGATTCAAAATTGTTGAATCAAGAAAAAGCTATTCAGCGTATACGTATTACGCGCATGTAGATAAAGAAACAAGTCTATTCTGTGTATGGTGACCTCGATTTTACATGGGATATGAGAGTGGAGGGGTTTGAAGGTCACCTAACAGATACAAATAGAGGCACAAAACTTTCTTGTTTCAGTCTGCATTTCAGTACTTCCAGAATACTACATAGTAATTTATTTTCTCAAAATGCAGTCACTAAAAAGTGAACGTCAAATTGCAGTTGTTCGCCCATTCTCTGTAAACGGTCGTCAGATGTGTGCCAATTGCGAAAATTGGGAATTTATTAGTGGAATAATGGGTTTCTGTGAATGGTGTCAAAATGAGTACCATAAGAAACATGGGATGAAATCACCGCAACAAATATCTCGTGAAAATTCTAGTGAATCTCTGCAAAGTCTCGCTGTCTCAGTGGGAGGTTCATCAGAACATAATAATCACGATACGCCGGAATTCAGTCAAGAAGGGCAGCGCTGGACTTCTTCAAGCAATTTTGAAGATCTCGAAATAATTAACGAATCACCGCAAAGTCCTGTTTTCTTAGAAGGAGGAGGAGGAGGAGTAGGGGGAGGAGGTTCATCAGAACGTAATAATAGTGAGACCATGGAATTCGACCAAGAAGGGCAGCGCTGGTAATTCCGAAAAATAGAGACAATTTAGATATAGTGTAAAAGTTTCTTATGATAGTCATGTAATTTTAAATTTATGTGAAAAATTGCGTTTTTCTAATGATAGTGTGTATGTATTATTTAAATCTTAATAAAAATCTTTTTGTACTAAATATGTTTATTATTCACCATACATTTGAATTAACAAATCGCTCTTGATATATATTATTTCTGTGGTTCCGTTCTAAAATCCTCGCTAGCATTACATCCATTTTTCCAATTCTCCTTTGAAAACGATATCTATCAAGTATTAGTTGCTGAAAATTACTTTGTCTGGCTTGTCTATATGCAAAACACCAAACAGACATACGGTGGATAATATTTCTTTCTTCGTCAAATCTTACTTGCTTCATGGTGTATTGTAAAATGAATTTTTATTAGTTATGTCATTTATATATAGGCTGAACATAAAGAGAGTGAATTAGTTTTACTTTAAAATGGGTCGTGTTAACAACACAATTGATAAATTTGGTCGACAGAAAACTCCTGTTTGTAACAACTTATCGCGAGGGTTGCCCGGAATCGGATTTAAACTTACTTCAGATGGACATTTTGATATAGAGGGAAAATTATTAAGGAATGTTGCCCAACCGATAAATGATAATGATGCTGCTACCAAAGAATATGTCCTTACGGAAGTTCATCAACTTGGTTCGCAGATAAATACCATACTTAGTAATGTGCTAGTACCGGTTTTTCAAAAAATGTTTGAAGATGATGAGACCAAAATTACGTACCTTAAGGAAAAAATGTATCAAATTCACTCACATGCTGCACGGTATACTACAACGAAGATAAAGGATCCAAAAAAACCAAAATGGAAACCAACCTAGATAAAGTTCTATTTAAAAACATAATTATACTGTTAAATTGAAAATAAAACGAATAATTATGAAAAGCAATATTTATTTTTATTATTTATAATGCATACATACGTAACGTAAAACCTATTTGATAATATTTATACAATATCTGATTTGTCTATCCAAGAATTAAATTGATTTGGAAAACCTAACCATTTTACAAACAATTGATCGTTTTGATTGTTCTTGCGTTTTCTAAGAATTTTCTCAACTAAATAAACACCAGGGCTAGCTGTCTTTTGCAGTTCTGCTTCGTAAAAACATCCTTTAATAGGTTGACCTTCCAATGATTGCAGCAAGTAGGTGGGTGGATTTGTAATATTAACTTTTGCTATTTCAAACAGTTCCGTGGACCAGGAAGGCGTATATCCTTTGTCAAATACACCTTTGTACTTGCTAATGCGAACAACGTCACCCAAATGAAATTTTTTTTTCTTCGGAGCAATTTTCAAATAGTCATATGCTTTAATAGGGGTATCCTCTTTTACACTGTTAGGCTTCATTCCAATGGTGCGGTGTTTAGTGTTATTATAGGTCTTCGTTATAGCTGGTAATATTTGTAACCATCTGTAAGAACCTCTAGCCGAGAATTGTTTATATAACTTATTTTTCAAAGTTCTTATAACACGCTCAACAATTGCCGCTTTTTTCGTGCTATATGTGGAATAATGGTTTATATTATATTTTTTCATGAGGGCTTGAAAGGTGCTATTATAAAATTCCTTTCCTTGATCACTCTGTAAATTGTTTGGTGCATATGATGCTTCTTCAATGATGCTTTTCATGGCATTCGTAACTTCAACACCGGTCTTATTCTTAACTGCTTTGGTGTACACGAATTTGGAGTAACAGTTTATACATACAACAATGTAACGGTAACCATCATTGTCAGTAGCATATTGCTGCATTTCCGCCAAATCAATTTGCCACAAATCTCGATATCCTTTTATGACTGTACGTCTTCTAACAAAATTTTTCCTTGCTGTCCTATGTAATTCATTTACGACTTTAATTTTTTCTCGGCTAGGGTCCATATTATAAGGTTCCACGTCTTAGCAGACACTGAGGATGGCAACTACGTGCAAAACTTAATATATTATTCCTTCTTCTCGAAGCTCTTCCATAATTGACATAATCTCATTATCATGTCCGGTATGTCCAGCTACTTTTGACCCCCACAATAATCGTAATCTATCCACTAACTCCTTAGGTTTATTCCAATAAACATATTGAGATGATTTCGACGATAGGCGCTTTTTTGCTGGTAGTTGGATTTTGTTGTCGCCTTTTTTTCTTCCTACACCACCACCACCACCCAGTTTAGTTCCCGTAATTAGCGGTTTTATGATTCGTAAATATTTTCTCCATCGGGTTTCTCTTAAACCACGTTTCTTGTCATAACCGTCGTATGCCGCATCGGTCAATTTCAAAATGGTTTGGTATTTTCGAAGTACATCTAGATTAATTTCGTCTTCATTACCTAGGAGTGGTGGATTTTTTAGAAAAATCAAATCGTAAAGATCAGCCGTTCCATCGAATTCAGCAATGTTTGTTTTGTTCTTGTATAACACCATCTTTCCGTTTGTTAGAAAACGAACCACTAAGTTGCCAATATATTTTGTTGATTTATTTTCTTTTTTACCAAAGCGTACACCATACACGGTATCATAATGAGATGGCTCCAATTTTAATCCATTTAAATAATCTTGAATAGTTTTTGCGGCTGAACTGCTACCACTTGATGTGTGTGGTGATGTGTGAGATGATGTTATCGTTGAAGGGGAAGGGGTTTCGAACAGTGACCCACGATTTCCACGTTTCGGTGTAGGAATCGGTGTAGATGTTTCAAAATCCGCTTCTGTTGGATGTTCTTCAAACATTTTCGCCATTCCCACCGAGCTGCTGCTGCTGCTACTCCGACTTTGTGGTTTAGTCGTAGTACTTGATTTTTTAGTTACGTACTGCTGCTGCTGCTGCTTTACGGCTTTAGATATAGATTCTAGTGGTTTAGAAACTGGTTCATAAAACTTTTCCAAATCATGTTCATTCTGCACTTTAGCTGCTTTAATTTGTTTAAATTTTTTTCTAACCGCATTTGTAGTTTCCAGTAGCTTTCGTTTTAATTCGATTTCTTCATTCATGATGCTTTCAAAGCACCGTTCAACGATGAAATGATTATCCAAGTTATTATTATAGGAATATATAACTATCGAATCCCTTGCGGTATCTGCCCGAATTTACATCACTATCCTTGTCAATAACTAAAAAACCATATTTATTATCCCAACATTTAGCACACATCTCTTGAAATTGTGTAAACGTCAGGTCGGGTGAAACGTGATCGGAAAATATATGTTTCATATTCATCTCATCTTGTTTAAACATAATAATGAAGTTGGCATTATCCCGGACGAGCTGCTTAGGAACACGAGAATACGTTTGCGCCAAGTAAAAGGCATCCACATTTTTGTGACGTCCCATGCTAAAATACGATCTTATAACGTCCTGTTTCTCACACATAACGTCATCAAAAATAAATATTGAATTAGGTTTAGCATCTGACGGTTCCACAATGTTATTTGCGTCGCTAAAAGCGTAGTAGCCAAGACCTTTGATTGGAGATAAAATTGTCTTTAAATATTCATATTTTGGTTGATAGAGCGACTTTGAGTAGATATAAACATTTTCGAAACGCAGTCCCGATGGGTGAGTAAGCAGCGAAATCATAACATTTGTTTTTCCACAGTTTGAAGGTCCTATTAATAATCCACGAATAGATGACGGTAGCAAAGGACCATGTCTTTTAAATAATTTTTGTTCTAGTCCAGAGCCGACCTTTACATCGAGATTATCGACGGGAAGTTTTTGTTTAAGATTGACGATACGCATCTTAACAAAATCTATATTTTATACTGAACTTTCACGTAAACTATCATTCAGATGTCGCTCGTCAGACGAAGTAGACGGTCTCGTTTATCAAGTAAGACTGGAAGCGGTATTGTTAATTCAGTAATTAATAGGCTACCGTTCGAGTTACACATTCCAGGCTATCAGTATTGCGGGCCCGGGACGAAAATAGTAAAACGTGTGGCAAGAGGAGATCAAGGAATTAATTCTTTGGATGTCGCATGCAAAAAACACGATTTAGCCTATTTGCGTAATAGTGAAAATTTAAGTGCTCGCCACCAAGCAGATCAGGAACTCGAGCAAAGCGCGTGGAAAAGAGTAAAATCTAAAGACTCTAGCGCTGGTGAAAAAGCTGCAGCTTGGTTGGTAACCAACATTATGAAAGCGAAACAACGTTTTGGTATGGGTGTATCATCATCAAAATCGAGAAAAGCATCCACTAGAGGTAAACGTCGCTTCCAGCGCCGCCGCCGCCACACTAAAGGAAATGGCGTCGGTAAACATAAGCGAGTACACAAAGTAGCTTTTGGATCATCTATTAGACGACCCGTTCGATCAGAATTGTTAAAAGCTGGTGGGAAAAAACTTATCGAGAAAAATATCATGAAAGCATCGAAAATAGCTGCAGTAGCTGCACGTAAATCCCTAAGAATAGCCGGTGGCAAACGAAAAATTCGCACGCCTAGAATCATTCCAATTCCGAAGACTGGGGGGATATTACCGTTAATACCAATATTTGCAGGACTATCCGCCTTAGGTTCATTAGCAGGTGGTGCAGCAGGCATCGTGCGTGCCGTAAAAGCAGTAAAAAAGTCGACTGCAGAAAAAATAGGTACCGGCTTACATCTAAGTTCAAGAGGAAATGGATTATATTTGAAACCATATCGCACAGGTTTGGGATTATTTATAAACAACAGCAAAAATAAGAAATCAAAAAACTAATAGAATCCCTACCTCAAAGACCACTATCCAATATTGATATAGAAAAGTACGCCTTAAAAATGAAAATACCACACTTTCGAGGCGTATATATGAGAGATTCATTACCTGTACGCGGTCCCAAACGTTATGAGGCCGCCATTATAAATTTGGATAGTATGTCGGGTGTAGGGACTCATTGGGTAGCATATAGAAAAAGCAATTCTGATGTAACATACTACGATAGTTTCGGTGATTTACCCCCACCTATGGAATTGGTACGATATCTGCAGATGGGTTCCGAAGCGACGAAGAAAATTTACTATACATACGACCGTCAACAAGAATTTGGAACAGTCTGGTGTGGACATTTGTGTTTGAAGTTTCTTTTACAATCATAAAAAAGTATGTCTTTGACACCCCAAATGGAACGTGACAACTACACCAAAATGTTGCTATCACTTAAAGCATATCGTGAAGTCGGAGGATTACAAAAAATGACAGCTGAACAGTTAGAAAATACGCCCAAAGAAGTGTTGATCGCATTAGCTCCAAATGAAATAGCACTAGTTTGGGATAGGTTACCTAATCACCTAAAAAGTGACGTCGATATATTGAAATATCAATACTGTTTCGAACATTATAATAGCAATAATTCAGATTCGGACGAGGGCGATGGACCGATACCAAAAAAAATATTTTGTTGTTATTGCAAAATTAACGATGTGAATATAAAGGCAGAAAACAGTTTAAAAACGTCCAAAGGAATAAAGCAACGCTTCAGCTTAAATCCATTTAACTGTTGCAAACAGCAATAAAATAGCTACACAAATAGTTTCGTGGTCAGTCATGTCTTACACATTCACTCTAACAGGACATTCAAGTGTCTTAAGTGCGGATTTTTACCCACCCATCGAGTTAAATACAACAAGCAAATATGGAGTTGCACTGCTGGGATTTTACACATATAATTCGATTTTTAATATCGACGAAAGCAATAATTCATTCAGCCATTTGAAAACAGCTATACCAAAGCATTTAAGGATTCCACCAGGAGCTTACGAAATTAATGAAATAGCAAAAGCCATGTACACCGCTTTAAAAGAGTCATGCAATGAAGTTGGTGCCGATTTATTTTCATTAACAGCCAATAATAATACGTTAAAATGTGAGCTAAAGTCAAAATATAGCATCGATTTCCGAGGTAGCAATAGTATCGGCAAAGTGCTCGGATTTGGCTCTGTGTTGCTGCAAGGTGGACAAAGACACGAATCAAGTACCATCGTGGACATAATGAAAGTGCGCATCGTACGTGTGGATTGTAATATAATTTCCGGAGCATACCTGAATTCTTTGGAAAGTCATACGTTATTTGAATTTGATATTGACGTCGAACCCGGTTACAAAATCTCTAAAGAACCGCAAAATAATATTTATATGCCGATAATGCCGGATGGTCGTCAGTTTATCGACAACATTACTCTACGCATATTGGACGATAGCGGTGATTTGATCGATTTTCGAGGTGAGAAAATAATAGTTAAACTAGAGTTGAAAAAAATCGTATAATGGGTTTTTGCTTTAACCGTCAACTGCATAAGCTGTCAACAATTCAAGATTCAGTTAAACGACATAAAAGTAAGCAGACAACACAGTCAAGGTTCATTCGCAAGTCAGACGGACGATCGAAAACACATCTGCACAGCAATCGCCAGCTCTCCGTGAAAGATTGCAAATTTCTACAATCGATCGGTTTGAAAGTGAGAAAAATTAGAAAATGATGGCCGCTAGCAGTGACAAAATCGAAGTTTTTACCGAACCCATTTTTGATAACTCCATTATTAGTTTTCAAGAACACACATATAAACCTTACGGTTCTCCAACATTCCGCAATTCCGATGAAATTCGTATACCTGTACACTTTCAAGATATCATTTTGGATATATCGGATAGTTACATTTACATCGAAGGAACATTTAAACCCAAAGATGTTAGTAAGAAATGTTATCTATCAAATAATGCCATCGCCTTTCTATTCGACGAATGTCGTTATGAAATGGGAGGGGAGCAAGTTGCCGTCGTTCGGAAACCCGGAATTACTACAACGATGAAAACTATGGTGTCATTGGGTGCCGCACAAAATAGAGCTCTCATGGCATGTGGATGGGGTCTAGACGAAGCAAATCAAGGTATACTAGATTCCACAAGTAACGTGTTCTCCGGCAAGCTTCCTCTAAAATATCTCATGGGTTTCGCAGAGGATTATTCAAAGGGTATTTTTAACGTCAAGCAAGAGTTGATTTTAATTATCGCCCGCACTTTCAACAATTGCTATATCGGCGAAGTAGATGCAGACATTTCAATTGAAAAAATTGAATGGAAAATTCGTCACATTATTCCAGACGATCGACAGAAGTTAAAGATATTATCACGCATGAATAAAGGTGGCAGTAACGCAAACGTTCCAATGGCTTACCGTAAATGGGATCTTTACGAGCTACCTTCTTTGAGAGAAACATCGTCAGACGTATGGGCCTTAAGAACTAGCACGAGTCTCGAAAAACCGAGATATTTGATTATCGGTTTTCAACCAACTAGCTCTTCCGACAACAGAGCAAAAGATAGCACACAATTTACAACGGCCGATATAAGTGATATTAGGCTCTATCTGAACTCTGCCGTATTTCCGTACGAAAGATGGAATTTAGATTTTTCAAAGAAACTGTATGCCGCAGCCTATTATAATTATGAGAATTTTCAAGCTAGCTACTACCAGCGAGAACTGAGCGATCCTATGATGAGTTTTGCCGACTATCTGCAAAATCCGTTATTCGTAATCGATTGCAGTCACCAACCAGAAGCCGTTAGGACGTCCACAGTGGACGTGAAATTGGAGTTCGAAACACGCAAAAGTAAATTTCCTAAAGACATTAAAGTGTACGCGTTAGTTATTCACGATGCATTTTTTAGCTACAATATACTTAATGGTTCTGTTACTAACAAATCAATACATTAGTTTGAAGTTGTGTAATTCTCCAAATTATGTACTTTACATATTTAAAATAAACTTATAAACGACACATTTCAGTTTTATTTTTACTACATACGACATATTTGAGGCTTATTTTAATACTTCAAAGGTGGGGCTTGGGTAAATAAGGTTATGAGGTGAAGAATAGAGAGAAATTTAGGAGAGGGGTGGGGAAAGAATGTATATAAGACGTGATTTAGAAAATGAGATTCACTCGAAGCCAAGATGTCATCAAGCTCGGATAATGGTTATTCCAGCGATGACGATCAGGCAATCGCACATAATGCGCAACATAGGGGTGTACGCAATACGCGTAGGTTTAGACCTAGGTATTGCATCTGGCACTGCTATGTAAAAGTTGGACCCCACCTCATCTATTGTATGCACTGCTACACAGGATTTAGGGGTCAGATAGGTGCTAGATTCATATCGTGCCATTTCACAGTGGGGGCACGATGTGAGCGTATGCAGAACTACTCGAGGTGTCGTCGGTGTCGGGAGAGACTGTTTACAGTCACTCACCGGAACTCATGCCTTATTTGCAATAGGACTTAAATTCCTATTACAAATAAGGACCCTCAAATAACAACCCTGCCTGCCCCCTGACAAAATCAGTCCTTTTCAGGACTACAGAATATTTGATCGTAGTTTGTAGTTAAACACTATGTTTCCTAAGGAAGATATTTCTCGAAGGAAAAATTGTGTTACTTTGGGTGAGAGATGCATTATGTGTTTAAATCATACATAGATAGTGAGAGAAAGAGCATTTGCAAGATTTAGCTTGTAGTTTTTATGTATGATAAGAACGCATATGCCTCTAGTTATTCAAAGTGACATAACTTTCTATCAAGAAACATATTTAAAAAAATAAATTCACTCAGGGTTGATACGCTCAAAAAGATACATCAGAATTTTTGTCGTTTCACATAGAACGTTGGCAAACCTGCTCTTAAGTATGACAAAAACAGACGTATCCTTTCAGTGTAACAAAATATTTCGAACAAGAAATCTATTCTATAGGAAATATTTTGTTACTCTGAAAGGATATGTTAGAACCGTTTAGCCCCACTCTCACCCCCACTCTCACCCCCCACCATCCTAAATGCTTTTAAAAGCGGGAGCAGCCATCACAATTTTCATTTCTCAACCAGCCATGAAGTGGGACAGGCTGATGTTAAGGACGACAAGGGAGTCCAAAATAAGTGAGTTTTGGGAGGCTTGGCGTTTAAAAAACGCGAATAAGCCAACGGCGATCGTACAGCCGATTCCAAGACCGCCGCCACCACCGGAGCCGGCTCCAACAGAGCCGGTGGAAGTGGTGGAAGGACCCCAGATGCTGCTGGGTCCGGAAGAAAGGGAGGCTCTCTTACAAGAGCTCACGGAGCGCCGTCGGAGCCGTCGCAGCACGCGACTGGAGGCACGAAGACGGCGCGCCGCACCGCGATCGGTTCAGATCGCGAGAGGGGAACAACCACTCTAGGTTTCCCTCTCTAACCCAACCCACCGCGAAAACGGTCCTTTTCAGGGCCACAAAAGATTTGATCGTAGTTTAGATATTCTTAGTCACTTTGTGTTTGACACTGAATCGGTGAAAAATGCAAAGATGACCAAGGATGACAGTTTCAGGACGTTTAAAAATAGACGTTGACATTTTTGCATAACTCTTTTCGATAATTTACCTAGAAGTGTCTAAAACTTATTTTAAGTTAAAGGTCCAAAATCCATTAAAATTGTTATTTTTCTAACTTAAAAATTGTATCCATTTAGTTATTTCCGAGACGTATATTTTTGGAACTAAAAATCGATATTTGTCGGCCCACTAAGATTTTTATTTTTGTATATTTGTAACAAAAAAAGCAACCACATTAACCCTTATATAACAAAAATATTTTTATTTCGGATCAAAGCAATGACAACAAGCACATAACTTGTGGGTTTGCTCAGGTTTGCTTGGGTTTGTTTAGCCAATACAAATAATAAGAATTTTGTTATTAATATTATTATTATTATTTGATAGTTCAAGGACATATCAGAACATTTGACATAAAACTTTTTATGATCAAAATGATCAGACTAATCAAAATTTCAAGAATTATGGGGTTTGATCAGGTTTGCTCAGGAATAACGGGAGAAGTGTAGCTCAGATCGAAAAAAGTTATAGGAAAACATTGTAGAGTAAACGTTTTGTGATAGGAAACGACTTTTCAAAATTTAATTTGGAAAGAATTGAAAAAGAGATTTTTCAGATTTATAGTGAATTCAAAAGGGTAGTACAGGGAAGCTATGGTGAATAGGGCGAAGGCATGGGGCGAGACGGGTCGCATAATCGTTTTTAAATAAGACCTGAGAGATCCGAGCCATAAAAAGTAAAAAGAGGTGGCTCAAAAAGACCCATAGTGTAGGTATGTTTTTTTGGGAAAAGGGGGGAAAGGGGGGAAAGCATAAGATGGAGACAAAAAAGTTATAAGAAAAAAGAGTAGAGAGGGGGTTTTAACACAAGAAAATATTTTTCAAAGTGAAAAAAGTCGAAAATTCAAAAAAGAGTTTTGAAAAAGATAGGATTTTCGAACTTTGAGGCCTAATAACTTCGTAACGGTCGGTAGGAAAAAAAAACGCCGAACCACGTGTCCAATGAATTTTAGCAAAGAATCGAACTGAATGGAAAGAATCTTTGTACGGGGAAGGAATCGAAAAATAGAGGGGTGTCAATGTGAAAAAACAGGTATAAGGGGGTGTCGGAAGGATGCGGGAGTATGCGGAAACGACATTCCATACCCACCCCCCTATGCCCACCACCCCACCTATCGGTGGTGCCCCCCACAAGCCCCTTCCCGAGTGTACTTCACACCCCTAGGGTATGGAACGTCACGACTTGGAGTTTTTTTTTTTTTAAGTCTCAAAGCCTGCGCAGTAGCTATTACCCCGCTAATTTTTTGGAATTTTTAAGAAATAACCTCAGAAATGGGTTAAGGGCAGTAAAAGAAACGTATTAGTCTTATTCAAGTTTTTCATAAAATGTCGGGAAATGCCTTAAAAAAAATTATGAAAATGCTAAAAAAATTGAAAATCTTTATTTCTTATTTTTTCGAAATTTAAAAAATGTCAAAAAATAGTTCAAATTAATCAAAATCTTTTGTGCTTTCCACTTTTGCCGTAGATGGTCGGGAAATGCCTTAAAAAAATTGATGAAAATGGTGAAAAATCAAAAATCTTTATTTTTCATTATTTTCAAATTTTAAAAATGCTAAAAATACTTTAAATCAATCCGCTATGCTACACTGGGGGTGGTAGGGGTGGGGGTGGGTTGTGGTGGGGGAAGCTGAGCTCTTTAAAAGCAGCTCGGCTCGACTGCTTACTTCATTACATTCGCTCATCTCAACATGGCATCATCAGATGATGATGGATACTTAAGCGATGATACTCCTAGGAATTTGGATAATTGGGCTCTAAGACAGAGGAAAGTTTTCCCCGTCCGATCCCGCCGGGTGTGCAAGATCTTAAACCTGGTGAAGGTGGGTGATGACGAGTGGTGTATTGGCTGCTATGCCGACTTGGAAAACAAGTCGGCTGGTGACCAATTCTTCAGTGGTCATGTAACCCAAGATTTCGGTAGTCGCGCGCACATACCGAACTGCAAAGGTTGTGGAGTAGCTCTTGGTACTCTACAACATCAGAGTGCGTGCCTTATTTGTAATCGAGCCTGATTACAAATAAGATATCCCGTGAAAAACGGTCCTTTTCAGGGCCACAGAATGTTTCATCGTAGTTTTAGTTACCTAATGCCATAGTATATGTGGTGTTAGATAGAAAATTATATAAGTCCAGTTGGATCGAGTATAATTTTCCTTGCAAAATCCGTCCTTTTCAGGATGACAGGATATTTTGATCTTACTTGTATTTATCTAATGTCACGACATCTGTGACATTAGATAGAAATTATGTAAGTCCAGACGGATCGAGTATAAGTTTCTTTGTCGGTCACATTTCCAGAACACAATTACACCATTTTTGAGAACTAAAAGCAGTTTTCGACAGTGAAGTCCGACAGTATCATTTTTGGATGGAGGGCATTTGTATAATAAACTCTAGTTTGTTAGAGGTGAAAAGGTGGGGATGGAGTGGTGGAGGGGGTAGATTATCTCTATTTAAGCGGTTGCGAGCGAGTCACAGAATCACTTCATTTTTAAATCTGATAGTTACCAGATCTAAATATGAATCCTGAACGTCCATTAAGTCGTGGTTCGTCGATTTGGAGCGACGAGACGGTCGACATGAACGAAGTCGACGAACAAGTCTTTGATGACTTTGACGACATAGAGCAGGGCATATTGGATGCTATCGAGTGGGACGAGGATGATCTGCGACCACTCGAAGAACCTGAGTTCGATTGGGGAGTCGAACTGCCCAACGACGATGCAGAGTTGTCGGCTGACGAGATGGAGCCGGACTCCAGTACCGATTGGGTACCACCACCGCCGCCGGAAGATCATGACGGTCCGGCCGATTCATCCACTTGGTGGATCACGGACCATCAGGATGAAGATGGTCCAGCGGATTCCACCAACTGATCCCGGAACCATGCCCGCCCCGACCTACCCCGACAAA
The DNA here is from genome assembly GCA_963971165.1 of Philopedon plagiatum. Lineage (NCBI taxonomy): Eukaryota > Metazoa > Arthropoda > Insecta > Coleoptera > Curculionidae > Philopedon > Philopedon plagiatum. Next base: position 19,737,361 of record OZ020192.1, on the reverse strand, counting down.
ATCAGTCCTTTTCAGGACTACAAAATATTTGATCGTAGTTTGTAGTTGATTCATGTCACATCTCATGTAACATGATATTTCTCAAGAATTAATTTCTTTTGGAAAATATTGTGTTACTCTGTAAAGACATGTACGTTCTTACCGTACGTTAGAACTAGCTAAATTTCTAGTAAGTTCTCTACGAAAAGCTGAGAGTTTGGTCTATTATCTTACTTGTAGTAAAATTCACATTTTATTACAAATAAGATGCATGTTTTTAGGCATTGTAACGGGTAGCCTCTCTTCACAGACATAACACTTTATCGCATACTTAAGTTGTGTGCATCTAACGATTACACACCTAAAGTTACGGCCCTACATTTTCCGTCTATTCGTTTTTTCTATTTTGCATTTTTACACTATTTTTGTGTGTAACTTCCGTATACTTATTTTAGAAATAAAAAATATTGTTTCATTTAACTTTTTTTTATTATCATATATACAAAAACATTTTCTTTTACTTATATATATATATATATATATATATATATATATATATATATATATACATTACTATTACAAAAATAACTTAACTCTATATTTACAATAAAATTCTAAAACTACTTCTTATACGTTAAATTATTTATTGCTTCGAGTCTTTTAACGCACTTCTCTCTTGTCCTTTTATTTTCCTCCATTTTCACCCGCAGTTCATTCATTTGTCTTTCAAAGTCCACCTCATCACTATCACACTTTTTTAGTTCTCGTAGTAGTTTTTCCCTAGCACTATACGCCGCGGAGAAGACACACTTTTGGCTCGCCGAAAACTCGTTCAACCAGTCCGGCTCTTCAGCAGTTGTTGTTGACTGCTGCGATTCCTCGTACGATCGCTTGCATCGCATCTTGACCGGTTTGCGGCACTTCCCACGTCCTATTGTTGGTGATAGTGGTGCACCCGCGATCGGCGATTTTTCGTCAGCGTCGGCCACCAACACCATCGGAGGCATGGACTGCGGCGGCTCGGGCGTTGTCGAGTTTGGGCCTTCATTAATTATGACGACCGGTGACAGAGGCTTCGGTGGTTGTGACGTCTCCAAAAAATCGGGGTATTGGACTGGCACTGTTGGTCGCTTGAACACGAATTTCTTCTTCTTCTTCTGTTCACCCTCCATAGCTGCATAAAATTGACTTTTATTGCTGCCGGCTGTCTTTGGCAATTTCAGCAGCTTTTCCAACTTCGTAGTGGGTTGCCGCCTCGCCTTCTTTACCACCACATCACTTATGATATTGATGCGCCCGCCGTCCTTCTCCGTCCAGTTGTTGACGTAATCAACCGCCGAAGCTACTTTTTTTTCACCCACATTCTCTTCACCCACATTCTCTTCTTCCACAAACGCAGTGTTTAGCACGTCGTCATTGTGCCACTCGTCAAACACACCCGGGGTCAGCAGGTCAATAACGTCCTGCCCCATCAACTCTGCTTGGATACTTCCATCCAAGTTAAACGCATTTAACAATGACTCACTACCGGAATTCATTTTTCTAACTAACTCACTGCACTAAACTGACAAATGTATTTACTTGGCGAACTGTTCTAGCGAACTATGAAATGCTCTGCCTAGCAAACCAAATTTATACTTATCACCCCACCATAAACTCCCCCACTCTATCTGACGGTTGATGCTTTGGAGGCCAAACAAGTTCATTCAACTTACAAGGTTGCGTTCTACGGCTAAACAGCGATTCAAGGACATATTTTCAAGGTAATCGTGTGTCCTTACTTCTGTTATTGTTTGTGCTCTCAAGGTTATATGACCCAGACAACCCATATTTATAGACACTCTCTTTCCTTCGATGCCTATTATCAGAAACTATAATGTTGCCCGCAGATCAAGATAACAGTCGTCCAGCTGAGACTTTTTCAGGAGCACAAATAATAATTTCTGCTGTTTGCTATAATTGTAAAAGAGAAGTATATATTTGGACTGACCACATGCAATCTTACAGTTACATTGAATTGTTGAGAGTAAGGATTGTTAAGTGTCATTACTGTGGAACGCTGATGTGTCGACGAGGGCCGATTAGCAGATCTGATATGTTGAGAAGACAATGGATGCTACGAGAAGTTTATAAGCCAGACATTAATTAATTTTTATTTTTGTAACTTTATTACTATATTGTAAAATAAAACAACATATTATTGAAACAATTATCTATGTATTTTACTATCCTGCGTTATACAATTTCAACTATTGCTATTACTATAGTGGTTAATAAAACTACGTGACATTGGAGTTAATATTTTTTTATTTTTCTAAAACACAGGCTTTCCAACATTTTTCTAATTATAACTAATATTTTCGGGTAAAAAACTTTGCATAGCTTGTATTAACATATTTAGGTTATCTTCAGGGTTTGTTTCGTAAAACTTTATGTCTGGGTGCCCCCAAGGTAGAGTTTTTGTTGTTGATGGTATAATATAACGTTTATCGTCGTGGTGAGATAAAGCAACTTTATTAATTATTTCGGTATAAACGTCGTGTTTATAACTTCGAAAGGTTTTCATTTTTCGAAATATCTGACCACCACGTTCTACGATATTCCGATAATCTTCCAGGTGAAGCTGTTTTTCAATTACACGTTTTTTTATACCTTTCGCTTTTTTAATTTCGCTACTGATTGAGTTTATGTAATAAGCTTTGGCTCCGGTACCATAAAAACTTATTATTGGATCACCTGGAAATTCATCCTTCATTCTACCTACTACTGACTGACTTTTTTTTATGTTAAAAATATTTCCTTCGGTATAATTGGATGTATCGAATTTATCCGGATTTTCTGCAATTATACGATAAAAATTTTCGGTGTAAACTTTTAATATTAACGAATCTGTGTCGGTATACAGTAAAGAAGCATTTTTGCCAAATTTTGCTTTAATGAATGAGTAGAAAAAATCATAAATTACTGTTTTCGACATGTCCAGTATGGAAAATCCGATATAAATTGGTTTATTATAAGTTACCTTTAATCGATCCATATGAATGGCAACGAATTCTTTATTAAAAACCGTTGAACTTTTAAAATAAGGACGAGAAATTAATGCTCGTGCCCCAATTTTACTCCTGTCATTTTCCCATCGGGTAACTAGTTTTATATCATTACGATTCTCCACATTTTCCATGGTCTTGCCAAAAACAGCATTAATGATTAATTTAAAAGTGTCTTTACCAAACTTTGTTGTTGCCCTATTGCGCAAATCTGTATTTAAGTCGATATATGTCTTTAACCACGGGGATTGATTAAATTTTAAAATTCTGTGTGTTTGCATTACCATTAGGCCGTTATTGATTGCTTGTTTTAATGTTCGGTAATGAATGATATATTTCTTTTTATCGTTTAAATTCGGAATTAACTTTGAAAATTTTGCCGATTCCGTGGGTGGTACAATATTTTCAACTAAAAAGGGTAAGTCGGAATGGTCATCATATAGCGTATCCGGATAATGAACGTCAACTTCCAAAACGTATCCTTCTGGACCACTATCATCCACATCCATAATATTTAAATTTAAAATTTCATGCTCTGATAACCATCTAAAGCCGCCAAATGGTAATGCTTGCGACATACTATGACCGTACAGATTTGTTGCATCAAGATAAACAATGAAAGATGATGGTTCGTTAGGATCGTAGTTTGGTACATATATGTTGTTGGCAGCGTGCATCCTTTCTGAACACTGACTTATACCGCCTCGAATACCTTTTTTGAAAAAATGAACCATGTCGATATCAGTCAATAGCTCTAACTCTACCTTAGAAATACGCAACATACAATCAAACGAATAACTTGGAAGGGTATGGTACTGTGCTGGATCCAGTTTATACGTTTCTAAACAAGTATCGCGAAACTGTTCAAAAACATCGGTTAATAATAAAACATCAGATTTCAAATATAAATCCGAATAGTCCCCCAAATTCTTACAATTAAATGTGTCCCACACCTTTTTAGCTCTGTCATAATCTTCATCGCTAATGTGCTCCTCTGACAAACTATCATAAAACTGATTTTTTGTGGGTAAAGTTGGATGGTTCATTTTCTCCATTGAATCGACAAAACTATAGGGAAAAACACCTTTTTTGCGCATTAAATTAAACTGCTCATTATCAGAAAAATATTTTCCTGTTTCCCTGAAACTACCCACAGCTAATCCATTACCCAAATTTTCCAGCGAAGTTGATAGAAATTTAAAACTATCGATGAACCGCAATTTCACATATTTTTTCTTTATTGCCCCACTTTTATTATCGACATAATCGTGAACGTAAATACTTTTCGTAAACGAAATATACTTTTCCTTGCTTTGAGCTAAAACATCGATCTTGTCTCCGTGACGACACAACTCTTTAATAAACATGTGGCAATCGTACCCGCTCAAGTTATGAAATATAATTGGAATAAAATTGGGTAACTTATAATTTAAATTGCAAATCGAATGAGCAGCACCAGGTCTTTTTTTCCCAGTTATGTGACAGTGGTCCTTTACTTTACAATTATTATTTTCAAAAGGTCGTTCACATATACCACATTTTGTGGCATTATTGAACTCCGCTATTTGGTCAGCCGTTAAAGTTTCCATTGCTCTTATATCTCTTAAGTATGTATTGTAAAGAGATCTTAAATCACTTTCAAGTCGCGAAACGAAAACCTGGGCTGCGTCGTTTCCCCGGTAGAGCTCAAATTTTGAAATCGAATCGTTAAAGGAGCACTTTATTAAATACGCAAAAGAATACGGTTCATGTTTGATGCTTTTGACTAAGTAAGAATTTGTGGGATTTGGTTCCACTGTATCCAGTGGTTTAAGCACCGATTCGAAATCCGCGTAAACAACAAACGGTACACGCATTTGCTTTTCTATGTTTTCAAATTTTAATATATTTTCACTTACACTCCTTCCAAATTTATCTATTTTTAAATTTAGTGATGGTGTTAATGAATATTTGTGGTTACAGTCATTTTTTTGGTGTAATATCAAAGATGATTGTGAACTAAAATATATCAAACAACCATCACAAAAATACATTTTATCTCTACGCGATGTAATTTGACTGGAACATAATTTCGATAAGTCTTTTATCCAACAATAATGACTTTTAGAACAACGCGTATCACAAATATGTTCATCATCATCTTTAATACTACAATCCTTTGTTATTAACAACAAGTTGACATGTCTGTTAAGTTTTCTACCCGAATACCTTAATGGACCGACAACTTCGTACTTTAACATATTATTTTCGAAAATTTTTTGCAAACCATAAACGTTAACTGAAATATTATTCATTTCTTCAAATTTTGATATATCACGCAACTTTACTGGAAAGTCTATACCTGTAAAATTCAGCACTCTTGAATAGTGTGGATAAGATCGAATCTGTGATGCCATTCTAGTGGTGGGGCACAAAGCAGACACGATTGACCACGCAAAACAACACTCATCTTGATTAATCACATTGATGATGGCTTTTTTCAATTCGATGAAACGGGGTAGCTTTATATATGAAGATCCACCAAAAGGTTTATATTCATTGACATTTACTTCCAGGTATAGAATTTTTTCCAGAGCCCAACCTACGAAAACACAAAAAGATTGACATAAGTATTTATTTTATTTTTAGTCGTTAATTTATAACATACCTGAATCTTTTTCCTGAAACTCAGTCGATTGAGTCTTCATGGCTTCCACTAATGATTGATATATTTCTTCCAAATCGCTTCCTGAAGTAACAATTTCATTGCGTGTATTAAATGACTTGTCACTGTACATATTATCTTGTGTTGGTAACAGATACCGACCAACAACCACCATATTAACTTTCAAAGCACAACGCACTCTTACTAGGTCACTTACTACCTCTAACACTTTTGCTTTAATTTCATCAAAAAATAATGAATAGTCAGTATGTTCATTATCACTTGATATACGGTATGTGGCAATCCTATTTCTAAAAGCACTGGACACTAGCTCAACACCAGCTGATATTGGTGAACATGCATTACTTTTATGGTGTATTGTTCTTTGATGAGCTGCCATTCGATTTGCTGGTATGGTTATATTGCAGCAAGTGCAAGTACGCACCTCGGATGTTGATGCCCCATCGTCAACTTTTCGCTGTTTTCCACCATGCATATTTTCAAATCGTGCTACGCACGATTCTCGTTTATGTCGTAACATATTATAACTCCGAGTAAATGATTTACCACAATTTTCACACACGTACGCCATGACTTTCAAATTAACTTGCTTGAACCGTTTTACTCAACACAATGTTCTATACTAAAATTTAACCCCCCCTACCCTCATTTATACCGATCCACATTTAGACCCCCACTCGATCTTCATACCAAAACATGTTACACCCCAGTAATAACTCAAGGTAAACTAACATCACAAATGTAACCTTGAAATAAGCGTCATCCACCTGGTCATCACCAAACAAAGAAACATCTGCTCGCATTCATTGAAAATGTGCACCGCAAATGTAACCTTGAAATAAGCGTCGTCCACCTGGTCATCACCAAACAAAGAAACATCTGCTCGCGTTCAAGGCCAAGCAAATGTAACCTTGAAATAAGCGTCGTACACCTGGTCATCACCAAACAAAGAAACAGCTGCTCGCATTCATTGAAAATATGCACCGCAAATGTAACCTTGAAATAAGCATCGTACACCTGGTCATCACCAAACAAAGAAACATCTGCTCGCGTTCAAGGCCAAGTTCTTGACCTTGACCTTGGAATAACACCTGCGCATATCAAGGCCAAATAACAATAGCACACCTGGGCGTTCAAGGTCGACCCTACTGCGCATGCGGAGACTCGGGGAGCATCAACCTTTACTACTATCATAGTATCTTTGGCGGTTTTTACTTTAACACTTTTTTTTAAACAAAGTGCGTCGCAGAACCCATTTATCAACAGTGGAAAATGAAGAAGCCGAATCCTTTAGACCATCCTTCGTCGTATGATGAATGTCGGTTACTGATAAGCCCTTCAAGAGAAGTACTTAATGACAGCAAAAATTTCAACACTATCCATCTCATCAAAAACTCTGACATGGTCTGGATTAAACGGCTCTCAAAATAAAGCTAGTGCACACAGCACACAGCAATTTGAAATTTAATCATCTATTCATCATCCAATGAACTTTTCGGCTCATCCTGACATTTTTTAATGCTGTAACGCTAGTTATCGCTTAATTTGATTCACTAATAGAGGGCATTAAATTTACCCTAGCAATTTTGATCTCGACATTTTTTTCATGAGATTTCTTTTTAAATGTTGAAAAACTACTACTTTATGTATATGAGGAATTTTTTATGTGGCATTTATGAATTTTATTAAATTGTGATTAAAACTAACTACATTTCTAACATAGCTTCTCAACACCAGATAATGTCAACTGAAAGAAGTTAATATACCATTTTAGCCCAAAACGCTGAACAATGTAATTGGATTTTCTCAAGCTGTCAAGATTTTAACTGTTTTATAACACTTCACCTTGTTATTTTACGAGAATTAGAAAGCTGGTATCTTATTTTCCAATTTTCCCTCCTTCGCAGTCTCAAGTCTTTATTGGAAATTCCGATTCCGCCGTCAGACAGTTAATTTGAAAGCCGAATGAGTATATAAAATCGGCTCTCCTCTCCCTAAATGCCCCAAATAGCTTTTACGCCAGCTTAATTCGTTTAATAATCGTGCCGGCACGCAACTCGAATTCTCATATTATTATCTTTTATTGATTGGTTGAATGGTTGATGTGATGATGACGATGTCGCATGATGTTTCTTAAGAAAGAAAGCAAAATCATTATTAGAAAACTATAACGAACAGGATGGTATGTAACGAATAATAGGGAACATAAATGAATTTTTTTATTGCATAACTTGTTTAAGCAAGTCATGTCATTACAAACCCAAAAATGTTATTTTAAAGAAAATTACTATCATACTTGGGCGGGCTGAGAAGTAGTCGGCATAATAGGCAAGAAAACAACTTTTTTCGACAAAACTCAATTTATTTCTCAACATGGTCTCCTTTTGGATTTATACACTTCGTTCAACGATTCGCCAATTTTTCGATACCCTCCGAATAATATGATTTCTGGAAGCCCTCGAAATAGGCATCTGTTTCAGTGATGACTTCCTCGTTCGACCCAAATCTCTTACCACCGAGCCATTTCTTCAGGTTTGGAGATAGATACAAGTCGCAGGGGGCCAAATCTGGAAAATATGGTGGATGAAGAACCAATTCGTAGCGTAATTCATGTAATTTTGCCATTGCGATTGCGGATTTGTTTGCTGGTGCATTGTCCTGGTGGAAGAGCATTTTTTTCTTCGCCAAATGCGGCCGCTTTTGCTTCAAATCGGCTTCGAATCGATCCAACAGCTCTGCATAGTATACGCCGGTGATCGTTTTGCCCTTTTCAAGATAATCTATGTGAATGATACCGTGCGCATTCCATAAAACTGTGGCCATGACCTTGTTGGTCGATAGGCTCACCGTGGCCTGCTTCGGCTTCGATTCGCCAGGAACAGCCCACTGCATTGTGGTTTCCGCCATATTATGACAAAAATCTCATGGTAAAATACCACAAATTTACAACTCGCTCTAGGATGTACTAGGACAGAGCTACCCAAAACCATAAATAATACTCAGCAAACATTTTTTTCACTACTTTACAGCCATTGGAAGTCGATATCAAGCGAAGTGACCGCCTTATCTGTGAATTACTCAGGGCCGTCGAGAGCCGGGACGGGCCCCGGGGCAGTAAAGTTTTTCTGGCCCGGGGCCCCCTGTCCAGGGGCATATCAACGTATGGGCTGATTGGGCTATAGCCCAGGGCGGCAGAATTGTAGGGGCGGCAAATATCTCTTCACTTTGATGTAAAATGCTGACGGTGGGGTGGGCGCAGCCAGATTTAAGTAGCCCAGGGCGGCACTGAACCTAAATACGCCCCCGCCCCTGGCTGACAAGTAAATTTTAAGTTGCGGGCGCCTCAAAGCAGTGAGGACTTGGGGAATTTAGTTACTAATGGATATTCAGAAGCAAGTTATGTAGTATTTTAAGTATAAGTCCGTTTTCTCCTTGTACATTATTGGGGTTGAAGTTTGATTGCGACGAAGTTAATATTTGCAAGTTATTTTTTTTACTTTTTGTTATTTCATTACAAGTTTTGGTAATGCTGTCCTTTAATCCAACCACTATGTAATATCGAACGTTTTAAGTCTCTTCCATTAAAAATATGGTTACAGTTTTTTACAGAATTTTCCTGATTCTGAGTTATTATGGTGCCACGCCTTAGCTGCCTAATGCCTACGCGCAAACTAAGCACACAGTTAGAGGTAGCTATTTTCAATGTGATTTAATAAAATATTCTTGTGTTTTAGGTGCTGATTATCACTTCGTGTTTTCTATATATTTAATATTTGGCACAGCTAATGTGGCATGAGGCTGAAGATGGTCCAGCTTGTCTGCGATGAAATCATAAAGTAGCTTACATATCGCAGAGAAGGAAAAGGAAAATCTTAATTTGGAACCACTTTGCTCATGATTTAAGAACCTTTGCCAGATATAGTTTTTTGCACTTTAATATGTAAACACAACGTATACATATAACGTGTATTTATATACAGTGTCCGCGAAAAAGTCTGCAAAATAATTTTTATTTGAAATTTTTTTAAAAAACTGTTTTCGGTCTTAGGCTACATGACAGGTAATCAAAAAAAAGTGCAAAAAGTCGAGATTTCTCATTATTATTTTGAAGAAAAAAAAAAACTAAAAACCAAAATTCTTGCAGCAAACTTCGGATGTACAATCTTGACAACTTTTCTTTATATGTTTTCTTGCAATTTTATAAATAAGTATTGATATTTTTGAATACTTCAATTTTTCAAATGACATTTGACAGCTGTGAGAGATAACATATTCCCGAAGGTTTTGGCTCTTTTTTGGTTACCTGTCATGCAGAACCTAACACCGAAAACCGTGTTGGAAAAATTTACAAATACAAAATATTCCCATATGGTGCAGATTTTTTCACGGACATATCAAGGGGATTGTTAAGAAAACGGTAATCCGCCATCTTGTGGCGTCCGCCATATTGGGTTTAGAATGACGTCACATAGCTTATCGTATTCTACTCGTCAAACCCTTTCATTTGATACCAATGTCAAGGGGGTTGTGAAGAAAAAGATAATCCGCCACCTTGTGGCGTCCGCCATATTGGGTTTAGAATGACGTCAGATAGATTATCGTATTTTACTCGTCAAACCCTTTCATTTGATGCCCATATCAATGGGATTGTGAAGAAAAAGGTAATCCGCCATCTTGTAGCGTCCGCCCTAGTGAGTTTAAAATGACGTCACATTGCTTACCGTGTTCTACTCGTCAAATCCTTTCATTTGATGCCCATATCAAGGGGATTGTGAAGAAAAAGGTAAGCCGCCATCTTGTGGCGTCCGCCATATTGGGTTTAGAATGACATCACATAGCTTATCGTATTCTACTAGTCTAACCCTTTTATTTGATACCCGTATCAAGGGGATTGTAAAGAAAAAGGCAATCCGCCATCTTGGGGCGTCCACCATATTGGATTTAGAACAATATTGAATATACTATATTGCATTGTCACCGGACTTATACAGGTATGCAAAGTTTTAAAGCTCTAGCTCAACTAGAACTAGTCGAAATTTTGATTGCAATATTTGACCTAAGCATACTAACAATGATGCATACAAACACATACATACATACAAACTAGCAGGTGAAGTTAAATAAAAGCTTGTAATAAAAACAAACCTGAATAATGTAAAATACTAAACATAGATTCTGAAAAGTTTATTTCCGACCTAAGTTGTACCTGAGATATTTTAAGTAATGAACGATTTCTTGTAACACGAGGGCAAATGGATTCCCTCCTAGCGGTGAAGGTAGAAACAAATACAGGGTGTTATAAAATTCACTGCATATATTGAAACCGGTAAATCCTGATATGGATTCAGATTGAAGAAAAATATTCATAAATAGCATTTCGTAATAATAAGGTGGTAATCGCCCCTAAACTTTCGCTAACTAGCGGTACCTGCCACTGGCAAGAAGCACATGATACCGAATAAGTTGCCAATTCTATCAATAATTATAATTTTTTCTATGTAACAAGTCAACATAAGAAATAATGTTATTATAACCTTTGTAGTAAAATTATTTTAAAATAGGTACACTTCTTTCGAAAATGTTTACGATTAACAAATAATTAACACTAAAAAAAGGTGCAATAACGAATTAAACACAATATTTGAAAGTTTCCACGGTATTTTGTCACTACCTGCACTATTATCAACTACAAACTAATGCTTTTGATACTTTTAAAGTAAAATTCACTTCCCATAGAAACATTCTTGCATTGAACTTAACACTTATGCAATACTAACAAAACATTAATGAAAAAACATTCCACTAACTCATTAAGTTCAGTGCTTAAGAGAATCCACGGTATTTTTTATTATCATCACTATAGAAAAACTGAAAACTAAATACGTATCTATTTATTAAAAGGAACAACGCCTAGTTTTAATAAACATGACATTTACCAGGAAGCATATAGGTAACCCAAATAACACTTCATAGTGAGATTTTGCAACTAGCAATTGCAGAAATGCTAATCCATAAACGACAAAATATAAAATGATGTTTCGACTACATGATTTATAAAAAACCAAAAAATTAAAAAAAAAATTTCAAAATCTTTGGTAGGCTTTTAAATTCATCTAGCAAATGAGGTGGAAATTCTGATTAAAATACCACTCTAAATTTAATCGGTTATGGGTTAGCCCAACTGCAATTTCTTTGGCAAAGTGTCCTTAATAGCTTTCAACGTTGACCTCGGAAACTTTGAGTATTGTTTTAAACAGTTCGACTGTTTTATATTCTCTACATAAACTAAATGTTTATGGCGGTTGCTGTTATTCATTTATTTTGGTCTTTATTAACAAAAAAAAAAGAATTTAAAACTGCAAATTTTCGCGCGAATTTCGAAACTTGTAGAACGTGATCCCATTGGCTGTGCATCAAAACTGAACTTATGACTCATCATGAGTATATGGCGAATTGCAGTGTTGTAGAGTCATCGACAACTCAATAAAAATGGTATGTAATGCGTAACTCATCCAATATACACTTAAAGTAGAAGGTTCCTAAAATCTTATTCATGTAAACTTCAAGCCGAAATCGGTCCAGGAACCTTTCAATTTTGCAACAAAAATTGGCTTTTCTGCGAAATTTTGACATATCATCTTAATAATTTCGAGTAAATAAACTGCAATTCTTTATTTTCATGGCAATCTTCGAAAATTCAAAAATTTTCAAATTTTAGATGTCCCCGATGCAAATAAACCTATTTATTTATAACTTTACCGAAAAAACAAGCGATTTAAATTAGTGGGAGGCATTCCTAGATAAAATTAACGGATAAAATAAACACAAAAAGAATCACTAAATAGGGTAAATAGTGTGGAATAATGTCGGTTAAAAATAGGATTTGTCGGAAAAAATCAAGAAAATCCTAATTGTACCCCTTAAATACGCTCCTGGATGACCCATTCGGTATTCATTTTACAGTATGATTATCCCTTTATAAGATAGTGTTGAAAAATTGGGAAAAAATACAGAGTGATTGAAATCTCCCGATGTCGAGGGCAAAAAAAGTAAAAAAATCGAAATTTAATCGGCGACTGCTCCCTTCCTATAGAGAATGAAGAAACTAAAAGATATGAATAACACATACTTTGACGAGCTCTTCCCGATGACGTATATGCGATTTTAATTTGAACCATTCTGACCCCACAAAAAATTAAAAACCGTGAAATATTTGAATCAAAAATCTAAATTTCCAATTTTTTCCAAATATTTCCATTTTCCAGTGATTTTAGGTTTAGGTAAATGTATTGCAAAAAAGTACTTGAGATTTTAAAGTTTCACCTATGAGTCCGTTTTCCGATCTGACGTTTTGTTTTCGAGTTATTAGGTATCAAAGAGAGGTCTGGAAATGGCATTTTTCGACCTAAAAAAATTCAATGCCAATTTCTGATCCTCACCAGTTTCAGTGAAGTTCTGAAGCTCCGGGTCCCCTACAATCTCCGAAAATTTACATCGATTTAATTCACATTTGCGACCTGCCTACCCGATTTCAACCGAAATCGCGGAAATTTCAACTTTGACGTTTAATTACACCGAAACGAAACATCCTGTATAACTGAATTTTTTACCGAAGCTAGTTGAACTATTCCTCTATCAACCCAAAAAATTCGATTTCTCTCCCTCTGACTGTTTCCGAGAAAAACACACCTATTCGACTTTGGGTTAAGCTTTACGTTAACCTGTAGATTTTTGCTGATCTCCTGAGGTCACTTTTCGCTAAGGACAAATGGCTGCTTTTTAAATTGTAATAAGTTATACCGAAAAGTAAACATTTTTTGTAGCTAAATTTTCCTAGTAATTTTCTTCAAAATATTTTTTTTGGGTTTGTAATGACTTCCTTAAACGATTTATGCAATAAAAAAAATTGCATTTGCATTGCAATTGCATTGCATATTGCTTATAGCGAAATAATATGTATTTTCCATTAAGAATGTTGCGCCCTTAGTGCCCGTTTTGCTAACTAATATAGTTGGCAAAGTTTTTATTTTGTAAGTATTAAATGAATGCCGGCTGGTTTTACAGATTTTGTTTGATGCACTCTGATGCGGTTAAATTATAAAGCGTCGCTGAATGCAAAACTTTCTAGAAATTTATATTTTGAACGGATTTTCGAATAGTTTTCTCAAAAATGTTATTAGAGAAACAATGTTTTTTTGCAAAAATACATCCTGTATCTAATAGGTACATTTGTAAATACGTAGGAAAGTTATATGGAATTTCATGTAAGTAATTTTTCAAAGTATATTGCCTTTTTGGCAATTTATTAATAGGTTATTGTTGGACAGTTCTAGCGTAATTTATTTATTTTTTAGTAGAATAAATGTAAACCATAATATTCCCCTCAAAAATAAAACTTTGGCAACGTCGCGGCACTGGACGCGTGTATGGTCTGGTTTTTGGGTGTTGGAGAAAATTTTATAGTTGTTCGATCCAACCAAAAAAAAGCATTGACTGTGTCTCGAGACTACCCCAGGAGTTACCCCTTCAATATATATGCATATATATATATATATATATATATATATATATATATATATATATATATATATATATATATATATATATATATATATATATATATATATATATATGTATATATATATATATATATATATATATATATATATATATATATATATATATATATATATATATATAATATGCATATATATGCAATGAATTTTGTAACACCCTGTATATTTTTGATAAAAATTTTTTTGTCATATTTGCTAATCATTTTTTACCCATAAATCGTAGCGTTTCTAAATAGGGCCTTAATTAATCACGCTGCATTTAATATTCATAATAATTCTTGAAATTTTCAGAAAGGGAAAATTGCATTGCTTGCAAGTATTTAATTGATTTCATTATTTAGGCACATAGTATATATACAACTATGCTTCTTAAGTTGTACAATTAGTATCTAATGTTTTTTATGACTTTTACTTTAATCTTTTTATTATTTAGTGAAAATATGCGACGTTAATAAAACAATGACTTTGAGATTATTGTAGTCAAGGACACAATGACTTATTAGATTGCCTATTATTTATCATTTAACGATGATATAATCAAATGTTTTTTCACCGACTTCATTACTGGTGTGTTTTCTGTTTTACTTAGTGTGTGTTGCGTGATATTAAAAAGTAGTTTCTAACCATGGTGAATAAAAATGAAGATATTAAAACAATCGTGGAGAATATTCTGAAAAGTGTGGCTCAATCAGAAAATATTAAAAATGATGACGTTTTTTCAAACCATAATGCCATACGAGGGGATGGATTTTTGTCGGAGTTTTTTACTGGTGAAGTTCTAAACAAAGACAACGGTAAAAAAGTACAAGTTGCTATAAAGAAGGCGCCTCTAGGTGGTTTTAGTTTTGGTTTTGAACACGAGGATCTTTATGGAAACGAGATTACTTTTTATTCGAAATTTTTTCCTGAGTTAGATAAATTTCAGAAAGAGAAGAAGGTTAAATATCCTGTTGACAACATTCCAAGATATTTCGTTGGAAACACAGATTCAAAAAATCTTTTTCTTGCCATGGAAAACATAAAAAGCGCAGGGTATAGACTTTACGATAAAAAGAATTATCTCGATAGTGAACATATTAAATTCATTTTTAAAACTTATGGAAAATTACACGCCTTATCATTTAGTTATAAACATAATCATACAGAAGACTATCAGAATATAGTAAACATGTTGTTTAATATATTGGATAAATTCTCGGAAAATAGTGACATGATGAAAATAACTGAAAAAGCCTATTTTGCTGCTCTGGACACCTTTGATCCATTAACTGAAGCTGATATTTTAGCCAAGTTAAAGAAAGCACAGAATGTCGTTGAAAGTGCAAAAAATGTACTTGACTACAAGGGAAATTATCAGTGTCTAATTCATGGTGACTGTTGGTCAAATAATATGCTATTTAAATATAAGGTATGTACATATTATACGAAGGTCAATAGTTTTTACTTCATTCAAACAGATTTTATTTTTTTTTTATTTCATACTGTCCGGTATTGTTTATTGACAAAAAATGTTTATTTTTGCCTTGTCCAAGCTGCATAAATAAATTAAATTTGGTCATTTTCGATGTTACGGAATAATAATAAATCAGTAAAATTAAAACGTCAGTAGCAACCGACTTTACTAGAATATTATTGGCTAAAGTCATGTCTGCTAATGCATGAAGTTATTATCAAAGAAAATAATAGCTACGCACTATTATTTTCTTTGGTATTATCAAAGAAAATAATAGTAGCTATTATTTTCTTTGGTATTATTCTTGTATCAGCTTCCTCTGGATTACGGCTGAACGGTATCGGCAGGAGCTCACCCCACATGCTCGCGCTCGTTATTACGGTGGCATTCCGAATAAGCGCGCCAAATATTTGCATGTTTAATAAAGTATAACTAGAAAACTATTTGTCATAGGATGTTCATTTTTTTTTTAAACTTCTCTGGTATTTCCTTTATTTCATACGCAGATGTTATGTTAAAATTCCTGAAAACAAAAAAGTTTCTCGCTTACTGAAAAATAAGCTGCAATAAAAGTAAACTCTCAAGTTTAATCCGTTTTACCAAAAAATATACGCCCACAATGGATACCAAATTGTCACAGTATCCATCGCTGACATCTTTTCCATCGATTAAAAAAAAATTATCCCGATGCGTAAATTAGTTTCAGAGATATCGCGTGGTATGTGTAAAAAAGTACGAAATAGCTATTTGTGTATTAAGAGCGCAAAGTGATATATTGCCGCTCTGAGCGAGAAGTTAGACGCGCGACGCGTAGCGGAGCGCGGCTATCTCGCGAGAGCGGCAATGTCACTTTGCGCTCGAATTACACACATGATTTTTTCTACAACCGGTATTTTTATAAAAATATTTTGTAATGTAATTAATAATTATTGATATCAAATTTGACAGTTTATATTTTGTGTCAAAAGTCGCAGATACGCTGGACGTTTCTTTATTATTATTAAGGTGTCCATGGTAACTAAGCGAGCGACAAAGTAACTTTTGTCGCTCGGCGAGCGACAAAGTAAAACAAACGCTTGTTCCTCGAAAATGTCCAACTTTGCGCTTTCTTTTGAAAGCGCAAATTTGTACTTTTCGCTCGGTTGTAGAAAAATAGAATTTTAAGAAATTGGTGGCATTTTTGCAATAAAAAAAATCTGACCTCGTCAAAAAGGTCGTAATTATCCATTTCACATGTGCACGGGCCTAACCAATCATGCTGTGAAGGTTTTATGTGGTTATACGTTAAAACAAAACAAGAAGGAAGCGACTTTTCTCATGTTTTTACTCCACTATTACTTGTTTGAACGAGTGCTGGAAAGAGGAGAAACACGGCAAACATCCATATCCACAGCGCACCAGCGAACAACAAATTCCCTTTGTGCAGCGTTGCCAACTTTTTAAATCTGAATATCCGTAGTTAGATGTCACAAATGTTAGAATTATAGAGCATACACAGTATTTATATCATATATATTTTGATAGAATTATGACATTTTTAAAAACAACAAAACTATTTATATAACTGACAGTATCAATCACTAATAAAGTAACAATATTAGGTCAACAGGTAATACCTAAACCATTAGGTATTATATATTTAGTCGCATAAACCAACACCCCTTCTCGACTAAATATTCTCTTGGATTCCCAATAACTTTCTCATAAATTTATATTTCACTTTCCCTAGAGGTTTTGTTAATATGTCGGCTTGCATTTCATTGGTAGGACAGTACTCAAAATTGACTTCTTGGTTATTTTTTAAATTTCTTACAAAATGATATTTTACTGCGATATGTTTAGTTCTTGTTCTAATTCCTTCATTATCTAACATTTTCAAAGTGCTTTGGTTATCTTCATACACCGTTATCGTGGGAGGATCTTCTTGCATGTCTTTTAATAGTTGTCGTATCCACTGAACTTCTTGACATGCCTCTGTCAAAGAAATATATTCAGCTTCTGTAGAACTCAGAGATACCATTGATTGCTTTTTGCTGCTCCATGAAATTGGACTATTTAAATATTTAATTATAAATCCACTTGTAGACTTTCTGTCATTGTTATCGCCAGCCCAGTCTGCATCAGCATAGCAAATGAGATTATTTCCTTCTGATATATGTCCCAACTTGAGCACATAATCTTTAGTTCCTTTAATATATCGCATTATTCTTTTTACTTCATTCCAATCTACTTTATTTGGTTTACTGACTTTTCTACTCAAAATTGACACGGCTGTCGCAATGTCAGGTCTAGTATTGACAGACAGGTATAATAGTGCACCTATAGCTTGTCTGTACAGGTCATTGTTTGGCAGTAAACTGGAGTTACTATTTTTAAAATAGCCTGGATCCATTGGTATTTCAGATGTTTTCGCTTCTGTCATTTCATATTCATTTAAAATTTTTTCGATATAAATTTTCTGGTTTATACAAAAAATGCCATCCTCATTTCTTTGCACTTCAATCCCAAGATAATAATTTAGATTTCCTAGTGTTTTAATTTCAAAGTTTTCTTTTAGATAATCCTGAACTTCATCAATGTGTTTTTCATTCTTTGCTGAAATTATTACATCATCAACAAATACAAGAACGTAAATGTAATCTCCATCTAATTTTTCTCCGTTTTCTTGGTTTTTCTTTGTATATAAACACAAATCTGACTGACTTCTTTCAAATCCAAATCTTATTAGTACTTCATTAAATGTTTCATTCCAAACTTTTGCTGATTGTTTTAGCCCATAAATACTTTTTTTTAGTTCACAAACATATTCTGGATGCTCTTTATCTTCAAAACCGATAGGCTGTTTCATATAAATTTTTTCTTTTAAATTACCATTTAAATACGCCGTTTTAACATCTAGTTGTTTGATTTGTAAATTTTTAATTCCAGCAATAGTCAGCAGTGTTCTTATTGTCGTTTGTTTCACAACTGGAGCGAATACTTCATCATAGTCTTCTCCATATTTTTGACTAAATCCTCGTGCAACAAGTCTTGCTCTGTATCTGATATTATTACATACTGGGTCATTCTTTAATTTGTATACCCATTTGCAATCGACTATTTTCCTATCTTTTGGTTTTGGTACAATATTCCATGTTTTAAACTTATGTAGTGCATTAACCTCATCTTGCATAGCATCTAACCACATATCTTGGTCAGGTCTTTTCATAACATCTTCATAACTTCTAGGTTCGTCATATGTGTGCAGATCTCTCTGGTTATATTTCGGCTCATCTTCTGTTGGCTTTTCTTTGTTAATGTTTATTTCTATTTGTTCATTATCTATATTTTCAACTTCTTTAACGTTGTCAATTATTTCATAATTTTCTTCCTCTTGACTGGGTAAAACCGTTATTGACATTTCCATCTCTTCTTCATCATTTTGTTTTGGCGTATTTTGTATATTCCTGTACACCTGCAGATCTTCATTAAATTTAACATTTCTACTGATAGTTATTTTGCAGTTTTTTCATCAATTAGCCGATATGCTTTAGAGTTTTCACAATAACCCATTAATTTTAATTTTATTGCTTTGTCATCCATTTTTCTTCGTTTTTCTTTGGGTTTATAAACAAATGCTTCACATCCGAAAATCCGTATATTATCTAATCTGGGTTTTTGTTTGAACCACATTTCAAATGGTGTTTTTTCACATGCTTTTGTTGGCAGTCTGTTCTGCATATAATTAGCAGTCATTACAGCTTCTCCCCAAAATTTGTTGTCTAGATTTGCTTCCACCAGCATACATTTTGCCATTTCTGTAAGAGACCTATTTTTTCGTTCGGCTACACCATTTTGCTGAGGTGAATACGGTGCTGAAGTTTCATGTCTTATACCATTTCTTTTCAAATAATTTGTTATAGTTCGTGAAACATATTCTCCTCCATTATCGCTTCTTATTATTTTAATTCTCTTGCCAAATTTTGTGTACATTTCTTCAGAAAATTCAATAAATTTTTGTTCAACTTCGTTTTTATGTTTAAGTAGGTAAACAAACGAGTACCTACTAAAATCATCAATAAAGGTTAGAATATATTTATTACCACTAGGCGTTTGTGTTTTCATTGGGCCACAAACATCACTGTGTATCAAATCCAATACATCCTTTTGTCTGTTCCCACTTTTCTTTGGAAAACTTTTTTGCGTCATCTTACTTTTTATACAAACTTCGCAGTTGCTTGTTTCTTCTTTATTATAAATACCAATGTCTTCAGCTAAATTTTGAGAAACTATGGTACGAATTGAATTATAATTTTTATGTCCAAATCTTCTATGTAATAAGTTTATATCATACTTAGTTTTATCGTTTTGAGCGATCAGTAATCTATTAGAGAGTTTTAATTCGTATAAATTATTTTTTAAATAAGCTTTTGCCAAAATTTTTGAATTTATATCTTGAATTCGGCATTCCCTGTCTTTAAAGATTACTTCCAATCCAAGAGCTGTTAATTTTCTTACTGATAAAAGGTTTCCATCTATTTCCGGACAAAACAGTACATCCTTAACTTGTATACTTGAGTTTTTACCATTTTCATCTTCTACATTTAACCATCCATTACCAGTCCATCTAGATTCAATTTTTGTTCCATCTGCTAAAAATATTGTTTCTTTTCTTTCATAATTGATTTTCTCGAAAAAATTTTTATTACACGACATGTGACAAGTTGCGGCCGAATCAATGTACCATTTATCCTTTGAAGCTAGAGTAGCCACAAAACATGCATGGGTATATTGTGGTTTCTCATCGTTATCATCGCTATCTGTTGTAGATTTATCATATTCGTTGTTTCGTACAATCTTCTTAGCTTTTTGTTTTTCTCCTCTTCCATCATAACTTTTATTGTCTTTACGCATATACTTGTTCTTTTGGTTATACCAGCATTCATTTTGAAAATGACCTCGTTTATTACAAATATAACAAGTTTTTTCAGTTTTACTTTGTTTTGATCCATACCTTGTATGAAACTTCATAGCAACTTCAGATTCTTTTAAACTAATTTCACTTCTTCTTCTGCTTTCTTGTATCAATCTTTCTTTGACCATTTCAACGGTGAGATCTTGCTCTGGACGTGTTTCTAAAGCCATTACAATTGTATTATAGCTTTCAGGTAGACTACTTAACATGAAAGCTACTACTAACTTTTCTGCCAGTTCTTCCCCCATTGCTGTCAATTGGTCAACCAGCTGCTGCATTAAAATCAAATGATCCTCCATTTCATCATCTTCAGTTAGTTGCATTCTACATAATTTCTTTAGAATAGATACTTTGTTTGACAATGTACACTTTTCGTGGTATTTTCTTAGAGCTTCCCAATATTCTGTTGCGTTTTTTAGTTTTCTCACATGTGTTAGTTGGGAATCTTCAATAAGTAGACCGATCATTGCTTTTGCCTTATTATTTTTTGTCTCCCAAGTACTATCTCTTTTTTCTTCTGGTATTTCTTTACATACTATATCCCAGAGATCTTCTTTTACCAACATCAACTCCATTCTGTATTTCCACGTTGCGTAATTAGTATTGTTCAACATCTTAATTGTGGACTTCGTTTCAACAGCCATTATTTTATATATTTATGTTTCTTCTAAATAACTTCTATGTTACTTCCCTTTCTTATATATATAGTTTTAATGCTCTGGGCCCATAACCTGTTAGAATTATAGAGCATACACAGTATTTATATCATATATATTTTGATAGAATTATGACATTTTTAAAAACAACAAAACTATTTATATAACTGACAGTATCAATCACTAATATAGTAACAATATTAGGTCAACAGGTAATACCTAAACCATTAGGTATTATATATTTAGTCGCATAAACCAACAACAAATTCCGTGGATTCCGAATAAAACAAAAATCTGCAACATGTGGCACGGCACGAGTGTCGAACCATAAAGTTTGCATTGCCTATAAAGAGATGACGCTTTTATAAAACTATGTTTAACTTTTTGTAATTTTGCTAAAGAATAAATTAATTATTAATAGTTATAGTTTAAAAAATTAAAAAACAAGATTTTATAAGTAGCGCACTAAAAAGTTAAAAATAATTATTTTCCTTTACACTTAACAGAAAACCGAGGTGGGCAGTGCGCGCATCGTGCGGAAAGTAAAGCAACTAACAAACTGCGCCTCCTTTTAATCCTCAGACATGCATACCCCAGTTTTCTGTTAACTTGTACAGCTATAAAACATTTGGTCTTTAAATAGGTAATTAAATTTAAAAGCCTGTGGCGCACTTACATATGCAGTTAACACAAAACCGTCCCTGAGACGTCCCAGCGACGTAAGTCTGGGATATATCCTGCATCCCAGGGACGTCCCGGAATATCCCATAAAATCCCAAGGACGTCCCTGAGACGTCCGTTTGGAACAGGTCGGGTTGTATCTGGGATCATCCCGTAAAAGTTACACAGGACATATATGGGGTCATCTTTGGACCTTACTAGGATTATACCGACTATATTTGGGACGTTTGCGGGACATTCTTAGTACTATTTAAGGACATATGTAGGATCACCCCAGGACCACATATAGCGGTCTAGGCATACATTACATTTTGTTTATTATGCCTAGACCGCTATATAACTGCGCTCCATGCTTTTGAATTTAAAGACCAAATGTTTTATAGCTATACAAGTTGGTTATTCAAAAACTTGATGTAGGACAAAAAGCTGAAACTCACAATTTAAATTTAAATTTTTTAGCCACCCTGTTTGCCCTAGATAAAATTTTTGAATAAGCATGCTCTTTTTTCACAATGTAGAACTTTTTATGGAGATATGTTGTTCGGTCCAAAAAATGAAGTCAGTTTTATAAAGGATCAAGTCAATATAAAAACAGATAATAGTACACTAGAAATAAAAAATAATGTACGTAATCTTGGACTTGTGTTTGACAGTTCACTAAGGTTTGAACAACATATTTCAAGCTGTATTCAACGTGCCTATATTAGGTTAAAACTGCTTTACTCTAGTCGTCATGATTTGTGAGTGAAGCTTAAGAAGCTGTTGTGTGATTCCCTTGTTCTCTCTATATTCAATCATGCAGATGTTGTTTATGGTAGCTGTTTAACTCAAATTCAAAAAGATAGAATACTAAAAGTGCAAAATTCATGCCTTCGTCTAATATATGGAATTAAAAAGTTTGAAAGAATTTCTCACAAGCTATTGGAGGCAAAATGGTTGAATATGAAGGGTAGGCGACGGGCCCACTTAGCTTGTTTTTACCACAGAATTATTATCTATAAAACCCCTGCTTACTTGCATGATAGGATTGTGTTTCGCTCTCATGTGCATAACATAAACATTCGTTATAAAGGTCTGCTAACGCCACCTATACATAAAACCACATTTTTTGAAAGAAGTTTCTCATATAACGTAGTTAGCCTGTACAATTCTCTTCCTGAAAACCTAAAATCGATGTCCCCGTCGAAATTTAATCGCCTTATTTTTCAGTATTACCTGAACAGACAAAACAATCTATAGTAACCAATTTTTTATCAATCAAAATTTTAGAATATTGGGTTGTTAATAATCTAGTAAATATTTATTTACCTATATATTAAAGTTTATTTTAACTAACCACTATCTTACGCCAAAACAAAATTTTTATTTCATATATTACGGTTAAGTAGAGCAGGATAGATAACTCCTATGGGGTAGTCTATCACTGAACTTCGCCTTTTTTTGCATTACAAAAGTATTCTTTTTGAATGTACACTGATCTATATTGTAAAGTAGGACAATGTAAAAATAAAGACATTATTATTATTATTATTATTATTATTATTATTATTATTATTATTATTATTATTATTATTATTATTATTATTATTATTATTATTATATGCTTTTTTTGTAAGAGCGATATTAAAAAATTTATTTTATTTTTTAGACCTCCTGTATATTCCAAACCTAATTGACTAACATAAAAAAATTAAATTTATTACATTTAGTTGCAGTGGCAGTTTACCTTTAAATAACGATTTTCTGTCTTTTTGGCTTCACATGGATTAGGACTTTTACATTTTTGAGTCACCCTGTATGTACTAGATCAAATTTTTTAACGTCATTAGCGGCGTTCGTTAATTCAATTTTTTCCATCGTTTTGGTCGAAATTTTTGACAGGCACGTGCTCAGTCGTACTGATTACAACGAGTCATGTGCCTGTCAAAAATTCCGATCAAAACGATGAAAAATATTGGAAGCTTTTAATAGGGACAAAACACGGAACACAATCGCAAAAGGCTGGCAGCCGCACGGGAAAATAATGTAAATAACAGACCAACATATGTATTATAAAGCATAGTAGTACTAGTGTGTGCTAGACGGGTAATCTACCAGCTTGAAATAACATATTTCGGGGATTCCCAGTCAGCTAATTTGATTTTACTTGCAGAGCGTCATCTGTTGGTGAGATAATGTACTATAAAAAATATTTCCATAGGATCCCTGTGTTTGCTATTTATATTATAGATACTTTTTTTTAATTCAAAATGAATTTAAAAAAAAACAATGGATTTTATTACTTTTACCCACATTTTTTGCAGATACGTATATTTTTATCACTTTGGCGAAAAATCCTTAGAAATTTGTAGCTTATCCGTATATCCGAGAGTATCTATATAAATTCGTGGATCTACGGATAAATCGGTAGGGTTGGCAACGCTGCCTTTGTGCAAATCTGTGGCTGGATCACGATGTATAGAATTCTACGCGATTTTGACACTAATGACAGTTGTTTTGTTTGAGTAGTCATGTGACTTTGACACGTAGAATAGAATTCTATGTGGCGTGATCCGGGGCCTGGTGCTGGATCACGATGCATAGAATTCTACGCGATTTTGGCACTAATGACAGTGGCCATGTGATGGATCGTTTGTTTTGTTTGTGTAGTCATGTGACTTTGACACGTAGAATAGAATTCTATGTGACGTGATCCGGGGCCTCGTTTACCGACCGACAAGACAAGCTTCGGAAAATGTTTTGCACGTTCAGTTATGTTTGACGCGACGTACTGACTAGCGCAATTTGTAGCAGCGCGCTCGGTGTGTTTTGTTGCAAGTGAATACTCACCCACATCACAAAATAATTATATTAACCAGAAGGCTATCTCCGATCCCGTGATCGCCGCCTGCTCGTGTCCTTCGAGCGCACAGCGCATCTAACCCGAAATTGCCAGTGCAGTAGCACCGTATACAGACAACTGTATACGGTGGCAGTAGCGACTTTCACGTCAAGAGGTATCAAAAGCGCGCTGTATGACGATGCGAATAAATTTTATAGATTTCCGTAAGAGGTTGAAAGGTAATATAATACATAATAATATGTAGGTAAAGTACAGGGTGTTCCAAATTCATTGTTCCTACGGGATATCCCAGTACCTGTTAGACATAGAAAGTTGCCGCTTTCACAATATTCGTTTTTGGGATACAGAGTTATTAATTTTGAGGGGTGCTTACAAAAACTATTTAATATGTGGATAAGGTTTAAACTGTTTAGATTTTGTAAGTAGAATATCTTGTTAAAAACAATTTTTATGTACTGTTTTTGAAATACTACCAAAACTTATGATTTTTATAATAGAACACGCCGACACACGACTGATTTTTATAATAGAACAGGCCATTTTAATTTTAAACTTTAGTTGCTACTTTGTTTTAATGGCAAAGGTTTTAGGTGGTACAGGGTGTATATTTTTACACTCCCTTTAACTTTTTAATTTTAAGGGTTGAACAAACAAATACAAGAAAAATCAGTGAGAACCCATTAATTAACATTTCTTAGTGTTTATGAAGTAGTAAAAATTTTAGCAAACATTTATATATACTTATCAACATAATTATGTCTATCTTGAGTCGTTTCTTTAAAAACATTTTTCAATCCACACGTAAGATATTGCAAAACGGTTCAAAATAAAGGAGTTTTTTGCATTTTTACTTGATATCGGTACAGTGACATTGGAACACCTAGATGCTAAAAATAAATAAAATAAGAAATTTCGTTGACTATAATTATAACTATTTTTTTGACCCTGAAAATCAAAAAGTTAATGGGGGTGTAACAATACAACCTTGTACGATCGACTCTCGATATAATCCCATGCTTTCTTAAAATACTTCGTAATATATTTACATAAAGCTATAAAATTAGAAATCTAAGAAGAAATTCTAATTATAATAACCACATAATAATTTCCCATTTCTTAAAATATAAATTTCAATTGTGATCTGTAAAAACGGTAAAGACAGGTAATAAAAGCAAATGTTAACTGGAATATTAAGTTTATGAGCTTCTTTATATTCAGTAAACATTTCCGAAAATTTCTAATTGGAAAACGCTTAGGCAGGTAATAAATGCTTGGGGTAATTGCAATAGGGGAGAGCGGGGCTCAGTGGTCAGTTTTTTGAGTAATTCTTTTTTAGTCAACTATTCATAATTATCTATTAGTGTGATGTGTACTGTTACAAAGTATAATCTTTTAGCAACAAAATATGTTAATGGGAATTAACGATTTAAAAAGAGTGTTACGCATACTACCCATTTACAAAAAATCTGTATATCATGGCCATTCTGCCCCCTATAGGGGCACAACAGTCATTAGGTTGGGGTACAGTGGTTTAAAAGTATCAATTCTTTAAAGTATTGTTTATTTAAACACCATAAAAACTAAAATATTTAGCAATTAAGAATTTGAAAAGCAAAAACTTATAAAACTGGAAAGGACAAGAGAAAAATCTATTCTACATTGTATGAAAAAAAATTAACATTAAAAACATAAAAGCCTTAAGCTCGAAAAGTAATTCCAGTCTTTTGAGGATCAGGAAGATGAGCAATCATATCATTTTTTTCAACTATGTCTCTGTCTATCTTCTCAGGAAAAATGAACGTTTGTCCGCTGCCTCTTCGTCTCATAAAATTGATATAATATTCTGTACCTTGAATCTTTTCAATTTGTCAGTAGGAGATGGGGCAGGTTAGCGTGGGAAAATTTTAAAGGACCACCCACGATGCCGCCTTTGATAAATGCCGCCTTTGATAGATGCCGCCTTTGATTAAAATGCCCGCCTTTGATAGATGCCGCCTTTGATAAAAAAAAGCCGCCTTTGATAGATGCCGCCTTTGATAAATGCCGCCTGGACCCCCAAGATGCCGCCTTTGACAAATGCCGCCTGGACCCCCAGGTGTTTATTGCCGACGCGTGCCGCCAGGTATGATTAATTGATTACTTCCGGGTAATTGTGATTAGTCGCGGGTGGTCCCTCCATGGGGACGAATATTTTTTATTAAGATGTTAATTGCTGTCTCCGACAAAAAAGGGCACGTGCCCGATAAACCATTTATAATGGGTAGGTTTGCGGTTTGGTATGACAAAAGGGATTGTGTAAAGATTTATGACCAGGCATACATAAACAGCCACCTGAACTATCGATGGTCGGGGGTAGTTAAACAGGTGTTAAAAAGGTCTTGAGTGGTTCAATTGTAAATTTATGAGTCGGTTGTTACTTTAGACATAAATAGTTTTTTGTTATATAGAACGGGCGTTTTTAATTAATTAAGAGAAAAACAGGTGCCTGTCCCCAAATAATCTTTAAAAATATTGATGTACCCATTAAGACCTTCTTTTAGTGTATAAAAGTAGATACGCTGAGCTAGAAAGATCTTCAGGTGAATTGATTTTACAACGTTGGGTTGCTCACGCGTAGCAGTTTCGTTCCCGTTGCGTTGCTCACGCGTTGTAGTTCCGTCCCGTTCAGATTGAATTACGTATCATTTTTCACCCTATCTTGATAAAAAAAAAAGTACGGGGCATTTTATAGTAATACAGTATGCATCAGTCTGACATAGAGCTGTGTATATATATTTTAATATTGTTTCTATATATATATATATATATATATATATATATATATATATATATATATATATATATATATATATATATATATATATAGTGCCAGGCGTCTAATAAACTAATTTATCTACTTTTTCTTATTATTGCAGCAATATTGAACAAAAGATTGCAAACCTGCAGATTGGTCGAAACACAAATACTATGGTTATCTATTCAAATAATAGTACTTCTAGGTAGGTGTGAAAATTTCTTTAAATTTCTTCGGGAAATATTGACCGAAATATTTTAAATTTTTAATACTTAGTACAGTACTATGGTAGGTATTTTAGTTGAATATTACCTATCAAACTATATTAGTATTTAAGATAAACTTAAGATAAATTTACGATTTTGATATTTTTGCTGATATTTATAAGATATTTTTGTTTTATGTGAAATTTTATATCAACTTACGTTTCTTATGCAGAATTTATGTAAACTTTATGAAGACTTAGGAAACCCTTAGGATGACTTTAGGTTAACTTTACGTAAAATCTTATGGACTTCAGATAATTTAGAACTTTTCTAGTCATTTTTATTTAAATGTCGCATACTTTAAACAAAATAAAAAATAGACGAAGTTTTAATATTATTTTATTAAAAAATATATATTTGAGTGTGCAATTTTAAATCTTAACTCATACATAAATTAATACTAAATTAAACTGAAAAACAGC
Organism: Philopedon plagiatum; assembly: GCA_963971165.1. Classification (NCBI taxonomy): domain Eukaryota; kingdom Metazoa; phylum Arthropoda; class Insecta; order Coleoptera; family Curculionidae; genus Philopedon; species Philopedon plagiatum. The sequence goes on along the minus strand of OZ020192.1, from coordinate 19,709,026 downwards.
GTGGGATTAAGGTAGAGCTTAATAGCAAAACATTTGAAGCCTATCACATTAGCAAAAAGGTAAGAAAAGAGAGCGTTACTTACATATTTGTTCTAAATCCACGTTTTAACCGGTTATTTATTACTACTAATAATAAAGGTAAAAATTAAGAGCTTCCGGTCGGTTATGTTTAATAAATGTTAAACACAAAAGAAGTTTTGCGTAAAACAATTAGTAGACATAATCTTAATGAGGCTGCCAGAATCGTGAACTGAGCTCTTAAGCGCACCCCATTTTCGGTTTTTTATGGGTAAAAACGAAATTTTAAAGCAAAAACCAGTAAAACAAAATATTCAGTAAATTCTTTTTTATTACACCAAATAAATATATATTTTTGTGACTGGAGAATACATATTTTATTCAATTCTTGTTGCTTTTTTGTATCCGTAAGGTACAGAGCTTCCATCTGGTAAAAATTTTCTTTTTGTAGAATTTGGTCTATACAGTTTAACCTCGGTTCGTGTGGTTACTTCATGTTCCTTTGTTTTTCGAATATTCTTCGATATAATTGGTATTGGCGCTGACTCTTTAAGAACCATATCTTTAATGGTGTTGAAATTAACAAGCTGCGATGCTGCATAGTTTAGGGAAATACCCTTAACTTTACAAATGACTTCCTCTTTTTGCTTTTTAGTGGAATATACACTAAAAGAGTAATTTTTTGGACCGCCAGAGACAAAGGATGTGATGTAGGAATTAGATCCGTAACATTCTAATTCATCAGTCATATCTCCAATAAACTTGCCTGTTGGTAAATCAAGTTCGTCGCCTCTTGAGAGATATATTACAGAGTCTGTATCGTAATACAAAACTCTATTACCAAGAAGTTCAAGATATGAATATAACTTAAGACGGGCCTGTGCTGTGACGTAAGCGGCAATCGCTACATTAACAGCAGGAAGAGGATCAAAAGTTTCTTCTGTGTATTCATAATTTACTACCAATGTCTTTTCGTTAATAGCAAGGACAGCGTTTAAATAAATAGCTGGATTACTAAACATAGCAAAGAATTCCGAAGGTTGGTTTACAATTTTAGTCTTTGGTTGATTTTATCGTTGACCAAATTTTCCCCAGAAGCTGTTTAAAACTAATTTAGCCTGAGATCTTAAACCGGGATTTCCGACGATATTATTATATTCTAATTTAACATCCTCCCTTTCAAAAAATTCTTTAACATATTTTGCCTTTTGTTCTTCTGTTTGACATTCAGCAGGCCACCCACTTGCTTCTTGTTTAATTTTAATAAATTTATTCATCATGGCTGTGAATAAACCCTCCTGTCCAGAATGTTTGTTAAAACTTTGAACTTGATATTTCCAGACTTCATAAACTTCCAAAATTTTGTAACCCTTTTCTACCGACTTCACCACTTCATCAATAACCCATGTACCATTAAGAGCACGGTCTTCATCATCACTGTGGTTACATTCATTGTTATTATCCATACTTTCACCACACTTGCGACAAAGTACAAACATTAATTTGTTGTTCAGTTTTTGGGGAAGCACAGGATGAAAAAGATCCTTCGGCGGTAGTATTTTACACTTTATCAAACCATCGGTTTTTAATAAATCCAAAGTCTTACACTCTTCTCCAATAATTATTTCAGGATGACCAATAGGAAACTTTCCATATTTGCATACAAAAGGATAGAGGGAGCAAACGTCAGCGTACTTTATTTGTTCTCCGTCTTTAGCTTCATAATATTTCCAAGTGTTACCCGTTCTTCCACCGTAAAAACCATCTCGAGGATTTAGAGAAGTGGTAGTTAGCAAAGGATGACTGCTGGTGTAATATTGGATTTTGTGATTTTCTTGCATTTCAGTTTTAAAGTCGCATTCCCATTTCTCAATTACTTCATAATCGAAACTTCTAAGTTTTTCAATTTTTGCTTGAGTGGCTTCATAACGTAAATTTAAAGTACTTGAAGGATCATCATGAAGAGGGTCGTTTCTTCCAAACTTGTAACACCTAGGACACCCATGAAAATAACAACCATTGAATTCAAAAATTTCTTTTGTGGCTTCGCAAAATCCGTCAACTTTAATCCCATATAAAACCATTTCTGGCCCTTTACCAGCATGCAAAATATTTATTTGTTTTTGTTTTTCAGTCCAAAGTAGCCATTTAATACCAATCTTGCTTTGATTGTCCCTCCACCTGTAGCCATTTTTAGGTATGATCCCGATAGTGCTTGGTTTTAGGAAATTCCTTCTAAATACTTTATTACAGGCTGATGCGATAGTGGAGGCCTCCATGAATGGACAGACATTCGTAGTGGACATGAGCTGCTCCCTAAATTTTAAACAAGCCTGAGTAAGAATTTCAACATCTGAAACACAGTAGTCAACCAGATCCCTCTGCATTTCAAATTGGTCGTTTTTATGTTCTTGGTACCACTGAATAAACGTTTTTCGGTCATTCTCTTTCATTGTATCAGGGCTGTAATATCCTATTGGAGGTAAAGTTCCAACGTAATTTTCATGGGCCTTGATATTAAAGAGATGCGGGAAATAGCCTTTTTTAAATTTATCTCCTAAACCAAAAGCTTCAGGTAATTTGCTAAGTGCCATAGGGAAGTAGTTTAGGCTGTCAATAAACCTGACATTTCCCACCTGCATCAGGATTATTTTTGATCCTCTCATTATTAGTTCAGGAGTTAAATCAGTTTCTGTCAATATATGATTCAATATAAATTGGTGATCAAAAGCTTGACCGTTATGGGCAATGACCACTAATTCTCTGAATTTCTTTCTGATTGTCAAAAGATGATTAACAAATGTCTTAATTACGTCTTCCTTTATTATTTTTGTTCGAAAACCACATTTTTGGCAAAAATATAAATTTATCTCGTTAATACACATATCACAACATTGTTTAAAAACACAAAGGTTAGGCTGGTGGAGAAGAGAACCATTTTCTAAAACTTCTTCTTGTCGGGTTTCCAAATCATAAAAAACAAATAACATATCCTTTGTTTTAGGTTTTCCAGTATCTTTCTGTATGTAACACAAATGATTTTCAGGGACATGGGTATTGCAATTTTTACAAAAGATCTCCCCACACATATGTTTCCTCTTACCCTTTACTGTCTTGAAGCAGCTTGCACAAGTTTTAACTTCTTTACAAACCGTGCTTTTTTCCCATGATGCATCTTTCAAGTGATTCTCGTAGCATATTTGTCCTCGGAAATATCGAAGACAAGAATCACACTTTATCTTAATTTGACCATATGCACACTTTGGAGATTGTTGACATCCAGGACATGTTCTTCCACATCTATGATCGTTTTTGTTATTAAATGGAACATGACATTCCTGGCAATAATAACTACACGCAAAGGCAGCAGTCAACGAGGTAATTACATTAAAATGTCCTTCGTAAAGTAATAAATTAAGCCGTTTGTTGCTCTCGCTGGATCCTTCAAAAATTACATCTCTTCCTTTTGATCCATAACTATAGACTACAACTTTATATTCTTTTAAAAATCCCTGGAATTTTTGCAATTCAGGAATGCCTGCTCCCTCTTGACCTATATCAACGTTGGCATCACTCATCAGCTGAAGAGCCTGTGTTTTCTGTACCTTTCCAATATCTGCTCTTATTTTACTAAATTGCAGATCTTTGTTAATATTAGCCATGGCAATAACCAAGGCACGAGGCAAACATAAATTGTCTTTATTATTAACAGTTATAATTCCTTTTCTCATTCTACATTCCTCTTCAAAGGCGTTATATTTGCTTCCCCTCCCTTGGCCAGTTGGCAAACGAACACTTGTTACACTAAGACAGAATGATTCGGTGTTTAGACCAGTTGAGTTAGATTGATAAATGTTGCTGATGACATCCCACACATCTTCGTAATTTATTTCGTCTGCAGGTCTAAAGCGGATCCAGCCTTCACCACGAGCAAAGTCTTTACTACAGAAACTAAAACCCACATGATCTGATGGTTCCAGATTCTCTGTTGCTTTCGTAATGACTTGATTGATGGCTTCTTTTATCCATCCGACAGGTTCAGCTCCTTCAGGCACAGGCTTCAGCTTAAATTCAAGATTACGCCCCGTAATGCCGTATTTGCGTACCTTCTTAAGAGCTTCTTTAATAATGATAAACTTTTCCATTTTTTTTTGCTTAGCACGTCTTAACTCTTTGACAAACCAGATAGAAATGATCGGGCGTGTGTTCTGTACTTCTATTAGTAACCGCGGTGAACAAAGCACAGCCGATTGAAATTAAGAATAGAAGTATGATCAGGAAATTATAATAAGTATTTTAATAAGAATTGGGCTTGTTCAACCAATCAGATTTGAGTTGTTACTTACCAACTTATTTCGACAAAATTCTGAAAATAAAAATGTTACATTTATGTCAATGTCTTAAATAGGCCTTAAAGATATTTTACTAATTTATATTAACTAGATGACAGCAAGAACAAAAATCAAAATTAAAATATTTTCGCTATTATTTTCATTATCTTTTTTAAATGTAATTTTTACTCATCACACGGCAGTAATAACAAATTCTGAAACCAAAAATCTTTATGTCAACACTTTAATAGTATTTTTTATTAATTTATGCTCATCGTATGATGGTAATAAAACGATATGAAAACTTTTAACACTAAAATCAGAGGGGTGCTCGCAAGCAGAATTTTAACCAAAAAGTAATCATATCTTAGTTAAAAATACATGCACTAATTTGTGGGTATTGTGTCTTATGATATGTGGTGTATCCCTTTTTTTTTGTTTAATCTATCCTATTTTATTTGTGATATTCCATGTTCTAATTCATTATTAGAATTTGTGTACATTATAAAGATAGGGTTTTTTCATAAGTAGAACCGCATACATATGAAGACCACAGGGGAAAAAACAATCTAAGTCCAAAATTTTTTAAAAATTTCTATTTTTCACCATTTTGATACCTTTACCCTGGTACTTTAATATGCCATATAATCCTGATCGGAATACCATTCTTAATCCACTAAAATCAGCGATAAAAATTTGATATACTCTGGAATAACTATCTAAGTCCGCTCGCATTCAATAAAGAACTATCCACTTGCCAAACTAAAATGTTTGGAATTCGTTTAGCATTTTAGTGAGCAATTAGTCATCCTAAGGGAATCATTGTTCGGTGTTTGTTTTATTTTTATTTATTTTTAAAACCTATGTATAAAAAAAAACGTTTCCATTTCCAACAAGGCCAATAAAAGAGCTAATAATAAGTCATAAACCTCCACGAACTTTAAAAACGCGAGAGTTACAATGGAGCTTTGTCAACATTTGGTTTTCGAGCTAAAAAAAAAAGTCCTGTCATAGGAAAGCTGAACACCAGTCAAATAAACAAAGTTTGTGAATTTACTTATTTGCCTTGTGCTTCTAACAATGCCCATGTGGATAATATAGATATGATAAGCGATAGCCGTCAAACTAGATCCTTCTTAGTAACGATAAAGCGATTTCTTTTTTTTTTAGCACGAGTAAATACCGTTAACAATGTCCATAATGCCCATGTATTTAATGCAAATATGGTAAGCGATAACGATAAAAAATTCAAGCCTGTTAGTAATGTCGAATTTTTATTATAACCGCGTTAATAACCTACCTACTGCGGATTGGTCGTTTTTCGGTACATCGAAGCGAAGATTTTTTACATATGTTTTTTAACAGTGCTTATTTTTTAAATCTAATATTGGATAAATATTGCCTATGCTTATGACTTCCAATAAAAAATATCATATTTTTCTTGCCTCCTGTGTAAGTCTTGAAACTTTCAAATTCGTATAGTTTTCAAATTCGTATAGTATGCGAAACGTGACTTAGATCACTCTTCCCCTGTAGTCTTCATATTATATTAGCTGTAAAGCAGTAAATAAAATAAACTTTTAAGATACTACATACAGTATGCCCATGGATGGAGTTGGAAAGAAAAAAAATGTATTAATGATTCACGAAAAAGTCGTTCTTTTGAGATTATCGACAAAAGAAGGATTACCCATTTAATGTGACCTTTATTTAGAAACTTCTTTACAGAAAGTCGGGGATAAAATATTTGTAGTGGTTTTTTCTATCTATTTAATTTAAGCTCAAATTGATATCACAAATACTGTGTCTACTAAATTTATGTGATATGTTTTTTCGTTGTAACACTAAAATAGTTGTAAAATTCTAAACAGAAGTTTTCACTCAAACTACGTCCTCAATACTTATTAATCCAAATAAAGCAACAATTAATAATTGGATACTTTCAACAGATTATCCCGGAAATTTGTATTTATGCATATCTGAGAGATAGGTATACCTGTACTAGAGGACACCTGAAAATATTACTTTCGCGCACATTTTCCTTTTTATTAACAAATATCAAAGTCTGGATTTTTTTAATATTACGAGAAATGCAAAATAATCAAAATGTGTTTTATGACATGTAAAAGATATCAATATTTATAAAAATACCTGCTTTTACAACCCATAACCCTACGAATATGACAAAATTATTTTGGTGAACGTAACTGTCATTGTAAATTATTTAATAATGCATTTATGAAAATCGACATGCGTTAATTCGAGAAACATAAAAATTTAATATTTACTAGCAATACTTGATTCAACATTTTTACATATTGATTTATATAGAAGAAAAATATATATTTACAATGGGATTCACTAAGAAGTTTTAACGCAAAACTGGTATAATTTGTCAATTAGGGTTTTATATTGACGGGGTCAGACTAAGACAAGTGAGTTTTGTGCCATAAATAATTTTTTTGTCTTTTTTTTCTTAAATTTAAAAATAAAGAAGAATTTACTACAAAAGTATATCTAACAAAGGAGCAAATGGCGAAAATATTAAAATAAAACATTCTTTTTACATGTCACGTTATAATAATGACATGACTTAAATTTGTCAAAATTTAACAGGGAAAAATTAAATACCGTACGAAATCTTAAACACCTTTAGTGAATTAGGCAGTTAAAGTCTACCTAGATCTGTAACGATACCAATTTCTCCTCTCCGAAACATCCAACGAATAAATTTTATTACGACATTTTGCGGCCGCGCGTAAGAAATTGCCATTACAAATAATTTAATACATTTAAGAAAATCTGTATATCTGTTAGTTTGAGAGATCTGAAATGACTAGAAAAAGAAAGTATAAGTAAGCATATACGTATAATGATTAGTAAAGTTAGAGTTTTTTATGCATTTAGGGTACGACAACAACTGATTCAGTTAAAATGAAAATAATTTAAATAAAAATTGTTGCAATCACGAATTATATTGTAGGATAATTCAGGGATATGTGGTATAGATTTATGAAAAGCTCCAGAGAATACATGTGAGCTTTGCCCCAAATAAGTTATGGTGTACTGATCACCGGAGTTATTAATCATTTCAATAGTATCCTCTGTCAGAATTTCAGCTACGCGTGATGGTAAAAACATTTCAAATGTTGCTTTATGTGTTGGATCAAACAATGTGACGACAATAGCTTTTCCAAAACGTGCAGTCAAAGAATACATTTTTTATCATATAAATTTTGCCCACCGTTAATGTAGAGGATTTTCTACGTTCCAGAAATTGAATATCTTGGTTTATCATATTGTTAATTTCGGCTAACGTCTGCTTTGAAATGCTCATGATTTAAAATGCAATAAAAACAATTACTGTCAAGTACCTTGAATAAACACTTGTAGAACACACCACAAACACAATACTCTATATGTCAAAGCAACTGCTTTGAAATGCTCATGATTTAAAATGCAATAAAAACAATTACTGTCAAGTACCTTGAATATGTAGAACACACCACAAACACAATACTCTATATGTCAAAGCAACAGTTAACGCATACGATGTATGTGTGACTATGAAAGCTATATTCGAAATAAGCCATATTTATTAGGAAGTATTCCAAGGTCAAATATTTATTTAGGGTGGGAGGAATACATCCGGCGACCTCGAAAATACACCACAAATGTAACCTTGAAATAAGCGTCGTCCACCTGGTCATCACCAAACAAAGAAACATCTGCTCGCGTTCAAGGCCAAATAACAATAGCACAGCTGGGCGTTGACCTTGGAATAACACCTGCACAGTAAGGTCGACCTTGAACGCCCAGCTGTGCTATTGTTATTTGGCCTTGAACGCGAGCAGATGTTTCTTTGTTTGGTGATGACCAGGTGGGCGACGCTTATTTCAAGGTTACATTTGTGGTGTATTTTCGAGGTCGCCGGATGTATTCCTCCCACCCTAAATAAATATTTGACCTTGGAATACTTCCTAATAAATATGGCTTATTTCGAATATAGCTTTCATAGTCACACATACATCGTATGCGTTAACTGTTGCTTTGACATATAGAGTATTGTGTTTGTGGTGTGTTCTACATATTCAAGGTACTTGACAGTAATTGTTTTTATTGCATTTTAAATCATGAGCATTTCAAAGCAGTTGCTTTGACATATAGAGTATTGTGTTTGTGGTGTGTTCTACAAGTGTTTATTCAAGGTACTTGACAGTAATTGTTTTTATTGCATTTTAAATCATGAGCATTTCAAAGCAGACGTTAGCCGAAATTAACAATATGATAAACCAAGATATTCAATTTCTGGAACGTAGAAAATCCTCTACATTAACGGTGGGCAAAATTTATATGATAAAAAATGTATTCTTTGACTGCACGTTTTGGAAAAGCTATTGTCGTCACATTGTTTGATCCAACACATAAAGCAACATTTGAAATGTTTTTACCATCACGCGTAGCTGAAATTCTGACAGAGGATACTATTGAAATGATTAATAACTCCGGTGATCAGTACACCATAACTTATTTGGGGCAAAGCTCACATGTATTCTCTGGAGCTTTTCATAAATCTATACCACATATCCCTGAATTATCCTACAATATAATTCGTGATTGCAACAATTTTTATTTAAATTATTTTCATTTTAACTGAAACAGTTGTTGTCGTACCCTAAATGCATACAAAACTCTAACTTTACTAATCATTATACGTATATGCTTACTTATACTTTCTTTTTCTAGTCATTTCAGATCTCTCAAACTAACAGATATACAGATTTTCTTAAATGTATTAAATTATTTGTAATGGCAATTTCTTACGCGCGGCCGCAAAATGTCGTAATAAAATTTATTCGTTGGATGTTTCGGAGAGGAGAAATTGGTATCGTTACAGATCTAGGTAGACTTTAACTGCCTAATTCACTAAAGGTGTTTAAGATTTCGTACGGTATTTAATTTTTCCCTGTTAAATTTTGACAAATTTAAGTCATGTCATTATTATAACGTGACATGTAAAAAGAATGTTTTATTTTAATATTTTCGCCATTTGCTCCTTTGTTAGATATACTTTTGTAGTAAATTCTTGTTTATTTTTAAATTTAAGAAAAAAAAGACAAAAAAATTATTTATGGCACAAAACTCACTTGTCTTAGTCTGACCCCGTCAATATAAAACCCTAATTGACAAATTATACCAGTTTTGCGTTAAAACTTCTTAGTGAATCCCATTGTAAATATATATTTTTCTTCTATATAAATCAATATGTAAAAATGTTGAATCAAGTATTGCTAGTAAATATTAAATTTTTATGTTTCTCGAATTAACGCATGTCGATTTTCATAAATGCATTATTAAATAATTTACAATGACAGTTACGTTCACCAAAATAATTTTGTCATATTCGTAGGGTTATGGGTTGTAAAAGCAGGTATTTTTATAAATATTGATATCTTTTACAGGTCATAAAACACATTTTGATTATTTTGCATTTCTCGTAATATTAAAAAAATCCAGACTTTGATATTTGTTAATAAAAAGGAAAATGTGCGCGAAAGTAATATTTTCAGGTGTCCTCTAGTACAGGTATACCTATCTCTCAGATATGCATAAATACAAATTTCCGGGATAATCTGTTGAAAGTATCCAATTATTAATTGTTGCTTTATTTGGATTAATAAGTATTGAGGACGTAGTTTGAGTGAAAACTTCTGTTTAGAATTTTACAACTATTTTAGTGTTACAACGAAAAAACATATCACATAAATTTAGTAGACACAGTATTTGTGATATCAATTTGAGCTTAAATTAAATAGATAGAAAAAACCACTACAAATATTTTATCACCGACTTTCTGTAAAGAAGTTTCTAAATAAAGGTCACATTAAATGGGTAATCCTTCTTTTGTCGATAATCTCAAAAGAACGACTTTTTCGTGAATCATTAATACATTTTTTTTCTTTCCAACTCCATCCATGGGCATACTGTATGTAGTATCTTAAAAGTTTATTTTATTTACTGCTTTACAGCTAATATAATATGAAGACAACAGGGGAAGAGTGATCTAAGTCACGTTTCGTATACTATACGAATTTGAAAACTATACGAATTTGAAAGTTTCAAGACTTACACAGGAGGCAAGAAAAATATGATATTTTTTATTGGAAGTCATAAGCATAGGCAATATTTATCCAATATTAGATTTAAAAAATAAGCACTGTTAAAAAACATATGTAAAAAATCTTCGCTTCGATGTACCGAAAAACGACCAATCCGCAGTAGGTAGGTTATTAACGCGGTTATAATAAAAATTCGACATTACTAACAGGCTTGAATTTTTTATCGTTATCGCTTACCATATTTGCATTAAATACATGGGCATTATGGACATTGTTAACGGTATTTACTCGTGCTAAAAAAAAAGAAATCGCTTTATCGTTACTAAGAAGGATCTAGTTTGACGGCTATCGCTTATCATATCTATATTATCCACATGGGCATTGTTAGAAGCACAAGGCAAATAAGTAAATTCACAAACTTTGTTTATTTGACTGGTGTTCAGCTTTCCTATGACAGGACTTTTTTTTTTAGCTCGAAAACCAAATGTTGACAAAGCTCCATTGTAACTCTCGCGTTTTTAAAGTTCGTGGAGGTTTATGACTTATTATTAGCTCTTTTATTGGCCTTGTTGGAAATGGAAACGTTTTTTTTTATACATAGGTTTTAAAAATAAATAAAAATAAAACAAACACCGAACAATGATTCCCTTAGGATGACTAATTGCTCACTAAAATGCTAAACGAATTCCAAACATTTTAGTTTGGCAAGTGGATAGTTCTTTATTGAATGCCAGCGGACTTAGATAGTTATTCCAGAGTATATCAAATTTTTATCGCTGATTTTAGTGGATTAAGAATGGTATTCCGATCAGGATTATATGGCATATTAAAGTACCAGGGTAAAGGTATCAAAATGGTGAAAAATAGAAATTTTTAAAAAATTTTGGACTTAGATTGTTTTTTCCCCTGTGGTCTTCATATGTATGCGGTTCTACTTATGAAAAAACCCTATCTTTATAATGTACACAAATTCTAATAATGAATTAGAACATGGAATATCACAAATAAAATAGGATAGATTAAACAAAAAAAAAGGGATACACCACATATCATAAGACACAATACCCACAAATTAGTGCATGTATTTTTAACTAAGATATGATTACTTTTTGGTTAAAATTCTGCTTGCGAGCACCCCTCTGATTTTAGTGTTAAAAGTTTTCATATCGTTTTATTACCATCATACGATGAGCATAAATTAATAAAAAATACTATTAAAGTGTTGACATAAAGATTTTTGGTTTCAGAATTTGTTATTACTGCCGTGTGATGAGTAAAAATTACATTTAAAAAAGATAATGAAAATAATAGCGAAAATATTTTAATTTTGATTTTTGTTCTTGCTGTCATCTAGTTAATATAAATTAGTAAAATATCTTTAAGGCCTATTTAAGACATTGACATAAATGTAACATTTTTATTTTCAGAATTTTGTCGAAATAAGTTGGTAAGTAACAACTCAAATCTGATTGGTTGAACAAGCCCAATTCTTATTAAAATACTTATTATAATTTCCTGATCATACTTCTATTCTTAATTTCAATCGGCTGTGCTTTGTTCACCGCGGTTACTAATAGAAGTACAGAACACACGCCCGATCATTTCTATCTGGTTTGTCAAAGAGTTAAGACGTGCTAAGCAAAAAAAAATGGAAAAGTTTATCATTATTAAAGAAGCTCTTAAGAAGGTACGCAAATACGGCATTACGGGGCGTAATCTTGAATTTAAGCTGAAGCCTGTGCCTGAAGGAGCTGAACCTGTCGGATGGATAAAAGAAGCCATCAATCAAGTCATTACGAAAGCAACAGAGAATCTGGAACCATCAGATCATGTGGGTTTTAGTTTCTGTAGTAAAGACTTTGCTCGTGGTGAAGGCTGGATCCGCTTTAGACCTGCAGACGAAATAAATTACGAAGATGTGTGGGATGTCATCAGCAACATTTATCAATCTAACTCAACTGGTCTAAACACCGAATCATTCTGTCTTAGTGTAACAAGTGTTCGTTTGCCAACTGGCCAAGGGAGGGGAAGCAAATATAACGCCTTTGAAGAGGAATGTAGAATGAGAAAAGGAATTATAACTGTTAATAATAAAGACAATTTATGTTTGCCTCGTGCCTTGGTTATTGCCATGGCTAATATTAACAAAGATCTGCAATTTAGTAAAATAAGAGCAGATATTGGAAAGGTACAGAAAACACAGGCTCTTCAGCTGATGAGTGATGCCAACGTTGATATAGGTCAAGAGGGAGCAGGCATTCCTGAATTGCAAAAATTCCAGGGATTTTTAAAAGAATATAAAGTTGTAGTCTATAGTTATGGATCAAAAGGAAGAGATGTAATTTTTGAAGGATCCAGCGAGAGCAACAAACGGCTTAATTTATTACTTTACGAAGGACATTTTAATGTAATTACCTCGTTGACTGCTGCCTTTGCGTGTAGTTATTATTGCCAGGAATGTCATGTTCCATTTAATAACAAAAACGATCATAGATGTGGAAGAACATGTCCTGGATGTCAACAATCTCCAAAGTGTGCATATGGTCAAATTAAGATAAAGTGTGATTCTTGTCTTCGATATTTCCGAGGACAAATATGCTACGAGAATCACTTGAAAGATGCATCATGGGAAAAAAGCACGGTTTGTAAAGAAGTTAAAACTTGTGCAAGCTGCTTCAAGACAGTAAAGGGTAAGAGGAAACATATGTGTGGGGAGATCTTTTGTAAAAATTGCAATACCCATGTCCCTGAAAATCATTTGTGTTACATACAGAAAGATACTGGAAAACCTAAAACAAAGGATATGTTATTTGTTTTTTATGATTTGGAAACCCGACAAGAAGAAGTTTTAGAAAATGGTTCTCTTCTCCACCAGCCTAACCTTTGTGTTTTTAAACAATGTTGTGATATGTGTATTAACGAGATAAATTTATATTTTTGCCAAAAATGTGGTTTTCGAACAAAAATAATAAAGGAAGACGTAATTAAGACATTTGTTAATCATCTTTTGACAATCAGAAAGAAATTCAGAGAATTAGTGGTCATTGCCCATAACGGTCAAGCTTTTGATCACCAATTTATATTGAATCATATATTGACAGAAACTGATTTAACTCCTGAACTAATAATGAGAGGATCAAAAATAATCCTGATGCAGGTGGGAAATGTCAGGTTTATTGACAGCCTAAACTACTTCCCTATGGCACTTAGCAAATTACCTGAAGCTTTTGGTTTAGGAGATAAATTTAAAAAAGGCTATTTCCCGCATCTCTTTAATATCAAGGCCCATGAAAATTACGTTGGAACTTTACCTCCAATAGGATATTACAGCCCTGATACAATGAAAGAGAATGACCGAAAAACGTTTATTCAGTGGTACCAAGAACATAAAAACGACCAATTTGAAATGCAGAGGGATCTGGTTGACTACTGTGTTTCAGATGTTGAAATTCTTACTCAGGCTTGTTTAAAATTTAGGGAGCAGCTCATGTCCACTACGAATGTCTGTCCATTCATGGAGGCCTCCACTATCGCATCAGCCTGTAATAAAGTATTTAGAAGGAATTTCCTAAAACCAAGCACTATCGGGATCATACCTAAAAATGGCTACAGGTGGAGGGACAATCAAAGCAAGATTGGTATTAAATGGCTACTTTGGACTGAAAAACAAAAACAAATAAATATTTTGCATGCTGGTAAAGGGCCAGAAATGGTTTTATATGGGATTAAAGTTGACGGATTTTGCGAAGCCACAAAAGAAATTTTTGAATTCAATGGTTGTTATTTTCATGGGTGTCCTAGGTGTTACAAGTTTGGAAGAAACGACCCTCTTCATGATGATCCTTCAAGTACTTTAAATTTACGTTATGAAGCCACTCAAGCAAAAATTGAAAAACTTAGAAGTTTCGATTATGAAGTAATTGAGAAATGGGAATGCGACTTTAAAACTGAAATGCAAGAAAATCACAAAATCCAATATTACACCAGCAGTCATCCTTTGCTAACTACCACTCCTCTAAATCCTCGAGATGGTTTTTACGGTGGAAGAACGGGTAACACTTGGAAATATTATGAAGCTAAAGACGGAGAACAAATAAAGTACGCTGACGTTTGCTCCCTCTATCCTTTTGTATGCAAATATGGAAAGTTTCCTATTGGTCATCCTGAAATAATTATTGGAGAAGAGTGTAAGACTTTGGATTTATTAAAAACCGATGGTTTGATAAAGTGTAAAATACTACCGCCGAAGGATCTTTTTCATCCTGTGCTTCCCCAAAAACTGAACAACAAATTAATGTTTGTACTTTGTCGCAAGTGTGGTGAAAGTATGGATAATAACAATGAATGTAACCACAGTGATGATGAAGACCGTGCTCTTAATGGTACATGGGTTATTGATGAAGTGGTGAAGTCGGTAGAAAAGGGTTACAAAATTTTGGAAGTTTATGAAGTCTGGAAATATCAAGTTCAAAGTTTTAACAAACATTCTGGACAGGAGGGTTTATTCACAGCCATGATGAATAAATTTATTAAAATTAAACAAGAAGCAAGTGGGTGGCCTGCTGAATGTCAAACAGAAGAACAAAAGGCAAAATATGTTAAAGAATTTTTTGAAAGGGAGGATGTTAAATTAGAATATAATAATATCGTCGGAAATCCCGGTTTAAGATCTCAGGCTAAATTAGTTTTAAACAGCTTCTGGGGAAAATTTGGTCAACGAGAAAATCAACCAAAGACTAAAATTGTAAACCAACCTTCGGAATTCTTTGCTATGTTTAGTAATCCAGCTATTTATTTAAACGCTGTCCTTGCTATTAACGAAAAGACATTGGTAGTAAATTATGAATACACAGAAGAAACTTTTGATCCTCTTCCTGCTGTTAATGTAGCGATTGCCGCTTACGTCACAGCACAGGCCCGTCTTAAGTTATATTCATATCTTGAACTTCTTGGTAATAGAGTTTTGTATTACGATACAGACTCTGTAATATATCTCTCAAGAGGCGACGAACTTGATTTACCAACAGGCAAGTTTATTGGAGATATGACTGATGAATTAGAATGTTACGGATCTAATTCCTACATCACATCCTTTGTCTCTGGCGGTCCAAAAAATTACTCTTTTAGTGTATATTCCACTAAAAAGCAAAAAGAGGAAGTCATTTGTAAAGTTAAGGGTATTTCCCTAAACTATGCAGCATCGCAGCTTGTTAATTTCAACACCATTAAAGATATGGTTCTTAAAGAGTCAGCGCCAATACCAATTATATCGAAGAATATTCGAAGAACAAAGGAACATGAAGTAACCACACGAACCGAGGTTAAACTGTATAGACCAAATTCTACAAAAAGAAAATTTTTACCAGATGGAAGCTCTGTACCTTACGGATACAAAAAAGCAACAAGAATTGAATAAAATATGTATTCTCCAGTCACAAAAATATATATTTATTTGGTGTAATAAAAAAGAATTTACTGAATATTTTGTTTTACTGGTTTTTGCTTTAAAATTTCGTTTTTACCCATAAAAAACCGAAAATGGGGTGCGCTTAAGAGCTCAGTTCACGATTCTGGCAGCCTCGTTAAGATTATGTCTACTAATTGTTTTACGCAAAACTTCTTTTGTGTTTAACATTTATTAAACATAACCGACCGGAAGCTCTTAATTTTTACCTTTATTATTAGTAGTAATAAATAACCGGTTAAAACGTGGATTTAGAACAAATATGTAAGTAACGCTCTCTTTTCTTACCTTTTTGCTAATGTGATAGGCTTCAAATGTTTTGCTATTAAGCTCTACCTTAATCCCACGCTGTTTTTCAGTTTAATTTAGTATTAATTTATGTATGAGTTAAGATTTAAAATTGCACACTCAAATATATATTTTTTAATAAAATAATATTAAAACTTCGTCTATTTTTTATTTTGTTTAAAGTATGCGACATTTAAATAAAAATGACTAGAAAAGTTCTAAATTATCTGAAGTCCATAAGATTTTACGTAAAGTTAACCTAAAGTCATCCTAAGGGTTTCCTAAGTCTTCATAAAGTTTACATAAATTCTGCATAAGAAACGTAAGTTGATATAAAATTTCACATAAAACAAAAATATCTTATAAATATCAGCAAAAATATCAAAATCGTAAATTTATCTTAAGTTTATCTTAAATACTAATATAGTTTGATAGGTAATATTCAACTAAAATACCTACCATAGTACTGTACTAAGTATTAAAAATTTAAAATATTTCGGTCAAATAACATCTACTTGGTATTTCCCGAAGAAATTTAAAGAAATATTCACACCTACCTAGAAGTACTATTATTTGAATAGATAACCATAGTATTTGTATTTTTTTTTGTGTTTCGACCAATCTGCAGGTTTGCAATCTTTTGTTCAATATTGCTGCAATAATAAGAAAAAGTAGATAAATTAGTTTATTAGACGCCTGGCACTATATATATATATATATATATATATATATATATATATATATAGAAACAATATTAAAATATATATACACAGCTCTATGTCAGACTGATGCATACTGTATTACTATAAAATGCCCCGTACTTTTTTTTTTATCAAGATAGGGTGAAAAATGATACGTAATTCAATCTGAACGGGACGGAACTACAACGCGTGAGCAACGCAACGGGAACGAAACTGCTACGCGTGAGCAACCCAACGTTGTAAAATCAATTCACCTGAAGATCTTTCTAGCTCAGCGTATCTACTTTTATACACTAAAAGAAGGTCTTAATGGGTACATCAATATTTTTAAAGATTATTTGGGGACAGGCACCTGTTTTTCTCTTAATTAATTAAAAACGCCCGTTCTATATAACAAAAAACTATTTATGTCTAAAGTAACAACCGACTCATAAATTTACAATTGAACCACTCAAGACCTTTTTAACACCTGTTTAACTACCCCCGACCATCGATAGTTCAGGTGGCTGTTTATGTATGCCTGGTCATAAATCTTTACACAATCCCTTTTGTCATACCAAACCGCAAACCTACCCATTATAAATGGTTTATCGGGCACGTGCCCTTTTTTGTCGGAGACAGCAATTAACATCTTAATAAAAAATATTCGTCCCCATGGAGGGACCACCCGCGACTAATCACAATTACCCGGAAGTAATCAATTAATCATACCTGAAGGCACGCGTCGGTAATAAACACCTGGGGGTCCAGGCGGCATTTGTCAAAGGCGGGATCTTGGGGGGTCCAGGCGGCATTTATCAAAGGCGGCATCTATCAAAGGCGGCTTTTTTTTATCAAAGGCGGCATCTATCAAAGGCGGGCATTTTAATCAAAGGCGGCATCTATCAAAGGCGGCATTTATCAAAGGCGGCATCGTGGGGGGTCCTTTAAAATTTTCCCACGCCAACCTGCCCCATCTCCTACTTTTGTCCAACAAAATATTTAGCTAATTTTTTTATTGTGTACTTCACTAAAACAAAACTGTTTTTCTTTGCTTCAGAAATACTTAAATTAATACTTTCTTCTTTTTCTTCAAACCAGTTCTCATTAGAGTCGTCGGCTGATTCCATAAATGACATTTCATTTTCGCTGTTACTTTCGTCTGTTTCTTCTACATGTTGCCTAGCTTTAACCTGTTTTGTCCGTTTTAAGCTCAACTTTTTTTTCACGCTTTTTAAAGCCTGACCGCTTACGCATTTAATCGATTTTTCCTTAAGTTCCTCTACATTTGGCGTGGTTGTTAATACACTAGCACTTTTTTCCTTTCTTTTAATACCCTTGTTCGTATTGCCGCTAGATTTTGGTAGGGGTTTTATCGCATAAGGGGACACTATAGAATAGAACCACCGTTTAGTTTGACTGGCGTTTTCGGTTCTGGTGACAAATTTTTATTAATACCACTGCACCCAGGAATTGGACTGGTATTTCCAGTGGATCTGTTAACAAGCATTTCAGTTGGCCTAGCCGAAACAGCGTGATTTGTAGCTTGCGAAATGTCAGTGACCTCAGCTGCGCTGAAATCAGATTCTTGAAAAATATGACTGTTAAACGGATATATTCCTGTGGCTAAAAATCCTGATAAAATATTTTTAGTAGAGAATGCGTGCGGATAGGCGTGTCCAAAAATGTGTGCAATTTCGTAAATAGAGATTCTTTTTCCAGGATGTGACAGCAACCATGCTCTGCATGCATCATTATAATTTTTTTTAAGGACCGTATACTGTTTTGTCCAAGGGCTGAAGCCGGTGACTGGTGTGCGGCGGTAATGTTAAAAGTATAACGCCAGAACTTTTAGCTAAAGAGACACTTGCATATGTTACATGGGCTTCTAAATTATCCATTATTAGCAATACTGGTTTATCTGTGGAAGGGTTGGTATGACTGATAAAGTGTCTTAACCATTGCACGAATATATCGTTTGTTATCCAGCCTGATGGAGAGGCGCTTCCAATGGTTCCAGGTGGTGCTCCATGAATCATATGGGTTTTAAAATTAATCCTAGGAAAGATCATTAAAGGAGGCACTGAGTTGCCACATGCGTTTATGGCACAACATGCGGTTACCAGGCTCCCCTTTCTGCAGACGTAATTTGTCCCAACTGCTTAATACCCTTAGGGGCAATGACTTTTGATGTATTCTGGACAGTAGTTAAGCCGGTCGTCTACATTACATATTTGTTGATGCCCTAGATTATACTTTGCAATAACGGATTCTAAATTTTTATAAAACAGATTGACTGAAATGCGGTTAAAACCCATGGCTCTGGGTGGCTTCGGGTGTTCTCAGCGACAAATCAGGATTTCTCTTTATAAAAGCTGTAAACCAATCTTTCCCTGCAGCTGTATCGCTAATCCAGCTGTCCGGAATTGTTTTCCCATTTGCCTCTGCATAGGTATTCATATGCAAGCTTGCGGGCGCTCAGGGGCGGAAGTCCATGATGTAGCGCAAGTTTTTAAATAGTCACTTAAAAGGGATTCCTCTTCAGTATTAAAGACTTGACGAGAGTTATACTTTGGTAACGTTCTTGGAAGCTCAGGTAAAACTGCCGTATCCCAGTCAACATCTTGATCTTTACACTTATTTACGTATCGTGACAGTGTTGTCCTGGCGATTTTAAATTCCTTTGCAGTTCGTTTTACTGACCATCCTCCATTTAATACTGTTCGTACAGCCAACATCATTGTTTCTGGACTGGTAAGCCCAATATTGGTTTTCCTTTTTTTGTTTCTGACCATTGTAGGGCAGTTCTGAAACGATAATAATTATTGAAAAAGTTGTGTTTACAATGGGCACAGTGGTCACCTCTTTCATTCAAGGTAAGTAGTGACCACTGTACCCCTATTTTACATGACCACTGTTTTCCAAACGTAACCTAAAGAATTTTCAATGTATAATTTTTTAAAAACACAATATTTAAAAATTTATTTAACAACACATATTCTAGGTGCAATACTAAATATAAGCAGGTTAATATTTTAACTTACCTAGCACTATTACGCACTAAAAAGCAATGAATAAGTGGAGCACTATTATTTACGTGAGACACATCATGTTCTGTCATTACCATAATATAATCGGAAACTGTTTTACCGATCACAGGGGCTTATTGGCGCCATTATTTGAATATATAAATCACATCATTTGACACAAATGCCGTTGTTTCCTGTTTGAATATAATGAGTTAAATTGGATATGACAACTGTGCCCCTATGACCACTGAGCCCCGCTCGCCCCTATGTAATAGGTTACGGCGGGGGTCAACTGGGCGCAAAAATATCTCCTGCGCCTGTTTCCCTGTTTTCACAAAAGGGTCTTTTAATTATCGAGGTATATTGGGCGGGAGCTTCTCTTCAGGTAGTTAAATGCAATATAATAGGTAATTGATAATATTCTGAGAAATTATAGATAATTCATTGACATTGTGATTCGGTTTCAGTAATAAAAAGTGAACGTGAAAAAGACTTGCTTGTCTTCGAAAATTTTATATTTCCACAAGACAAGAACTTTAAAAAGTGGAGAAATTTCCTAGAGGTGTAGCCAAAAAAGGTTAAACTCTAAAGTCAAAGTTTATGCTGTTGGTCCTGATAACATAATCTTAAGAAACGATGGCGCTCACAATCATGAGGCACATGAGCAAAAATTAAATAGAAAAACTGTTTCTAATGCGTGTAAAAGGAAAGCTAAAGAAGATATAAGTATCCGAAAGGCCTTCTAAAATTATTTATAAAGCATTAGTATCTCACTTGCCTGCATCGCTTACAACGACCGATGTCAGTTACATTAGAAAAAATATTTATAACATATTATTATATTATTTCCTAGTATACGACTATGGCAAGATCATAAACTTTTAATGCAACGCTGACTGAAGGTCCCTCGGCATTAGATGCTTAGATCAAACGTACCGCCTGAGACATAGCATTCTGGTTAATACGTTTATTTTGTGCCCACATCATCTGCATCCATCTCGGCGAACACACAAAACAACACTGATACTGGTGGGAACGTGGGAACGCAGACAGCAAAGCGAACACTCCAAACAGCACGAACTTTTGCGAAAATTTTTTGTTGCATTCGGCGCAGCGCGCGCGGCGCGTTTCGTTTGTTCGGAGCGTTTTGTTGAAAGTGAAAGCGCACCTTCAGGACTAAGGATGTGCTTGAGAGTTTAAGAACGATAATATTGTGACGTACTGACAACGACGCGACGGTAACCGCTTGCCAAGAATGGTGTTTGTAAAACCCGAAGAGCGTCACCCAATAATGCATTATTTAGACAGGACCGTATAGCACTCTCATTCTAGTGCCAAAAAAACTGAGTTTTTCTATTTTTAATTTGTTTAAACACGAAATCTTATGGAGGAACCATATATTAAAAAAGTATCAACTTGGGAATCACCATGTATAGAGATTAAACTAGACAGACATCAATGATTTTTTCATTATTTATTTTTTAGGTACAGCGAAGGAAAAAGTGTTATTTAATATCTCCCATACGCTTTTTGATTTTTTTTATCTATATAAAAACCCGTTTGTTGCCTTTTCTAAGTACCTTTATGCCCCAATGTCTCAACGTCCACAGAGGATATGAAACTTTATCAAGAATAAACCTGACTATTAAATCAAATCATTTTACTAAAATCAGTTTCTCTTTTTTAGGAATCTGGTGAACTGGAGGATATTAAACTTCTCGATTTCCAGATGTTATGTTATAGCACCCCTATTCTTGATTTAAGTTACTTTTTTTATGCGGGGGTATCAAAAGAAGATATGGACAAACTAGACGACTATTTAGACTTGTATTATCAAAGTTTTTCTGACTTTGCGAGGGAACTAGGAGAAAATCCAGAGGAAATATTTCCGATGGATATTTTTAAAGATGAGTGGAAATAGTATGGGCTTTGGGGTATTCTTTTAGGTAAAACTGATGATTTTATACTCACAACTTGAAAGTCATACTTTTTGATTGTCATTTTATTTTGAAAAAAACAAGTTTGATTTACTAGTAAGAGAAGAAGCAGTTAGAAAGAATATTTAAATATTATTATAAATGCAGAATGTTAGTGTTGATCGCACTCAGCATAAAATTTACCCAAGTAAACAAAATCCAGTTGGGTAACCTGTCAAGAACAATTTTCTTGCACATGGTACAATGTAATATAACACGATCGCTTTTGTAAAAAGAAGTAATAAAATAATTTTTAAACTTAAATTTGTTAAAATACTTTTGCCAGACTGTATTAGATATTATTATTATAAATATCTTTGACTATTAGTATAGGGAAGTACCAAATTATTAGAAAGCTGTTTAAAATAAAAAATCCTTTTTTTGCATCTTCAAATAATAACATATTTTCAAAAGTAACATGTTAGTAAAAGTATTCATTTTTCTTATATTAAAATTAATTGTGAAAAAATAAATCACTTTAAAAATGATCGACATATTCTTATACTTATATTTTATCATTTTTTAAGGCTGTCAGCTATGGTTAGTAAAATTGATGGATCGAGATGAAATAGAAGACGTAATAAACCAAGGTTTACCAGCAAGTGATCACTTGGACCTGTTTCATGAAAAAATGGATAAAGTTCTCGCAAGTGAAGATTACCGTGAACGAGTTAGAAATATTTGCTTACATGCCGTTGAATACGGAATTTTATAGGCATTTGTTTTTAGGCTAATTTTTTAATTATATGAATAAAAAAATTCTTGAATTGGTTTTAAAATTTATTCCCATACCTTATTTGTGTTGTTTACGACAGTTCTTACCCAAGAACTTTTTAAAAATAATCAATTAAAAATAATGTTTGATTCAGTATTTGGGAAAACACTTTTATAAAATGAAACTGCGGCGGTTCTCAACGTCAATATAAAATAAAGGCTATACATATTTAGAGATCAAAAATCTTTATAAATACATTAATAAGAAAAAAAGGTCTAATTCGATCAAACCAAATACAAATACAAAAAAAATCGTTCATCAATCTACACTCATCAGCAAAAAAAAAAACGGACAAGAACAATTAATTTGGATCAAGTTTGATGTTAAATAACTTGGCTAATTTTAGACCGTTTTTAATGAAATTTTCGCTAAATTGTAGACGCATTTATCAAGATTATTACCTGCTTTTCAATTTAAGAAAATTTTTGACACGTGTGATATTATACCGGTGGAATACCCAAACAAATGATATTTTTCCTCTCAAATTCTAAACACCCTGTGGAGAAAATGGGCGACGATAGTGTTTCAATGTATTTCATATGAGAGTCGCATCCTTTTTCAACATTTTGTTTTTTTATTTTTCCCGATATCTGTTCTTTTTGAGAAGGTACAATTTTTTAAAGAAAACTCTTGTAATTTTCCCATATTTACGGGAAAAATTTCATATCAGGACATATCGGCGCCCAGGTAATGTGATATGTTGCCTAGCAACAAGCGTTTTATTTCATAAATAGTCTATTTAAATAGTCAGTGTCAAGCTTAAAATATTGCTTCGACATGCGTCCAGAAGATGTTGCCTGTGCTGTAGCTCTAAACGACTATGGCCGAAACATACGGTATATCGGTAACGTCAAACCAAGTACAGGATGCAATCAGCGGCTTTCGAAAAACCGGGGAGTATTTTAGGTGTCAAGGATCAGGCAGAAGATTTAAGACGAATATTCGTGATGATCGTTTTGTTGTGTTACCGGCTCTACGCTATCGACTATCGCGGTTTACCATATTCGTGGCATTGGTGGCACTCAGATTTCCTCAGACATCGTCCGCCGTAGACTGCGGTAGGGAATCACGATCTAAATCGATTTCTTGGAAAGATCGATTTTTTCCAAATAAAAATCGATTTTTAAGAATCGATCTTTTACCCTTCGATCCTGCAAGGAGATCGGCGATTTTACACAGAATCAATTCTTCTGGTATTTTCATGTCTGTGAACTTTAAGACTTAATTAATAATTGGAAATTAATATTTATATGTAATTCTTTACAAACGATAGGGTCGCTGCGCCACGATCAAAACGATCCTAGTAAGAATTAGGAAAGGAATAAGGAAATAGTTAAACTGCGCCATCTAACATTTTCTATAAAAAAAACTCAAGTCTGAAATCGTACAAAACAGCGATGCCGGTCATGTCGATCGGTATCTATGGACAGTTTGTTATTTTACGGTTGTCGTTTTTTCGTTCAAATGTTTTCTATTTTATTAATTTTCAATAAATTAGTATGTTTTTCACGATGGCATTTTACATCAAATATTTCCCCGTCCATACCCTTCTATAACTTAAAAATAAACATAAAACATATATAGGAATTTAAATATTTTTTTTTAACCACAACTGTACAACTTATACTTTAAAAGTTCTAAATAGCATTGGTTTGGAATGGACACTGTTTACTATCCCGGCCCCATTTCCCACGCCCAAATTTTTCCAAAGATGGATCTCTTAAGGAGATCTAAATAGTGAATCGATCTCCATAATCACGATCTAAGATCGATTCGAAATATCGATTTTTTGAGATTTGGTGAATCCCTAAGACTGCGTGAACAAGAACTGAAGTCTAGAAGACCAGCTGTCGGTCCAGCTCTTCTCCCAGTCCATCGTACTAGGCGTTTGCATTTCGCTCGGGAACAAATAATTGGACAGTGAAACAATGGGGCCGGGTACTGTTTACTGATGAACCCCCTTTTGCTTGCGTTGCAATGCTGCATATCTCCACGAGTACCATTTGAAGGTGGAAGTATAATGGTATGAGCTGGAGTGTCTACTAACGAACTCCCTGGGCTCGTTATAATTGAAAATGGTGCTATGACGGCTAACCGCTATATTAATGAATGTGTAGCAGAACATGTCATACCATTTGTATTTGTCCACTTCAGAGGATCGGACTTTTGCCTGATGCATGACCATGTAAAACCACATGTCGCACTAGTGCTAACTGAATATCTGGAAGAAGTTAACATTCAGCGGTTACAGTGGCCAGCTCGTATAGCCCAAATCTTAACCCATGTTTGGGACATGTAAGGGCGATGAATTTGACAACGATAACCACCTCCCGAAACCATCCCCAACTTGTGAATTGCTCTTTTAGAAGAATGGGACAATATTCCTCAAGAATAAATCGCCAACTGCGTTAAAAGTTTACCCCGGATGACAGATGTGCTTGGAGCTTCTGGGGGCAATACACGCCAAAACTATCGTAAAAAAACTTTTAAAAGTCCAACTGTCACTAGATTTAAAATGTCCCTAAAAATTCATTCTTTGCTCTCAGATCTAGACTTTTTTCCTATAATTCTGGGCGCAGTCAGTGATGAACAAGGGGAAAGATTTCAAAAGGATATTAGAACGATGGAAACACGATATCAAGGACGTTGGGAACCAGCCATAATGGGCGATTTACTCCTGGTTTTCGAAACCAGAAGATGCGACATGACCCAAGAGAAAAAATGAATTATTTTGTTACTTTCTGCTAAAATTAGGTAATATGTTTTTTTATCTGAGACATCCCACGTAGACTTCAAGCCTAAGTAGTAACGTACCGTGGGCGTCCGGAGAGAAGGGAAATGTAGTCTATTGACACGGGATTTGAAGGATTGGAGGTTGGGACGGGAATTGTACATTTTGTTTATTAGGTATTGTATACCTAAAACATCCTAAATTCTTAAACACGATTAAAGCCAGAATCATAAGGCCGTTTCACGCCTAAATGATATACCTACAACACTATACGCCTTTATGATTTTTAATGTTTATACACTTTAGAGTTTAGTGTCTTACTGGGGGCTTAAGCCCCCAGTAAGACTCTAAACTATAAAATTTAGATTTTCACGGTATACTCTACAAAAAAATGCTCTTAAGAGCATGAATGATACATCTATAAAATGTAGAAAGTAGCGCACATACGTCTCTAAGACACCTGCTATTTTTAATCAGTTTTGTACGCCGTTCTGATATGTTGTGCACGCCATTTTTTTGTAGAGTATACCGTGAAAATCTAAATTTTACAAACAACGGTTACGTCCTTGTGATATATCACTCTCAATATGTAAATGTGTTTACTTTGTTTCCATAAATATGACAGGACCAAAATATGGTATGGAACTGAATGAAATCGCCCCCCCCCCCCTTCACCCTGTATCAAAAATACTACCTGTATAACTTGTAATGCTACTTAAAAAAAAGTTTAAATTTGTTGACTAGTGTATTATTTTTAGTCAACTCCTGTTAACGTGAAATATATTCACTTAAAAATTGTATATCAGTGTTTATATAATTAAGGTACGTATACTTTATCTATACCCATCACGGACCAATGAATTTGTTCGCTATTTAAGTTACTGTTGTAATGATTGATTAAGTTTATAAGTATCCCAAAGGGAAGACATCAGAGTGTTTTATTTAGTGCGTATTGAAAGTAGACTTAAACGATGAAAATTCCAACAGAAGACGTTAAAAAAGATGTAGACAGTATTTTGAAAAGTGTGGCAGAATCGAAAAGTATTAAAAATTTCGAAATATTTACCGATGATAATCAGATACATGGAAATGGATTTTTGTCTGAATTCTTTACTGGAGAAGTTTTAAATAAAGATAATGGTGAAACTATACAAGTTGCAATTAAGAAGGCACCTTCTGGAGGTAGTATGACTAGTAGCTCAGAAAATGAGGATATTTATAGAAACCCAAACCCAACCCAACCCAATCAAACGAGATTTATTTTTATTCCAAAATATTTCCACAGTTGGATAAATATCAAAAAGAAAATATGGTAAAATATCCATTTGACCATATTCCAAGATATTTCGTTGGAGATGTAGATCCGAAAAACATTTTTGTTGCCATGGAAAACATAAAAACCGCAGGGTACAGGCTGTACAATAAAAAGAAAACAAAAACATGCAGAAGCGTATGAAAATTTGGTGGAAGTCTTAAATAATACAATGAAAACATTTGTGGAAAAAGGTGACATGACCAAATTCATGGAAAAGGCATTTTTAGCTGCCGTTGACAGCTTTGATCCAGTAACCGAAGCTAACATTGTAGCCAAGTTAGAAACCATAAAAAATTTTACCGAAACCACACTAAGAGTGATAACCTACAAAGGATCTCATAAATGTTTAACTCATGGGGATTGTTGGTCAAATAATATGTGATTTAAATATAAGGTAAGTCTCTCTAGGGGTCTCTTGCTTCTATTTAAAAACGAATTAAATTTGTACTTTTTAAAAAGGTGTTGGTCAGTTTGGTAGTTCTAGTGAAATTGGGCTAGTTGTTTACAGACCGACGCACATAGGAGTTAAAGTATAAATTGATATAATAATACGATACGACAATAAATTAGCTCTATTTTACAATTTCTCAAATACTGAAAATTAGCAGTTAAATTTAGCAAATAAATGAAACTTGAAATTAAAAACTAAGTCAAAACTCAGAGTTAAAACTAAAACAAACCTAAGAAAAAACTGAACACAATATAATAAACTAATGCACTATTCTAGCAGGTATCTGAATCTGTTTCTTGATCCTTCCCATCTATTTGCACTTCCGTTTCTTCTTCACTTTTGTTACCTTCGGTGTTCTGGAATTGGGGTGGACTATCTGGGACCATTAAATTAGAAAGTGGAAAGATGTGGAAAGACTCTCTTTAGAATTTCTTAGAATATAGTCCAAGTTTTCTATCTGTGTGTGATTTTTAGCCGGGCAGATAAACAAAAAGACCTTCAAATAAAAGTTTTATACGATAAAATATTATTGTAGTCTCTCTTTTGCCTATACGTATAAAATTTAAGTCTAAATCTACCTAATACCGATATATTTTTTATAGAAAATAGCATCCTTACCTGGCTCTTCCATAATTTTATCACTAGATTTTGAATATGCTTTGAAAACAGCCACTATTCACACAACAAATTGCCGGGATACAGAACCATGCGATTTACACGACGAATAAGTTCAGGCTGATCGTATGAAATGACGAACGGTGGGGAACGAGGTACATAGCGGCTACCTGGTAGACCGGTTAATCAGCTATTCAAAACCACTTAACAACAGAGGCTACAGTTCCTCAACTACTCCTATATGCGACGTTTCGATTTATTTAAAATCGTCCTCAGCAAGCAAAATCGGGGTTCGGTGTGTTACGAGGTTAAAATAGTTAGATACACATAACAGGATGCCCTACAAAATAAATGTAATATACAGAGTGATTCCTAAAATTAAACTCCTTTTTAACTGCCTATAAAGCTCATTAAAACAAACCGATTTTTCGTAGAACTTTCTTGAAATAATTCAAAAATTAGGGAGATAAAGGCTTCAAATTTATTTTTAGATTCATGTCTGACCCTGTGCAAAATTATTTATTATATATTCCGAGAAGAAAAATTAAAGGTAAACAATGTTTGTTTGATGATAGTGCACCCATGACTCATTTTCCGTTAAAATTTTTGTCAGGAAGGCATTTCCTTTCTTCACAATCTCGCAAAAGATCTTTACAAACATCAACACGTCGTTTCAATTCTGGAATCAGTTGCTTTGGCACCCATCTTGCAGGCACCTTTGGACGTGGAGAATATAATGCATAATGTGATCTACAGAATCATATTCAAAAATTCAGCGATTTTATCAAGAATAAACCTGACGATAAAATAAAATCATTTTGTTAAAATCAGTTTATCTTTTTTAGGAATCTGGTGAACTGGAGGATATTAAACTTCTCGATTTCCAGATGTTACGTGCTAGTACCCCTATTCATGATTTAAGTTACTTTTTCTATGCGGGGGTATCAAAAGAAGATATGGACAAACTAGACGATTATTTGGACCTGTATTATCAAAGTTTTTCTGACTTTGCGAGAGAACTAGGAGAAAATCCAGACGAAAATTTTCCCTTAGATATTTTAAAAAAGGAGTGGAAAGAGTATGGACTTTTCGGTATTCTCATGGGTAAAATTTATATTTTTATACTAACAATTCAACCTCAACAGTCATACTGTATATGGTTTCTTCAGAAAGTAGTACGAATCAGGCGCGTCCCCTGAGTATTTTTATAGGTGGATCAAAATTTTGTGGGCACCTAGTGATGTTAACGCAACAAGCAAAATACACTTTTTTAATTAAGGAAGGTTTTTTAATAATGTGCCTTGTTTTGCCAAGAAATTATTTACCTACAAAAAACACTGCAAAAATCATACTATCGCTATACACATCTAGAGTAGCAATGTTCAATATAAGTACTTTAGTATATTGAACATTGCTGATCTAGATGTTTATGACTTTTAGTATTACTTTTCTATGTGTTTTGGTCTAAGACTGTTAGCGGCTTTCCGTATTGATACGTCTGCGTCTCCTTCTAACCTGACAAAATACTTACGTAAGTTTTATGATTTTATAGCAAAATACCTTTGTTTTTACTGAACACAAACAGCATTTGCAAAAATCTCGTTTTTGTTAAGCAAAAACAGTATCAGCATAGCCACATTAACCTTCTTATTTTATACAACCTAAAATTGTTTCCTACCCAAGTAACAATACTCCCTCTAACCAATAATTTGCAATAAAGGGATCGGAGGAAAAGTATTTAAATAAATAAAGAAAAAGTTGCAAAAATGAGTAAATATTTTTATTTATAATAAGGTTAAAAAATATTCCCTATTCTCCGATATATAATGAAAATGGATCTATAATACAGCCTACCTGCGAACAGTGATGTTTGTGTAAGTTAAAGTCGCGATAAAAATTGTTTAATCGAATATACCAAGTAGTTGCACAATTTTTAACTGTAAATGTTGAGTCTTAGTTCCAGAAGGATAGATACACTTTGTAATGGCACTGTGAATTTAGCTTTAAACTGAAACCAAACGTTTCTAGGGCGAAGTTTTCACTACTTTCTCAATAACTAAAGAAATATTATGGGACAGGCTTCAAATAATATGTCTTGTTTATATTTCTCATAACCTAACTTTCTACCAGCTGTAAAAATTTTACGAGTATGAGAGAGAAAGAAGACGAGAAAAAAAAAATAAGAGAGGAAGAACATGAGAGAGACACAATTGATCTCCCCATTGTAAAATGGGTTTCTGTCAACATTCTCAAAATAAATTGGATACGGTATAGTTGATAATAGTTTTATCAATTATGATTCTCATGTACAAACAATGATTGAAAATATATTGTTACATTGATAAACTTTTTCTTTTTAAATTTCTCACATGCTCTCCAAGTATAATTCTCTTTTTGTTATGGTTTTCCACCTATTTATTATTAAATTTTATATTATAAATGATCGACCTTTCTGTATGTGGGAATGCTTCCCCCCTTTTTCTCCATGAATACGCTTCTTCTCAGTCACTAATTTTAGAGTCTACCTGACGAGCTGCATGGCACGTCCAAGAAGCTCCCAACAAATGAAATTAATAAGTTCATCGGAAAGTATTTCGAAAAATTGGTGCATACCGAAAAAAAAAACATGAAGAGCCAAATAGAATATTGTGGATAAACAACAATTATCGCTTAAAAGTAAAGTACCATTAAATATTTGGGATAGCATAACTCTTACTTCTAAGCAACTTGTCCTTTTAACATGTTGCCATATTTTTAAGAGTATTGCAACTTTTCGTTTCGCACTGTATGTTGTTTGACTATTCACGATTCACGATGATAACGGTTAATCTTGTTTTTAAACATACACCAACTTGTCATAATACTTACAATTAGATAAACTCATTGATAAAATAATTTTACATTGACTCTGAAAATAGTGACTCAGCAGAGGTATGTTCATGAGGGCATGGGGAGAGCGTAAATACCCCCCGTAGGCCAGTGTTGCCAAAGTAAAAAATTAATTTCACCAGGATATTTCATTAAAAATCATCAGAATTCACCAATGACATGGTGATATGTATTTTTTAAAATAAGCTTTATTGTCATATATCATAGGAGAGAAAATTTTGTCGATTGCTTGGCAATTTCGAGAATGACATTTTTAACAAAGCCACGAGAAATCAGATAAGTGGTTTTTGAATAAAATGTCATGAACGAAATTGCTAAAACGAATCAAACTTGAATAATACATGAGAAAAATTATGTCTACAAAATTTTATCTCGAATAACAACAAACTTTCAGCTGACAGATTAATGATTGTTGCTTTGTTGGCATAGTAATAATACTTTTTTTTAATTCACAGCTAGACACACCTAACAATAATCAGTTTTTACACTGAAAAGCCATGTAGGTTGCTTGGGTCCGAATTTGTAATATGATTAGTTCAGGTAAAGGCGAAAAAACTGCAAGATAGATGTTTTCGACTTGTTAAAACAGGTCGAGTGAAATAGTCGTTAGAAAGTCCTATTGACAAAGCATCCTAACCTACTAGCAGTAACTAAGTGCAAAATATATTAAAAAACAAGAATATAAGTTACATATTCGTATGGTTTCTGGGTTGTTAGATCGTCGTCGGTTGTCTCTATGAAGTTTTGCCAATACGAGCGGTTCAGAAGGTGCACTCAGTTTGACTGTTCGCGAACTAATAAAGAGCAGGTTAATAACAGCCGAGAAGACCATTGTGGTCTTCTCGGATAATAGGTGTGCCAGTGAAGTTTATTATATTTCGTTACCGCTCGTTCCATAGATACAAATGTATAGGGGATTAGTTCGTACCTCGAAGAACAAGTCGTTATTGGTTTTAAGAAATTGTTTATTTTTACTTGCAAATTGTGAAATACGGATTGGCAAAGTGAAATAAAATATGGCGAGTTTTTGTAATGATTAGCGAACTTTTAAAACGCAAAGATCTTTAGACTTGCAGAAACAATTATGACAATTCCGATTAAACTTTCACAGTAGGCAACCAGAAATACTTGCACAAAGGCAGCTGTGATAAAATGTTTGATTATATTATTCTTTTTTATAGACAACAACATCGTTTTTATTTGCCTTTTACTAATGCCCCTTTTGCTAACAAGGATGGAAAGAAATCGGATTCCGTTGGGAGTTTTATCAGGAAAGAAAATAATTTTGCCATGACTAATATTTCGAAGTATACAACCAGCAATACTTCCACAAGCAAAGGAGGTACGATAAAAATTTGAACATATTCTTATTTTATTTGTCTTTTTCTAATGCACTTTCGCCAACACGGATAGAAAGAAATCTGATTCCTCGGCGATTATCGGGAAAGAAAGATTAATATTGTCATCGCTAAAAAATGTTTTGCTGTAAACTGTCCATGGAACTGACCAATAGGGTGAATTCTTGTTCAGTTGTTTTTTAATATTTTATAAGATGGTCCGCCGATTGAGTTATAAAAAATTGTGTTCACTAATTTTTTTTGGCGTATTCTATTTGAATAATTGTTGTCTTTTTTCATTGGTCGTTGAATTAACTATTTTTGTTGCAGTCGGCGCAACTTCTTATTAATTATTTATGCATTATCTTTACGAATTCTTAATATGTATGTCTCTTTTAAAATGAGCCGACTTTATGTTTACAACTTTTGTGTACCAGTTACTGAAATTTGAACAAAATTAAGCTTAGCATTAACCTTAGTAATAAATATAATATTATGTCACACTTTTCAGGTTTTTTCTTTTTAAAGTCGCATTTTTTTAAATAATCTTTTTTAGTGGTTCCAATAATCCCAAAAGCTATTAATGTTTACATGATATTTAATGAACATTTTAGTGCACCTCTTCTCATGTCATAATAAAATTACTTTTATCCCAATTTCACTAAAATTGTATTATGTCTAATTTATGGCTCCATGAATTCTTATTTTTAAAGACAAATTACCATATCTCACTTATCCCCCCTCACATCTTGGCTTTTGTTATTTTAACCTTTACTTTGCAAAATAAAATTTTTTGACCTGTTATCCCCAAAAAGCTACACTACACAATAGTAAAGAACAAAAAATTATTTTTGTCCCCATTTACCCCCTCCTATAACTTTTTTTTTACAGCAAAGTATAATTTTCTGACCTTAATAACCTAATATATCTCCAGCTAACTTTTTAAAGTTAAGCAAATTTAGTTATATCTATAATTAACTTACAAACTTCGAACTCCATTTCACACCTCCTTAGGAATTGATTTGTAAAAAGTCATAAATTATGTTTTATTTTTTGGAGTACTTCTATGACGTTTCCAGCTAAGAGGACCATCTAATATTTAATAATAATAATAATAATAATAATAATAATAATAATAATAATAATAATAATAATAATAATAATAATAATAATAATAATAATAATAATAATAATAATAATAATAATAATAAAATAAAGTACGAAGCAGTCCAATTGAGAACCTTCACTTTTGAAGTCGGTTAATGAAATTATTTAAATTATCTTAAATAAGAATTATAAACTCTTTAATAATAAAGCTGATTTTGGTAAACCATGTAGGTATAGAACAACTTTCGCTTTCCTGGTATTTAACGTGATAATGTGTATTGTTTCTGTAGATTATTATCACATAGTATGCTTAGTTCATATTATGCGGTATGATATTTTTCAGTGAATCCTAACTTGCAATATTCATTAAGAATTTACTATATCTCATTGTTTATTTAGCCAAATACGTATATTTTATCTATTAGAATCAAGGACTTGTCCGTTCGTTATTTAAGTTACTGGTGTTATAATTGATTCATTTTATTAGTACACAAAAAAGATTTCGGAGTGTTTTAGTCAGTGCATGTCGATATTAACCGTTGTAAAGTAGACTTAAACCATGAATGCTGAAACAGAAGATATTATAAATGACGTAGAAAATATTTTAAAAAGTGTAGCTGAATCAAAAAGTATTAAAAATTACGAAATATTTCCCGATCATAATTTGATACGAGGAGATGGATTTTTGTCGGAATTTTTTACCGGAGATGTTTTAAATAAAGATAATGGCAAAACTATACAAGTTGCCATAAAGAAGGCGCCGGTGGGTGGTGTTACCAATGAGTCACAAAACGAGGTCATTTACAGAAATGAGATTAATTTTTATTCCAAAGTATTTCCAGAGTTGGATAAATATCAGAAAGAAAGAATGGTGAAACATTCGTTTGACCATATTCCAAGATATTTTGTTGGAAATGCAGATTCTAAAAATCTTTTTCTTGCCATGGAAAACCTAAAAACCGCAGGGTATAGACTTTACAATAAAAAGGAATATCTCGATAAGGCACATATTGAACTTATTTTTAAAACTTACGGAAAATTGCATGCCCTTTCGTTCAGTTTTAAACAAAAACATACCGAAGAGTATGAAAATTTAGTGAAAATCTTGGATAATGTAATAAAGAAATTAGCGGACTATGACGATATGACCAAAAACATGGAAAAATGCTATTTGGCTGCTCTTGATACTTTCGATCCAGTAACTGAAGCAGATATTCTAACCAAGTTAGAAACCATAAATAATTTTACCGAAACCGTACCAAGATTACTAACTTACGAAGGAGCTCATCAATGTTTACTACATGGGGATTGTTGGTCAAACAATATGTTATTTAAATATAAGGTAAGTCTGTGTAGAAGTCATTAGTACTTATTTAAAAATCTATTTAAGATAAATATCTTGAAAAATAATTAATGCAACACTGCCATTGATCAAAAAGAATTTGAAAATGTCCTTTTTCAGACTCACTTAACTACTAAATTTAGATAACAATAACTTAAGTTCGCTTAATACAAAAAATAAATTTAAAAAAATTAATATTTTTGAAGAAAACAATATTATTGTACGTATGTACTTTTCGACATATCTATTTGGCACAATTCGGTTCAATGCCAAAACAATGAATTTACCAAATTAACCTTTTGTGTTATCTACATTTTCCAGCAGATAGAAGTCAGTAGTCAGTCACCAAATCATTAATCTATCAGCGTCCAACCAGTAAGTCCTACAAATAAAAAAAATTCGGCAACATCCGATTTTTCACAGTGTATCTACACTTAATAAATTAATATATTTCCCGATTACAGAGTCTAGAGTCTAGGGGATGGGTACAATTTTTATCCCGGGCTTCCGCATGCGTAATAAGTAATAACCTCAAAAATATAATAAATGATGCACTTGTTAATAAATTTACCGATTTCCTACCAGTCACGTAGTGCAGTGGTAAATAATCCGGACTAACTGAAAACATAACCGACACGCGTTACGATCCGGGGGTATCGCAGACGCACGGACCAATTTACAAGAAGTTACCTTTGTTCTTCGAGGACGTAAGGTAACAAACACCCATAGAATACAAGAAAACACCAGCTGCCCACACTTTGTTTCCTATACAATCAAAGTGTGGGTAACTGACCAAACGCTCCCAACACCAAAACACAAGTAACAAAGGTTACCCACATGATCATACACGCCCATAAACACCTAAATAAGCTCCCAACAAAAGTACCGCCAGTTACCCACACTTTGTTTCCTATACAATAAAAGTGTGGGTAACTGACCAAACACGTGTGAATGAACATGTTACAACTAAAACACCAAATATACCACCTACACACACCTGCACCACCAACTGGTATACCAGCAATACCAGATACAACACCCACTCCCACCCACAAACACCAGGCCAAATACATAACATCAAGAAAACAAAAGTAACGCCAGTTACCCACACTTTTTTCCTATAAAAGTGTGGGTCACTGACCACACGCACGAATGTATCACACCAAACGACGTAATTCCTGAAATTAAACTTTAATCTCCCCTGGAGCTACTGTCTCTCTCTCTCTGTACATACTGTAAATATTAGTTAGTAAGCTTTGTATATACTCTTCTTATTTCCTGTAGTTGCAGATTACCCAGATATAGCTCACCAAAATATCTGCTGTTGCGGACTGCCTTGGTCTAATCTGCCAGAATAAGTTACCACTGATAGTGACACATTGTCTGGAGAGCGCGACGTCTAGTTAGCAGCGATTGTGGCTGACGAGCGCCCTCCAGACAGCCTACTTTTCTGAATGGTCAACAGCCAGACCAAAACTAAATTACTATTTGTTAACGCTAATTTTCACCTGTTACAATAACAGTCGTTTCTTATCTCCTTGAAGTGGTTTTTTCAAAGTTTTTCCACTGCCAAACACCCATAAATAAGCTTGTTGTTAATAATCCCCGCCGATCAGACATTCACTACTTTTGTGAGCATTCGCTCAATTCTTCACCACCATGTCTTGCAAGAGTCCGCTCGAACAATGACTTCCTGATCATCCTCTAGTTAGCTTTTGGTGCCCATAGAGCTTCCACCAGCTCAGGGCTACGCCAGCTTCCCGCTGTGAGGCAAACGCTCGTGCGCAGACTCCAGCGCGTACTCATTATACCTTCTGTTTTTATATACCTTTGCGCACCATTGTTAATTAGTCTATAAGTTTGATATTAATATATACCTTTCAAAGCGCTTATTGACCGAGATGTGTTGGTTCGAATCCATGCTCGGCTGCATCGTTTTTAATTTTTGTCACTTAAAATATTATAAAAAATTCTAAAGGATGTATTGGAAACGGGTTAGCACTCCTTCCTCGACAAAAATTTTGTTTTTTCTTTTTTTAAAGGTCCCGAGCAAAAAATTTATCGTGTCTAGGTACCTTAACCTAAAAATTATGTTTTGTTTGTTGTCCAGAAAATCTAGCGAACGGTGTATCGGAGGGCACCCTAAGGTCGGAACAGGGTTAGCACCTGGTTAGGGGCCCTGACCAGTCTCTTTCCTCGCAAGCGAAGAGGGATCGGTGCGAAAAACCCCACTATTGTTCCTTCCTCTGCGCATGCGGAAGCCCGGGATAAAAATTGTACCCATCCCCTAGACTCTTGTTTTCCCGATGGGAATTTTGCACATTCATGGTATTGGCATTGGCATATAATATTATTGTAGCCTTGTACGTCCTATGCATTTTTAAATTAAATTAAAAAAATACCTTTTATTACCTTTTGCAAGTTTCTTGATGCCCTTATAATTAATTATATCGGCACTAGTATCCTTCTAGTAAGTATAAATTAAAAGCATTACTTCAATATAATTTTATTGTTTAGGAATCTGGTGACTTGGAGGATATTAAACTTCTCGATTTCCAGATGGCTTTTAGTAGTACCCCTATTCAGGATTTAAGTTACTTTTTCTATGCAGGAGTATCAAAAGAAGATATGGATAAACTAGACGATTATTTAGACTTGTATTACCAAAGTTTTTCTGACTTTGCGAGAGAACTAGGAGAAAATCCAGAAGAAATGTTTCCGTTAGATATTTTAAAAAAAGAATGGAAAGAATATGGACTTTGGGGTATTCTTATCGGTAAAATTGAAATTTTTATTTTAGGATCAATCATATATATATATATATATATATATATATATATATATATATATATATATATATATATATATATATATATATATATATATTCACGGCCTTTTCGCTGCACTAGCGAAGAAGTAAATCTTC
The DNA here is from genome assembly GCA_963971165.1 of Philopedon plagiatum. NCBI lineage: Eukaryota > Metazoa > Arthropoda > Insecta > Coleoptera > Curculionidae > Philopedon > Philopedon plagiatum. The sequence goes on along the minus strand of OZ020192.1, from coordinate 19,671,633 downwards.
GCATTTACATTTATTATATTACCTATAGGCCAAGAAATCTTCCATTTTTCTACTATTGTTGTACAATGGTGCATTTGTACCGTCGATGTCGAGAAAAACGACATTCGACATACTTTCGAGTATTATTGTGTTAGCAGCCAAACATTTTTGGAGCAACACTGGGTGAACTAGTTGGCGCGAGCCACTACATCTTACCCATCCTTTCCGATCATTTTGGATATAAGGACTCTCTTTGATTCTGGTCAAATCGTGGTCTGTTCTTCAGCCACCCTGGGTGTAAGCCTGCCCGCTGATGGGTAAGGGCCCAGAAATCGATAGCAGGAGGTCACCCAGACCAGAATCAAAGATAGTACTCCTTATTTTTATTTTTCATTCACGGCCTTTTCGCTGCACTAGCGAAGAAGTAAATCTTCGCATTTACATTTATTATATATATATATATATATATATATATATATATATATATATATATATATATATATATATATATATATATATATATATAAAATAGAAGTTTCTTGGCCTATCGGTAACATATTAAATGTAAATGCAAAGATTAACTTCTTCGCTAGTGCAGCAAAAATCTTACCCATCCTTTCCGAACGTTTTGGATATAAAGTCTCTTTGATTCTGGTCAAAATGTGGTCTGTTCTTCAGCCACCCTGGGTGTAAGCCTGCCTAGATGAAGGGTAAGGGCCCAGAAATCGCGATAGCAGGAGATCACCCAGCCCAGAAAATAATCCTCATTATATTTATGTTTCATTTTACGACCTTCTTGCTGCACTAGCGAAGAAGTTAATCTTTGCATTTACATTTAATATATATATATATATATATATATATATATATATATATATATATATATATATATATAGGAAGGAAGCTCGCTATTTTAATCAGCGACTCTTTAGCACTTAAAATCGTTAATCGTTTATCACTTTTAAAACCATGCCATATTCCATTATATTATTCTATTTATTATTTTCTTAGGTTGCCAGTTATGGTTTATAAAATTGATGGATCGAGCTAATGTAGAAGATATGTTAGACCAAAAAGACATACCAGCAAGTGAATACTGGAACAAATGGGCAGAAAAAATGACAACCATTTTCGCTGGTGCAGATTATCGAGAAAGAGTTAGAAATATTTGCTTACATGCCGTAGAGTATGGAATTTTGTAGGCATTGCTTTTTAGGCTAGCGACATGAATAAAATAAATTGATTTCCGTAGATTGTTACTTTTTAAATTTATTGACATCCGTTATTTATTATTTGTTTAATATACATACGTAGGTATATATTATTTTATTATTTGTCTTGTATCCGAAAGTTCTTGAAAATAATGAAAAATAGTGTTTAATTACTGATATTGTTTATCAACGCTTGTATATAGAAAACCTTATTCTTATATTTTTTTTCTCAATTTCACACATTATCTGAGAAATCAAATTTTAACAGTTTTATAATATAACATCAAAGATTTGGTATATGTACAGGGTGAGTCGGGAGGAATGGGCCTAACTCTAAGGGTGTAATCTATGCATCAAAATAATAAGAAAAAACTCAAATGTTGTTATCCAATATTCATTTGTTTTCAAATTATAACGCAAAAACAAAATATTGCATTAATTTAGCTTTCTTGTAATAAATGGTATTATTGTCCGCTTTTGATTGTTGTGCTGTCACCGTCCTGTCAGTGTCAGTATAAATAGTATCAGTATAAAATTTTACATTGATTCACCGTTAACTTTCGGATTTGTATCATTTAAATTTTATAAAATGCCACACATTTATTCACATCTCGAATACGCCAATATGGTTTTTATTTATTGTTTGTGTAATGAGAATGCTACAGCGGCTGCTGAAGAATATGGTCAACGATTTCCAAATCAAAGAACACCGAACAGAAAGGCCTTTATCAGAGTTGTCAACAAACTGTGCGAGACCGGAACGCTTCCTAGTGATAATGTAACATCCGAAGTTTAAGAAGATGCAACGACCAGCTCACGTGTGGTGCGGCATGATCGACAATAATTTAATTGGCCCTTTCCTTTTGGAAAAGCGCCTTACAGGGGATCACTACTTAAGTTTTTTACAAAATGAATTGGAAGGACTACGGAGGAGGTTCCTTTAAACATCAGAATTCAAATGTATTATCGACGGAGCGCCTGCCCATTTCGATTGTCGGGTCAAGCAATATTTGGACCAAAGGTTTCCAGGGGTTTGGATTGGTCGCGGTGGTCCTATTAGTTGGTCTCCTAGATCGCCAGACTTCACACCGTTGGACTATAATTTATGGGGTTGGTTAAAAAATGAGGTATACAAAGTAAAAGTAGATACTAGGGATGCATTAATTAGATGCATTAGAAATGCTGCACTCAATATTAAAGAAAGGCACGAATCAATTAGAAGAGCCACGCGCGCCCTTCATAAACGAAGCAGGAAATGTTTGGAAGTCAATGGCGGTATTTTTGAAAATTTACTAAACCAATGATTTATCTAAAACAATGTTAATATTGGATATTTTGGTTTAACAATATCATTATTTTATTTAACGCTGTAATTTGAAAACAAATGAATATTGGATAACAGCATTTCAGTTTTTTCTTATTATTTTGATGCATAGATTACACCCTTAGAGTTAGGCCCATTCCTCCCGACTCACCCTGTATACAAAGGTGGTTCATCATTTATTCTTAACATAGTAGGCGTTGACTGATAAATAAATAACTGTTAATGATAAACTGTTACTTGTTGACATTAAGAAATGTCAAATTACATTACCGTAGCTCTTGGTATTTCAAAATTAGTAATTTATTTGTGGTGTGGTGTTTGTGATTTCTAAGAAATGGATAAGTTTGAATCGAGAGCTGTGATGCAGTACCTCTGTAATAAGGGCTTATCGCCGAAAGAAATTTATGAAGATATGGATGAAGTATTGGACGAGTCGGTCCCTTCATATCAAGTAGTTCAAAACCTGGTTGGAGAATTCAAGCTAGGGAGAGGGTCTTGCAACCATGCGCCTGGTACAGGACCACCAACAACAGTGGCTGTCAGGGAAACTATTGATTCAGTTTATGATGCTAAAAAATGACACGAGAATTACCGTCAGATTTGCAGCAAAAAAAGTGTCGCTCTAAAAGAATTGTTGGAAACATTTTGCACAAAAGAAAATATCAGGAAAAATAAGTGAGGCGTTATTTTGCATCAGGACAACGCTTCAGCCCACAACAGTTGTGTTTCTATGGCTGAGATTTACCAGCAGGTTTCGAATTTTTTAAGCAACCACCCCATTCTCCTTCTGATTCAACCCCCAGTGACTATTGACTATTTCATAAATTCAAAGTCTATTCGTGCAACCAATTTTTATGATGATTTTTTGGTGATGAAGTAATTGCAGCGGTTAATTCGTGGTGTGAAGAGCAAACATGAGAATTTTTTTCTAACGGTATTATAAGAGCTGTGCCATGGTTATACGAACAGCGGGATAGTTTAATTTAAGAAAAAGTTTCAAAAGCATTCTTCCATGTCCATTAGTTTCAAGCTGTAAATCATGGATTTATTATGAATGGATACGGCATGATTTAACATTCTTTGAAGCCAAAACAAACCATTCTAAGCGACACTGTAAACACGATTTGTAAACATAGGCCACATCTTATTTTCCCTTGTATTTTAGTACAAAAAATACGTTAGAAGCATCACAAGATTTACTAAAAGTAATAAAAGGCCTAACATATTTTATTTTTCTGTTAAATAATAATAAATTTCCGTTAAAAAGGTTTTACTATTTATAGGTTATATTATTTCTAAAGGTTTATTTAAATTCGCTCCGAGTCATTTATAAATCTATAAGTCGCACTTTTTCTTTTCTAGTTCATTAGACTAAGACGTACGTGTAACCGAGTGTTCAGACGTTTTTCCTAAGCAACCAGCAGAGACAGGAACACTTCTGAGCTCCAACACTCCAATGCTATTTTATCTCTTTCTACTACCATTCTTGATTCAATTACGTATTTTCTTAAAGTTCGTAAACTGTACCTCTAGAAGAAGATGTTTTCATAACAAACAACAGATATAAGGCTTCACGTTCGATACGCTCACAGTATACGGAACATCGAATCCTTTCTTAATAAATCCATGCTGTAAATGGTAATTGTTGCAAACAGTTTCTCAAGGTTAATTTTTTTAGCGACCCTGTATAATAAAAAACATTATCAAATCTTGAAATACATTTAGATAAATTTAAAATATTTATAACTTTTGTCGTGATGGAAAAGATTTTGCGATAATTAATTATTTACCATTATTCTTTTGCTGCTTCACCGTAGAAAATAAAACTACAAATTAACTTTAAACCTATATAATTCTAAAACTATTCGATATAGATATATCACATGTTACATGAAAAATGTTTAGAATTTTACGTAAAATCTGAAAATGTAAAAATATATAGATTGTTCCACTTAAAAAAATAAAGTTGACATACGTCCTACTTTCGTACTGCGTATAATGACAAATATTTCTAAAATATGTAAAAAATAAAAATATAGTTGACGTGTGCGAGCGATTTTCCATAAAATTTGGCAATTTTTATAGATGAATTTATTCCATACTTTATGTCCTCACTGTATAGGTATATTTTTTTATATTAAAAGATTTAGTCCAGATTTTCAAGTAAAAATTTAACGTTCAGATTGACTAAGAAGGTTTAAGATTTAGTACTGGTTTAAATTAAGATCTTATAGTTGATCAGCTATGTTTTGACAGGTTTTTGTCCTGTCATTATTAATAAGTCGTCATTAAAAACTTATGAATTATTCTGATATTTCGGCGATTTAGTTGGTTTCCAAATGATTTTCGTCTTGAAACGAGTTTCTGTAATGAATTTAGTGTTATTATTGTCGAAAGTACGCACTAAAATTTCCCTTTTCTTTATAAATTTGCGAAAAAGCTCAGAAATAAATTAACAGTATAAAACTTAGTTGTCTTGTTCTTACATTTGTCAGTTTAAAACTTTTGGTTGTCAAATTAGACCGGTCCAGCGTTGAAGAATCTGGCTGTAAAATTTCTAAATTACGCATTTAAAATCAAAATTTTTCTATGTCACATTGTCACCTTTTTTAATTAATTACATCTCTGATAACTTAACGTATTTGTCAAAATAATAAAGATGTTATCTTTAAGCAACGAATATTTATAATCCAAAATTACAGAAATGGCGAGAATTATCCTCGCTACGTTATTGAGAAGTTTCAAGAAAAGTTTCCAAATGTACAATTATGCAGAAGTTCAGTACATCAGTTAGTAATCAAATTAAAAAAAACAAACTGGATCCGTTAGTGATTTAAAGAAGGCCAAGAAAAAATACGGCGAAAACGATGCTTCTGCATCTACAGTATTAATTTTGCAATCTGATGAAAGATGAAAATCCTGTTATGTCTTTAAGAAAACGAGCACGAACTTTAATTTAATTGTGTAAAAAAGCCGTATTCAAAATGTGTTTAAGAAAAATTAAATTCGTCCTTTTAAGCCAATTTTTAATCAAGCCTTGGAAGATGGGGACAGTTACAAACTCTTGGATTTTTGTTTGTGGGTCGGTGATGAAATTCTAAGTAACAACGTGAACTTTCATAAGCTGATAACTTTCTTAGATAAGTCAACCTTCAGCACAAACGGCACTGTAGCTTCTCAGCATGTGAGATACTGGAGTAGGGAAATTCCAGAGTTTAGAATTGCGAACCGCCGCGCCGGGCGCGCCGTCAGTATCTAAAAAAAGTAAATGTTTGCTGCGCCATTTCGTGCCAATTTGGGATTATAACGTATTCTTTTGATAACACATGTAACAGATCTTCTTATTTACATATGCTGGAGTCATTTTTGTCAGACAAGTTAGAAGAATTGCCTCTTCAACATCGCCGAAATATGTATTTTTAGCAGGATGGGTGTCCTGCACATTATGCTCCAGAAGAAAGGGATTGGCTCAATCGCAAATTTGGAAATCGATGGATGGGCCGAAATGGTCCAGTTTTGTGGCCCCCTAGGAGTCCCGATTTGACAGTCTGTGATATGTTTCTCTGGGGACGCATTAAACAACTAAAATATGAAAGACCCATTGAAAATGACGAAGAAGTTTTAAAGCAGAGAAGATTTCACTGGAAGAAATAAGAAGAAGCTTTAGCCATTTTCGACGTCAGTTAGAAAAACGCGTAGAATATTTTGCTTAGAAGTTAGAAGAATGCATAGAAGTTTTTGAAAAATAAATATGTTCAGCCCTGAAATTTTTTAAAGTTTAATAAAATAGGAATTATTCCTAAACTATTACAATCATTATTATTTAATATTCTATTACTAATTTTCTTTAACTTGTATGAGTTTGTAATTTTGGATTATAAATATTCTTTGCTCTAAAGACAATATCTTTATTATTTTGACAAATACGTTACAGTTATCTAAAGTGTAATCAAATAAAAATGGTGACATTGTGACAAATGTTTTGATTTTAAAAGCGTAATTCGGAAATTTGAAATTCCTTGAATTCGTATGAAATTTAAAACAACTTTTTTACTTGACGTTTTGCATTAAAATTTAGAAAAAGGAACTTTACTCTTAACCAAATTTTACGTTTTTGTATTTTTTGCATACCCTGTATAGGGTCTTCCAACGAGGACTGAACAGGGGCTCATTTTTGAGCTTCCTTGTATTTAAAGAAAAATCTAAAATAGCCAATCGATGTACTTTTTCCTGCAGAATTCAAAAATGAAACCAAAAATTTATTTGAACCAGAAACAAAAGAGTTACGCTATGGATAAGGTGTTTTTTAAATGGAACATAGCTTTTTTTATACGATTTTCGGAACGAGTGATTTTTTTTATGTCCGTTCTGATTAAAATATTTAATATTGTGACCGCTATTTTTATTAAATTTTAATGTTTTATCCAGTATAATTTAACTTCAACCTGTTTGAAACATACACTAGGTAATAAAGGTAAAATCACCTTGAAATCCTTCAAAGTCAAAAAATTTGACAAATTTACTATAATATTGCCGAAATGAAATATTCATTAGATGAGAGATTGCAGATTGTTATCTTGTTCTACAAATGCCAAGAAAATGCAAGAGAAGCAAGGAGAAGATTTATTGCAAATTTTCACAGAAATATATCCGTCAATACTATTCTAAGGATAAAGAACCTATTTGAGGAAAATAAAACATTACATGACAGAAAAAGAATTCCAACTCTATACTAACTAAAAAAAAACACTAATAATTTAAATGTTCAATGTGACCTCCGTTGTTCTCGAAACAAGAGCGATAACCTCTTTGTAGCCTTTCCAAACTTGCTGTTATAATGTGATTTTCCTGGTTAAGGCGATTTATTTCGTTCACAATTTTCTGCATGATCTCATCAATATCGTGGTTTCGCTGCTTGTATACCACATTCTTTAAATGGCCCCAAAGAAATGAGTCTAATACTGACATATCGGGACTATTCGGTTGCCAAGCATAGAGGTTCCATTTCTACCAATCCATTCTTCGTGGCGTCCGATTAAATATTGAATAACTTCACGCATGGCATGCGGAGGGGCACCATCATGTTGCCAAATTAAATTTTGATATTCTTCCAATGGTAAATCTTCCAAAAAGTTCTCAATTTCGTTTTCTAAGAACTCGTAGTATCTCTGTCCATTTAAAGTGCCGTTAAAAAAATATTGGTCCCAAAATTGTATTATTTTTTATGCCACACCAAACATGGATTGAAGTCCTTCCCTGAAATTTAATTGTCTGAAATTTTCTTGGATTTCCAACGGCCCAGTGATGATTATTATGTCTATTGAAAACCCCCGATGTGGCTTCGTCAGTCCATAAGATATTTCTGAATAAATTAGGGTCTTCGTTTTCTTGCCGAATCACAATTTGGGAATCAAATTGGAAGCGAAGTTCTTTTTGTGCCGGTGTTAGATGTTGAAGTGGAAGGATATGATAAGGCTTAAATTTATGATTTCTTAAAGTCCTGTGAACAGTTCCTTGGGTAACTCTTCTGCGTCTTACACCGCCGCCGTATTGAACGTCCCGAACTGCGTCCGAAATTGATTTGGTTGGATTCAGTCGAAAATAATTCACAATGGCACGGTCTCGATTTCTTTTCCTTTCTGGAATTCTTTTTCTGTCATGTAATGTTTTATTTTCCTCAAATAGGTTCTTTATCCTTAGAATAGTATTGACGGATATATTTCTGTGAAAATTTGCAATAAATCTTCTCCTTGCTTCTCTTGCATTTTCTTGGCATTTGTAGAACACGATAACAATCTGCAATCTCTCATCTAATGAATATTTCATTTCGGCAATATTATAGTGAATTTGTCAAATTTTTTGACTTTGAAGGATTTCAAGGTGATTTTACCTTTATTACCTAGTGTATGTTTCAAACAGGTTGAAGTTAAATTATACTGGATAAAACATTAAAATTTAATAAAAATAGCGGTCACAATATTAAATATTTTAATCAGAACGGACATAAAAAAAATCACTCGTTCCGAAAATCGTTGTGTTCCATTTAAAAAATACCTTATCCATAGCGTAACTCTTTTGTTTCTGGTTCAAATAAATTTTTGGTTTCATTTTTGAATTCTGCAGGAAAAAGTACATCGATTGGCTATTTTAAATTTTTCTTTAAAAACAAGGAAGCTCAAAAATGAGCCCCTGTTCAGTCCTCGTTGGAAGATCCTGTACAAAAAACAAATAATTTTTGGCACCGTGGATCTTATTTTTAAAACGCGATTTGAGAAATTTGAGAAATTCACAACGCAAACACAGAGGAAATTATACTCGGCTTATACCTACTTCGATAGCGCGACAAGCATACAAATATTATAAATTATAATATAGGTAACAATCATGATACAAAGATATACTTTTGTGTCATATCTTTGTATCATGGGGAACAATAGTAAAATTTTTAGTCATTGTTAGTACGTGAGAACCATAAATGATAAAACTCTCAAAGGTAATTTTGAGTACTTTATTTTCATGTTTTTGCACGATGTAAGATAATATTCATTGTCATTACAATGTTTTTTTTTTGAATCTTTATCCTTTATGAAGCTAGGGTTACCATCCGTTCTCTTTTAACCGGACATGTCTTTTTTGTGAGTGTGTACCAACTTGGACCATTTAATTACGGGAGAATTGGCAAAAAGGTCGACCGTTTAATTCCAGAAAGCGTTTCCAAAAAAATTTTGATAGACAATCTCTTAAACCTCTACCTCAGGTCCTCCTTCTGATTTCATGAATCGCATTAATATGGATATCTTCCAGGTATAATTGAACAGTTGGAGACACAAAACCTTCTCCTTTTGGCTTCTTTTAATTTATTTCAGACAACCATAGACAAGCTCAAAGCATGCCGTACCGAAATTGGTGAAAACTTAAAAGTGTTTACACCAAAAATCTTAGAAAGAAATCCAGGATTTTCAGAAATATCAAATGTTTCTGAAACATTGAAATCTAAAAATACTGACTTGTATAATCATTTCCGTTTCGCTCCTGTTACAAGCTGTGATATCGAAAAAAGCTTTTCTAGACTGAAAGATATTCTTAATTTTAAACGAAATCATTTTACTGAAGCGAACTTTGAAAAAAATGTTAATTATATCATGTAATGCCAATAAATTGTAATAAAGTCTACATTTGTTTTCATTTTAAAAAATAAATAAATAAATCAATAAAGCTGATTTTGGTACACAGTGTATAGATTAATTATTGTTGCTCTCCTAGTAATTATTGTGTATTGTTTCTGTGGATCATCACATAATGCTTATTTCATATTATGTGGCATCTTATTTTTCTGCAGATCGTACGAACTTGCAATATTCATTAAGAAATTATCTCATTGTTTATTTAGCCAACGTTATACATTTTATCTATTAGATTCAAGGACTACCTAGTCAATTTGCTCGTTATTTAAGTTACTGTTGTTATTATGATTGACTCGTTTTATTAGTACCTTACAGAAAAGATTTCGGAGTGTTTTAGTCAGTGCGTGTCGATATTAACCATTGTAAAGTAGACCTATTACGTAAACCATGAAAACCGAAACAGAAGATATTATAAAAGACGTAAAAGATATTTTGAATAGTGTAGCTGAATCGAAAAGTATTAAAAATTACGAAATATTTCCTGATCCTAATTTGATACGAGGAGATGGATTTTTGTCGGATTTTTTTACCGGAGAAGTTTTAAATAAAGATAATGGCAAAACTATACAAGTTGCCATAAAAAAGGCGCCTGTAGGTGGTTTCACCACTGCGTCAGAAACCGGGGAAATTTACATAAATGAAATTAATTTTTATTCCAAAGTATTTCCGGAGTTGGATAAATATCAGAAAGAGAAAATGGTGAAATATCCGTTTGACCATATTCCAAGATATTTGGTTGGAAATGCAGATTCGAAAAATATTTTTCTTGCCATGGAAAACCTAAAAACCGCTGGATATAAACTTTACAATAAAAAGAAATATCTGGATAAGGCACATATAGAACTTATTTTTAAAACTTATGGAAAATTGCATGCCCTTTCATTCAGTTTTAAACAAAAACATACAGAAGAGTACGAAAATTTAGGAAAAATGTTGACTAATTTAATGAAGACATTTGCGGAAAAGGGCGATATGGCACAATTCATGGAAAAATGCTATTTGGCTGCTATTGACACCTTCGATCCAGTAATAGAAGCTGATATTGTAACCAAGTTAAAAACCATAAAAAATTTTACCGAAATCTTACCAAGATTACTAACCTATGAAGGAGCTGATCAATGTTTAATTCATGGGGATTGTTGGTCAAACAATATGTTATTTAAATATAAGGTAAGTCTGTGTAGAAGTCATTAGCACCTATTTTAAAAATAATTTAAAATAGATATCGTGAAAAATAAATGCAACCAACCTAGCATAGATAAAAATATAATTGGCAGATGTTCTTTTTCAGACTCACATGTAGATAAAACGACTAAATGTAGATAAAACGACTTAGGTTCGCTTGTAAAAACTTAATACAAAAAATAAATTAAAAAAAATATTTTTGAGGAAAACAATTTTATTGTACCTATGTACTCCTACTCTTTCGTTTTCATATATAGCTGACACAATTATGTACACAATTAACCTCTTGTACCTATCTACATTTTCCAGCGGGTAGAAGTCAGTAGGCAGTCACCAAAACATGAATCTGTCAGCGTCCAACCAGTAAGTCCTACGAATACCAAAAAATAAAAAATTAAATCGGTAAGATCTGATTTTTAACAGCGTATCTACACTTAATAAATTAAAATATTTTCAAGTGGGAATTTTCCACATTCATGGTTTTGGCATAATCGTTACTCGTAAATTGTAGCCCTGTACGTCCCCTAGGCATTTTTAAATTAAATAAAAAAATTACCTCTTATTACATTTTGCAAGTTTCTTGATGGCCTAATATTTATATCGGCACTAATATCGTTCTAGTAAGTGTATGTAAATTAAAAGCATTACTTTAGTAAGATTTTATTTTTTAGGAATCCGGTGATCTGGAGGATATTAAACTTCTCGATTTCCAGATGGCATGTCCTAGTACCCCTATTCAGGATCTGAGTTACTTTTTCTATGCGGGGGTATCAAAAGAAGATATGGATAAACTAGACGATTACTTAGAATTTTATTATCAAAGTTTTTTTGACTTTGCGAGAGAACTAGGAGAAAATCCAGAAGAAATGCTACCGTTAGATGTATTAAAAAAGGAATGGAAAGAGTATGGACTTTGGGGTATTCTTATGGGTAAAATTGAAATTTTTATTCTCACATCAGTAATTTTTTTTATTGTCGTTAAAGTTTGGAACTTTTTTGCACTAGTGCGAAAATAACTATTTCTACAACTGCTCTGGAAAGTCTTTTCACATGGATGAACCGTGTAAAAAGTTTTCTTGTACAGTCCTGTCATTGTCATAAAAATCAAAGTTAGACAACCATATTATATATACAGGGTATTATGGAATTCACTGCATATATTTGAATAGGTGACTCCTGGGGTAGTCTAGGGTAGACATACCCTACACTTTTTTCCCCCAAATCGCACATTTTCTTTAGTTTAAAAAATACATTAAACCACCGACGCTTCTAAAGAGCCTGACGTCATCATCTCATTTTTTATCACCGAAAATAATCCAAAGTATTTTTAATTCCACAGAGGCATTTTACCAAAAATGTGTATTTTAATTTAATAGCAATTTCTTTACTTATTGTGGGAAAATATGGACCACTCGTGAAATTAGGTTGACATTGTAAGGAGAACGAAACAGGCGATGTTATACGGTAACACAAACAATTATAACTTGCCTGTTACGTTAATAATGAGATGAGCATTATTCCTACTAGCTTCAACTTTTTGCCTTTAAAAATGGTTAGAAATTAAAACACAAACATTATCCCGCTGAGCTTTTCAGCACATTTAGACGGTAGTCGCAACTATGGTTTCACATAATTTACTATCACACTAACTGAGCACAACTACCAAGTATTATAAAATTATAACCAAATTCTTTGATTACAGGACGAAATTTGGCCAAAAAAAATTATTCTATTTAAATATTTTATGTAGCCGAATTATTATGTAACCGAAACCAAGCTGAATGGCTGTTGACCTTCTCATTCCGCTAGCGTAATTCAGGCGCCTACCTGATTGGTCCGTCGAACACGTGCGTCAGCTCAGCTGTTAAGGTGACAGGCAAGAGAAGTGTTGTTCCCAATTTGGCACGTTTTAGAAAACTTTGGTACTATGGCACCCCTTTTAACTTTTTAGCACACTATTCTGCCAGTGAAATTAATTCAACTACATGCATATATTATCATAAATACACCGACTTTTTTCATGGAATTATTAAACTGTCATTTGTTTATTAGTTGGTACAGTTTTACCCAATTTGGTGAAATTTACACAAACCTGAAGGTACAAAAAGTTCAAGCCACGGAACAGCACTGGGTGTGATCCAAATATTGATGCAAGTTTAATAATGCCGTGTAAATGTTTGCGTTTTGTTTCTTAATTTGTAAAAGAAAAAAAATTATTAATAAAATATCGTACTCGCTTAGTGACTTGCATTATAAATTAGTTAAACATTAATTTCTGGGTATTTAGTTGAGGCATTTATTTGTTGCTTTAAACGGCTCTTGTTTTATTTGTGTTATAGGTAGGTATTTCACTTTTTGAAATTGAGAATTTTGGAGGAGTTATTAGGATTTATTTTTTTAAAGTCCAATAGGCTTTATTTTTTTTGCAAGCTTGAGTAATGAATATAGATTACTTTACTATATTTTACTTAATGTAATAAAAATATTATTTCTTCAAACTTGTTACATAGAAATATTGTTAAGAGACCTGGCTACACAAAAACCTAGCTTACTGTTCTTTTGTTCTTTATATGGCCATGCGTTTTATTATCAGTGGGGCGTAGTGATAAAAAAAATTTGGGTGGTGATACCTAGCTTATTATCGCGAAGCGCCATTTATGACTGTTTTTCCCCAATCTGAATTCATATTAGGTTTCAATTTATGCAATGAATTTCATAACACCCTGTATGTATGTATATTATATATATATATATATATATATATATATATATATATATATATATATATATATATATATATATATATATATATATATATATATATATATACAGGGTGTTTCAAAAAACATGTGCCATCGCTTAAAGGGAGATTCTTTGAAAGAAATTAAGGCAAAAAGTTCTTATGAACATGGGTCCGCAGATGCTTTGTTTCAAAGATACAGGAGGTTCAATTTTTAAATGGTCTTTACATGTTAAAACCGATGCTTGGGAAAACTAAACCAGTAAGAAGGTTAATAAAAAATTACATTTATCTCCTAAACGAAATAAAAATTGAAAAAATATGAAGAGACAAGTTTTGTTAAGAATTTAACATACTATTTGACCGATATACGAAAATGTGAAGAAATCAGTGGCGTACATGTTTTTACTGGAAAAATATTGTCTCCTCATATGTACGCCCCTGGAGGACCTGTCAAAGTCTTTTCATGGTCAGAATTATGCTTAATTTAAGTACTTTACACAACGTAAATTTCATCAAAATTGATGAAGCCATTTTGAAAATATTTTGGAAAAACTGAAAAAAATATAAAAATTTAACACCCTGTATCTTTGAAATGAAGCATCTGCGGAACCATGTTTATAGGAACTTTTTGCCTTAGTTTCTTACAATCCCTTTAAGCGATGGCACATGTTTTTTGAAACACCCTGTATATATATATATATATATATATATATATATATATATATATATATATATATTTATTTGAAGGTTATTGGGTTTTGGATCCCGGGGAAAAATTATAACAGTTTTGTGGGTTCTTATTCACATATATTTGACGTTTCGGTCATATTTTTGACCTTCATCAGAATCTTCTTCTTTCTTTAGCTCTTAAGCTAAAAACCGTTCTATTATACTAATGTTTTTTTGTTATAATTAAAAATCAAAATTATCTTACCTTCGAACGAAGCCTTCAGCGGTGCACTGGTAGATAACAATTATGTTTACAAAAGACAGTGACACGGACATAATCACAGTCCGTGTCACTGTCTTTTGTAAACATAATTGTTATCTACCAGTGCACCGCTGAAGGCTTCGTTCGAAGGTAAGATAATTTTGATTTTTAATTATAACAAAAAAACATTAGTATAATAGAACGGTTTTTAGCTTAAGAGCTAAAGAAAGAAGAAGATTCTGATGAAGGTCAAAAATATGACCGAAACGTCAAATATATGTGAATAAGAACCCACAAAACTGTTATAATTTTTCCCCGGGATCCAAAACCCAATAACCTTCAAATAAAAATATATACAAGTAGGATCCAAGAAACAAATTAAACCATAAACTATGTATATATATATATATATATATATATATATATATATATATATATATATATATATATATATATATATATATATATATATATATATATATATTATATATATACAGGGTGATTCAAAAATACTTGACAAACTTCAGGAGGTGATTGCTGCCATTATTTTAAGGTGAAAAGTTCATATAAACAATGGTCCTTGGCGGCTTCGTTACGGAGATACAGGGTGTTGAAAAATTAAAAAAAAATAAGAATTTTTAAGTAGCTTCTAAACGTTTTGAGCTTGTGTTATGAAATTCGGTGGATGAGATAAGCACGTAAGGACACTCATTTTAAAAGTATATCGCGTTCTTTAATTTAACCAGTGGCGTCGGCACGAAACTTTCATATAACATTTTTTGTGAAAACTATGCTACGCCACTGACTTATTTTATTTTAACTATTGTGAGTGTCATTTTGTGAGTCCTTGCTTTATTTGCAACAAAAAAAGTCTCTTGCGTTTTTTTCATACGGGGAACGGTTGAAAGGTAAATCATTATTTAATTCGGCTATACAAATGTATTAAAAAATTTATTTTAAATTGATCAAAAAAATTTATTTTAAATTAATCAAACATTCAGACATTATTAAAATAACAACTAATTTATTTAAATAAATAAGTAACAGTTATAAAATTACCATAAATAAATTGTTGGAAATGTCCACCCACAGCCAAGATGGAGGCATCTAATTTTTCAACACCCTGTATCTCCGTAACGAAGCCGCCAAGGACCATTGTTTATATGAACTTTTCGCCTTAAAATAATGCCAGCAATCACCTCCTGAAGTTTGTCAAAGTACTTTTGAATCACCCTGTATATGCACAACTGCATAATATTATTGTATTTCTCACATTAGGGATCAAGCTGTTTTAACTAGCCACTTTTAACACTAAAAATCATAAAAAACCTATCAATTTTTTAAAATAACCCAAATTATATTCCTTATATTCTTATAAAGATTCAACCCGTAATATTCTATTTATTATCTTTTTAGGTTGTCAGTTGTGGTTAGTAAAATTAATGGATCGAGATGAAATTGAAAATATATTAGATCAAAAAGACGTACCAAAAAGTGAATATTTTAGCACATGGGATAAAAGAATGACCAACATTTTCGCTCGAGCAGATTATCGAGAAAGAGTTAGAAATATTTGCTTACATGCCGTAGAGTATGGAATTTTATAGGCATTGCATTTAAATGATATGAATAAAATAATTGATTCAGTAGATACTTTTTAAATTTATTGACAACTCTTATTTATTATTTGTTTAGTCAAGGTATATACATATATATATATATATATATATATATATATATATATATATATATATATATATATATATATATATATATATATATATATATATATATATATATATATATATATATATATATATACACGGTGTCCCATATAAGAATGCACACTACAGGGATCTCGTAAAACAGAAGAGATACAAAGATGATTAAATTAGAGAAAAGTTGCGCTTTGCTGAACCCTTCAAAGTCACGATTCGAAATCTAAAAAAATCCGATTACTTCCGAAGATATTTGGGAAAAACCGAATTTTCCCGATTTCGTTTTTATTTTTTTCTGACTCTATTTAAAAAGATATTACAAAATAAATTTCACATTCTCATTGCCACTTTTTCTGCTCTACAAGCCGGCGTTCTTAGATTTTCAATGCGACGTTTCGTTTCTTGGCAACCATCATCAACTTAATTTTTTTAAATAGTCGAAAAATTTTGTTTTATTCCTTAAAAATTCTAATTTTAATTCTAAATCCCACGACATACCGCTTCTTACATTTATCCGACGTTTCGGACGAAAAAATCATCATCAATATTATTTGATGATTATTACGAAGGAACGAAACGTCGGATCAAAAATCGAATTACGTTATCATGTAGAGGAGAAAAACTTACATGGGAATGTGGATTTTATTTTGACCTGTCTTCTTTTGTGAAATCAGAAAAAAATTAATTGCCAAAATTTATGTTTAAAATTTCAAGAATTCGTAGATTTTTTCTGATTCTACTGTAAGAGATAGATTAAAATAAATTTTACATTTTTATAGTCGTTTTTCTCGTCTACAACATGACGTCATTCAATTTTTGATTCTACGTTTTGACTTTTCTCGACCATTATCAACTTTTTTTTAAATAATCGGAAAATTTTATTTTAAAACAGTTAAAAAAAAGTTGATAATGGTCGAGAAAAGCCAAAACGTAGAATCAAAAATTGAATGACGTCATGTTGTAGAGGAGAAAAACGAAAATACAAATGTAAAATTTATTTTAATCTATCTCTTACAGTAGAATCAAAAAAAATCTACAAATTGTTGAAATTTTAAACATAAATTTTGGCAATTAATTTTTTTCTGATTTCACAAAAGAAGACAGGTCAAAATAAAATCCACATTCCCATGTAGTTTTTTCTCCTCTACTTGACAACGTAATTAGATTTTTGATCCGACGTTCCGTTCCTTATAATCATCAAATAATATTGATGATGATTTTTTCGTCCGAAACGTCGGATAAATGTAAGAAGCGGGATGTCGTGGGATTTATAATTAAAATTAGAATTTTTTAGGAATAAAACAAAATTTTTCGACTATTTAAAAAAATGAAGTTGATGATGGTTGCAAAGAAACGAAACGTCGTATTGAAAATCTAAGAACGCCGGCTTGTAGAGCAGAAAAAGTGGCAATGAGAATGTGAAATTTATTTTGTCATATCTTTTTAAATAGAGTCAGAAAAAAATAAAAACCAAATCGGGAAAATTCGGTTTTTCCCAAATATCTTCGGAAGTAATCGGATTGTTTTAGATTTCGAATATCGACTTTGAAGGGTTCAGCAAAGCGCAACTTTTCTCTAATTTAATCATCTTTGTATCTCTTCTGGTTTACGAGATCCCTGTAGTGTGCATTCTTATATGGGACACCGTGTATATATATATATATATATATATATATATATATATATATATATATATATATATATATATATATATATATATATATATATATATATATATATTATTTTTTGCCTTTTCTTAAACCATCTACTATAACTGTATTTTTTTTGCTTTCTTGGGGTAGAGGTTTGTTATGAATAATTAAGACAACTTTTTTGACCTTTCGCCCATTGGTTTTGGGCTTTTTCAAAACTGTTGTTGTTCTCTTTTATTTAGTTTTTTTTCTAAAAACATATAAAATGGAGTTACATTACTTTTTCTTTTAAAATACAGTGTTTATACAATGAAGACACAATTAAAAATAATGAATGACAATACACATGAATTAAAAATTGTTTGGCTAAAATTAATTATAAATTACAAACATAAATATATATAAAATATACGCACCTCGAGACATTATGATGTTTAAAAATGTACTAACCAGGATTAGTATTGAGGTATTTTATCTCTACCAGTAATGTTTTTCTCTTTTTTCATGATTTATTTCTTGTTTCTTTATTTTGTGATAAAATTGCAGATTTTTTGGTAAAATGTATGTTATATACCGAGTGTTCTAATTTATGTGTTTAATGGTGAAGGGAAAGAACAAGGAATGTCACATTTTTTAATAAATCGAGATAATAACGTCATCTAGTAGACATATATGAACTAAATATTTATAGCCGGGGTGGTAGTTAAAACCTAGAATGGTCCGAGAACTACGCGTATTTAAAATATTAGCGCGAAGGTTAAAAACAAGAAATGTCCACGCGCCAACCGATAAAAAGAAGGAAGGTCCAGTGTAGCATCGCAAGCAGGACGCAAAAAATCGTTATTAATCTTTTGACTTGGTTGGCGTTACACGTGTTTTGCTTAAGTTTTAACAAGTTATATCTTTTTTACTTCATAACGAATAAGTTTAGCCATATAGTAGTTGTAATTACTGCGAACGATGTCTTCTCATGATACAAATAAAAGAAGATATGATACCGCGCAGGTAGGCGTGGCCATTTACGTCACGCCGTGACCAATTCCGCGATATTTTGTAAACGAAACACGTCTTTTTTAAGATCGCGTTGTGTTTTCACCTATTTTTTGGTGTTTGTATATTACTTTTAGGAGTTTACAAGTAAAAATGAGATGTGCTCTGTGCGGTTGTGATGTGGACAATCAATCAATCAATGTAATCAATGTATGTATTTACCCCTTTATTTATATGATTATTTTAAATCATATACTATAAAATTTGTATTATAAGCAGGAGGCAAAGTATATTGCCAATAGAATTTATATAAAATCGCCTATAACTAACGTAACCTCTATATTGCGCGATAAATTTCAAAAATAGGACACAGCGTGACGTCATGCGCGAACCCGGACGGATTTGACACGATTTGGTATCATACCTTCTTTAATTTGTATCATGATGTCTGCTGATAGTGACCCCTGCAACGCAAATGATAATAAAACGAGAAGGAGAAAGAAAACAGAAAGAGTGGTTGATGTAATGAAAATAATGCGTTTACACTCCCACGAAGAAGGGCCGCCATGCAACTGCAAAAGATTAAAATGCTTTGAAAGTATTACTGCTACTGAAAGAAAAGAAGTACCTATTACAATATTTTAATAGTTTGGGCTCCAATGACGAGCAAAATGGTTCTGTAGTCAGAATACTCAAGCTTATTATGCTGATCTACCCTACCAGTAGTTTTGAACCCTAATGTTACGAACGTGAAGGTAAACATATTTGCTTAAATTAGTTGATGGTTATTAACAGCAATATTTTTTTCAGAGTTCTTGCCAGTTCTTGCAGCCAGCTATAATGTGACATTGTGACATTCCTTGTTTTTTACGATATTTGCTTGTACTTACGTTAGAATTGTTATGTTTTTTTTTCTGTTTTTAACAGTTGATCTTAATTTTCGTTCATAATTAGTAGATCATTATATAGTGTTGCCAAATAAAAAGATGTTTCATTTTCTTGTAGCCTTGGTTTGAAGTAATTAGATCTTAAATACTAAAATTTCAATTATCTCAAAACAAAAATACTGTGACATTCCTTGTTCTTTCCCTTCACCCTTCGTATTAGGTTGTAGTAAATTTTACTGAGATTGTTAATGTCTTGTTTGTCGTTTACTGCGTTAGGTTCTTTTTTTTTATGTGGATCATTTCTTTAACAAGGAGTTTTTGGTAATTGTTGTCTTGGGTTAAAATTCTTGTGTTGTTGAAATCGAAGTTATGTTTTTCATTTTTTTCGTGTTTGTGTAAAGCAGTTGACGCATTTTTTGTATATTTGTGCCCGTTTAATCTGCTGTTAAGATGTTGAGTAGTCATACCAATATATTGTTTAGGACAGTTTAAACAGGGTATAGCGTAAATTACATTAGATTTAATTTTTATTGGATCTTTACTTTTAAGGGGAGAGAATATAGATGATAAAAGATTTTGGGCTTTATGGCAAACAATAATATTGTGTTTATTTAAAATGTATTTAATTTTTTCTGATAATTCGTTCGTATAGGGTAGAGCTACATATCTTTTTGGTTCGTTGTCATTGGTTAGTTTCTTTTTAGTTATGTTATAATTTAAATCAAAATATCTTAGCAACTGCCTTTCAACAATAACGGGAAAAAACGAATACTATATAAAAGATTCATTTACTTTTAAGGAATTCATCAGTACATTAAAAATACCAAAAAATTATAAGTTAATCTCTCTCGATATTACATCACTATACACTAATATTCCAAATGACCTCTTAACTAACATAATTAAAGAAAAATGGGACTCCTTAAAAGAACATACTAATCTCACTCTAGACGTTCATAGAAGCAATAAATCTAACAATTTCCAATAATTATTTTCAATATCAATACTATTTCTACAAACAACTTGATGGTTGTGCAATGGGCTCCCCTATATCAGTGGAGCAGCTTGTTATGGAGTATTTGGAGGAAAGTGTCATTGAAAGCCTGAATATACCTATGATCTTCAAACGATACGTAGACGACTGCCTTACAGCTATCCCCGAAAACCAACTAAACGATGTAATACAGGCTTTCAACAATTTCCACCAAAAACTTCAATTTACGTCAGAAATAGAAAATCAGAACCAAATAAACTTCCTTGACATGACAATAATTAGAAATATAAACAATGAAGACCTCAAAACTATATGGTATACAAAAAAAAAAACATGGTCCGGACGATATTTAAACTACAATTCTAGCCATTCCAAATCTCAAAGGAATTGCGTAATTATAGGCTCAACAGACAGAGCATTAACTTTAACCTTGCCAGAATATCGTCCAAAAGCCTTAGAAAAGGTTAGAAAAATACTAAAAGAAAATCACTATCCAGAAGGACAAGTAAATAGAATTATAAAACAAAGAACCTTTAAATTATATAACAAGATAACTAAAAAGAATCTAACCAATGACAACGAACCAAAAAGATATGTAGCTCTACCCTATACGAACGAATTATCAGAAAAAATTAAATCCATTTTAAATAAACACAATATTATTGTTTGCCATAAAGCCCAAAATCTTTTATCACCTTTATTCTCTCCCCTTAAAAGTAAAGATCCAATATAAATTAAATCTAATGTAATTTACGCTATACCCTGTTTAATAAACAATATATTGGTATGACTACTCAACATCTTAACAGCAGATTAAACGGGCACAAATATACAAAAAATGCGTCAACTGCTTTACACAAACACGAAAAAAATGAAAAACATAACTTCGATTTCAACAACACAAAAATTTTAACCCAAGACAACAATTACCAAAAACTCCATGTTAAAGAAATGATCCACATAAAAAAAGAACCTAACGCAGTAAACGACAAACAAGACATTAACAATCTCAGTAAAATTTACTACAACCTAATACATTAAACTCATAAATTAGAACACTCGGTATATAACATACATTTCACCAAAAAATCTGCAATTTTATCACAAAATAAAGAAACAAGAAATAAATCATGAAAAAAGAGAAAAAAATTACTGGTAGAGATAAAATACCTCAATACTAATCCTGGTTAGTACATTTTTAAACATCATAATGTCTCGAGGTGCGTATATTATATATATATATATATATATATATATATATATATATATATATATATATATATATATATATATATATATATATATATATATATATATACAGGGTGGTGCAACCAAGATGGGGTGGACGATTGTGAGTAAACGGTGAGGAATTTGGAAAAAATTTTTTTTGGATATTATCGATAGTCAGACACGCTATGTTTTAAAATTATTGCCATAATACAGGGTGGTCCGAAAAATTCGTGGCGAACCAAACTTGTATTTTTTTAAATGGGACACCCGGTATATTATTGTTCCAATTGATTCTCCTGTTCGTTACGATCATTTTGATATCGGGTTTATTGGGTCTAAAACTTATAGTAACGGAATGGGAGGCGGTTAAAGTTGAAAAAATGCTCACAGTTCGGACATTTTTTAAAGAAATTTGAAACAGGTATGGAAAAACCAAATATTCCATAAAACGTTACATATCCTTGAATACATTAATCACTTGCAATTTGTTTAAAATTATTCACTGTTATACAGGGTGGTCAAGTTTTGCAAATACGCCCTGGACTCACTTTTTTTAAATGGAACACCCTATATATTTTATTTTCATGTTAAAGATAACATTACTAGCTTTCAAAAAATACCATACATGATGCCTTTCTGACCAACAGTTTTTTAGTAAACTAGCCGTGAAAGCAAAGTTTCTTCATTCTAATACGATTATACTGAATTTACGTTGTTTATTATTAAATATCTAATATTAGGAGGCCATGACACTATTATAAATGAAACAAAATATTGTCAAAGCTACTGCCGCATAATCCATTATTTACAAGTTAAGCGTAGGTGAGGTAAGAAAACTGAGACCCGAAACCTTTACATGCTTTTTAGAGAAATTTCAAAAAACAGAAAATATTGTTTTTAGGAAATGTAAAGTAATTAATAAACAAAGATAATCAGTTATCAGTATTATTAATAGTGTAAGAAAATTAATTAAGCAAAAACAGAACATCTTTTAAAATTATTTAGGTATGTACTTACTTGTAAACCTAATTTAATTTAAACAAGTAAGTACATACCTAAATAATTTTAAAAGATGTTCTGTTTTTGCTTAATTAATTTCCTTACACTATTAATAATACTGATAACTGATTATCTTTGTTTATTAATTACTTTACATTTCCTAAAAACAATATTTTCTGTTTTTTGAAATATCTCTAATAAACATGTAAAAGTTTCGGGTCTCAGTTTTCTTACCTCATAATTATTGGGCCACCTACACTTAACTTGTAAATAATGGATTATGCGGCAGTAGCTTTGACAAGTTCGTCAATCTTTTGTTTCATTTCAATAATAAACAACGTAAATTCAGTATAATCGTATTAGAATGAAGAAACTTTGCTTTCACGGCTGGTTTACTAAAAAACTGTTGGTCAGAAAGGCATCATGTATGGTATTTTTTGAAAGCTAGTAATGTTATCTTTAACATGAAAATAAAATATATAGGGTGTTCCATTTAAAAAAAATGAGTCCAGGGCGTATTTGCAAAACTTGACCACCCTGTATAACAGTGAATAATTTTAAACAAATTGCAAGTGATTAATGTATTCAAGGATATGTAACGTTTTATGGAATATTTGGTTTTTCCATACCTGTTTCAAATTTCTTTAAAAAATGGCCGAACTGTGAGCATTTTTTCAATTTTAACCGCCTCCCATTCCCTTACTATACGTTTTAGACCCAATAAACCCTATATCAAAATGATCGTAACGAACAGGAGAATCAATTGGAACAATAATATACCGGGTGTCCCATTTAAAAAAATACAAGTTTGGTTCGCCACGAGTTTTTCGGACCACCCTGTATTATGGCAATAATTTTAAAACATAGCGTGTTTGACTATCGATAATATCCAAAACAAATTTTTTCGAAATTCCTCACCGTTTACTCACAATCGTCCACCCCATCTTGGTTGCACCACCCTGTATATATATATATATATATATATATATATATATATATATATATATATATATATATATATATATTTATGTTTGTAATTTATAATTAATTTTAGCCAAACAATTTTTAATTCGTGTGTATTGTCATTCATTGTTTTTAATTGTGTCTTCATTGTATAAACACTGTATTTTAAAAGAAAAAAGTAATGTAACTCCATTTTATATGTTTTTAGAAAAAAAAAACTAAATAAAAGAAAACAACAACAGTTTTGAAAAAGCCCAAAACCAATGGGCGAAACGTCAAAAAAGTCTTAATTATTCATAACAAACCTCTACCCAAGAATGCAAAAAAATACTGTTATATATATATATATATATATATATATATATATATATATATATATATATATATATATATATATATATAACAGTATTTTTTTTGCATTCTTGGGTAGAGGTTTGTTATGAATAATTAAGACTTTTTTGACGTTTCGCCCATTGGTTTTGGGCTTTTTCAAAACTGTTGTTGTTTTCTTTTATTTAGTTTTTTTTTCTAAAAACATACAGATGCATGAACATGATGCAGAACTTTTTATGAAGAGGCACTTTTTTTCGTAAAATCAATAATACAAATTTTTTCCATATGGTAAGAACTTCCGAAGACACGCTGTATATATATATATATATATATATATATATATATATATATATATATATATATATATGCAATGAATTTCGTAACACCCTGTATATTTTTGATAAAATTTTTTTGGTCATATTTGCTAATCATTTTTTACCCATAAAGCCTTAATTGATCACGCTGCATTTAATAGTCATAATAATTCTTTAAATTTTCAGAAAGGGAAAATTGCATTGCTTGCAAGTATTTAATTGATGACATTATTTAGGCACATATTATAATATACAAGTATGCTTCTTAAGTTGTACCATTAGTATTTAATGTTTTTTATGAATTTTACTTTAATCTTTTTATTATTTAGTGAAAATATGCGACTTTAATATAACAATGACTTTGAGATTACTGTGCTCAAGGACACAATGATGACTTAACATATTAGATTGCCTAGTATTTAAGGATGATAATCGAATGTTTTTTTAATCGACTTCATTAGTAGTGTGTTTTTTGTGTTCCTTAGTGTGTGTTGCGTGATTATTAAAAAGTAGTTTCTAACCATGGTGAATAAAAATGAAGATATTAAAACAATCGTGGAGAATATTCTGAAAAGTGTGGCTCAATCAGAAAATATTAAAAATTACGACATTTTTCCAAACCATAATGCCATACGAGGGGATGGATTTTTATCAGAGTTTTTTACTGGTGAAGTTCTAAACAAAGACAACGGTAAAAAAGTACAAATTGCTATAAAGAAGGCGCCTGTAGGTGGTTTTAGTTTTGGTTTTGGAAACGAGGATATTTATAGAAACGAGATTACTTTTTATTCGAAATTTTTTCCTGAGTTAGATAAATTTCAGAAAGAGAAGAAGGTTAAATATCCTGTTGACAACATTCCAAGATATTTCGTTGGAAACACAGATTCAAAAAATCTTTTTCTTGCCATGGAAAACATAAAAAGCGCAGGGTATAGACTTTACGATAAAAAGAATTATCTCGATAGTGAACATATTAAATTCATTTTTAAAACTTATGGAAAGTTACATGCCTTATCATTTGGTTATAAACAGAATCATACAGAAGACTATCAGAATTTATTAAAGATGTTGACTGATGTATTGGATACATTCTCGGAAAATGGTGACATGATGAAAATAACTGAAAAAGCCTATTTTGCTGCTCTGGACACCTTTGATCCATTAACTGAAGCTGATATTTTAGCCAAGTTAAAGAAAGCACAGAATGTCGCTGAAAGTGCAAAAAATGTACTTGACTACAAGGGAAATTATCAATGTCTAATTCATGGTGACTGTTGGTCAAATAATATGCTATTTAAATATAAGGTATGTACATATAGTTTTTACTTCATTAAAATAACGATTTTAAACAGATTTTATATATTTTTTTATTTCATACTGTCCGGTATTGTTTATTGGCAAAAATGTTTATTTTTGCCTTGTCCAACCTGCATATAATTTGGCCATTTTCGATGTTACGGAATAATAATAAATCAGTAAAATTAAAACGTCAGTAGCAACCGACTTTATTAGAATATTATTGGCTAAAGTCATGTCTGCTAATGCATGAAGTATTATTCTTGCATCAGCTTCCTCTTGATTACGGCTGAACGGTATCGGCAGGAGCTCGCGCCACATGCTCGCGCCACATGCTCGCGCTCGTTATTACGGTGGCATTCCGAATAAGCGCGCCAAATATTTGCATGTTTAATAAAGTATAACTAGAAAACTATTTGTCATAGGATGTTAATTTTTTTTAAACTTCTCTGTTATTTCCTTTATTCATACGCAGATGTTATGTTAAAATTCCTGAAAACAAAAAAGTATCCATCGCTGACATCTTTTCCATCGATTAAAAAAAAATTATGCCGATGCGTAAATTAGTTTCAGAGATATCGCGTGGTATGTGTAAAAAAGTACGAAAATAGAATTTTAACAAATTGGTGGCATTTTTGCAATAAAAAAAATCTGACCTCGTCAAAAAGGTCGTAATTATCCATTTCACATGTGCACGGGCCTAACCAATCATGCTGTGAAGGTTTTATGTGGTTATACCTTAAAACAAAACAAGAAGGAAGCGACTTTTCTCATGTTTTTACTCCACTATTACTTGTTTGAACGAGTGCTGGAAAGAGGAGAAACACGGCAAACATCCATATCCACAGCGCACCAGCGAACAACAAATTCCCTTTGTGCAGCGTTGCCAACTTTTTAAATCTGAATATCCGTAGTTAGATGTCACAAATTCCGTGGATTCCGAATAAAACAAAAATCTGCAACATGTGGCACGGCACGAGTATCGAACCATAAAGTTTGCATTGCCTATAAAGAGATGACGCTTTTATAAAACTATGTTTAACTTTTTGTTATTTTGCTAAAGAATAAATAAATTATTAATAGTTATAGTTTAAAAAATTAAAAACCAAGATTTTATAAGTAGCGCACTAAAAAGTTAAAAATAATTATTTTCCTTTACACTTAACAGAAAACCGAGGTGGGCAGTGCGCGCATCGTGCGGAAAGTAAAGCACATATCAAACTGCGCCTCCCTTTAATCCTCGCATACCCCAGGTTTTCTGTTAGGTAACTTGTACAGCTATAAAACATTTGGTCTTTAAATAGGTAATTAAATTTAAAAGCCTGTGGCGCACTTACATATATCCCAGTTAACACAAAACCGTCCCTAAGACGTCCCAGCGACGTAAGTCTGGGATATATCCTGCATCCCAGGGACGTCCCGGAATATCCCATAAAATCCCAAGGACGTCCCTGAGACGTCCGTTTGGAACAGGTCGGGTTGTATCGGGGATCATCCCATAAAGGTTACACAGGACATATATGGGGTCATCTTTGGACCTTACTAGGATTATACCGACTAT
The DNA here is from genome assembly GCA_963971165.1 of Philopedon plagiatum. Taxonomy (NCBI): domain Eukaryota; kingdom Metazoa; phylum Arthropoda; class Insecta; order Coleoptera; family Curculionidae; genus Philopedon; species Philopedon plagiatum. The sequence continues at coordinate 19,644,139 of OZ020192.1, read as the reverse complement.
ATTTGGGATGTTTGCGGGACATTCTTAGTACTATTCAAGGACATAGGTAGGATCACCCCAGGACCATACATAGCGGTCTAGGCATACATTACATTTTGTTTATTATGCCTAGACGCTATATAACTGCGCTCCATGCTTTTGAATTTAAAGACCAAATGTTTTATAGCTATACAAGTTGGTTATTCAAAAACTTGATGTAGGACAATACAGGGTGGATCAAAAAGCTGAAACTCACAATTTAAATTTAAATTTTTTAGCCACCCTGTTTGCCCTAGATAAAATTTTTGAATAAGCATGCTCTTGTGTCACAATGTAGAACTTTTTATGGAGATATGCTTTTTTTTGTAAAAGCGATATTAAAAAATTTATTTTATTTTTTAGACCTCCTGTATATTCCAAGCTTAAAAAATTTATTTTATTTTTTAGACCTCCTGTATATTCCAAACCTAATTGACTAACAAAAAAATTAAATTTATTACATTTATTTACAGTGGCAGTTTACCTTTCAATAACGATTTTCTGTCTTTTTGGCTTCAGATGGATTAGGACTTTTACATTTTTAAGCCACCCTGTATGTACTAGATCAAATTTTTTAATGTCATTAGTGGCGTTCGGTAATTCAATGTTTTCCATCGTTTTGGTCGGAATGTTTGACAGGCACGTGGTCAGTCGTACTGATTACAACGAGTCATGTGCCAGTCAAAAATTCCGATCAAAACGATGAAAAATGTTGGATTGCTGAACGCCGCTAATGCTATTTTCTCACGATGCGGAACTTTTTATAAAGAGACACTTTTTTTCGTAAAATCAATAATAAAAATTTTTCTATTTCGAAGACACGCTGTATATTTATTTTAATGACAAAAAACATATTATTGTATTGTTATATTTGCATAAGTTTGCAAAGTTTCAAATCGATACGACAATTGGAAGTGGGTGAAAAGTGAGTTGTTAGATTTCATTACAATGTTAAGAAGTTACAGGTCAAGTTAATAAAAGCGTGTTAATTAAAAAAAGCTTTTAAAAGGGACAAAACACGGAACACAATCGCAAAAGGCTGGCAGTCGCACGGGAAAATAATGTAAATAACAAACCAAAATATTATAAAGCATAGTAGTGCTAGTGTGTGCTAGACGGGTAATCTATCAGCTTGAAATAACATATTTCGGGGATTCCCAGTCAGCTAATTTGATTTTACTTTCAGAGCATCATCTGTTGGTGAGATAATGTACTTTAAAAAATATTTCCATAGGATCCCTGTGTTTGCTATTTATATTACAGATAATTTTTTTTTAATTCAAAAGGAAGTTAAAAAAACAATGGATTTTATTACTTTTACCCACATTTTTTGCAGATACGTATATTTTTATCACTTAGGCGAAAAATCCGTAGAAATTTGTATATAGCTTATCCGTATATCCGAGAGTATCTATATAAATCCGTGGATCTACGGATAAATCTGTAGGGTTGGCAACGCTGCCTTTGTGCAAATCTGTGGCTGGATCACGATATATAGAATTATACGCGATTTTGACACTAATGACAGTTGTTTTGTTTGAGTAGTCATGTGACTTTGACACGTAGAATAGAATTCTATGTGGCGTGATCCGGGGCCTGGTGCTGGATCACAATGCATAGAATTCTACGAGATTTTGGCACTAATGACAGTGGCCATGTGATGGATCGTTTGTTTTGTTTGTGTAGTCATGTGACTTTGACACGTAGAATAGAATTCTATGGGACGTGATTCGGGGCCTCGTTTACCGACCGACAAGATAAGCTTCGGAAAAATTTGTTTAAACACAAAATCTTATGGAGGAACCATATATTAAAAAAGTATCAACTTAGGAATCACCATGTATAGAGATTAAACTAGACATAGACATCAATGATTTTTTCATTATTTATTTTTTAGGTACAGCGAAGGAAAAAGTGTTATTTAATATCTCCCATACGCTTTTTGATTTTTTTTATTTATATAAAAACCCGTTTGTTGCCTTTTCTAACTACCTTTATGCCCCAATCTCTCAACGTCCACCGTTATCATCTACTTAGTATGAGTTAATAGCGTTGCTTGGATAGGATTTTCCTTTTTAGGAATCTGGTAATCTGGAGGATATGAAACTTATCGATTTCCAGGTGATATTTTCTAGCACCCCTATTCATGATTTAAGTTACTTTTTTTATGCGGGAGTATCAAAAGAAGATATGGACAAATTAGACGACTATTTAGACTTGTATTATCAAAGTTTTTCTGACTTTGCGAGGGAACTAGGAGAAAATCCAGAAGAAATATTTCCGCTGGATATTTTTAAAAATGAGTGGAAACAGTATGGGCTTTGGGGTATTCTTTTAGGTAAATCTGATGTTTTTATACTCACAACTTGAAAGTCATACTTTTTGATTGTCATTTTATTTTGAAAAAGACAAGTTTGATTTACTAGTAAGAGAAGAAGCAGTTAGAAAGAAGATTTAAATATTATTATAAATGCAGTATGTTAGTGTTTATCGCACTCAGCATAAAATTTACCCAAGTAAACAAAATCCAGTTGGGTAACCTGTCAAGAACAATTTTCTTGCACATGGTACAATGTAATATAATACGATCGCTTTGGTAAAAAGAAGCAATAAACTAATTTTTAAACTTAAATTTGTTAAAACACTTTTGATAGACTGTATTAGATATTATTATTATTATAAATATCTTTGACTATTAGTATAGTGAATATGTTTCAAATAAAAAATCCTTTTTTTGCATCTTCAAATAATAACATAGTAAAAGTATTCACTTTTTTGATATTAAAATTGTGAAAAAATAAATCACTTTAAAAATGATCGACATATTCTTATACTTAATATATTTTATCATTCTTTAAGGCTGTCAGATGTGGTTAGTAAAATTGATGGATCGAGATGAAATAGAAAATGTAAGAAACCAAGAAGGTTTACCAGAAAGTGATTACTTGGACCTGTTTCATGAAAAAATGGATAAAGTTCTCGCAAGTGAAGATTACCGTGAACGAGTTAGAAATATTTGCTTACATGCCGTTGAATACGGAATTTTATAGGTGTTTGTTTTTATGCTAATTTTTTAATTATACGAATAAAAAAATTCTTGAGTTGGTTTTAAAATTTATTGACATACCTTGTTTCTTACCAAATAGCTCTTTAAAAATAATCAATCAAAAATAATGTTTGATTCAGTATTTAGGAAAAGACTTTTATAAAAGTATTCTCATTATAAAATGAAACTGGGGCGGTTATTTGACGTCATTATAGAATAAAGGCTATAAATATTTAGAGATCAAAAATCTTTATAAATACATTAATAAGAAAAAAGGTCTAAATCGATCAAACCAAATACAAATACAAAAAAAAAACCGTTCATCAATCTACACTGGCAAGAAACTGGACAAGAAAAATTTGGATCAAGTTTGATGTTAAATAACATGGCTAATTTTAGAGCGTTTTTAATGAAATTTTCGCTAAATTGTAAACGCGTTTATCAAGATTATCACCTGCTTTTCGATTTAAGAAAAATTTTGACACGTGTGACATTATACCGGTGGAATACCCAAACAAATTATATTTTTTCCCTCAAATTCTAAACACCCCCGTGGAGAAAATAGGCGACGATGATGTTTCAATGTATTTCATATGAGAGTCGCGTCCTTTTTCAACATTTTGTTTTTTTATTCTTCCCGATATCTGTTCTTTTTGAGAAGGTACACTTTTTTTAAGAAAATTTTATACCAGCCAATCAAATGCCTTGTTTTTGACAGGTTGCTATGGCAACAACCCGAATTTTTCGGAAATTTTTTCGGTCACGTGAGCTAGTTGAAAAATTAATAAGTGATAATTTCCCTAGCTTGACAGCTGTCACGTGCAGATGTCAGAATAACAACAGAAGCGTAGATTAAGTTTTACAAATATTTATTTTCAATTCAATAATAAGTAGGTAGGTACATGTTATTTATTATTAACAACATCAATTATCAATTCCAAATTTTTCTGAAATTCATTTTCCACTTCTTTTTTCATCAATGGCGAATAAAGTAAAAAGCCGTGGGTTTTCTTCACTAAATGTCTATGGTTCATGAAATGAAAGTAATACTTCGATATGATTATTAATATGATTAAATAGGCACCTTATATTAAAACACCAAACCCCAAAGCAAAATAAACGCTTGCCAAATTGTCAAAATTTGTATTTTTTTTTTAAATAATTTTTGGTATAAAATTTTCGTACCGAATCTCCCGCAAGCTTGAATTAATCTCCGAAAATGTTTTCTCTGTTGCGAATTTTTATAAGAAAATTCGCATCTCGAAAAAATTTTCGGAAATAATTCAAGCTCTAGGGAGATTATAAGTGAAAACTCTTGTAATTTTCCCATATTTACGGGAAAAATTTCATATCAGGACATATCGGCGCCTAGATAATGTGATATGTTGCCTAGCAACAAGCGTTTTATTTTATAGTCAGTGGCGTAGCTAGGGTGAGTGACACCCGGTGCGGATATCAACGGTATCACCCCATGGTAGGGTACAAAGGTATAAAAAATGCGCCGCAGGCGAAAATTTTTTGGGTGCCACGCCCAAACTAACCCATTTGGATTATCTACTTTTGGCGACAAAATTTCTATTTTATCAAAAAACTATTTTTTTCACATTTTTGTTGATACTTCTGGATTTTTAAATATGAAAAATTTAGAATGGGCCATTTTTTAGAAATAATTAATAGAGCCCTACAATTAAAAAAAACCTTCGATTCTATTCGATTATAAACTCCAAAAAATTTAAAGCAATCCAGTTTTTGCTAAGGTTCTTCACAAGTAGGGAACAATTTTCTTTTATTTTCAGTGTAAGTATCGCATTTTTACAATCACTAGGCACACTAAACACTGACGCCACAAATATAAAACTGAACAATACATTTTATTAATTAAAATATTATAATATAATAAATTATAAAATATTGCCAGACGCCCCAATTTTATCGGGACTGTCCCGATTTCAAAGGGTATGTCTTGCGTCCCTACACACTTCAAATCGGCAATGTGTCTCGATTTTTAAAATTTAGTTCTAGTTTAAGTGGTACTGACTGTTCTTAGTTTAAGATGTATGGTTTTTAAACCATTTTTTTACGTTTGATTTTCATTAAAAGTTTATATGTTTGGTTCATGTATGCTTTTCAGTTCATTTATTAAATAAATATTATTTTATATATTATTCATATATTAAAAAATAGCATCCCGATTTTTTGACCCAAGTCTGAAGTCCCGATTTCTAAGCAGCCTTCAGACGCTGATAACCTGATTTTTAAGATGTTGAATCTGGCAACCCTAAGTCAGGGATGACTATTAAAAGCCAATACTTTTAAAATAACAGTATATTCAAAGAATAATAATTTATTTATTTATTTATTAAATTTACGGGGAATCCCCATTTTTACAATATAACAAATCTTCAAATAATTAACAATAGGTAGCCGACATAAAAATTTAGATTAAACAGGCAACAAGAGTAAATGTACAAAAACATCTCAACAATCAACAAGGAAACACTAAAACTTACATGATTTAATCAATCTCCTGTAACCCAACAACGTGCATATATCTGAATATACATATCTACATTCATTCTATTCAATAAATTTAGAGTCCTGTCAAAAGGAGCATTTTGACCATTGTTACATAAAAAAAAGCGTTCAGGTCACCACTTTGCCTTTAATTTATGACCTTTGGCGTCCGATGTAGATTTCAAGCGATTCTTCCCTAACATGTGTTTTTCTAAGAACAAATTTAATGTCCTTCGCCTTTCTTTACCCGTTATCATAACTAACGGTACAATAATATAACAATACCAACATGAAGAATGCAAGAAAGTGTTTGAAAGATGAAAAGACAGTCGTGGTTTGTTCCAGAGATTCATCAAGTCAAGTAGCTTGAAGTTCTTGGATGGCGAACGATGATATTAAAGACCTCTTTTAAATTTAGCTGTTACTACGGTGTTGCTCAGTAAGATGAAGAGGGCATACACTCGAAAATCAGTTTTATTATTTTGTTTAATATTTAAGAATAATATGTTAATTTATTATTATTTCCTAAAAAAATATATTATTTCCATTTTTACTTTTATATTGCTTGTTAAAAATTTTGAAATAAGAATTTAAGATTTAGTTGTAACTAAAAGGCTTTATTGCAAGATTCACTGTCATTTCTTGTTAATATCAAATATATTTAATGAAAAATCAAGTAGTCTTTGAGAACTACTTTTTTTTAAGTACTTGAAATATAATTACTTGATTATTCAAGTATTTAAAATATAACTACTTGACTTGAACTTGACTTGTTTTCAAGCCAAGTCAAGTCAAGTAACTTGAAAATCAAGTCAAGCCGTGAATCCCTACACTGACCATGTATTAAAAATAATATCTAATAAAAATAACAATAATAATGATAATAGTAACAATAATAATAATAATAATAATAATAATAATAATAATAATAATAATAATAATAATAATAATAATAATAATAATAATAATAATAATAATAATAATAATAATAATAATAATCAAATAAAAAAGCAGTCGAATTGAGAACCCTCTTCTTTTGAAGTCGGTTAATGAAATTATTTAAATTGTCTTAGATACGGAATTATAAAATGTTTAACAATAAAGCTGATTTTGATAAACAATGTATAGACTAATAATAATTATTGTTGCTCTCCTAGTATTTAATGTGTATTGATTCACATATAAGAAGATATGATACCGCGCAGGTAGGCGTGGCCATTTACGTCACGCCGTGACCAATTCCGCGATATTTTGTAAACGAAACACGTCTTTTTCAAGATCGCGTTGTGTCAACAACTTTTTGGTGTTTTTATATTACTTTTAGGAGTTTAAAAGTAAAAGTGAGATGTGCTGTGTATGGTTGTGATGTGGACAATCAATCAATCAATGTATGTACATATTTGGTATGATTATTTTAAATCATATAATAGAAAATTGGTGTTATAAGCAGGAGGTAAAGTATATTGCCAATAGAATTTATATAAAATCGCCTATAACTAACGTAACCTCTATATTGCGCGTTATAAATTTCAAAAATAGGACACAGCGTGACGTCCTGCGCGAACCCGGACGAATTTGACACGGTTTGGTATCATACCTTCTTTTATTTGTATCATGACGCAGTATATTATTTTTCTGCGAATCCTACTAACTCGCAATATTCAGAAAAAAATTATTACATATATTATCTCATTGATTATTTAGCCAAGTAAGTATATTTTATCTATTTGAGTCAAGGACTAGTCAATTTGTTTGTTATTTAAGTTACTGTTGTTACTAAAATTAATTCATTTTATTAGTAGCTCACAGAAAAGATTTCGGAGTGTTTTAGTCAGTGCGTGTCGTTATTAACCATTGTAAAGTAGCCTTAAACCATGACAACTGAAACAGAAGATATTGCAAAAGACGTAGAAAATATTTTGAAAAGTGTAGCTGAATCAAAAAGTATTAAAAATTACGAAATATTTCCTGATCATAATTTGATACGAGGTGATGGATTTCTGTCGGAATTTTTTACCGGAGAAGTTTTAAATAAAGATAGCGGCAAAAGTATACAAGTTGCCATAAAAAGGGCGCCTGTGGCTGGTTTTAATACTGAATCACAAATCGAGAAAATTTACAGAAACGAGATTAATTTTTATTCCAAAGTATTTCCGGAGTTTGATAAATATCAGAAAGAAAAAATGGTGAAATATCCGTTTGATCATATTCCAAGATATTTTGTTGGAAATGTAGATTCGAAAAATATTTTTGTTGCCATGGAAAACATAAAAACCGCAGGCTATAAACTTTACAATAAAAAGAAATATCTGGAGAAGGCACATATTGAACTTATTTTTAAAACTTACGGAAAATTGCATGCCCTCTCATTCAGTTTTAAACAAAAACATACCGAAGAGTATGAGAATTTGGTGAAACTCTTATCTAATTCAATGAAGGATTTTGTGGAAAATGGCGAAATGGCCAATTTCATGGAAAAATGCTATTCGACTGCTATTGACACCTTCGATCCAGTAACTGAAGCTGATATTGTAACCAAGTTGGAAACCATAAACAATTTTACCGAAACCCTCCCAAGATTACTAACCTATGAAGGAGTTCATCAATGTTTAATTCATGGGGATTGTTGGTCAAACAATATGTTATTTAAATATGAGGTAAGTCTGTGTAGAAGTCATTAGCACTTATTTCAAAATCAATTTGAAATCGATATCGTGAAAAATAATTAATGCAACACTGCCATAGATAAAAAAATAATTGGCAAATGTCCTTTCTCACTTAAGTACTAATGTAGATAAAAACAACTTAAGTTTGCTTGTAAGACTTAATACAAAAAGTAAATTAAAAAAATATATATATTTTTTGGGAAAACAATATTATTGTACGTATGTACTTATATTCATTCTTTTCCATATATGTATACATATACGACACAATAATGTCGGTACAATGCCAAAACAATGAGTGTACAAAATTAACCTTTTGCACATATAGGGTGCGTTGCACTAAGGAACTGCAACGCTCGTGATGTCCACCGAGTTGTTTCAGAAGGCGACCACGGATTTTGTGATCGTGTTTGAAACGTCATGGATGACGTCATTGTTGAAGATCGCTATGAGCCCACAACGCCTATGATTTTGCGGTGGGTCAATGCGAGCCTTTAATCATTTCGCGCGCCAACAATCAAACGACAAATGGCTACGGAGCGGAGGTACTTTCACTGAATAATTCTCAAACAGATGCAACTATTGAGATAGGGGCGTCGGTTGACGATGCTCAAGAACGGTACATATAGTAGTTTGGTTGTTTTTTTTTATTTACTTAAAAATAAGCGACAGTTCATTCAAAGTTACATAACCTGATTGTTGTTGAATATCACATCAGTGAATAAGTTATATTTCAATAATAATAAGTTAATGTAAAACATTTATAAAATACATTTTATAGACAGACTATTGCTTTCGACCGTGACTTCGTCCGCGGTATAACAATGTTACTCCATTACAAACTGAACCCCCATTTCACCCCCTTAGGGGTTGATTTATTAGAAAATAAAACACGTGTTTAAACATTATTTATTTTATAATGTTATTGATTAGTAATTCTGTATATACCAAATAAATATACATATATGTTATCAAATCCAATTTAGTGAGTATTACTAATATGGATTTGATAACATCTTCAAACCATGCCAACTACACGCTCGCATCGCCCAAAAGTCGTTCCACTTGAATTACCAACAGCAACTCTCACAAGCTAGTGGAACAGGAATAACTGTGATCGCGAGTGTTAACGTTGCGATCGGCTAGTGGAACGCACCCATATAGTAAAATTTAGCGATGATCTCGCGACATTGTTGACAAATCATATGTCATTAATGTCAGGTCTGTCTAATTCTGGTTTGTTTCACTTGTTTAAGGTTGGCGGGAATTTTAAATACTTTCTAACTTATATTGCAGCATATACACCATCTAGCATTATCCAATACAAAATTATACTATACAAAGTTGATTTAATATAACGCTACTCGGAAACGACTAACAAAACACGTTAAAAATAGCAAACTGAGGGAATTTTAAAGTTACTATATCACGTGATCAATCTCACTTAGCCTTCTGTCATCTTTTAAAAAACGAGTTGTAACAAAAATTCTTCTATATTTACATTCTCCAGCGGGTTGAAGTTAGTAGTCAGTCACCAAATCATGAATCTAATAGCGTCCAACTAGTGGCGTGCCATGCCTTCAGGGGCGGAGGGGGCACAATGATTTGTGGGCGCCAAATTATATTCCTTCTATTGGATAGTACCTATATGATCATAGTAGGCAGTGAATTTCCAGAGGGCGCCATAAATTACTTTCCATTTACTGGAGAGTATGTGGTCATATAAGTAGGCAGTGAATTTCCGTGAGGGCGGGGGAGGGGCTTGCGCCCCCTAGAACCCCTCCCCGACAGCACGCCACTGCGTCCAACTAGTAAGTCCTACAAATACCAAAAAGTAAAGAAAATTAGGCATTATCCGATTTTTTACTGCGTATCTACACTTAATAAATTAAAGCCTTTCCAAATAGTAATGGGAATTTTGCATATTCATGGTTTTGTCATTCTGCCGACCATACTTGCATATTGTAACCCTGTACGTCCTATGCATTTTTACATTAAATAAAAAAATTACCTTTTGCAATTTTCTTGATGGCCTGATACATGGATTTATTAGGACTGGATACGGGATGATTTCACATTCTTTGAAGCCAAAACAAACCATTCTAAACGACACTGTAAACACAATTTGTAAACATTGGCCACATCTTATTTTATCTTGTATTTTTGTACAAAAAATACGTTAGAAGCATCACAAGATTTACTAAAAGTAATAAAAGTCCTAAAAAATTTTATTTTTCTGCTAAATAATAATAAATTTAAGTCAAAAAGGTTTTATTATTTATAGGTTATGTTATTTCTAAAGGTGTTTATTTAAAGTCGCTCCGAGTCATTTATAAATCTATATAAATCTATACGTCGCACTTTTTCTTTTCTAGTTCATTAGACAAAGACGTACGTGTAACCGAGTGTTCAGACCGAGGTTCAGCCGTGTTCCTAAACAACCATAACAGACAGCAACACTTCTGAGCTCCAACACTCCAATGCTATTTTATCTCTTTCTACTACCATTCTTGATTCAATTACGTAGTAATTCGTAGTCTTGTCTATGTTCGTAGTTCATAAACTGCTCCCCCAAGACATAGACTAATAATAGTATTTGTTGATGTTCGGTGCCCAAGAGAATAACAAAAACAAAAACAAACAACAAAAGATACGGCTTCACGTTCGATACGCTCACAGTATACGGACATCGAATCCTTATTATAATAAATCCATGGCCTGATATTTATATCGGCACTGGTATCGTTCTAGTAAGTTTGAACTAAAAGAAATACTTTAATGATGTTTTATTTTTTAGGAATCCGGTGATCTGGAGGATATTAAACTTCTCGATTTCCAGATGGCATATCCTAGTACCCCTATTCACGATTTAAGTTACTTTTTCTATGCGGGGGTATCAAAAGAAGATATGGATAAACTAGACGATTACTTAGACTTGTATTATCAAAGTTTTTTTGACTTTGCGAGAGAACTAGGAGAAAATCCAGAAGAAATGTTACCGTTAGATGTATTAAAAAAGGAATGGAAAGAGTATGGACTTTGGGGTATTCTTATGGGTAAAATTAAAATTTGTATTCTCACATCAGTCATATTTTTTTATTGTCGTTTAAGTTTGAAATTTTAATGCACTAGTGCGAAAACAACTATTTCTACAACTGCTCTGGAAAGTCTTTTCACACATGAACGGTGTAAAAGGTTCCTTGTGTACAGTCCTGTCATTGTCATAAAAATCAAAGTTGGACAACCATAATATATATTGCAGGAAATTTATTATTTATAATTTTTTCCTGCCTTAACAAGTTTCTGAGATTTTTGGAATATGAATTAGGGGGTTTTTGGGTATGCTGAATCTAAAAAATATGATAACAAAAATATTTAAAAAAGCCCCAATATACTTTTTCCGAAAAATCGAGCCCCTTATACCCAACATTTCATTTTTCCAACATTTACCACCCAAATTTGAAGAAAATGGTATTATTAATAGCAGAGAAATTGGGGGGGATTTATGAAAAGCAGGACACACTAATATCAAAAATCAAATTAGGCCGATTTGTTTAAAAACTTAAAGTAATAACTCTTAATTATAAACAACTTTTCTCAATACTTTTTTTCGATATCTCCCAAAATAAAGGTACTTTACTTTTGACTATTATTGAAAACTGATTCTAAAAACACCCTGTATATTAATTAATTTTGTTGATTTTTTCAACATCTTATACATATATATATATATATATATATATATATATATATATATATATATATATATATATATATATATATATATATATATATATATATATATATATATATATGTATATATACTTTGTTATTTTTCTTCAACCAATTATAATATATTTTTTGTTTGTATCTTTGGATTAGGTTCATTGTAAATTTTTTTTAATTAAAAGTCCATTGACGTTTAGACCCTTGTTCGGGAGGACTAAGAGTCCTCCAAAAACATTAAAGTTACCCAATCAAACCCAACCAAACAGAAAAAAAATTTTTGAAAATGACCCCAAAAAGGGTCGAAACGTGAATGGATATATATAATATACACACATATATAATGTATATTATATCTTTTTGTCATTAGGCAGCAAGCTGTTTTAAACAGCCACCTTTAACACCAAAAAACGTAAAAACCTATCAATTTTAAAACAATCGAAATTATATTCTTATACATATGTAGGTACATATTCGATAATATTCTGTTTAATATTTATTTAGGTTGTCAGTTGTGGTCTGTTAAATTATTGGACCGAGATGAAATAGAAAATCTGTTAGACCAAAAAGACGCACCACCAAGTGAAGTGAGTAAAGTATGGGATAAAAGAATGACCGAGATTTTCGCTGGAGCAGATTTTCGAGAAAGAGTTAGAAATATTTGCTTACATGCCGTAGAGTATGGAATTTTATAGCCATTGCTTTTTAAGCTAGTTTTTAAACGATGTAAATAAAAAAATTGATTCTCTAGTTAGGTACTTTTAAATTTATTCACATCCCTTATTTATTATTTGTTTAGTAAATGTAGGTATATATTATTTTCATTATTTGTTTTATATCCGAAAGTTCTGACTCGTCAAAAATAATGAAAAATAATATTCAGAATGTCACAAATAAATACGACTGTCAAAAGTAAGATTTGTCTTTATTTTTATTTTATTAGCAATATTTGTATATATCTATATCTATACGTCTTTAACAAATATTTTTTCAATAAACCACAAAACATAACGACTATTCAACAAAGTGACTGACGGATAACAGCTGATATGGTAGTATTAAAAGCGATGTTCATCTTCCATTGCTTGCAATGAAAGCATGAGCGCAATTCGAGCGCGCAGGGCCGCGCCTGGGGTCTGGACCTAGGAGCGCCCGCGTGCAAACAAACAGAAATTTTTGCGCCCCATTTTTTAAAATAAATAAATGGATATCCCTTAAAGATATAAAAAATAAAACCATATATTTGGTGCTGAATTTTTTTAATGGTTTAAATTTTTAAACAATAAAAAAAAGAATATACAATATAATATAGTGCGCGTCTAAAGTCACACCCCCCCCCCCCCCCCCGTTTACTTTTGATTAACAAAAGTTAGAAAAGTAAAATTTTGGTACGTTATATAACAACTACAAAACTACTTTTTAAGCGTAAATTGGTAAATTCGTGAGTCATGTTTCAAAGATGGCGGCAGGGCGCCATTTTGATTAAGCTTTTTACTTTCTACGACCAGATTAGATTATTATCTGATATAGAAGGTTTTACTGATACGCACTGTATATTTGCAGACCAATAACCATTTACAAACCAATCAAATTTATGTTTATTTGATGATAACTTGATTGATGAAGACTGTACGAAAAAATATGTGAAAACGTTGTACATGATTATTTTTAAAGGCATCAATCAACCCAAATGATGTTTTGAGGGGGGAAGGGGGGTAAATTCAACCCTCGTTTAAAATAAATTTTCTTAAACGCTCATTTCCGCTTTTGCTGACCCATTTTTTTTATTCATATTAACAGCAGAAATTAAAGTAATGGAAAGCCCTTCCTATTCTATATTGTCACAAAACAAAGACGAAATTTTTCAAGTATCCACTTGAGGTTTAAATGCTTATTATTACCACAGAATACAACCAGCGTTGCCACAGCTCGCTCGATCGAGCGAGATCTCGCTCCTTTTTGTTCTGATTCACTCGCTCGCTCCTCTTTGTCAAATCTCGCTCGTTTTACCCCCGTTTGCTCGGTATTTCATTTAAGCTCGGTGTATCTAAGCCGGCTCAAATTTTCAAGCCGAGCTTAAACTCGCTTCTTTTGCTCCAGCAAATCGCAGGCCAAGCTTGTTTAAACCGAGAATATACTTGGCAACCTCGGAAATTTCTTCTTTTTCTTGTAAACCTAACCCAACATTTTCGATTCGAATTAGAGCCATCTTCCAGTTTCGTAGTTTTCTCGTTTGGTTTTTTACTTTTTTTCTGCTGTAATTAAAAAAAAAACATGAACAGCAGAGCACCAAACACAACTATAGTTTTGATTGTAGTTTCTGTCAATTTAATTTTTGGAATTTCTTGTTTGGCACCTTTATAGGTTGTGTATTAATATAAACTCTTTACTTTTAAGTTAATATAGTGCTGTTTTGTTGGAAATATTTAATAAGATGTTGAATAAAACATTTTTTTATTCGTTAATCATTTATTGTGTTATTACACCTTACAGGTTAGAAAAATATTGTTGTATTAATTGTTCCCTATAATTATTTCCTCTTACATTATTAACATTTGGTAAGTCAGGTATCTGCCCCTGCAGCACTAAATAGTTAAACTCTTCTTCATTAATATTTTCTACTGGTGGTGGCGCTCCGTCATTTGCTTCAATGGCTATATTATGAAGCACTGCTGTCGCTACAATAACAGCTTTTGCTAAGTTTAGGTTGCAACGTATTCCATAGGCCAGAATTGGAAATCTTCTTTTCCATACACCAAATAACCTCTCAATTGAATTTCTTGTTCTTATTTGTGATTCGTTGTAGAGTTGTTCTGATCTTACCACAGGATTTGCCAGTGGCGTTAATAAAAAAGGCTGTAATGCATAGCCCCCATCACCTAAAAGTGATTTAAATATAAAAAAAGAAAACCACAAACCATTTAATAGTGCTGTGCTCGGTGCTGTGTCAAATATTGCCTAAAAAAGATCATAGATATTTTTATGCTTTTTTGCCATAAATTGAACTTTTTTCTCTATTTTTTTTTGCATAAAATTATAAAGTATTTTTATACTATACTACAGTAAATCTATAAGACATAAAAACCTCAGCAAATGTTTATCGATAAGCTTTTAAATTTAAATATTTTTATAACAGTTAAGTAGCAAAGTTGTTTTAACTTAAGTTTGCCCACAAACAAAATTTCTTGATAATTTGTTACTTTAACAAAGCAAATTTTTTTACATAGAAGATAATATACTTACCAAGAATAATGCAGTTTGGAAACTCTGGTGCTTGAAACTTTGCTGCTATTCGGCTATTTATAAAAATAGTCTGATCATGAGTAGACCCTGGCCATCGAGCCACAATATCATTAATCTTTAGTCTTGCATCGCCTACAACTTGGGTGTTGATGGAAAAGTAGCCTTTTCTATTACGGAATACTTCTGCATCATCTCCACCTAAAAAAAATATTTAATTTTCAGTAAGGTACCTATAAGTACTGACATTGTCTGAACTACAAAATTATAAACTTTTACTAGGCATGCAAAAGAAACAAACTTGAAAAATGTTTGTTATCTAAACAAAATAAGTATTGGATAGATAGCATCTTTAAAGTGCATATACCTACATTTAAAACAGAATATGTACCTGGAGACTGAATTTTGATGTGGGATCCATCTATGCATCCTATTACTTTAGGGAAAGAAGCAATTTGAAAAAAACTGTTTTGGGTTTGAATAATTTCATTTCTTTCTGGCATTTTAATGTATTGTGGGCTTAAAGTAGCAATTGCCTCGGTTACCTTATGAATAACTCTGCATGTAGTCGGCAAGTGCATCCCCATAAAGTCTGCTATGCTAGAATAATGCCCATTTGTGGCGTAAAATCGTAATGTTGTTAATAGCTGGTTCATTGGACTGACGCAAGCATTCCTAAAAAAATAACATCACTACAGATTTTTTCTTAACCCATTCCAATATTTAATTTGCCTTACATATCACTATCCATTAAATGGTCTTCTATTTCATTTAAGATGTTAAGGACAGTCGGTTTTCTTAGACGGAATCGTTGGTAAAACGTTAAATTGTCCATGTCATTAAAATAATGAGATCTTTCGTATCTTCGCCGAGGAAAACCAATCTCTATAATATCAAAAACATCAAGATCGTCATTAACAAATATATCTTCAAAAATTTCGCCCATAATGTCCTATCCTGACCTTTTGAAAAAATATTTACCAAAAGGTAAATAAAATAAAATAATAAGATAACCTCACAAAAAGATAATCTTAGCTTAAACCGCCAAAATTGGTGGCTTAATATTAGGCCAAGCTTTAACCAAATTTCACTGTGGTGCAACAGAAATTTAGAAAAAAGCTCAGTTTAACTTTAAACTCGGCCTAAATAACGACGGAACAAACGGGGGTTAATGCCTGTCACCACGGCTACGCAGAATATCACTTCACAGTTGACACGACGGATTTTCTAGTTTGGCTATTTTGGTACAGATTGCACCACTTCCGATGATGTATCCGTTTGAGCACGCAAGACAAGTTAGGGAGTTTGTACACACACCGCTAATAATTATCGGATGTTGGAGTCGATGCAGGTGTTTAGGCAACCGTCTCTTGTACATTGCGTCCAATTTTTATTAGAGATCTACCTACGTCATTTTCGTTTGTAAACGATATTCATCAGGCCGATTAAGCTATAAACTATTTAATATGTCGGGTGGCATTTTTGTCAAATCCGATAATATCGGACTATCGTGTGGAAGCTACCAATTTAAAATAATGTAATTTGGAAGTGTCCGACTCCGACATCCGATAAATATCCGTGTGTGTACAAAAGCTCTTAAAGATAATTATTTTCCGTTTTTTCTTGGGGTCATCCATAAATTACGTCACACAAATTTCATCGTTTTCTGACCCCCGTCGTCCTCGTCACAACTAATCACATTCGTGTGCACCCCCCCCCCCCTCCTGTTGTGACGTCACTCATTTTGCAATTTGAAATTTAGAACTTGATGGAAGCAGCACTTCCGATATTATTATTATTCTTTAATATTTTCAAATAAAGTAACAAACCCTAGTTTTTTCATATAAAATTCAATGGAATTTCCCTAAATAAAACTAATAGGTATCTGTAAAATTCGTTGGACTTGAGATTTCTGTGAATTCCTGAATCGTGTCTGCCAGGAGCGCCTTCATACTTCGTTGTCAAAGGCTGCAAGTGCGTTCGAGGATACGGCTCCAGCCCGATAAAAATTTAAAAAAAGAATCTGAGATTCTGAACAACAACCATAATACCTGCCATACATGGATAATATCAGTGACGAAGTAAGATAATGGCATATATATTTTTCAGATTAAAAATTACGGTAGAATCAGGTTCGAAAGCCGTAAGGCGGAAGGTCGAGGCTGAAAAGGGTAGACCTACCATTTAAACAGTAGACCTGGTAACTAGGGATGTTGATATCGGAAAAAAATATCGATATTTATTATATCGTTATTTTAAAAATATATTATATCGGGTATTCGATATATCGGTAAAAAATATCGATATTTCGATATATCGATATTTCGTTCTCACAAAAACTGTCCATTTTAGATACACTAAAACTGTATTAAATTATTAACTAAATTATCATTAAGTTTTCAATGAGGCGGTATATAACAGCAAATCCAAACAATAAAAAAAAATTTTAAACAATATTAATTGCAAAAATTTAGTCAAAATATTGTATATTTAGCATATTACAGCATGATAAAACTTTACCAAAAATGTTTTATTTCTAATAAACGCACATATAGACTTAATAATTATGAAAAATTTATTTTATTGAAAAAAAATTTAAAGCTACGTTCCAAAACCCAAACTCAAATATTTTTAGATGCGTTTGGTATCCAAAAAGTCCGAAATAGTTCGAATTTCCTCAAGGTCCGAAAAAAGTCCATAGCTTCAAAAAAGTCCGAAAATCGGACTAAAGTCCGCCGATTGGCAACACTGGCTTGCGGCGTTGGTGCAGTTGCAAAATGGCGTCCAACAAACAGTCGAAACGAACCGAAATTCGTAAATCTTCTCTTCTAAAATACAATAGCGTCTCGTCGGCTAGCAACGTCCAGCCAGAAATTCGTATTGTAAATTGTCCCACTTGCCAATAAATTTCTTCTTCTTATCTTGCGATGGCCTCCTGCTTTTCACCATCTAGCTACTAAAGCTGGCGAAAAATATCGGATCCGATAGTAAGATTTTAATATCGATATTCCGATATATCGGTATAAAAAATATCGTCTAAAAATATCGATATATCGAACAAAAAATATCATTTATTTGATATATCGATATTTTTTCAGCATCCCTACTGGTAACACTGCGAAACAAATAATAAAGCAATAAATTCCGTTACGTCGACTTTTTTCAAAGGCGGTATCGGTCGGTGTATATTATCAAAGGCAAACAATTTCAAACTTCAAAATAACTTATATAAAGCTCATTTCGCCCGTGGCCCTATTCCCTATTTAGTTGTTTTAATATTTTAGGTTAGATGTGACGTCCTGAATCTTATGACCCCCCCCCCCCCCCCCCGTCACGTCTTGTCACGCTTTGTGGACCCCTCCCTCCCCCTTTGCGTGTGACGTAATTAATGGTTAACCCCATGTGATTTTTTTCAAATATTTCGACTTATGAACGTACGTTAATGTAGAGTTATTGATTTGAACAAAAAAATCTCGCTCTTTTAATTAAAATCTCGCTCGTTTTTGGCAGGACGGCTCGCTCGAAAAAATATAGGTATGGCAACACTGAATACAACGCAATAATTAAAATCGTGCTCGGAAGCAGCTACTTAGAAATATTCAACTTACCTGGAGTAAGCAGAATATTTACAAAATTACGTTGGAACGCTAACACTGCAGTGGCCTTTTCCTGTTAAACTGGCCTTTTAATTCGAGACTAAAACTACAATTAACTCTCGTATTCCGCGACCAGAAGTGTAATACCTTCAGCAATTATATGGTAGGTATATTTATCAGACTTTAATATTCAAGTAAGCTAGAGAAACCCTTCAGAACTAACTTTTTAAAATAAGTTATAGAGATAACAACAATTTGCATCAATTTGCGTCTTTTCACGGAACTCCTCTGGCCAAATGAAGTTCAGTAAGTGTAGTAAAATTTAACGATACCGCGATGTACATTATTTTAAATAGTAAAAATTGGCAAATTTTTTAACAAATATCCTTCCTGTATAAAAATTTAAAAGATTTTTCTCTCTATAATAGGGGAAGGTGGGGCAGAACGGCCCACCTAAGGTTTGATTGGTTGTAAAACTTGAAATAAAAGCCAAAAACAACTGCAAATTTAAAAATATGTTTGTTTAATATTTATTTGTAAGGCACATATATCAAGGTGTTTAATCAACATAAAATAAAATTTTAAAAAAATAAAATAGTAGCCAATAATAAAAGGACCGTTCTGCCCCACCCATGGGGCAGAAAGGAACCCAAAATAACAAACCTATTTTTTTTTTTAATTAGAAAATAAATTAAAAATATTAAAAAATTAATCAATGCATAACGAACAGGTATGAACGGCTTCATCATCTTCACTGTCAATGCCTGCAAAATTTAAAAACAAAAACCAAAACCATGTGCTAACCCGTTCTGATCAACCTTTTTGCATGGGAGTTAAAAAAACATAAAAGCAAAAAGAGTTTTGATGGTCACGGGGTATGAACCCACACCACCCGCGTGAAAGGCCAATGTCTGCTAAAGTTTGTTACATAAATTCGGTATTAGTATTACTATCACCTTAATATAGTATAAATGGGGCGGAACGGAACGGTCCATTCTGCCCCAGTCCGTTCTGCCCCAAACACCAGTTTAAGATTAGAAATTAATTTAAATCAAATAGAAATAAATTATTCGTGCGGTAACTACATAAAATTATAGTTAAGAATACGAGTTTTGAGAATATATTATTAAAGAACACAATAAACGAATAACTTGGACTTACCTTTCAAGTAAATATTCTGAATAATTACAACAAAAATCAATAATCGAATATAACACGTGCTTACAACGTATGGAGTAAACTTTGACTGTCAAACACATCATACGTTTCTGCTGTAGGGCAAATGGATTAGTTTCTACACATGCCGCGATTAGGCGCCACTATTCAGCGAAAATAACCAAGTAGTTCCATTCTGCCCCCTGGTTCCGTTCCGCCCCGCTATCCCCTATATTATTTTTTTAAGCTGTTCTCGAGTCAGGTTTAGCAAAATTAAACAGAATTTTTGTATTTTTTCACCCTGTACTGAACAGTGATTCCTTCTTATAAGGCATGGTAGGTAGTGTGCATGTAATACAAAAAAATAATTCATAACGACCAAATTAAAAGAATTCTGTAATGTTATTTGAACGGCAATTAAGCATTTATTGGCCTTTCATGTCAAGTGTTCGTAGAAAATTTTACCTCTCTAAATTCCGACCTTTGTTCTTCTACCTATGTACCTAGGGCTGTTACGACTGGTGGGTATACAGGTATTAGAGATTCATCAAGTCAAGTAGCTTGAAGTTTTTAGAAATTACTTGATTTGACTTGAAATCCAAGCTTTTCAGAAATTCACTGCTTGACTTGACTTGGTTTTCCATGGTTACTACTTGACTTGATATCAAGCAATTTCAAGTTACTTGATATTACTTGATAACGACCCGATTATGTATAAAAACAACGCGCAAATAATTTCTGCAAGCTCATGCTCGCATATAAACAAGATGCGGGGTTCCCCGAGTCGACTATAACAACTGCGTATTCTTAAATAAACCAGTATACTAATAAGTCTATCAACCAGGGCTGCTCTAACTGTTACAAAAACCCGCAAAAGATTAGGCGACAATTCTATTAGAAGCCTTGTGTGCCTTAGATCTTGGATGGCGAACGATGATATTAAAGACCTCTTTTAAATTTAGCTGTTACTACTGTGTTGCTGAATAAGATGAAGATGACATACACTGGAATATCAGTTTTATTATTTTATTTAATATTTAAGAATAATATGTTAATTTATTATTATTTCCTAAAAATAAATTATTATTTCCATTTTTTACTTTGATATTACTTCTTGTTAAAAATTTTAAAATAAGAATTTAAGATTTAGTTTTGTAAATAAAAGGCTTTATAGCAAGGATTCCTGTCATTTCTTGATAATATCAAATGTATTTAATGAAAAATCAAGTAGACTTGAAGAACTACTTGATTTTTGAAGTACTTGAAATATAATTACTTGATTATTCAAGTACTTAAAATATATCTACTTGACTTGTTTTCAAGCCAAGTCAAGTCAAGTAACTTGAAAATCAAGTCAAGCCGTGAATCCCTAACAGGTATACAGGTGTTTAGGTTACGACTGTTCAATGGAATATTGCAATTTCCCCAGGCCTTAATTCATTACCGAACACTAGACCAACAATTTTAATATTGGCACATATTGTGTCGAGGCGTTCATGTGTGTCAAAATTATATTTCAGTGAAAATTTTTAAATTCCGACCTTTAGATCACATCAACATCACAAAACGTTTATTTGATAATATGCGATATGTTATTCTTCTGCAAATCCCATAATCTTGCAATGTTCATTGAAAAATTATATTAGATCTCATTGTTTATTTAGCCAATTACGTATATTTTATCTAGTAGAGCCACGAGGCAATGACTTGTTAATTTGCTGGCTATTTAAGCTACTGTTGTTATTATAATTTATTCATTTTATTAGTATCTCAAAAAAAAAAAAAAGATTTCAAAGTATTCAGTCAGTGCGCGTTAATATTAACCGTTGTTGAAATAGACTTAAACCATGACAACTGAAACAGAAGATATTATAAAAGATGTAGAAAATATTTTAGAAAGTGTGGCAGAATCGAAAAGTATCAAAAATTACGAACTATTTCCAGATCATAATCTGATACGAGGAGATGGATTTTTGTCGGAATTTTTTACCGGAGAAATTTTAAATAAAGATAATCGTAAGACAATACAAGTTGCCATTAAAAAGGCGCCTGTGGGTGGTTTCAGTACTAAGTCAGAAACCGAAGAAATTTACAGAAACGAGATTAATTTTTATTCCAAAGTATTTCCGGAGTTGGATAAATATCAGAAAGAGAAAATGGTAAAATATCCTTTTGACCATATTCCAAGATATTTGGTTGGAAATACAGATTCGAAAAATCTTTTTCTCGCTATGGAAAATATAAAAACCGCAGGGTACAGACTTTACAATAAAAAGAAATATCTGGATAAGGCACATATTGAACTTATTTTTAAAACTTACGGAAAATTTCATGCCCTTTCATTCAGTTTTAAACAAAATCATATACAGGAGTATGAGAATTTAATAAAAATCTTAGGTAATTTAATGAAGAAATTTGTGGACAATGGCGATATGGTTAAACTCATGAAAAAATGCTATTTGACCGCTGTTGACACTTTCGATCCAGTAACTGAAGCTGAGGTTTTAACCAAGTTAGAAACCATACAAAATTTTACCGAAATCGTAGAAGAACTAATAACCTACAAAGGTGCTCATAATTGTTTAATTCATGGGGATTGTTGGTCAAACAATATGTTATTTAAATATAAGGTAAGTATGTGTAGAAGTCATTTGCACTTATTTCAAATAGATGTCGTAAAAAAGAATCAATGCAATACTACCATAAATTAAAAAAAAAATCGGTCAAGTGCAAGCTAAACTTGCACAATTAGTGTTCCGTGCCATCAGCCCCCCACTTAACCTGAGCAAACCTCGGCCGCCCGATCTTTGCCCGATCTACGCCCATCTGCCGCGCTACCCGCCAGTCCCGCCGCCGATGGCACCAACGCTGTATCACATCGCAAATGTGCGAAGCTGAGCGGGGAGCGTTTCGAATGAGCCTATTTGAAATTTTTAAAAAACGTATAACGACGAAAATTGTTCCTTACATCGTGAGAAATATTTTTTGTCGAAAAACTTTTTCTCTAAAACCAATGGTTCAGCAGTTATAGGGAAATAAACAATTAACTTTTTTATAACAATTAATCGCCTAGAATTTTTTACTCCTGATAATTTTGGCTCAATCTACACCTACGTATAAATCTCAATGTTCACAATTTTTTTCAGATTTTTCTGAGCGATCCTTTTGGTGATAAGGGTGGGGGGGGGGGGGGGGGCAGCAACTTTTAAGCGTTTTTCACGAAAAATGTTCAAAAAACTGCATAAAAAACTACATCATATATATTGTTGAATTTTTTCATGGGGTCAGCGGTGGCCGATTGGTTAAGGCGTCAGTCTTATAAACCGATTTTTGTCAAAGCTGTTTTTTTCATTGCGTTTTCCAGCAGTCGGACATCATGAATATTTGCTATTCGAATTGCTGTTGTAATTCTCTTCAAGTTTCTGAAACCAAATTTCTTATGGCCCTGAAAGTAATTCGGAAAGGTTCTTCAAGTATGAATACACTCCGCCACTCATCACGAAAGGGCTAACACCAGCCCCGGCCATAGCCTGGCCGCGTCCCCTTGCTAGGCAAACTTAATTGTACATAACAATGAAACCTAGTATAAACCGATTTTCGATTACTGTCGTGGATTCAAATCCCACTGAAAAGAAAAAAGTTTTCGGACCCATTCTACGAGTACATACTGCGAAGTATCACGCTACCGTGCCGTAGGTGGAAAAGCAGGGGAAGAGTGCAAAATCAATCGACGACAAAACCGTCCTATTCACACCGATTAAAGGCCGGGTGAGATCGGATATCTCGTAGGATGAAGGCGTTGTTTCACACTTCCCAGTCGATAAGTCGCAAAAGACAGACAAGACAACGCAAGCAAACCAAGGGTTGACAGCCCTAAGAGGGTGCATCATCTGGCTGTCGGATTACTGAGGACTGTGGTTCGGAGCCCACGTTAAACTGTAGGACCCGGGGCCAATACACTCCCTTGTAGTGCCAACCCAATAAAAAATAACTTTAACTTTTTAACTTGTTCATCAATGGGCTTTCATTTGATACCCTACACGATGCCCTTAAAATTTTTTTTCCATTCCATTCAAATTTTTACTTCGAATAGTTTCAGAGAAAATTGCCTGTGACAGACGGACGGACGGACGGACGGACGGACGGACCGACCCCGAAGTGGCTCCATAAGTGTTTCGTTTTTGCTAACTTTAGCACGGAACACTAAAAATTGTTGACAAATAAGCTTTTTTCAGACTCACTTAACCACTAATAAAAAACAAGTAAAGTTCGAAACAATGAATGTACAAAATAATTGGCCTTTTGAACCTAGCTACATTTCCAAGCCCGTAGAAGTCAGTAGTTAGTCATCATCAAATCATGAATCTGTCAGCGTCCAACCAGTAAGTCCTTCATATACCAAAAAAATAAAGAAAGTTCGACAATTGCTGTTTGTTCACAGCTATCTATACCTATAAAATATTTCCATTTTGGAAATTGTACCGACCATATTGTAGCCCTGTACCTCTTGTGCATTTATATATATATATATATATATATATATATATATATATATATATATATATATATATATATATATATATTTAATAAATGAATTACTTTTTGAAAGTGCCTTGATGCCCTGATCTTCACATCGGCACTGGTCTCGATCTAGTAAGTTTGAATTAAAAGTATTACTTTAATAAGATTTTATTTTTTAGGAATCTGATGAGCTGGAGGATATTAAACTTATCGATTTCCAAATGGTTTATTCTAGTACCCCTATTCAAGATTTAAGTTACTTTTTCTATTCGGGAGCATCAAAAGAAGATATGCACAAACTAGACGATTATTTAGACTTGTATTATCAAAGCTTTTCCGACTTTGCCAGAGAACTAGGAGAAAATCCAGAAGAAATGTTTCCGTTAGATATTTTTAAAAAGGAGTGGAAGGAGTGTGGACTTTGGGGTATTCTTATGGGTAAAATTGATATTTTTATTCCAGATCAGTCATATGTTTTAATTGTTTAAGTTTGGAAAATATCTCTCTAATACAATAGTGCGACGATAACTATTTCTACTACTGCTCTGCAAAGTCTTTTGACATTTTTGAACCGTGTGAAAAATTTCTTTATTTAGTCATTTATATAATATATATTTCTGCCACTAGATAGCAGACTGTTCAAAAACAGCCATTTTTGACATTAAAAATTGTGAAAAATCAATTTTTTCTACCAACGATATTAAAAGTAGACTTTTTAATGTGGCATTCAAATGCTAAAAGTACCATTTTTTTACTATACCCTATCCTATTTATTTTGAGAATGATGACAGAAACCCATTTTACAACGGAGAGATCAACTATGTCTCTCTCTCATGTTCTTTCTCTCTCATTTTTTTCTCTCTCGTCTTCTTTCTCTCTCATACTCGTACAATTTTTACAGCGAAAAAATATACTTAAAAAGTTTATATAAAGTATTAGCAGCTTAAATTCCTGTGTTCTATGAATCTGGGACTGACAGGTGAAACAACTATTGAAATATTACGCAAGGTACATATTTGTTCTCCCTTATATTACTTGGACCGTGCGTTATGGAAATGAGTAACAGGAACGCCGCGCCGACCCGATATAAAGTTGAGAATAGTGGGCTTTACAGCAGATTTCTTTAGGTGTTGAGAAAGTAGTGAAAATTGTGCCCTAGAAACGTTTGGTTTCAGTTTAAAGCTGAAGTCACAGTGCCATTACAAAGTGTATATATCCTTCTGGAACTACGACTTAACATTTATAGCCAAAAATTGTAAAACTACTTGGTATATTCGATTAAACAATTTTAATCGCGTCTTTAACTTACACAAACGTCACTGTTCGCAGGTAAAATAGGCTGTGTTATAGATTCATTATCATTATAAATCGGAGAATAGGGAATATGTTTTAACCTTATTATAAAATGTTTACCTTAATAAAAATATTTAGGTTCTCATTTTTGCTATTTTTTCTTTATTTATTTAAAATTCCTCCGATCCTTTTATTGCAAATTATTGGCTAGAGGGAGCATTGTTAATTGGGTAGGAAACAATTTTAAGTACTATAAAATAAGAAGGTTAATGTGGCTATGCTGACACTGTTTTTTCTTAATAAAAACGACATTTTTGCAAATGCTGTTTGTGTTCAGTAAAACCGAAGGTCTTTTGCTATAAAATCATAAAACTTACGTAAGTATTTTGTCAGGTTAGTAATTTATTTTTTATGACAATTCCGATTAAACTTTCACAGTAGACAACCAGAAATACTTGCACAAACAAAGCCGACTGTGATAAAATGTTTGATTATTCTTTTTTATTGGCAACAACATCATGTTTATTTCTTTTACTAATGCCCCTTTTGCTAACAAGGATTGAAATAAATAGGATTCCGTTGGGAATTTTATCAGCAAAAAAAAAATTGCGATGACTAATCGTTCGAAGTATATAACCAGCAGTCCTTCCACAAGCCAAGAAGGTACGATATAAATTTGAACAAATTATTTTTTATTTGTCTTTGTCTAATGCATTTTCGCCAACACGGATAGAAAGAAATGCGATTCCTCCGTGATTATCAGGAAAGAAAAGATGAATATTGTGATCACTAAAATATGTTCTGGTGTAAACTGTCCATGGAACTGACCAATAGGGTGAATCCTTGTTCAATCGCTTTTTCTGTCATCATTTTCACGTAAAATTGGATACAATATAGTGTGAAAAGTGAATTGACAGTCGCTTGTCAATAATATTTTAAATAAGCTGCCATTCGTTTTTCGAAATATAGGTATCATTTTTTCTTCAGTTTTATGACACTTTTTAAACTAAATAGTCTGTGTTTGTAGAAAAAATAATGACACGTGATAAAAGGGATTTTATTTTGTAAGAAGGAAAGTTTGGGACACGAGCGTAGTGAATGCAGTGGCGGATCCAGGTTTTTTGCTGAGGTTTTGCTCGAGTCGATCGTGCCAAATTTTATAACGGGTTAAAGAAATACGTAAAATAAATTAATGCCGTGATTAGGGTTCAGGGGGTGGGGCGAAATCCCTTTCGCCCCCCCCTCTTCCCTTCCGTGAGTGTCCCATGCCTTCGAACTTTTAACACTTGTATCATAAATAACTATTGTAGGTTGCCTGTTATGGTTAGTAAAATTAATGGATCGAGATGAAATAGAAAATTTATTAGACCAAAAAGGCATACCAGCAAGTGAATACTGGGACCTATTTGATGAAAATGTGGTCAACATTTTCGCTGGAGCAGAATATCGCGAAAGAGTTAAAAATATTTTCCTACATGCCGTAGACTACGGAATTTTATAGACATGGATTTTTCGGTTAATTTCTAAATTGCATGAATAAAAAAATGATTTTCTAGAACACTTTTTAAATTTATTAACATCCCTTATTTATTATTTATTTAATAGAGGCATATATTATTTGCCTTGTATCCGAAAATTCTTACCTAAGAGTTATTCTTCGAACTTGATCAAAAATATTTTTTGGTTAGATTAGCGATATTGTTTACCACCGATGCGATGGTTTATAGAAAAACTTATTCTCATATATCTTTCCTTACTTTTCGACAAATATTATTGTGTACATTATCTGAGAAATGAAATTTTAAATCATTTAATTAAAGCCGAGATCTAGACTGCCATGAAGAACAATTGGTTTGTTTAACTTACATATGTGAGCAAACCTAGGCAAACTACATATTTGTAAAATCAACGAAATCAAACCTTCTATTTTGTGTGAGATAATATACAAGGTACTTTATTTAAAATTATTGAACTAATGCAATGTATCCTTATTTTGATATTTATTTGTTGCTTATAATTACTTTAAATGTCGAGATGCGAGTGCATTCGCTTTCTTGCACCCGCAGACGTTACCATAATATGTACAAATTATTAGTGTTATATTTAATTTAGTCTTAAACTCTGTTAAGCTAATATCATCGCACTATAATCAAAGCACAAACTAGATAAAACTAAGCAAAATATTAGTTAACAATGGATCGCCAAAGACCATTTTTTAGGTAGTAAAGAGAAACTACATTATTATTTAAAACTAACTATATAAGTATACCTAGATAACATTCGTTTTATGATTTGCATGATATTGGTGAAGGTTAACAATACTGTAAAAACTTAAATATCTTCTGCTACACGGACCACTTTTATTTCGGCAAAAAATACTAATTCTAGTTTAAACAAAAGTAATGTGGCGCACGGCGGCGCTTGATGACATTCAGAATGCTTCTTGTTCGATCTATCTTTGTCACTTCCTGTCTTAGTGTCTTGGGGAAGTAGATGGCGCTAATTTGGCGCAAAAGTTTAAAATATAACGCGTGTTTGTATTATTGCCTATGCAAATAAACGAAAACCAGACAGGACTAAAATTATTTCAGGCATTTAGATATTTCAACACTAGTCGCAGGAAGTTTGTTTTTGTTTCATATAAATGCGAATTGCAAAATTGGCGAAAAAACGATAAAAAGATTGAATTACTGAACGCTGCTAATATTTCCACACAACTTTTTTGCCATTTCTTATGTAAGGTTGCCACCCGTCCTTCTTCCACAAGGACAGTCCTTCCTAAAAGTTGTCCATCATTTTTGAATAAATGGTTGGATTTTGCTGAGTCAAATTAGAAAAATGTAGTTTACAAACTTAAGTTAAAAAATTAATTTCCTCCTTATGTTGAGTTTGAAAGTATATTTTTTATTATTAAAAATGAAAATCTAACTGTAAATATGGGTGACCTATTTAATGAGCTCTCTGAGGCATTTTTTAACATCATTAGTGTGTGCCAATAAACAGATCTAATTTGGCGTCACGTCAGTAATATAAAATTATCAAATAACCCATCGTCCAATAATAATTATAGCTTCTATAAGTAAACTCAAAAAGTGCTTATACAGTGGTAAAAGTAGGTTAAATCTTTAATTTAAAGAAAAAAACAAGGCATCGTAGAATATAAATCAAATGTATGTATTTAACAAAAAAAGAAAATGATAATTTTTAAGCTATCTATAGAATATTGCACCGCCTTTATAGTGCTATGACACTATGTTAAATCAATGTCCTCTATAAAAATGGTTATTGAAATCATTTGGCTTTTTATGGCGATTATAAAATTGGGTACTTATCTTAACGATGTTCTTTGTGGAGCATCTGCACTCCTCAACTAATCTACCTCAAGAAGTTTAAATAGAGACATATGTCCAAGATCTCCTCAAACTAGCAAAACTCAAAGCACGGCCAAAAAAACATCAAAGGGGCAGTCCACCTTGCTCTCAAAGAACACCATGCAAAGATGTATTGAAATAATTAATTATATAAATAATAAATTAGGTAGTTAGGCCGGGTAAATAATTTGCCTATCTTGTCCTAAAAAGAACAATATGGTCGGATTTCAACATGTTAAATTATAGATTAGATTCACGTTCATTCAAAATATAAAATAAAAGTAAGAAAAATCGTCTCTACTCGCCCTTTAGAGCATAAGCGTAACAAGCTTCGGTTTTCAGGGGGGCTACTCAGGGGCTTCTAGGTTGGCAAGTGGCGACAATTGCAACTGACAGAGGTAAAACTACACCAGTGGTACATATTTTTTCGGGGCTGATTTATATTTAGAGAGGGTTTAGCCCCCCCCCCCAAGCCCCCTCTAGTGACGTCTATACTTTAGAGTCCTTAACAAAGATTTATCTGAAAAAACTGGAAACGGATGAAACTAGATTTTAATTTTCTCTAAAAAAGGGGTCCCGGTTTACCAGCCATCAGAGAGACATTGGATAAATGACAACTTAAAAGTCATAAACGTCAACGAAGCAGTATGACCGATACCTTAATAAGTATAATCCTTAGTAACCTTAAGTTCATGCTCTCGCGAATACACGTGACTCATTTGAACTACTTGAAAATATAGCAGTAACGAACGTTACAATATTTGTTTAAAATAAGTTTTGTGTCATAGTGGTGTAGTTTTTTTGCACCAATATACTCTAGTATAGGTAGTTTTTGATAATTGCCTATCTCATTTATTAAATTAAATTTCAAGGTAAATGTTTAAGTAGTTTCAAGCATATACGTATTAAATAAATATACCGCTGGTTGTCTCGAATTCGTGATGCCAACAATGTGAAATGGAAATATACAATCTCCCATGTCTATCCTTGCTTCTGATATTTCTGTATAAGCGCATGCGTTAAAACAAATTTTTTCATTGGTCAGAAATTGGACTGAATTAGATGGTGAATTGTACTAATCATCGACTGTTGTGCGTATATTTCGGCTTCTTTCAGTTTTCTGGTGTTTTTAGTTTATAGTTGGATCGCCATTCGCCATTTTTTCTTCGTGTCGTGTTGTATTTTGTATTCGGTGTTCTTGTGGTTTATTTTGAAGTGTGCTAATTTATGCCCTGATGTACAAAAGGTAATAAACTAGTTCAATTATACTAACAAACCAGCCCTGTCACGAAACTTATGAAGCGTGGCGCCGATTGCCAATAGCAACACAAAATTTAACGCTATCGCAGTTTACGAAATATCTGAAGAAAGGATAGGATATCTCCATTTCACATTGTTGGCATCAAAAACCGCACATTGGGTAAATGGGGAACCCGCGGTATATTTATTTAATACGTATATGGTTTCAAGTCTACTTCTTATTAATTATGTTATTTATAAATTCTTAAAATGTCTCTTTGAAATTGCGCCAACTTTAATATGTAGCACTTTATACAAGGCTTATATTTAAACAAAATTAAGCTTAGAATTCCCCTTAGTACTTAATAAATAAGTAAAAATTTTAAGTCATACTTCTCAGGTTTTTTCTTATTGTCGCTTTTATTTAAACCATGTTTTAGTGCTCGTAATGATTACGTGATATTTAAAGAATATTTTAGTACACCTCTTCTCACCCCCCCCCCCTCCTAACTCGTCAATAAATTTTTAAAATCCATTTCTTATAAATTTCTTTGATCCCAATATCTCTCTAGTCTTTGTTCAAAATTTTCGTTGCCAATTGGGATTGTTTCACCCTAATTATCCCAAAAACGCTATACGACACAAATTACTTATTTTATTTAGTTAGTTAGCACTTGGCTAGTTAAATTATTATACATTATTATTTATAACTTGTAACTCCACTTCGTTTTTGAAATTGTTCAAATAGTCTGTAATTAAAAATTCTAAAACTAGATGCTTTTTTTACATTTTCGTGCAATGCATTGTATAGAAGAACTTCTTCATAAAATACTCTTTTTTGCAAAGCTGTTGGTTTAACAGATGGGACATTAAAGTTTTCCCTGGAAAGAGTATTATAATTATGCAGTTGTGATCTTTCCAGAAGGGAGTTTAAGTAGACTGATAACTGATAATGTTTCATTTTGTAAATAAAAACTAAGTTTGCTTCTTTAATGCATTGTTCGACAGATAACCAATTTAAGGTTAACAACATAGTTGCTATGGGAGTGTACCTATCTCATTTTAACGCAATTCTCATCACCTTGTTTTGTTGAAATTGCAGCCTGTGCAAGATTTCTTTAGTACATGGTACAATGGTACAATGGGCTAAAATAATAGTATTATATATTAACATGTTGATATAATAGGATGGACAAGAAAAAATCCAGTTATCTTACCTAATTTTTTACATAAATAGCAGGCGCGGTCCGTGAAATTTTAAAATTGTATATCTCTGTTGCTACTTATGGGACCCATGCCAAGATCAGGTTTTCTTAACGCCACCTGGGAAAAAAATTAACACGCTTAGGTATTTTATTTGCTATTTTTTCTAAACGAATTTTACATCATCTTGTTGTCAATTCTTAAATTTTAAGAGAACAAAATGTGTTAGTAGACAGTTATAGACATTTAAATTTTTTAAATTATATTTTTGGTTTACAAAAATTCATATGACTATAACTTTCTACTAACACATTTTTTTCTCTTAAAATTTAGGAAATGTCGACAAAATGATGTAAAATTTGTATAGAAAAAATAATAAATAAAATACCTAAGCGTGTTAATTTTTTCCCAGGTGGGTCAATTCAAAAATTCAACTTTTTTTCGCAAATTACAAAATATTTATTTTCTTTACCAAAACATTCCTAGTAGGCTCACTATTAAAAAACCCGGCATGGGTCTCATAAGTAGCAACAGAGATATACAACTTTAAAAATTCATGGGCCGCGCCTGATAATTTTGAAATTGATTTATAGTTTTTACGCAAAATTAAAACAACACAATGTTTACATATCATTTAAAATACATAACTATAATTCATTTAGGTTAGAACTGCCGGCATTCCGTTTTGGCCGTATCTGAACCGGCGCCGGCACCCGAAACATTTTGTACCCGGGTGCCGGCGCGGGTATCCATGCATCAACATTTTGGGAACCGGCGCACGGTGGGCCAGATTTAAGAAAACGCGATCGAAAGTAATTTTTTTTATCTTAACGAATTTAGTTACAATTGCATGAATATATAGTAATAACTGTAAATTAATTATTTTACTAGTATTTAACATCAGCATATGCATTCCAACTTCATGCTTTACGCGCGAAGTGCGAACAAATTAAGAACTGTAATAATACACAAATTAAAGCAAGTATATTTTTCTGTTCTTTTATTTTATATTCATAAACTCACTGTTGGTGTATAAAGTACCTTATAATAAAGCATTCTTTGAGCTACAAAATGCATATTTACTTTGGGTTCGTTTTTGTATATACAGTTATAAAATACGTCATGGTAGAAAATCCTACAGATTACAAGAAATGTAAAAGAGAATCGGCCTTGCAATACAAAGGATCCACCAGGATTTTATAAGTTGCTTATGGTCATCTCGTTTAGTGTCTAAGGAAGACAATTATACCAAGAAATGCTGCAGAAACGTGCAGACTTGTACAATACCAGCCCGCGCGGCGGCGCCGCGCCGGTTGGGGTAGCAATTAAACGGTAAATTGCGTTGTCTCACATTTTATTTCATTAGTCGAGTGTACCGGCGTTACAAAGTTAATAGCGAAGCGTATTTAGATTATAAAAATGTCAGCTATCAAAATTACGCGGCTTATGCTTCACAAAAAAATTCGGGAGTGTAAAAATGACGTTTTGGCGAAAAATAGCATCATCAGGATATTCTACCAGTACGGACGCATTTTTCAACTAAATACGCCATTTCACAACCACAAACCATAGCGATACGTTGTGAATTGTGCCTTAACATGGAAGATCCCAGGTCCGTATTGTTAGAAAATCCTGATGATGTTGCTATTCTTGATCAAAACGTAGGAAAATATTTTCAAGTCATACACAGTTGTAAAGGGTATAAAGTATTCTTTCAAAAAATGGAGCAAAACGTTCAGGTCCGTATTTGAAAAAAAACAATTTAGTATCAGGAACACAATAAAAACAAATTATATAAACAAACCAATAACGTTCCTTAATAGAAGGTAAAAAAGCGTGTGATTTCTGTTAAAGCAATTTTTTTCTAACTATAATAGTTTTCGAGATATTTAAGAATTACATTTTTGACTATCTTTAAAAAATCCCCTGTAGAGAAGAAACTATAGAGAATTTGGCAACTCCGTAAACGGAATATGAATAGGGACTAAAAATGGCCCACTTTCTCTAAGTTAACCGACCTCGCATCTTTTACCGTTTCGGAGATAGCAATAGTGGTATCACCTATTTTAGACACCCTGTATATGCTGTCTTGAAAAATCATACACAGATAATATTTTCCACCCCTGTATCTCACCTCCAAGGGGTGTTAATGTTTTTTCATAATTTTCCCCTTTATTACTTTAATGGTATAAAGGCTTAGTACCAAAAATCAGGCTGTGTTTATATTTTCCACACCCTAAACCGCACCCCTAGGGGGTGCCAATTTTTTATGACAATTTTTTCTTGAGTATTTTGATACCATAAGCAAATATAAGAAGTTTCAGAATTTCGATCGACAAAATCCAATTTGGGCCCACTGTGCGGCGCCGGCTGCCGAGTCACTTCCTTTTCACACACATACTAAAGTTCTGACTCGAATGAGTGGCTACTTCTGAAGCCTGATTGTTCCATATACAATAAACTGTTATTTTCAAGATAATTTTTAACTTTACTAACGCGATGGTTTAAAGAATTTTGTCGACAGCAGACGATAGATTTATTGGTCTAAATTCAGCAGAAGTTTTGGGTTTATTCACTTTGGGTACTGAAACAATCATACTAGTTTTCAAGGCTTCTAGGACCTTTCCAGCCATTAGAGAGGTATTTATAAAATATAATTTGACACAACAAATTTGTGTTACTAACTAAATACTTATGTAGTTTGTCATCATTAGTAGGGCCCTTATTTTTTAGTCCATGCATACACAATTTCTCTTGAAGTGACAGTTGCAAAATTCAAAAGGTATGATTTTGCAACCGTCTCATATGGAAAACTTCATTTTTCTATTGTTTCTGCGATTTAATTTATACTGTCTGCATAATATTTGTTAAAAATTCCCGCGTCCCTTTAACTTTATTTAATAGCAAAGTATAATTCTCTGACTTTAATAATTTAGTATATCCCCAGCTAACTTTTCAAACTTCAGCTAATTTAAACCATGGATTGTGCCCACCCAGTATATGTTTCGTGTCTGAAAGAGCGCAGCCTCGACTAACATCAGTCGAATTGAAAACACCCTCCTTTTAAAATCGGTTAATAAAATAAATCATCTTAAATAAGAAATAATCAAATGTCGCTAATAAAGCTGATTTTGGTACGCAGTGTAATATGTAGATGAATTGTTGCTCTCGTAATATTTAGTGTGTATAATCATGACATCGCATAATGTTTACTTGATAAGATGCATTATGTTATTTTAATGCAAATCCCACTTGTTTGCCAAATTCATTGAAAAATTATTGTTTCACTGTTTATTTACCCAACTATTTATTGGTTATCTAATAGTGTCACCAGTCAATGACTAGTTATTTTGTTTGCTATTTAAGTTAGTGTTGTACTGTAATTGATTCATTTTACTAGTACCTCAAAGTGTTTTAGTCAGTGCGCGTTGACATTAACCGTTGTAAAATAGACTTAAATCATGAAAACTGAAACAAAAGATATTTTAAAAGATGTAGAAAATATTTTGAAAAGTGTAGCAGAATCGACAAGTATTAAAAATTATGAAATATTTCCCGATCCTAATTTAATACGAGGAGATGGATTTTTGTCGGAATTTTTTACCGGAGAAATTTTAAATAAAGATAACTGTAAGAAAATACAAGTTGCCATAAAAAAGGCGCCTGTGGGTGGTTTCACTACTGAGTTAGAAATCGAGGAAATTTACAAAAACGAGATTAATTTTTATTCCAAAGTATTTCCGGAGCTGGATAAATATCAGAAAGAAAAAATGGTGAAATATCCGTTTGACCATATTCCAAGATATTTGGCTGGAAATACAGATTCGAAAAATCTTTTTCTTGCCATGGAAAATATAAAAACCGCAGGGTACAGACTTTACAATAAAAAGAAATATCTCGATAAGGCACATATTGAACTTATTTTTAAAACTTACGGAAAATTGCATGCCCTTTCGTTCAGTTTTAAGCAAAAACATACAGAAGAGTATGAGAATTTAATAAAAATCTTGGGTAATTTAATGAAGAAGATTTTTGACAACGACGATGTGGTTAAACTCGTGAAAAAATGCTATTTGACCGCTGTTGACACTTTCGATCCACTAACTGAAGCTGAGATTCTAACTAAGTTAGGAACCATAAAAAATTTTTCCGAAATCGTACAAGGATTATTAACTTATAAAGGAGCTCATAATTGTTTAATTCATGGGGATTGTTGGTCAAACAATATGTTATTTAAATATAAGGCAGGTCTGTATAGAAGTCATTAGCACTTACATCAAAAACAATTTAAAATAGATATCGTTAAAAATACATTGCAACCCCGCCATAACTAAAAAAATATTGACAAATGAGCTTTTTTCAGACTCACTTAACCACCAAGTAGGTAAAAAACAACCTAAGTTCGCTTGAAAAACTTAATGCCAAAGATAAATTTAAAGAATATATATTATTTTTGGGAAAAACAAAATGTACGAAATTATATTCTTTTTTTCATTACTCGTTCATTTCCAAATTCCCAAGCGGTAATTTTGCACATTTATCGTTTTGACATTGTACCGACCATACAACGTAGCCCCGTGCGTCTTGTGCATTTTTTCATATATACAGATTTAATAAAAAAAATTACCATTTATTACCTTTTGCAAGTTCCTTGATGTTCCGATATCCATATCGGCACTAATATCGTTCTAGTAGGTATGAATTGGCATTACCTTAATAAGATTTTTTTTAGGAATCTGGCGAGCTGGAGGATATTAAACTTATTGATTTCCAGGCATCATATTCCAGTACACCCATTCAGGATTTAAGTTACTTTTTCTATTCGGGAGCATCAAAAGAAGATATGGACAAACTAGACGATTATTTAGATTTGTATTATCAAAGTTTTTCCGAGTTTGCGACAGAACTAGGAGAAAATCCAGAAGCAATGTTTCCGTTAGATACTTTAAAAAAGGAGTGGAAAGAGTATGGACTTTTCGGTATTCTTATGGGTAAAAGAAATTTTTATTCTAACATTAATTATATCAGTCATGTAAGTTTGGAAAACATCTCTTTAATACTCGATTAGTGGCGGCTGCGGCTGGTGAAATTTCAAAGTTGTATATCTCTGTTCCTACTGGGAATATTTTGGTAAAGAAAAAAAGCATTTTGTAATTTGCGGAAAAATGTTGGTATTTTTGGTGTGCATGTATGGTGTCAAATAAAAGCTTATTGAAGCACGAATTCAACGAAATATATGATGCCTTTTTTTCTTGCATTTTTTAACCATCTTTCGGAAAAAACGCTTAAAAATTGCTGTCTCCCACCCTTATCATCAGAGAATTATTTATAGATTGAGCAAAAATGATCAGGATTGAAAAATTCTAGCGCGGTCAATTGTTATAAACAATTTAATTGTGTATTTCCTTATAACTGCTGAACCATTGGTTTTAAAGAAAAACTTTGGTCGTTATACGGTTATCAAAATTTTTAATTGGGCCCACTCAGCTCCGCGCATACGCGATGTGATACGGCATTCGTGCCGTCGGCGGCAGGTAGCGCGACAGATGGACGAAGATCGGGCGGCCGAGGTTTGTTCAGGTTAAGTGGGAGATTGCTGCACGGAACACTAATTGTGCAAGTTGCTTGCACTAGATCGATTTTGTTATAGCGAAAAATGTGTTTTTGTCGGCTAAGGCTTCAACCCAAAAATACAATTTCTATTTTAATACGAACAAAATTAGGCTATGTAAAATGATTTCGTTAAAAACCCGGTATATACATACAAATATTTCTGTCATTATTAGGCAGCAAGCTGTGTTAAACAGCCACCTTTAACACCAGAAAACGTAAAATACCTATCAATTTTAAAACAATCGAAACTGTATTCTTATACATAGGGGAAGGTGGTCTGTGATGGCATACTGGATGAGATGGCATGGTAATCTTTTTCGCGAAACTATGCAATAAGTGACAACAGCGCGATCGTTTTCTAATCATGCTTTACCAAAAAGCATGGATGCTCCGAGTTCAGTTCGCATCTGGATGCAAACCAAGTGTCTGTGCAGGTCAGTTCAAAAATAGACATTTTGAAATTATATTTTGTGACGGTTCGAGTGGCTGTTTTATGAAACTTCCGCAATATGCCATGTAAGTGTTTAAATATTTTAGTTGTATTATGATGCCCAATTCCCAAAGTGCTACTAAAAAGTGTGGTATTCTTTTATTTAAATTTTTGAGGACACAATTTAGAGATTTGTGTATATTAGGGTAAGATGGCATAGCTGTATGCCATCTTACCCATACATGTATGCCATCACAACATAATCATTTTTTGTTTTCCTCCTCACTGTACGCATAGGTTTCAACCACTTGACGTCAGTTTCTTTGGACCGCTAAATACTTACTATATCCAAGAACTAAACAATTGGTTAAAATGTCATCCTGGAAGAACTGTCATACACCAGCAAGTTGCTGGGATTTTTAAAGAAGCCAGCATACTTGCGTGCAGCGATCGTAAAAAATGGACAGAGTGGGTTTGCGTCGACAGGAATTTACCCGTTAAACGAAAATATATTTCCTGTCTGGATTTTTGCCCCTGCTGATGTAACAGAAAATGAGTTACCATCAGGTCCTTCAATATCAACAGAGGTTTCTCAAACTGCGGCTCCATTGGTTGTCACGAAGGATACTGTTACTGCAACTGATTTAATAGCAAATGAATTACCAGATCTTTCAGATGCAAAAAAACTTTCTGAAACTACGGTACCCTTAGTTGCCAGAGAGGATGATGTTACTACTACTGTTACTGTTGCTGCTGCAGAACAAGGTGGATCTTCTTGTCTATCTGTCGCTGATACTTCTCCTTTACCTACAGCAACTGCTCTAAAGCGATCGATCCGTAAAAAAGGAAAATTCGGTTTCTTAAACTCTACTCCAGAGATCGCAGAGATAAAAGCTGCTGTAGCCAATAAAGAAGCTGCAAATCTAAGACGTTCTGGTCGCAAAGCAAAAAGACGAGTGGAAGTTTTATCTTCTGAAAGCGAAACTGAACCTTCGGAATTTCAAGAAACAGAAGAATACGAAAATCCCCTCTGCATTTATGGCTTGGAGTCATTCAGTTTTTCAAAAGCTAAAGAATGGTGGCTTCAGTGTCAAATTTGTAAAAAGTGGGCGCATGCCGAGTGCCTTGGTGTTTCAAAAAATACAAAAAATGTTATTTGTGAATTATGTGTTTAATATTGTTGAAATTTGCATTATTTCTTTGGTATGCTAAAGATTTTTGTTCATTTTCATTATTTCTGTAGTATGTTAAGGTATACATATGCCATCTCACCTACTAGTATCGGGTGAGATGGTTTTTGCAGTACTTTTCTTTTTTACTTTTATTTTCTATTAAAATTGCTTAAATTTGATTTGTTTGCTTTTACTTTGATGCTAATAGATGTCTATTAAATTTTTTTGTCTTAACTGTGTTTAATTTAGCAACTTCAATTTATTTATGATTTTTTATCAAAAAGTATGCCATCTCAGACCACCTTCCCCTACTACATATTCTATAATAATATTATATTTAATGTTTTTTTAGGTTGTCAGGGGTGGTTTATTAAATTAATGGACCGAGATGAAATAGAAAATATGTTAGACGAAAAAGACGTACCACCAAGTGAACACATTAACCTAGTGGAAAAAAGAATGACCAACATTTTGGCTAGAGCAGATTATCGAGAAAGAGTTAGAAATATTTGGTTACATGCCGTGGAGTATGGAATTTTATAGGCATTGCTTTTTAGGCTAATTTTTAAACGAAATGAATAAAATATTTAATAGATTTACTAGTTACTTTTCATTTATTGACATCCCTTATTTATTATTTCTTTAGTAAATATAGGTACCCCCGGCCAAATTATTAGACGCACCTGTTTTTTTTTTTATAATATACTATTATTTAAAGACAGAGTGTATAAGATATCGGAAATATTATTATTTAGATCGACCTATTTACGTTGCTGCGGCAATGATTTGTGGTGGGAAACATTAATAGGATGTTTTGGCAACGCCGCGCCGACCGGTAATATGACCTTGAACAAGTATGAAAACGCTCGAAACTCTGATGCGTTGGTGTGAAACTTGAATTGAATAAGTGGAAATACGTCCGTTATACCATTAGTAGTTCATCCTACCACTACGTGGATAATTCTTATGCAAGTAGGCTACCATCATTTCACTCGTTTTTATTAACACAAAACATAAACTTTCACTTCACTTAAAACCATCCTAAATTTGCAACAGTTTCTATGTTATAAATGAAATTAAAAAATAGTTAATGAAATAATTGTTTAAAAATATATAAATATCGCATCCGCCTGTCACAAACCGCGGCAAAGTTTGACAAACAAACGTTAAAGTCAACTGTCTTAAAGTTCAGTAATTATTTTATATTTGTAAACAATTATTTCATTCACTATTTTTTTATTTCATTTATAACATAGAAACCGTTACAAATTTTAGGATGGTTTTAAGTGAAGTGAAATGTTTTGTGTTAATAATAAAAAGTGTTTAAAGAACAACGGTAAAACGGCAAGTTTTTGCCTGTCAAGGTATCAAATGTGAAATATAATAATTTTATTTATAATGGATTTTGACCTGCTGAACAACGTGATGTGAAGAAAAAGGTTTTTCCGGAAGAATCCGGTAATTATAATTGCGCCATTACGTTCAGCAGGTCAAAATCCACAAGAGATCATTATTGTCATCTGCCTTGATAGGCACAAAAAAAAGACTTTTTAACATTGTTCTTTTTGTTGTGTATTCTTTAAGAATTCTGAATTTGTTTAAACAATATATTTAATATTTGTTTTAAATAATGCAGGGTTGCAGTGGAAGCAGAGAAATTACTTGTAGTTTTAGCCTCAACTCGATGTTGTTTGTTATTTTTTTAAATTTTCTTCCATGCACTCACTATTTTTTTTTTAATCCTGGTAGAGAGTGTTTTTAATGCCGGTTTTACATTTGTGTAGTTATCCATTCTTTCATAAATTTTAGCAAGCTAACATGAATTCGTAAAAATATCGGGATTATCTTTCAAGAGCTATAATTTATATTTTACATATTATTGTGTGTAGAGTTTTTAAGTATCAATATTTGATTGTTAAGGAATATTATTGTTTTTTTTTAGTTTGTTTGTAGGTAATTTTTTCTAAAATATGATTTAATTAGTAAAATCATTAATTTATAGCTGGTTTTATTGAATATATATTATTTTACTGTGCCATACGAAAAAAAACAATAAATCGTCTTTTCCAATTAAGACCTAACCTAGAGTACTGCCCCCACATAGGGGGAGCGGCATCACCTTTGACTCTTAACATCCTTGATTATATATAAAAGACAGCCATTCGACTCATCAATGACCCAGTCCTAAACGTCAACGAAGGAGTATGACTGATACCTCAATTCGTATAATCCTTAATAACCTTAAGTTCATGCTCTCGCGAGTACACGTGACTCATTTGAACTACTTGAAATTATAACAGTAACGAACGTTACAATATTTGTTTAGATTGGGTTTGCTTGGGTTTTGTGTCTTAGTGGTATATCTTTTTTTGCGCCAATATACTCTAGTATAGGTAGTTTTTGATAATGAATTTTGCCTTTGCCTATTAAATTCAATTCAAATTAGTTTCAAGTCTACTTCCTATTATGTTCTTTATAAATTCTTAAAATGTCTCTTTTAAATTAACTTTAATATGTAGCACTTTTGTATACAAGGTGTTTATATTTAGACAAAATTAAGCTTAGACTTCCCCTTAGTACTTAATAAATAAGTAAAAATTTTAAGTCGTACTTCTCAGGTTTTTTCTTTTTGAAGTCGCTTTTATTTAAACAATTTTTTAGTGCTCCTAATAATTACGTTAAAGAATATTTTATTATACCTCTTCTCACCCCCTCCCTCCTAACTCGTCAATAAATTTTTAAAATCCATTTCTTATTTTCATTGATCCCAATATCTCTTTAGTCTATTTTCAAAAATTTCGTTGCCAATTGGGATTGTTTCACCTTAATTATCCCAAAATCGCTATACGACACAAATTATTTATTTTATTTAGTTAGTTAGCACTTGGCTAGTTAAATTATTATACATTATTATTTATAACTTATAACTACACTTCGTTTTTTAAATTGTTCAAATAGGCTCTAATTAAAAATTCTAAAACTAGATGCTTTTTTTACATTTTCGGGAAATGCATTGTATAGCCGAACTTCTTCATAAAATACTGTTTTTTGAAAAGCTGTTGGTTTAACAGATGGGACATTAAAGTTTTTCCTGGAAAGAGTATTATAACTATGCAGTTGTGATCTTATTTCCAGAAGGGAGCTTAAATAGACTGATAATTGATAATGTTTCATTTTGTAAATTAAAACTAAGTTTGCTCCCTTACCTAATGTATTGTTCGACAGATAACCAATTTAAGGTTAATAACATAGTTGCTCTGGGGGTATACCTATCTCATTTTAACACAATTCCCATCACCTTGGTTTGTTGAAATTGCAGCCTGTGTAAGATTTCTTTAGTAGCAATAGGTAAAATGGGGTAAAATAATAGTATTATATATTAACATGTTGATATAATAGGATGGACAAGAAAAAATCCAGTTTTCTTACCTAATTTACTTACCTAAATACTTATGTATTTTATTACTCTTAGAGGCTCAATAGGTGAGCCATTTAAGATTTTCTGAAAGCTATATAACTAGTTTTTTACAATTTGCTGTTAAATCATACATTTGGTTTTTGCTTCATTTAATTTAACTCTCACATAACCAGTCATATAGTTAGCTGATTATTTATTTCGTCAACGTCTATCCCTGATGCGGAAATAAGTGTATGACCAGCAAATAAACTAACAAAGGAATCCTGTAAAGAGCTATAAACATTATTTATATTGATAATAAATAATAATGGTCCTAACACACTACTCTGTGGCACATCCCATTCATTTCCTATTCCTATTTCCTATTCTCCGATATTTCATTATCTAGCTTAGTTCTATGATACCTGTTCTTAATCTACGTTACAGCACTATCACTAATACCATATCTAATTAATTTTCTCAGTAAAACCGGTCAGTGGTTTCGGAAAAACGTTTTAGGTCCACAAACACACCGAGCACTATGTTGTGGTCATAAACATCTTTTCTCAAATTGTCACACGGAAGTGACTCCGCTGTCGGCGCCGGCAGCCGTCATGGATGCCGGCGCCGGCAGCCGAGCTGGTGGCGGAGAAGTCACTCCGCTGCCGGCGCCGGCAGCCGAGCTGGGAGCCGGCAGCATTAGAAAATTAGTGTCAAAATAAGATAGAATCAAAATAACTTAATTCAATCGAAAAATAATAATTTATTATAGTGTAAACTTTAACGAAACTTAAATCTTCCTACAAAAATATAACAATTGTTATTATTCTGCGAATTTAAGGGTAGAAATAAGAAAAATAAACATCAAACTTTTCCTAAAATTAAGTCTTCGCTTTCTTAGGCCTTTTGCGATTCAACCTTATTACTGTATTTCCAAGTCTCTTCGGACGTCCACGTTTTTTGACCTTTCCTGGTATCTGTATGTCTCGCAATTCAAACTTAGGCGGTTCTTTATACCTTTTTTCCCATTTCTGAACTTAGACGTTCCACTGAAGAAAATGTTTAAGTTGCAGCCTATTTTAAATTGAAACTTTTG
This sequence comes from Philopedon plagiatum, assembly GCA_963971165.1. Lineage (NCBI taxonomy): Eukaryota > Metazoa > Arthropoda > Insecta > Coleoptera > Curculionidae > Philopedon > Philopedon plagiatum. The sequence continues at coordinate 19,600,843 of OZ020192.1, read as the reverse complement.
ATCGTGGTGCGCTCATATGTATTGTAATCAAACTTTTCATACTTTCAATAAGAGTGTTCAATTTGTCTGATATCAATTTGATTGGAATTCTTGTCTTCTATGGACATATTGCCATTTTTTGAGGTAGACATAACTAGCAGAGCATATGGATCTGTAACTCTGTGTCTCTGTTTTGTTAGAAAATTGAAATAAGCTTTGGATGAAGTATGGAGAGTTTGTTCAATCCCCAGGATGCATAGAAATTGTTTACACTCACTTACTTTCAAGAAAATGCTAGCCTGGCAGCCTTTCTTACACGTGGAGCACTTCCTTATTGACGTTTTATTTTTTGTCTTGAATAGTCTTCCACCTTTAACACAGGCTAACCGCAGATAATAGTATTTCAGAGCCGGATTAATATCCACCACACTATTAGGATTTCGTTGTCTTTGATTGTCATTTGTTCTGCTATCACCCAACCAAAACTCATTGTTTGTGGCTTTCTTGTATTCCACCAAAACACAATTAAAATTTTCATATGAAGAAAATTTATCACACACTCATATTTTATAGTTTTTACGCAAAATTACAACAACACAATGTTTACATATCATTTAAAATACGTAACTATAATTATTTTAGGTTAGAACTGCCGGCATTCCGTTTTGGCCGTATCTGAACCGGCGCCGGCACCCGAGAAATTTTGTACCAGGGTGCCGGCGCCGGTATCCATGCATCAACATTTTTGGAACCGGCGCCGGCTGCGGAGTCACTCCCTTTTCACACATTATTCTAAAGTTCTGACTCGAATGAGTGGTTACTTCTGAGGCCTGTTTGTTCAATATACAATAAACTATTATTTTCAAGATAATTTCTTAACTGTTTACTAACGCGATGGTTTAAAGAATTTTGTCGACAGCAGACGATAGATTTATTGGTCTAAATTCAGCAGAAGTTTTGGGATTATTCACTTTCTGTACTTGAATACCTAATCATACTAGTTTTCAAGGCTTCTAGGACCTTTCCAGCCATTAGAGAGGTATTTATGAAATATAATATGACTAACTAGTTACTTAGAATCTCATCATTAGTAGGACCCTTATTTTTTAGTCCATGCGTACACAATTTCTCTTGAAGTGCAAAATTCAAAAGGTATAGTTTTTCAACCGTCTCATATGGAAAACTTCGTTTTTCTATTGTTTCTGCGATTTAATTTATACTGTCTGCATAATATTTATTAAAAATTTTTATGAAACAAAAAATTATTTTCATCCTCAATTACCGCCTCCCTTTAACTTTATTTAATAGCAAAGTATAATTCTCTGACTTTAATAATTTAATATATCCCCAGCTAATTTAAACCATCGACTGTGCCCACCCAGTATATGTTTCGTGCCTGAAAGAGCGCAGCCTCGAGTAACATCAGTCGAATTGAAAACACCCTCCTTTTAAAATCGGTTAGTAAAATAAATCATCTTAAATAAGAACTTATCAAATGTCGCTAATAACGCCGATTTTGGTACGCAGTATATATGTAGATGAATTGTTGCTTTCGTAATATTTAACGCATATCATGACTTCATGACATCGCATAATCCTTACTTGATAAGATGCAGTAGTTATTTTAATGCAAATCCCACTTTTTGCCAAATGCATTGAAAAATTATTATATCTCATTGTTTATTTACCCAACTATTTATATTTTATCTAGTAGAGTCACCAGTCAATGACTAGTTATTTTGTTTGCTATTTAAGTTAGTGTTGTACTACAATTGATTCACTTTACTAGTATCCCAAAGAAAAGTTTCAGAGTGTTTTAGCCAGTGCGCGTTGATATTAACCGTTGTAAAATAGACTTAAATCATGAAATCTGAACCAAAAGATATTTTAAAAGATGTAGAAAATATTTTGAAAAGTGTAGCAGAATCGAAAAGTATTAAAAATTACGAAATATTTCCCGATCCTAATTTAATACGAGGAGATGGATTTTTGTCGGAATTTTTTACCGGAGAAATTTTAAATAAAGATAATTGTAAGAAAATACAAGTTGCCATAAAAAAGGCGCCTGTGGGTGGTTTCACTACTGAGTCAGAAATCGAGGAAATTTACAAAAACGAGATTAATTTTTATTCCAAAGTATTTCCGGAGCTGGATAAATATCAGAAAGAAAAAATGGTGAAATATCCGTTTGACCATATTCCAAGATATTTGGCTGGAAATACAGATTCGAACAATCTTTTTCTTGCCATGGAAAATATTAAATCCGCAGGGTACAGACTTTACAATAAAAAGAAATATCTCGATAAGGCACATATTGAACTTATTTTTAAAACTTACGGAAAATTGCATGCCCTTTCGTTCAGTTTTAAACAAAAACGTACAGAAGAGTATGAGAATTTAACAAAAATCTTGGGTAATTTACTGAAGAAGTTTTTTGACAATGGCGATATGGTTAAACTCGTGAAAAAATGCTATTTGACCGCTGTTGACACTTTCGATCCAGTAACTGAAGCTGAGATTCTAACCAAGTTAGAAACCATAAAAAATGTTACCGAAGTCGTACAAGGATTATTAACTTATAAAGGAGCTCATAATTGTTTAATTCATGGGGATTGTTGGTCAAACAATATGTTATTTAAATATAAGGTAAGTCTGTATAGAAGTCATTAGCACTTACATCAAAAACAATTTAAAATAGATATCGTTAAAAATACATTGCAATACTGCCATAAATAAAAAATTATTGACAAATGAGCTTTTTTCAGGCTCACTTAACCACCAAGTGTAGGTAAAAACAATCTAAGTTCGCTTGAAAAAACTGAATGCCAAAGATAAATTTAAAGAAAATATATTATTTTTGGGAAAAACAAAATGTATTTACGTAATTATATTCTTTTTTTCATATGCTCGTTCATTTCCAAATTCCCAAACGGGAATTTTGCACATTTATCGTTTTGGCATTGTACCGACCATAAAATGTATGTCCTGTGAACTTTTACATATATAGGTACATATTTAATAAAAAAAATTACCTTTTATTACCTTTTGCAAGTTCCTAGATGTCCCGATATCCATATCGGCACTAGTATCGTTCTATTAGGTATGAATTAGCATTACCTTAATAAGATTTTTTTTAGGAATCTGGTGAGCTGGAGGATATTAAACTTATCGATTTCCAGGTATCATATTCTAGTACACCTATTCAGGATTTAAGTTACTTTTTCTATTCGGGAGCATCGAAAGAAGATATGGACAAACTAGACGATTATTTAGACTTGTATTATCAAAGTTTTTCCGAGTTTGCGAGAGAACTAGGAGAAAACCCAGAAGTAATGTTTCCGTTAGATGCCTTAAAAAAGGAGTGGAAAGAGTATGGACTTTTCGGTATTCTTATGGGTAAAATTGAAATTTTTATTCTAACATTAGTCATATTAGTCATTTAAGTTTGGAAAACATCTCTTTAATACTCGATCAGTGGCGGCTGGTGAAATTTCAAAGTTGTATATCTCTGTTATACTGGGAATATTTTGGTAAAGAAAAAGAGCATTTTGTAATTTGCGAAAAAATGTTGAATTTTTGGTGTGCATGTATGGTGTCAAATAAAAGCTTATTGAAGCTCAAATTCAACGAAATATAAGAAGCCTTTTTTTCTTGCATTTTTTAACCATCTTTCGGAAAAAACGCTTAAAAATTGCTGTCCCCCCACCCTTATCATCAGAGAATTATTTATAGATTGAGCGAAAATGATCAGGATTGAAAAATTCTAGCGCGGTCAATTGTTATAAACAATTTAATTGTGTATTTTCTTAAAACTGCTGAACCATTGGTTTTAAAGAAAATCTTTGGTCGTTATACGGTTATCAAAATTTTTAATTGGGCCCACTCAGCTCCGCGCATACGCGATATGATACGGAATTAGTGCCGTCGGCGGCAGGTAGCGCGACAGATGGACGAAGATCGGGCGGCCGAAGTTTGCTCAGGATAAGTGGGAGGTTGATGCACGGAACACTAATTCTGCAAGTTGCTTGCACTTGACCGATTTTCTTTATAGCAAAAAAGGTTTTTTTGTCAACTAAGGCTTCAACCCAAAAATAAAATTTCTATTTTAATACGAACAAAATTAGGCTATGTAAAATGATTTCGTTAAAAACCCGGTATATACATACAAATATTTCTGTCATTAGGCAGCAAGCTGTTTTAAACAGCCACCTTTAACACCAGAAAACGTAAAATACATATCAGTTTTACAACAATCGAAATTATACTCTTATACATAGGTTCGATTCGATAATATTCTATTTAATATTTTTTTAGGTTGTCAGTTGTGGTTTATTAAATTAATGGACCGAGATGAAGTAGAAGATATGTTAGACGAAAAAGACGTACCACCAAGTGAATACATTAACCTAGTGGAAAAAAGAATGACCAACATTTTGGCTAGAGAAGATTATCGAGAAAGAGTTAGAAATATATGCTTACATGCCGTGGAGTATGGAATTTTATAGGCATTGCTTTTTAGGCTAATTTTTAAACGAAACGAATAAAATAATAGATTTCATAGATACTTTTCATTTATTGACATCCCTTATATATTATTTCTTTAGTAAATATAGGTACCTCCGGCCAAATTATTAGACGCACCTGTTTCTTTTTATAATATACTATTATTTAAGGGCAGAGCGTATAAGATAACGGAAATATTATTATTTAGATCGACCTATTTACGTTGCTGCGACAATGATTTGTGGTGGGAAACATTACTAGGATGTTTTGGCAACGCCGCGCCGACCGGCAATATGACCTTGAACAAGTATGAAAAGGCTCGAAACTCTGATGCCTTGGTCACATAGGTAAAACTTGAATTGAATAAGTGGAAATACGACCGTTATACCATACTACATGGATAATTCTTATGCTAGTAAGCTACCATCATTTCACTCGTTTTTATTAACACAAAACATAAACTTTCACTTTACTTAAAACCATCCTAAATTTGCAACAGTTTCTATGTTATAAATGAAATTAAAAAATAGGGAATGAAATAGCTGTTTAAAAATATAAAATAATTATTGCATCCGCCTGTCACAAACGGCGGCAAAGCTTGACAAACAAATTTTAAAGTCAACTGTCTTAAAGTTCAGTAATTATTTTAAATTTTTAAATTATTTCACTCACTATTTTTTTATTTCATTTATAACATAGAAACTGTTACAAATTTTAGGATGGGTTTAAGTGAAGTGAAGTGAAGTGAAGTGACATGTTTTGTGTTAATAATAAAAAGTGTTTAAAGAACAATGGTAAAACGGCAATTTTTTGCCTGTCAAGGTATCAAATGTGAAAGATAATAATATTACATATTTATAATGGATTTTGACCTGCTGAACAACGTGATAAGAAAAAGGTTTTCGCTGAAGCATCCGGTAATTATAATTGCGCCATTATGTTCAGCAGGTCAAAATTCACAAGAGATATCATTTTTGTCATCTGCCTTGATAGACACAAAAAAAGCCTTTTTAACATTGTTCTTTTTGTTGTGTATTCTTTAAGAATTCTGCATTTGTTTTTAATTTTTCTTCCATGCACTCACTATTTTTTTTTTATTAATCCTGGTAGACAGTGTTTTTAATGCCGGTTTTACATTTGTGTTCCTTCTGAATTTTAGCATGCTAATATGAATTCGTAAAAATATCGGAATTATCTTTCAAGAGCTATAATTCATATTTTATATATTATTGTGTGTAGGGTTTATAAGTATCAGTATTTGATTGTTAAGGAATATTATTGTTTGATTTTAGTTTGTTTATAGGTAATTTTCTCTAAAATATAATTTAATTAGTAAAATCACTAATTTATAGCTGGTTTTATTTAATATATATTATTTTATTGTGTCATACGAAAAAAAAACAATAAATCGTCTTTAAAACAATTAATCATTTCACTTTTAAACTACCCGTCACGAGAAAACGAGCTAGAGGGAGATCTGGTAGTAGGATGCGAACTATTTTATTCATTTTTATTTAAACTTCGTGTTTTCGGATTTAACTTAGGAGTTAACATTTCTAACCTATCATATTTTTTTTGGCTGGTCAGTCGGATTTGTAATACAGATAAGAGTGAATATTTTATGCTTTTAACAACCGCATAAAAGATAAGATGCTTTTGTGTCCCAACGGCAGCAAATCTTTTTGGTCACCTGTCCAAAACATTAGTCAAAACTTCTGTAGAAGCACTTTTTCTCCCCTGACCTCTGACAACGCAATTACCTCCACCTCTAAAGGGAAAGCTGAAAAAATTTGCATAGCAATTTGCTGCCAATTCCGCCCTTTCAACTGTACTCCACAAAATGCCCGACGGTCACACAAGTTCAAAAAATTCTTTTAACCCTTGACACCAAAGAGACCGGTTTAAATGGCATACAAGCAATTGTTGTAAAAAAATGCGCTGCAGAACTTGCACCTATCTTAACTCGTCTTTTCCAGGTCTCTTATGACAAGGGTATTTTCCGGATAGCTGAAAGACTGCTCATCTCGTGTGCCGCCTGTCCCGAAGAGAGGTTCCAAGTCCCTTCCATCCAATTGCAGACCTATCTCTCTTCTCTCTGTTGTCAAGCTATGGAGAAAGCGATCAACTTGCAAATTCTAAAGTAGCCTCAAGTCTCTTGCATTTTATGGCGAGTCTCAGATTGTTGCTCTTGATATTTCCAAAGCCTTTGACCAAGTATGGCATGCCGCACTCCTCAACAATCTACCTTCTTACGGTCTTCCGACCAAATTATGTACCTGGATCGGTAGCTTCCTCTCTAATCGGCGCATATCTGTGGTGGCTGACGGTCACTCATCTAACTTCCATTTCATCAATGCTGGCTTCCCCCAAGGTTCGGTCCTGGCACCGATCCTATTTGTTCTTCACATTAATGACCTGCTCTCTTCAACTACCAATCCCATCCAGAGTTATGTTGAAGATAGTACTCTTCACTCCAATATTAACTTTTCCAGACAGGCTTCGAATCAAGAGCTGGATAATAGACGCAGATCTATGCACCTATCCCTTTCCCAAGATCTCCAATTAATTTTAGACTGGGGTGCCAAGAACCTTGTTCAATTCAACGCTTCCAAAACCCAGTCATGCTCCCTACCACGCAAAAAATCGGGCAAAGCTTACCCCATCCACATGAACGGCCAAGCCCTACATAACAATGAAACGTTCGATCTTGTTGGCATCGCTTTCAAACATGATCTCAGCTGGCAAAAACACATTACTTCAGTAGCCACATCGGCAGCTTAAAAGCTACTGGTCCCATATCTGGGGAGTGGCATCACCTTTGACACACTTAACATCCTTGATACTATACAAAAGAGAGCCATTCGACTAATCAGTGACCCAGTCCTCACAAGAAAACTCCCTTCTCTCGCTCATCATTGGGGATTTATTCCTCTTCTAGCGGTACTTCCACGGATCTTGCTCTGAAGAACTAGCCAGTATTATTCCCCCCTTGACTGTTCCTAACAGAACAACAAGAGGCACGTTACGTGTGCATCCCTTTACTGTCCAGCTACAAAATCCTAGAACAGAACAGTTCTCTCGCTCATTCATACTTAGGGTCTCAAGATTATGGAACAAATTGCCTGCAGATGTTTTCGCTTTCCATCTCAACCTCCAATCTAAATCCCGTGTCAATTGACTACATTTTTTCACATTTCTCTTCAGACGTCCACGGTACGTTAGTACTTAGGCCTGAAGTATACGTGGGTTTTCTTAGATAAAAAAAAACTTGCAGAATTGCAGAGGCAGGAAAAAAGAGAAAAATGCAACAGGAGGAAGCCAGAAGTCCAATTTAAAAAAGATGCCTGCCACGACATTATTTTATCTATTAAGTATGAGCACAAAAATTCTTTATGACTTAGAAAATGAATTTTCTCATGAGTTCCAGTAAATGTTATACAGTGTATTTAGGGAGTCGAAAACGTCTTAGGAAAGTGTAATCATCACTCGTCGAAATTATTATTTTTTTCATAAGTTTTGCGTGGAAATCTAAAATCAATATCATCATTAATAAAAATATCTTCATTTAAATCATCAAAATCCATTGTGGTTTACAACAAAATAAAATCATATAAAACGAAAAATAATAAGCTACTTTGACATGACAACTAATTTTATTGATATTTTAAACAACCAAAAATGGATTTGAATTCACTCAAAGATTACTCCTTTCTATTCGCTGATATACAGGTGGTGCAACAGATTTTTGGATCTTATCACTGATCAAGTTCTTAAACAGTGGTTAGGTAAATGGCACAACTGCAGGCCCCATAAGAGTAATCCTGTATTCTCTAATGGCTCTAAAATGTAAATAATGGTATCACGACCTTGCTTCTAATTCTGTGTGTAGAACTGATAAAATGGAATTTTGGGATTTTCGTGTCTTACATTTAAATACATATTCCCTAACAATAAAGGTGCACTTACATATGCATGGATTTAGTGGCGCCAGTGGTCGCGCCAGTTCTATTTGCACGCCAGTAAAGGTTTACACTTTGTTGAGAAAAGAAAAATAAGTGGCACGCCAGTTTCAGTTTAAATTTGATTGTCAGTTCTGCTGACCATTTTTTTTTAGCAATAATAAACTATATAAACTACAATCAACAACTGGCGAGCGGACGCCGACGTGCAAGCACTTGTTTACACTTGCAAGTTTTGATTTTCCGTACGACTTTGTCACCACTGGCGCCAGTGATTTCAGAAGGATGCAGACTTTTTTGATCTATGCATGCAAAAATAAATTTTTATGCAAGTCGATGTTTACACTTGCTAATTTTATTTACTGGCGCGCCAGTTTTTCTTGACGCCACTAAATCCATGCATGTGTAAATGCACCTTAAGGAATATGCACATATTTTTTTTATTGCATAAATCGTTTAAGGAAGTCATTACAAACCCAAAAAAAATATTTTGAAGAAAATTACTAGGATGATAGTTTAGCTGCAAAAAATGTTTACTTTTCGGTATAACTTATTACAATTTAAAAAGCAGCCACATTTGTCCTTGAAAAGTGACGTCAGGAGATCAGCAAAAATCTACATATTAACGTAAAGCTTAACCCAAAGTCGAACAGGTTTGATTTTCTCGAAAACAGTCAGAGGGAGAGAAATCGAATTCTTAGGGTTGATAGAGGAATAGTTCAGCTAGCTTCGGTAAAAAATTCAGTTATACAGGATGTTTCGTTCCGGAGCTATTAAACGTCAAAGTCGAAATTTCCGCGATTTCCGTTGAAATCGGGTACAGGTCGCAAATGTGAATTAAATCGATGTAAATTTTCGGAGGTTGTAGGGGACCCGGAGCCTCAGAGCTCCACTGAAACTGGTGAGGATCAGAAAATGGCAAGTAATTCTTTAGAATTTTTTTAGGTCGAAAAATGCCATTTCCAAACCCCTCTTTGGTACCTAATAACTCGAAAACAAAACGTCAGATCGAAAAACGGATTTACAAGGGAAACTTTAAAATCTCAAATACTTTTTTTGCAATACACTTACCTAAACCTAGAATCACTGGAAAATGGAAATATTTGGAAAAACTGGAAATTCAGTTTTTTGAACGAAATATTTCGCGGTTTTTAATTTTTTGTGGGGTCAAAATGGTTCAAATTAAAATCACATATACGTCACCGAAAAGAGCTCGTCAAAGTATGTGTTATCCATATTTTTTAATCTCTTCATGCTCTATAGGAAGGGAGCAATCGCCGATTAAATTTCGATTTTTTTACTTTTTGTGCCCTAGACATCTGTACATTTGAATCACTCTGTATTTTTTCCTATCTATTTTTCCCCAATTTTTCAACACTATCTTTTAAAGGGATAATCACACTGTAAAATGAATACCGAATGGGTCATCCAGGAGCGTATTTAGGGGATAAAAATCGGATTTTCTTGATTTTTCCGACAAATCCTATTTTTAACCGACATTATTCCACACTATTTACCCTATTTAGTGATTTTTTTTTGGATTTATTTTAGCCATTAATTATCTAAGAATACCTCCCACTAATTTAAATCGCTTATTTTTTCGGTAAAGTTATAAATAAAAAGGTTTATTTGCATCGGGGACATCTAAAATTTGAAAATTTTTGAATTTTCCAAGATTGTCATGAAAATAAAGAATTGCAGTTTATTTACTTGAAATTATTCAGATGATATGTCAAAAATGCCAATGTTTGTTGCAAAATTAAAAGGTTCCTGGACCGATTTCGGCTTAAAGTATCCATGAATAAGATTTTAGGAACCTTCTACTTAAGTTATAAATAAATAGGTTTATTTGCATTGGGGACATGCAAAATTTGAAAATTTTTAAATTGTCATGAAAACAAAGAAATGCAGTTTATTTACTCGAACATGTTAAGATATGATGTGTCAACATTTCGCAAAAATGCCAGCTTTTGTTGCAAAATCTAAAGGTTCCTGGATCGATTTCGGCTTGAAATATACATGAATAAGATTTCAGGAACTTTCTACTTTAAGTGCAGGGATATTTCATTTCATGAGTTACGCATTAAATGTCATTTTTATTGAGTTTTCGATGACTCTACAATACTGGAATTCGCCATGTACTCACGATGAGTCATAAGTTCAGTTTTGACGACACAGTCAATGGGATCACGTTTTACAAGTTTCGAAATTCGCGCGAAAATTTGCAGTTTTAAATCCTTTTCTTTGTTTATAAAGACCAAAATAAATGGATAACAGCAACCGCCATGAACATTTAATTTATGTAGAGAATATAAAAAAAAATATTTCAGATTTATTTGGGATATATGCATTATTATTGTGCTTTCTTAGGTTGATATTCGTCTTATTAAATTAGTATTACCTTATATGTACACTGAAACGAAAATAGGTAATGCGTATATAGGATAAGTAGTTAATGAATCAGCATTAGTAATCAATCAGTCAGCAATAGTTCTGAAAACCTGCCATTGTATTTGCGATAATCTATAAGTAGGTAGTACCGTGATAGTTTTTTTTTAATTTTAAAATAATTAAATTGTAAATTGCCAAAATCCAAACCAGGAGATAAAAAAACGATTTTCGTCCTGAATAACTGAATCCCCGCCACCAAGATGCATAAACAATCTTCTGGTGATCTAATTATAGTGGTAACAATTTTTGAAATTAATTCTTTTGACTCGATCAAAGTTTTATGTTCGTATAATATGACTCTTTTCCGAATCTAACGATGTAAATCATAGGGTTCCTGGTTTTTAGCAATAAAAAAGCTTGTAAAATTGCTAAAAAGAAGGCTTCTTTTCTTTAAAGAAATAAAAAAAAACTTAGAGTAACATGTTCAAAATTTACGAAAAACTCACATTTGACAACCCACGTAGCTTTAAACCCAAGTACTAACGTAAAGAACTGCGGCCATTTGAGGCCTATTGTTCCTACCCAATAAATTTATCGCAACCACTCTGTTATCCCAGTTCCCTGCACTAGCTTGTATAGGTTTACAAGGGGGTGGGTTATCACTTCTTCCGGTTTTAGCTTTGGTTGCCCGAATTTGGTGGCGCTTGCAATCTAGAGATTCGCAATTACAGATGATGTGCTGAACCAGAGTAGAGAAATGGGGGAGTAGCGACACTCAGCAAAAATCGTTTGAAGTTTCTGCATCAAAGCAAAACGCCGATGCACACTGCGTTCTCCGGGCAGCGTATTACGGGGACGTTCGATAAGTATTAGTCGAAAAAATATTTGGTCGGTTATTTGATACATACAAATTTAAAAGGCGGTACGTAACTCTTTAGTATTTCGATTCATTAGTATTAATGGCTTTATTAGACACTTATTCCGAGGGCATGAAACGAGGACTAAACCACTGCGAGATATCCATGGATATTCTCGTTCATACACTTCCCAAGGACATCTCATGGATACTTCAGGTTATTAGTAGGAAGTTTTGACGATATCTTGGAGACCTCTGTATTCTTGAAGGATCAGTGGTTTGCTCCCTCGGCATGAAACTGCCTTATAAAGTTATAATAAATAATAAGAGATAGTTTTCTAGGCAGTTAACGAAGCCTTGCGTTGTTTCCTAAACATGCTAAATAAAGCACATAACAGTCTGAATGAAACATATTTACTTCGCATCTGTTTAAGTGGTTTGAGCACAACAGCCTGAGCTAAAAATATATTTTTGACAGTTGTTTAAATTTTGGGTTTAAGGGCAATCGTACGCTACACCACCTTTTTAGCATGCTCCGGCGCGTCGCAGTGCCTTTAAAGGGCTCTAGCTTCTTTATTTTAAAAGATTAGTCTAACAGTAGTCGACAGAAAATGTGGCATAATAAATTCGGCAATTTTTACCAGTAATTCGACAGAACGGAGGTTGCTGCCATTAACTTAAACAGTTTTAAGTTTCTGGTATAACATAGCTAAAGAACCACCCTACTAGCAATATTTAAAAATTTTATGTTTTGAACTAAAATATCTGTTGAATTATGGAAGCTGCACTATCATATATACTAAAAATCGACGAGACACGACTGAAATACCTACTTTAAATTTTAATTCTATGTATCAATCTGTATATATTTCCAAAATTTATTTAATCCCGAGGTATGGACAATTTTCTACGTGGCAATAACACACCATCGCGATCTCGACTGTATTCAATCAGACTAATTTTCTGACTGTCTCCGTAAAGACGCCACGAGTTGCCAGCAACCGGATAAAACTACTTTGGCGAAGAGTCGGCAAAAACAGGAATAAGTGGCGAGTGTCACTACCGTCTAATAATTCTACCGTGGCTGAACTGTTTCCCTTACCCGTCCGCATAGTCTGCAGCTGAGGTCTCCCTGGTATACTTTCATTTTGTTGAGGAGGTCCTTTACAGCCATGTGTGGTGTTAGAACTCTTACAATTGTCCTCAACTGGATCCTGCTTAGGTTTAGCAGTTGCCGTGAGCTTAGGACTAGGATTTCCTATGACGGCTTTGCTGTGGTTTAGTTCCTGTCCTTTGTTCCGGTGGACTTTATGTTGATGTTTGACCCATCTTTTTACCGCTTCTCGTACCGTGCATTAGGTACTGTAAATTCGAGTGTTAATTTAATTTCTTTATTATTTCCCGAAGATAAGGATATTTCGTGGACAAAAAATATTACATTTGATTAAAAATACTGTTTAACAAACCACAAGGACAATTAGCGGGCCAACAAACATGCTAGAAATCCTATTCTATCTACATCCACAGAAATTAAAGGAGTAAAAGCTTAATCATATTGTTTAAGATAATGTTATGTACTTAGGTTAATAAGCTCCAAATAAATTTTTATTTTATTTATATTATGCTATACTTTGACAGTGGTAAATCATAACCCCATTTGTGTTCCAAGTTTTGTTAGGATTTATTATACTATATACACATAAATGTATAGCAAACTATGCTAACTTTAATTTGGCGAAACTAATATTAAACATTATTTATGTGAAATTTTTAATTAAATTTGCGCTTCTTTCATTTGATTTAGGCTGTTCTTGGCACATAAAAAAAAAAAGATTGTTCGTGGCACTTGCAGTAAATGGTAGTTTTTAAGAAATTTCATTGTTTAACAAAAGTAATTAAGTACACACAAATTACACTATAATCATAAGACAAACTATATGCAAACAACAAATATTTTCTATTTACATCTCAGACTCACTCGAGATCACGTTCCTTATTTTTCGAACCAATACCACGATAGATCACATGGCTGTTAAAAATTCCGATCAAAAAGATGCCACGGACTGAATATAAAAACGTAGCACGAAACAGCGGCGCATGCTTTAGACAATATTTGACGTCATTTACCATTCCTCAAATGGCTGCTTTTGCAGTTGTAATAAATTGTAATAAAAAATATATTTTTTTAGCTAAATTACCAATAGTAATATGACAAGTGCAATGAAAATTATCGATAATTTTTAGTAAATTTTCCCGAATGCATTCTAAGTTGAAAATCTTTTTTCAGTTTAAAATGCATAAGTGCAAATTTGTCAAAAATTATAGATATATTTTCATTGCACGATTCTCGGATAATCGCGCTAGTGTATGATAACAGCGTAAGAGGAATTCTTCCTCGACAGAGGTGATATCACCCCAGAAATCCTCTTTAAGAGCTGTTGAAATCCCTACGGATGTTTCCAGCTCTGGATGTGTAAGTCGGATTTCCCCAGTATACCCACGGTACATAGTACTTAGACTTCGGTCTTCGTGGGCTGTTAGAAGATAAAAAAAAAATAAAACTTGTCATTTTAGTGTTACAATGTCTATTTTGACAGATGAATGAAATTCTCCCAGTAATTTTATTCAAAATAGCATTTTTTTGGTTTGCTCAGGTTGGGTGACTTGCTTAAGCAAGTTATGCAAAACAAAATTGCAGAATAAAAATCTCTATAGAAATACGAATCAATTTTATGTAAATTCCATAATTCCTTAAAATCATCTTTGTTTTAAAGCAATGTTGGCATGCCGCATAATCAGTTACCAATTTAATTATCAATACCCTCGAGAGAATAGAAAACAAATCTTAGAACGAACATACAAAACACAAAATGCTCCGGAAGCCAATTATTAGCAAAAATAAAAGCCCGATTCGATTTCGCAAATCAGTCATCAATATGTCTGACAAAAAACACCCCCGGTGAAACCTAAACTTTTCTGCTCCGAAATTCTAAAGTATTTTTGGCACAGGCAATGCAAAATGTAGACATTATACCAGACGAAATTAATACTTCTTTTTGGTTTTCTTAAGAAGGGTCGAAAACAGGGAGGGCTGTTTTGTACTGCGGGATAAAAAGTAAGAAATAAAGACATTTTCAGGGGTGATTTTCTTTCAGTTACGTTGCCAGGGTGGTTTTTAAGGCAGTCTTTTAAATTTACGGTTATTTTTCGAGGGGTTGATATAGAAGCTGCGGAACGAGATGGATACGGATATTAAGAAATTTCAAGTTAGTGGCAATTTAGTAATTTTAGGAGGAAAAGTGCATTTGGTAGGTATTTTTAAAGTGCAGTTGGTTATATTTATAGGCAGTTCTACAATAAAACATTTGCTTAAATTTTTATTTGTACAGGGTCACTCATTTATGGACCCCATATATCTTGCTTATGTGACAAGATACACCAAAATATCAAAAGTAGTAGTGTTTTAGTGACCTTTGTCTCTTGTTGTTCTGTTAGAAACAGTCAAGCGGCTAGTTCTTCAGTGCAAAATCCGTAGAAGTATCAGTAGGAAAGGGATAAATCCCCAACAGCGCGGCGGTGGGCGAAAGAAGGGAGTTTTCTTATGAGGATTTGAATCAAGGATGTTAAGTGTCGAAGGAGATTCCGCTCCCCAGATGTGGGAACACTACTGTAGGTTAGGTCTTATTTAGGTATAAAGAGTATGTAAGTTGGAAGGGGAGAAGTATTTTCTGACTCGAAAGACAAGCTTTTTAGCTGCAGATGTGGCTATTGAACTAATGTTTTTGTGCCAGCTGAGATCATGTTCGAAAGCTATGCCAACAAGATCGAACGTTTCATTGTTCTGTAGGGCTTGACCATTCATATGGATGGAATAAGTGATGCGGGATTTTTTGCGCGATAATGTGCGTTATTGTGACATTGACAGTGAAAAATAAGGATACTGTCAGTGAATAAAGATTATAAAACCGGAAGTTTGCTTAGTATTTCGGTTGTCCGGTACAATATTTTATTTAGTGCAACTCGAATCTCGAAGCAACGGCAGTACTAATTTAGACGGTGCTTTTCAATTCCATTTGCAAAATTGTTATTTTAACATCTGCATTTGAAACTTTTCATCAGATATCTTTTACTAATGACAATTTATACAGAGTGTAATATTTTATGGCGCACAACCTTTGCTGATTTTAGATAAAAAAAGTTTATACAAACATCCTGGAATACCCCATTTTCTAGATACATGGGGTTAAAATTTAATTTTTTTAAAGGTGTTCCATTTTATCCTAAGAATTTTTTGAGATAACTGTCTCACCATTTTAATGAGCTAATTTTTGGCCCTTTTTAAAAAAAATAATTAAAACTTTTGCTAGAAATATAGGATGATACAGGAAGTTGATCCCTTCATTTTTACCGTAGCTTAGGTAAAAGTTTAAAAATTTCAGGGTATACTACCAGTCTATTAGTTGTCATTTTATAGTAAAATCAGACCTTCAAAGCAAGTTCCAGATTAATCTGAGGGGATATCAACTTTTTTTATAAATGGAAACCTATTGTTTTCATTCGATATTTGAATTCTTCAGAAAATCCGGGGTCAGTTGGTACGGCGTCAGCTTTGCAACCGAGAGGCGCGGGTTCGAATCCCGCTTCGACCATGGATATTTTGTGATTGTTGTTGGAATGTGGTAGAGGAATTCTTCCTCGACCGAGGTGGTACCACCCCACACATCCTCTTAAAGGGCTGGTGAAATCCCTAGAGATGTTTCCAGCTCTGGATGTGTGAGTCGATTCCCCAGTATACCCACGGTACATAGTACTTAGACTTCGGTTCGTGGGCTGTCAGAAGATAAAAAAAATGGCCTCCTAGCTCAATTTTGACCAATACTTAAGATGACTATGAATTCTTTAAAACAAGACAACTGGAATAGTAGGTCACGAAAACGGTTCACTTTAGTCCGTTGAATAATATCAAATCAACTTTTGTCATTTATGTTCTGATTCTCAGTTTATTACAACCCGAAATGGAATTTTTTTACCTGCCCCTTCATGTTTAGCCTTATTTATAATAGCCGGGCATTATGTATATTGCCCGTTGTATGGTATCACTTAGGTTATATAGGTACGACTTTTTTTAGGAAAACTTGATTACACCAATTCATTAAATTATCAAAGTCAAACAAAGAATTATGTAAAGATAATGCTTACATTAAAATCCTTCTTGGCATTCTTATTTCCCCTTCCAATAAAATGTATAGATCTGCAGCTGTTGCATAGTGTGATCCAATTTCATATAAAAAATACTAAAAACATATTTAAGATAAATTTTCGGAAACCAACCAAAACCATGGATTTATTAAGAATGGATACGGGATGATTTAACATTCTTTGAAGCCAAAACAAACCATTCTAAACGACACTGTAAACACAATTTGTAAACATTGGCCACATCTTATTTTACCTTGAATTTTTGTACAAAAAATACGTTAGAAGCATTACAAGATTTACTAAAAGTAATAAAAGCCCTAAAATATTTTAGTTTTCTGCTAAATAATAATAAATTTAAGTTAAAAAGGTTTTATTATTTATAGGTTATGTTATTTCTAAAGGTGTTTATTTAAAGTCGCTCCGAGTCATTTATAAATCTATAAATCGCACTTTTTCTTTCCTAGTTCATTAGACAAAGACGTACAGGGTTTTTCCATATATTTTGGTGTACCCTTAGGGGTACTCCAAAAGCGGAAGCTTTAGAGCTTTTATTTTAAGAGCTAGAAAAAAGTTTAAATTACGAAAGTTGATGGATTTTTCCTGAAGTGTCAAAATCTACCATCGAATAAAACAAATGAACATCATAAATTGGTTTAAAAACACCAAGATCGGTTTTTTTTAAATGGAACGCCCTGTATATATTATTTTATTTAAATTCTCCTATTTTTTCCGATTCTAAAAATATACATATGTTATATGTTTACTTAAGTAGTTTTTGCAATATTTTACTTTAAAATATTGGATATTTGAAAATCTAGATTGCCGTGAGAAACAATTTGTTTGTTAGTATTCGCTTACGTCAAACAGATACTAATACTATTTTTTGGTTTGATTGTTCTTATTTGGCCAAAATGGGTTACTCTAAAGAGGAAAAATTTGATATAATACGAATATTTTATGCCAATCGCAACAATTTTAAAATGACTTTCCAAGAATATAGACGATCTTTTCCAAATAGACAAACGTCCTCCATTAATACAATAAGGAACATAGTTAATCAATTTCGTGAAAACAAGTCCCTTGAAAGAAAAAGACGCACTGTATCTGAAGATGAAGCTGACTTAAATATACTCTTATATTTTGAAGGTAAATTATTCCAAAATTTTTATTTTTTGCAGTGTTCCTAAGCATTCCTGTTTTACTTTTAGAAAATCCATTTAGTTCTATTCCAAATGCAGCTACATATTTTCAAAAATCTTGGAAAAAAATCCACAGTGTCTTAGTAAAACATAAATATTTCCCATATAGAATTACGCCAGTCCAAGGCCTTACGGAAGACCACATTCGTCAAAGGTTTCAATTTTGTGGCGAAATTTTACGTCTTATGAGAGAAGATGAAGGTTTCACAAATAAAATCGTATTCACCGATGAGGCTAACTTTGCAACATCTGGCATATTTAATCGAAAAAACAAACGGTATTGGTCAACAGAAAATACTCATCAGTATCAAGTTGTTAGGATACAAGGTCGGCAGTCATTAAATGTTTGGTGCGGAATATTGGGAGGCAGAGTCTTGGGGCCAGTTATATTTGAAGGAACACTTAATGGTTATCGATACAGAAACTTTTTGGAAAATGAAATTGAGCAAGAATTGCAAAATATTCCAAATCGCGAAGAATTAATTTGGCAGCAAGACGGGGCACCACCCCATAACGTTCAATCTGTGGTTACATTTTTAAATGCGCATTATAATCTCTGGATAGGTCGAAATGGACCAATTAGGTGGCCCGCAAATAGCCCGGACCTGACACCCCTAGATATGTTTTTATGGGGATATTTAAAAAATAAAATTTATTATGACAGACCGGAAAATATAAATATTCTTCGCCAGAAAATAGAACAGGAAGTTTTATTACTTTAAAGGGAGAATGTGATTTTTGTAACAAACGCATTACGTAAATGGAGAGATAATATTCAGAAATGCTATGACAATGGTGGTGGATATATAGAACCATAATTCCGTGTTATCAATTATTGTTATTTTATTTATATTAATCATGGCTAATAAAGTATTTTACCTAAAAGTATTTTTTCCTCACGGCAATCTAGATTTTCAAATATCCAATATTTTAAAGTAAAATATTGCAAAAACTACTTAAGTAAACATATAACATATGTATATTTTTAGAATCGGAAAAAATAGGAGAATTTAAATAAAATAATATATACCGTTCCATTTAAAAAAACCGATCTTGGTGTTTTTAAACCAATTTATGATGTTCATTTGTTTTATTCGATGGTAGATTTTGACACTTCAGGAAAAATCCATCAACTTTCGTAATTTAAACTTTTTTCTAGCTCTTAAAATAAAAGCTTTAGGGGTACTCCAAAATATATGGAAAAACCCTGTACGTGTAACCGAGTGTTCAGACCGAGGATCAGCCGTTTTCCTAAGTAACCAGCACAGACAGCAACACTTCTGAGCTCCAACACTCCAATGCTATTTTATCTCTTTCTACTACCATTCTTGATTCAATTACGTACTTCGTAAACTAATCTCCTGGGGGAAATGTTTTCATAACAAATAACAAATATAAGGGTTCACGTTCGATACGCTCACAGTATACGGACATCGAATCCTTTCTTAATAAATCCATGACTAAAACCATGTTTACCGGGTACCTATATCTTAAATCTACAAAAGAGCATCGTTAAGTTCCGTATTTTGCATACTCCATTACTCTCGGGAAAATAATCTTACATTCTTGTTGCCTTTTATTTTCCCATTTCCCGCTGTAAACCGACTGCATCATGTATGATTTTTCACTAACTTATGCGCATATTTTAGGAGGTTTTCTTTAAAATCCACACGACAAATCCATAATTTAGAATTATTTTGCATTCAACGAACGTCAAGTGTTTTATTGCCACTGTGTGAAGATAGGAAAATTTTATGCTTGGTCGACGATTTTCTAGTTTATATTGACGCCTTATTTTATTACTTTTCCAGTAATCACTAAGACGGAAATGCAACTCTTTAAAAAATGCATATAGGGTGGTAAATTATGTACAAAGTGGTGTGTGGAAAGTATTAAAAATTACACAATCTGTTATCATGTTATCAAATAGTAGCTCATATCATGAGTAGGGTTCGTGAAGAGACCCTGGCCGTGCATGGGCGGCCGGCGACACCGTAAATAAACTGTGTTTAAAAGTAAGAGATAATTTACATGATACTAAAAAACACTTACCCAACAAATTTGTATACGGAGGTTACTACCCAATTTTTTTTTGATTCACCAGTACAGCTCTGAAGTATTTTACTGGCTATTAAATAGGGAAATGACGGTCCTCGTGGATTTAAAGTTCGAACTACAACATTGACCATGGAGTTTTTCTTTAAGTCCGTTGATTCATCGATAGTCAGAGACTTTTTTTACTGTTTTCTTCACGCCGAATTGATTTTCCATTCATTCGCGTAAACGTGGCAAATAATTATCACAATGCTGATGCTTCGCATGGAAATTTCCAGGCGGGATTATATTTGACCCAAAAATACGAAAGAACTTTTTTCTGGACTGTATATAATAAAAACGCATATTCATCACAAATACCATATTTAGTATAAATTCGGCATAGGTAGGGTTTTTGTTTCCTTTTTTATATTTTTGATTGGCACTATTAACATGTTTTTGGCACTGTGCTTGTTAAGAAACTGAATATAGTTTCCATTAGCAAATAACCAACTGGACTCATAGTCGTCCCATGTAGTGGGGAAATTAGTTGTCAGTGTTACATTGTAGAAAAAAGTCTTTTGCGGTTGCCCTCGGGGCATACCAGCTATGTTTTCTGGAGATTTTTGTACTGAAATAAAGAAAATCTTCTGAGCTTTAACTGTTTTTTGTAGTACAGTGGCGTAGAAAGGGTTCCCGAGGTCCCGATCCAAACTATTGTTGACCCCTCCACTGAAACAAAGGTTTGATATCGAGGACCGTTCGTATTTTGCTGGAAATGGAAATGGAAAATAATTTTAAAATGCTCAGAAAATATTATTAGATTTAGTTATCGTGCAAATTCGTATTCGCATGAAAAGTTTCAAAAGTTATAGGGTACAATAAGTAAAATAAGTCAGCCCCTGTGGGGCAGCGGTGCCCCAAATCCCCGGGGCCCCTATGCGCCGCATAGGTTGCTTTGCCGTAGCGAGCCCCACTGACAACTTAATTTTAATGTTCTGAGAACATGATGCAATCACCTTAATAGGTGTACATAAATTGCCAACATTTTTTATGTTGAGAGAATACATGAAAATGTGTTCTCAGTCCTCTCCGAAAATTTCTTTGTCGAGGGAATGTTTTCATTTTGTTTTTGTCTTTATTATCGTGTTATTTGGCATCTTTGTCAATTTTGTCGTCTAGTGAGCCCTTCTTCCCCGTTAAAAATCAGCTGACGGCAGCTGGCTTCCTTAATTTAAGTCGCCAATAGTAGATACAGGGTTAGTAATACATTTTTAGGGGCTAACTTTAGTTTTGGGTTAAGCGCCAAAGCACACCCTTGTAGGTACACTGTGTCGTCATGCGAAACCTGCAGAATACACTCACGCAGTGTTGACAGATCTTCTATACGGATTTTTAATGTTCCCCCGAATAAAGCTCGGCTATATAGCCTAAACTTTTATACAGTAACAGTGCTTTTCCTTAAATTCGGGACATGAAACCCGCACGCCAAAAAAAAAACACTGTAAGGTACATGTTTTCCTGTTACTTCACCTAAAACTATATAAAATCAAATTAAACAACCTAATAAGAAACTACTTAGAGCTGGAAAAGCTAAATATTTAGATAATAATTTATATTTACATAATCATTTGGATATATTCTTAAAAGTGGATGGGTTCGAATGTAGACACCAAAGTACATCCCATGAAATTCCGTGCGCATGTCTAGCACGGTCGGTTTGCGCGTGGTACGCATTTTGATCTACTGCGCAGGTGTCAAAAAACGAAACAAAAAATAAAGAAGTCGGAAAAAAAATTGGAAAGAAAGTTGGGTAAAAAAGTTTCCCACAAAAACCAACAAAAACTATGCGTGCAGTCTGATACTGTATGGCAACAGAGGTCAGCTACCGCTTGTCATCTTATGCCCCGCCCGGACGGTAAAACTGTGTGCCATTTTAACCTTTTTTATGTATGTTGCAACATTAATCCATAGAAAAAAAGTATTCAAAATTACTTTGCCGCCGCCGCATGCCGTCTTGATTTTTAAACAATAATATTTATATTAAAAGATAATATTTGCTTCATAATTAATTAAAAGTTGAACGGTTTTTTTTCTAGCAATTCCATACCGATTTCAGAAAAATCTATTATTTTTTGATGATAAATTAAAATACATGAAATTAACAGTTTTTAGTCCTTGTATGTTTAGTTACCACTTAAAAAATAATTTAAAAAATGCATGGAACTGTCAAACTCAAATACTTGACATACAGATACAGAGGTTTAAAAAATCGCGTTTTACCAAAATATAAGTCGTTTTTTATATCTTTGATAGCAGGCGCGGCCCATCCATAAGGTCATTTGGTCAATGACCCACCTAAAATTTTTAATGATCTACCTAATGATATATTTTTTAAATCCAAAAAAGAATCTTTTGTTTCAAAAAAGTGCGAAAACTCCCCAAGAAAGAATCAAGCCAAGCCATCGTCGAAAGATTATCCAAGCTTGCTCCGGGGTCATATTTTAAATTGACCTTATAGGTTTATTTATTTATTAAAACTAAGAGAGAAACAGACATACGCGCTTAGGAAGTTAAAAAGAGACACCGGCCCACCAATAATATCGGGCCACTATGGAAATACACTCAAACCGCCCCGTAAAATATACTCTTTCAAAACATTTGGTTCGGAAAAAGAAAAACTACCAGCTAATATGCGCGTTGTATTTGCATTGTATTAATGTATTATTAATTAGCGGCTAAACATAAAAATTTATAAAAACGATCACAGCCACGCCAGCGCTAGTCATGTAATATAACGGCGTCGGACCGGTTTTCTTATATTACCAGCGTAGTCCCGAGGTAGAGTCTCAGCGAGTTGACCGAGAGGTCGAGGCTTCGAGGCAGTGCTGGGGTAAACTTTTTTTAAAATTTTTGTTATTTAAAAAATTAGATTGACTCTAAAAGGTGTATTGGCAACAAGTTAGCACTTGTTGCACAATTATTGGCAATCTCATATTTACTGCAGCTAGCAGCCTGCACGTGCGTAGACAAAGATCGTATTACTATGTCTAGTCGCCAGTATTGTATTTATTAAAGAAAACGGAGTTTCGGCTGCGTTCCTAATTTTAGTTTACGAATATCCTACTTTTAGCTCAGAATTTAGACCATTTATTTTGGGCCTTTAGTATAAGGCGCGACCTCTATTGAGGAGATGCTAAACGTATCAAAACGGGAAGCCGCTAACAATCTATTAACCTAGAGGACCAAAACAAATCGAAAAAGCTATAAACATCTAGAGTAACTAACTAACTGTTCAATATACTGCAGTATCTATTTCATGATTTTTGCGGTGTTTATTTGTAGGCAAATAATTTCTTGGCACATTATTAAAAGAACTTCCTTAATTAAAGTAGTGTATTTTGCTTGTTGCGTTGATATCACTAGTTGCCCACAAAATTTTGACCCCCCTGTAAAAAAACTCACGGGCCGCGCCTGTTTGATAGCCTTACTGGTAAAAAATAAGTTACTCTTGCATCAAGGATTTAAGTAGCCTCTATTGCAAATTTCAGACCTTGTAAATACTATTTGGGAAACTAGCTTTTGAAATCAAAATATTATAGGGACCTACTTAAATTAGCTTAGGTGTGTCTATACAAAAATACTGTCACATACTTTTAATTAAGCTAAATAATTGTTTTCAATAACTTTTTTCTTTATAAAACCCATAAACACTTATTTTTGTAATATTTTTAAATTTAAATTCCTTACGTCAGAGCTAAAAGCAAAATTTGTGTAAATAGAAGGCCGTGAAGCGTCAAGTATGCTCGGTTACCATGGGATACGGCAATAACAACAAACTGAACAAATACATAATGGCGTGGTGTGGGCAATTTGTACTATCAGAAATTGACAAAAATATCCAAATTTCAACACCAATTAGGTACCACAAAAAGAACACACGATTCAGTTTGAAAACAGTTCCAAAAATTATACACAGAGCGGGAATATGTTTTAGATAAGAATACCAGTGTAGAAAAAATTACTATATAGTATCCTAAAGGACTGGGCATGTAATATGCGTAAAACTACAGGGGACGAGTAGAAGGAGTGGTAAAAACCATGTGGAATATTATGGGAAAAAGGTACAATTGTTATATTTTGAAACATGCTTCATTTTTTAATTTACCAACTCGTAAAAATATACAATCAGTAAATTATCTTAGGTAATTATTTAGATTAGTGGAAACAGCGAATTTTTTCATGAAATTTTGCACAGACCCTAATTTTGGGTCGTAGAACACGAATCCGAAGTCGGTTTTTGGCGGTCTCGTAAAATTTTTTTTTAAACTTTTAGGTTAGCTTTTCCAATGAATTTCTCTAAATTTGTTGGGTGAGCAAAAAGGTGGTCAGGTTTGCTCAGTTTTGATTGATATAGATACATATATATCTATATCAATCAAAACTGAGCAAACCTGACCACCTTTTTGCTCAGGATGGGCGAGCAAAAAAAAAAATTTTTACGAGACCGCCAAAAACTGACTTCGGATTCGTGTTCTACGACCCAAAATTAGGGTCTGTGCAAAATATCATGAAAAAATTCGCTGTTTCCACTAATCTAAATAATTACCTTATCTTAATATAAACCACACGAGCTTTAAGTTTAACCAGATGGATGTTACGTAGGTATATTTTTCTTAAACTTTTGCTTTTAATCAAATGTTCTCGAGTTAATAATTCGACGATAAATGCTCGAGACCAGCGGCCTTGAACATTTTAGAAGCAAAAGTTTTCGAGAAAACCAATTAAGCGAAATTTACTCGGTAAAATTCAAAGCTTTAGTGATTTAACATATGAAAAATAATGAAAAACGTTTAAAAAAGCAAGTATCGAGTCCTTAAGGTTAGGTTACTCATCTTTAAGGCGGCAACAACCAAAATCATTGCAAAATTTAAATTGGAAAATGATGTCACCGTCAACAGAAAGTATAATAAGAAAGGTTTTGACAAACCTATTACATTTTTCTGTCCAATAATTCTCGAATTATTCACGCATTTCCCGTAGAAAATTGGTTAATCTCCAAAATAGCAATTTAAACTTTCCTTGAAAATAGACGAACAAGAGGGACTAGACGCAAAGGGAAATGTAGGTTTAAAATTACCCATATGTCCTAATCCGTTCGAGATAGAATTAGTTAGTAGTCGTCATTCCCGATTGAAATTGCCCAATAAGCTGTCGCTCTGAAAATTCAATTAGACATAAGTGTAGATCTCGTGGGAATTGAGAAAATAACTTCAAATTTTGCTACTATTATAGGTACCTATATGATGGAAAATGAAGTTTAATTATCTTAAATATTATTTGATGATACAGTAAATGTTATAGCCTTCTTAAAAAATATGTAACCAAATTTGATATAATCTATATATAAATATTTATATAAAATCGTAGTTTCTTACGGTTCCGATTTAAGTAAACTATGTACCTGGATCGGTAGTTTTCTCTCCAATCGACGTCGTGGTGACCGGTCGCATATTTCCGTTTCCTACTGGGCTAGCGCAACCGGGTGCGCTAATCGTACAGGTAAATTGGGGCCAAGCGAATCGGAGGGCATCCTCAGGGTTAGCACCTGGTTAGGGGCCCTGACAAATCTCTTTCCTCGCAGGCGAAGTGACTTGTCAGGGCCCCTAACCAGGTGCTAACCCTGGTTAGGGGCCCTGACAAGTCTCTTCGCTTGCGAGGAAAGAGACTTGTCAGGGCCCCTAACCAGGTGCTAACCCTGTTCCGACCTTAGGGTGCCCTCCGATTCGCTTGGCCCCAATTTACCTGCACGATTAACGCACCCGGTTGCGCTAGCCCAGTAGGAAACGGAAATATGCTGACCGGTCACTCATCTAACTTCCATCCTGCCAATCCTGGTATACCCCAAGGTGTAGTCCTAACACCAAGCCTATTTCTTTTACACATTAATGACCTGCTCTCTTCAACTACCAGTCCCATCCACAGTTACGCTGACGATAGTACTCTTCATCCCAACATTCATTTTTCCAAAAAGTCTCGAATCAACAGCTGGATAATATACGCAGATCTATGCACCTATCCCTTTCCCAAGATCTTCAATTAATCTTAGACTGGGGTGCCAATAACCTTGTTTAGTTCAACGCCTCCAAAACCTAGTCTTGATCCCTGTCACGCCAAAAATCCGGCAACACTTATTCCCCCCCATAAATGGCGAAGCCCTACAGAACAATGGAACGTTCGATCTTATTGTCATCGCTTTCGAATATGATCTCACGTGGCACAAACACATTACTAAGTGTTGCCGGATTTTTTGCGTGCGTGCAGAGAGCAAGACTGGGTTTTGGAGGCTTTGAACTAAACAAGGTTCTTGGCACACCAATCTAAGATTAATCGAAGATCTTGCGAAAGGGATAGGATCTGCGTCTATTATTCAGCTCTTGATTCGAGACTTGTCTGGAAAAATTAATGTTGGAGTGAAGAGTACTATCGCCAGCGTAACTGTGGATGGGATTGGTGGTTGAAGAGAACAGGTCATTAATGGGGAGAAATAGGGTTTGTGCTAGGACTCAACTCTGGGGTACGCCAGCATTGATAGGATGGAAGTTAGATGAGTGACTCTCCACCACTAATATGCGCCGATTAGAGAGAAAGCTACCGATCCAGGGAGGAAGACGGTAAGATAGTAGTTTGTTGAGAAGTGCGGCATGCCATACTTGGCCAAAGACCTTGTAAATATCAAGAGCAACAATCTGGGATTCGCCATGAAATTCGAGAGACTTGTTCCAGTTATGTAATGTGTAATTCAATACGCCTAGTCAAACTGTCGCGAGTGAGGGTTCTTGGTATTCCGAAAACAAGGTCAGGGCCCGTAAAAATTGCTGCAAATCCTCGTATGGCTAAGGCACCTGCAATTTGATTGCCTTTTATACCTTGATGCTCTAGCACCCACGCAAGTGTGACTTGATTGTGCTTCGCCAAGTTTTGAGGGCACTGGAATAATTTAAGATAACTTATCATCCATTAGTTTTCTCTCATTATTCGAAATTTATTATTTTATTATATACGCCTATGTTTTTCTCTAAATCTATATTAAGATTGTCACATTTAGTGTGTTATGACATGACAAGTGACAGAAAAATTGTAACAACCACACTTTGGCAAAGGTGGCGCCGGTGTCGGGTTTCGAAGATGCTTCCGCCTGTTTGTTTTTATAAGCGCGCTGCCTGTCTATGAGGGCCACTTGACATTTAAAACCACTATTAATTAGTTCTGGTTAAAGTGCCGGATAAAATGTCAATGATGGGTTACGTTTCAAATAGTTTCAATAATAATTAATAAATTGGGTATTTGTTGGAATATTTGTCAAATTAAAATTGTTGTCAGAGCTAGATGGGGGTCAGGGTCAATACTAAAATCAAAATAAATGGTATGGCTAGACCGCACTTACTTTCTCGCGAAATTAAATCGGTATTCTCATTCTCAGATCGTGCACCTTATCTCAAATATTCAATAATTTTTTTCTCTCCCAGATATGTGGGTAAAAAAAGGAACAAGGACAGGTTAGTAGTGTACAGGGTGTCCCATTTTCGGCACTTTTGCGGGGTATCTCCCTTATTTTTAAAGATAGAGGGTTACGGTTTTCGCGACAGTTTGCTACTTTTTGATGAAACGAAAGATGGCATAAAAATATTTTCCTTGACCTCGTTCGTTTTTGACATACAGGACGAAATTGATTTTTTTTCCATCTTCGGACCCCCCTCGCATTTCAGTTATCTGGTATCTTATAAAAAAAGTAAAAATGAATCCTATTAGAGTTTTCTACGTAGAATCGAGTGGCATAGTTAGATTTTCATCAGATGTGATATTTTTCGAGATATTAACCAAATACATGTTTTTTAAATGTAACACCCTGTATATTTCTTAACCATTAAGTTTCCCCTTTCGAGAGCTTTTCAAAAATATATAACACTTTATAGTTATTTTTTTATTTTTAGCCCTTAAATCGAACTATTTAATTTTAAACATTAATTTTGCGCAGTTGGCCGTGTTTAACAAGTGGTTTAACGTCAATTCACTAATTCAGGTATTTAGATTTAAAAAAGAATCTGGTTAAATCCTGTATTTTCATTAATTTATTAAAATTGGTAAGTATTATTTTTTAAACTACAACACTACTTGTTATCTAGATATATAGAAAATCCTAACCAGAACTAAAACTGCTTAGTTTTTAATCACTTGAAAATTAAATTAGTTGTCTTGAATTATTAATAGCAAATAAAAGTCAAATTTAAAAACAAAACATACAAAACTTTAGGTAACGAAAAGTGTTAGAATGGATTAAATGGGCACTCTTTTCGTTACCTAAAGTTTTGTATGTTTTGTTTTTAAATTTTACTTTTATTTGCTCTTAATAATTCAACGCAATTAATTTAATCTTCAAGTGATTAAAAATAAAGCAGTTTTAGTTCTGGTTAGGATTTTCTATATATCTAGATAACAAGTAGTGTTGTAGTTTAAAAAATAATTCCAATTTTAATAAATTAATGAAATTACAGGATTTAATCAGTTTCTTTTTTAAATCTAAATAATTGAATTGACGTTAAACCACATGTTAAACACGGCCAACTACGCAAAATTAAAGCTTAAAATTAAATAGTTCGATTTAAGGGCTAAAACCAAAAAATAACTATAAAGTGTTATATATTTTTGAAAAGCTCTTGAAAGGTGAAACTTAATGGTTAAGAAATATACAGGGTGTTCTATTAAAAAAAACATATGTTTGGTTAATATATCGAAAAATATCACACCTGATGAAAATCTAACCACGCCACTGGATTCTACGTAGAAAACTCTAATAGGGTCCATTTTTAATATAAGTTACAAGATAACTGAAATGCCAGGGGGGTCCGAAAATGGAAAAAATCAATTTCGTCCTGTATGTCAAAAACGAAGGGGGCCATGAAAAATATTTTTATGCCATCTTTCGTTTCAACAAAAAGTAGCACACTGTCGCGAAAACCGCAACCCTCTATCTTTAAAAATAAGGGAGATACCCCGCAAAAGTGCCGAAAATGGGACACCCTGTACTGTTATCACACAAATTTTAATCAAAAATTTTAAAACCATTTCCGAAATTTCCAATTTTTGTTCCAGTAAACTGCCCTCAAGTGATTTTTTTTGGAAAAAATTAATAATTACATATTATTTATTGTTAGGTTTATATTCCTTAACAAACAAAATTTGAAAAAAATCGTTGGAGCCATATTTATGAAATAGAGCTTTTTAAAATTTTATCATTAATAAACTAACCGCATTTTAAAATTTTACGAAGGGTTCGATTATTTTTGTAAGGGGACTCTAGATATTGAATTTAAATGAGATCGGATAATTGGTTTCCATGCTCTGGAATATGTTACAGGACATATCCGATTTCAGGATATACTAGTTTCGCCTAGGACATATTAAAACTTCCTGCCGATATTAGGACCTTTGCGTTTTTCCTAAGACGTACTAGGATTTGCTTAGTACTAGTTGATCAGTTTTTGTTTCTAATCATATAATAAAACAGACATTATAATTAAAAACAAAAACTGATCAACTGATACTGAGTAAACTATAGGGACATGCTGGTTCATCCTAAAAAGTACCAGGCAATACTAGTACGTCCTATTAGGAAAAACGCAAACGTCCTAACAACGGCAGGAAGTTTTAATATGTCCTATGCCAAACTAGTGTATCCTAAAATCGGATGTTTCCTGTAACATAATACATGTACACAGATACACACACAGACATTTTTTCCGCAACCTTTTTTTCGGTGTCTGGAAGTAGAATAGAACCAAAGACCGGCAAAATCTCGAAGTCGAATTTACAATTTCACGACTAGTGTTACTCGAAAGTAAATATGCTACAACTAACATTGTTCCTGATTCTTTATAAAACAGCAAAATTAAATAAATGGCTCAATTTTTTCCAGTTCGAAACCGACTCGAACTAACTTCCCTGGAGAATCAACCTTTTCAAAAATTAAAGTATCCCGGGTAATAAAAGAAATTGATTATCCCCAAACATCTGTAAGAGTGGTCGGGGTAACTACCCCTAACTAAAACCCTCTAGATCCCGCGGGACAGACTTAACGCTCGATTAGAACTGGACTGGGATGTAATACACTCTTCGGCAATTTTCGAACATTTGCTGGGTAAATAAATTGAATTACGTGACAAACAGAATAAAGTGAGATGAAACTTGATATTGGGAAGTTTTTGCTGCTGTTCTGGGACATGGTTAAGAAGCAGAAATGATAAGAACGGGTGGAACAAAAGTGAGTCAACCTGTTTTCTTACTTAAAAAAAATAAGCTATTCACATTATAAACAAAGATTTCAGTGTTAGTTGAGATACTGATGTGAAGTGTACTTAAGAAAGTTAATTATATTTTTTTTATGTAACCCTTTTTTAAAACAAAATAGCCCTGAAATGTCAGTTCCGTGCTGGCGCAAGTCATAATAATAATATTTTTCCTAAAAGAAGAGTTTTCGTCAAGAAATTAAAATTGAACAAATAATCTATATGTAAATGGTTATCAATCAACAAAGAGAGTAGGTTTTACTGTGTTGATTCATGGCATTATTTCCTATTATTTTTACATTTTCTATGCAGGTGAAAAATAATGTAAAAAGGACCCATTTTCGTGGCAATTACCCAAACATTGATAAGGTAAGGTCGCATCCCATTTTGTTTTTTAGCTCTAATATTGATAATTTTTGATTTTTATGGCAAAACAAAACATTGTTCCTTTTTAGAAATATACATGATATTAAAATTTACAGTTTTACATCTCAGCCTCCCCAAACCCAACTTTTTTTTTGATTCGTGATATAGGGGCGATAATGGAATATAATTTACTTATTTTGATCAGTCCTAGTCCAATCCTAAGAATAATAATAAATCTACACTGGCTTTCAAAAGTATTGCACCTCCCTGTTATCTTTAACATAACGAAACCTAGGAAAGCTGTAAGGGCTGAGGTAGAAAGGCTGTTAAGAAGGATACACAAAAAAAATTAAACATACATTTCTTCGTAAGGTCATCCTATATAAAAAAAGCAAAATTAAAAACATTGTAAAATTAAAAAGTAATAAAACATTAAATTCTCGCAAAAAAACTAAACAAATCAAATCAAAGGTGAATTAATAATCAGTGTTTCCCCCTCCACATCTAATTAATGCAGCAACTCGTCTATGCATCCCTATAATCAAGTTATTGATAATTTCTTGAGGGATGTTCCTCCATTCTTCAATAGCTGCATTCACAAGCTCTTGGGTATTGGCCGGTGGATTGTTTCGCCTAAAAATTGCTCTCGTCATATAATCCCACACATGTTCAATAGGATTCATATCGGGTGACATTGCCGGCCAGTCCAATCTTGTGACATTTCCATTTCCCAATACTTCCCGTGCTGCTCTAGTGCGATGCGGCCGTGCATTATCATCCATAAAAACAAAATGTTCGCCTATTTCGTTACGCAAGGGAAGAATTATAGGGCCTATTACATTTTGAAGATAATGTTGGCCTGTCATTGTCCCTGGTATGTATATTAATTCTGTTCTTCGATTGTACATTATACCTCCCCAGAACATTTCTGTTCCACCCCGGTAGGGTGCGACTTGAACAGCATTTTCTAGTCTATGTTCACGCCCTGGCTCTCTCAAAACTCTTATTCGGTAGTCATCGCTCACTAAACCAATTCTTGTCTCATCTGTGAAAAGCACATTTCTCCAGTGGGCCAGTAACCAATTTTCGTGGTCCCGCGCCCACTGTAGCCTAGTGGTGCGGTGCGCTCGAGTAAGTATTGGAACTCTTAGAGGCCTTCTAGATCGAAGACCTGCCGAAATTATCCTTCTACGCACTATAGCACTGGAAATAACGCGGTGGTAAGTCCTCTGATATTGACACCTTAGTGCCGGAAAGGTCGTAAATCGATTTCTACGAGCTGACTGGACTATGTATCGATCTTGTCTTTCTGTAGTAACACGAGGGCGGCCACTTCGATGCCGCTCGCCACTGCTCCCGTTTCTTCAAAACGATTAATTGTTCTACTGACTGTACTTCGTATCATATTCAACCGAGTAGCAATCTGGTGACGTGAGAGCCCTTCTTGCCACAAAGTAATTATTCTAGCTCTATCGAACTGAGACAACTCATTTCGCGGCATTTTACCGTGTTTGAACACTATATCGTATTAAATACTAACCATCAAACTTGTGTATTTTAATGCGAATGTGATTTATCGATACTGATGATAATTTTTTTTGTTTCCTTTTTTGTGGTATTTACCGAAAAAAGGCTACTCTTTTTATCAGTATAAAGAGTTTAATAAAATTTACTTCGCAAATAAAAATACCAGGGGGGTGCAAGACTTTTGAAAGTGTGTGTATTTTCCAAGCGGGTCGGACAAATAAAAGCCGGGCCTCGGCATTAATCGCAGTTCTTATGCTTATGATACCATCACCGTTTTCGGATGGCGCTCTAGTACCATAGAGAAAATATATAATAGAGAAATAATGTCAATATGCGAATGTGGCAAATTTACCAAGCTGAATCCGTAAACACAGACAGTCTTCTGCGGGCTTGCGCCTTGTCGAACGTTTGCCTTGTGATAGACAGGACCGTACTTCAAAATTTATTTCAAACGACGTGAATCTTTTATTGGGTAATAAATGCTAAATATATTACTTGTAATTATTGTTTTTATTAATGATAAAAATGTAACCATTAGTGAGATTTTAACAAAAATTGTTTAGTTTGTTGTCTTAAATCTGAGTTTTCTTGCTATACAAAACTGTCGATAATGGCGATATATATATATATATATATATATATATATATATATATATATATATATATATATATATATATATATATATATATATATATATATATATATATATATATCCTATATATATATATATATATATATATATATATATATATATATATATATATCCTATATATATATATATATATATATATATATATATATATATATATATATATATATATATATATATATATATATATATAGTCCTCGAAAATAGCTCAGTTTATAAATATCCAGTGCGTCTCTTTAATGTCGCCCCTCTTAATTTGTGAAACGTTACATTTACAAAATTGAAAGTTGAAATAAAATATAAACATAGTATTCTAAACAATAGAAACAAAATATGCAACTATTTTAAGAAGTAAAATAGTAAATAAAAAAATTACCTAAACTATGTGTATATTTTATTGGATTGGCATCCCATCCTGTATAATTATTGAACAGACCAAGTTCTATGGTAAGATGTAAATATTTGGACACCTATTTATAGTGTGTGCGCTTGATACTTTGGTGAAAGCGCTACTTACTTACGGCCCCATGTCAATCTAATCCACTGATATCTTAGCGATCCTTTGGCGAAAGCGCTTTTTTCTTTCGCCAACCCTTGTAAAATACTCCCCTCTACCCTAATCCACTAGTATTTTAGGGCCCCTTTGGCGAAAGCGCAACTTACTTACGGCCCCATGTCAATCTTATCCACTGATATCTGAGCGATCCTTTGGCGAAAGCGCTTTTTTCTTTCGCCATCCCTTTAAAATACTCCCCTCTACCCTAATCCACTAGTATTTTTAGTGCCCCTTTGGCGAAAGCGCAAATATGCCTTTTGGACACTCACCCTTATGCAATATAGGGGAAGGAGGCATTGTCACTATATATGTATATGACCTTCTTACACCACCTTACCCCTTATACAATGCCCCTAATACACACACACCCCATCAGTGCCTTTCTGACACCTTGACCACACTCAATATACGTCACTGATAAATATTTCTACTTCTCCGTGTGTGTATTCACTTCAACACCGGAGTGCATTGAAGATAAATTATATTTTTTACCTACTATTCTTTCACATATTGATATAATTTAAATTTGGAATTAAACTATTTGTATTTATGCACTAATTGTAAGAAATAGACTACAAAATAATTCCTTATATTTAAAAGTTTGATACATAATTGGCGAAACATATGAAATGTCTTTAACACTTTGTAAAGAATATTTTTGTATCGAAATAACAAGCTTCAGAGGTTCGCTATATGCGCCACCCCAACCAAAAATACCATAACATAAAAATGACTGAGATTTTTTCGGCCCGGTTCTGATCGCCGAGTTGCGTCATCGAGTTCAACAACCACTTTTGCGAGACATCCCGAGTGCGCATGCCTCGAGAGAACCGTCGTTTAAAGACCTGACTGGCGCCATATGCGTACAAACGCACTTTTTCGCCCATACATTGGACGGATTCAGCTGGTGTCGCGAATACGTTGTGATGGTCTAAATATATTTTGTCTATGTCTAGTACTCGTAATGTCAATAGAACCGACTGCCCTAAGAATACCTTAGTTTCACTACTGACCGCTAGGCGCTGCATATTAGTTTTTTACATACCAAGAGGTATGTATTAACATCATCAAAATCACTATCATCATGATCGTCGTTGTCATTATGGAATAAATGAACATGTACATTTATCACTTGTTCTCTTACTAGTCAAGAAAGTAAGTTATCAGGCAAGTAACATGAGTAAATTTTACTGCAATTACGATCAAGCTTGATTTAATTTGAAATTAAGAATTACCCTCGACACATATATTTTTTCTCCAGTGCTTAAGATAAAATTTTTGAAAATTACCCTTTGGTTTTGATCACAAAATAATCAAATAAAAATCGAAAAATGTTTATTATGTTTATCTTTCCATACCGAATGTATAAGGCATTCAATGTAGCAATAAAGCGGGCCTAATATAACTATTTGCTGGGTAAACATCTGTCAACATTACTCCCATTTCACTCTAAACCTGTCATTTTCTATTGTCATTAAAATACAGAGTCTTATTTCTAAATGGGATCCAATACAGTTCATTGAAAACACCTTTGCACCAGTGTTGTCTGAACTAACACTGTTATATAAACAGCGAGGAACGTCTATAGAAAAGTAATAAAATAAAGGTAGTTACTAAAAGGGTGTAATCTTATTACACTTTTATTTACCCACCTTTAGTTGTCTACGCCCATGTTAATGGAGAATCGAAAGGGTTAAAAAGAGTGGTGGGAGATTTAGTCGTGATAAACTAATAAACCGTTAAAACATTAAAACATATTTCGAATGTTGCCAATAATAGAACTAGAGATCACAGTAATATGCTGGTAATATAAATTTAATGTTTAATATCTGTTCACTCTATATATCCAAAAGAATATTTATAATGTAGTTCAAAATTTTATATTTCATTTTATATTATGCAATGTAATTGCTAAAATACTCGACATACTGTAGACCGACGGCAATGTATATTTATGTTATTCAAAAGCATATGAAAAGTTCAGGTGGGGGGGGGGGGGCAGCACCCTCCTAGTAGAGATGAAGTAAGAAAAGTAACAATACTCAAGTAAACGGCTGAATACTCGAATGACATTACTAACAAAAGTAGAACATATATTTGAATGTGACATACTGACATGTTGTGGGCCTATTTATTGCTCTCTGCCATAAAACTTTCTAAATATCCAAGTATAGTCCAATTCAAAATATACCGTTAACCTAGTGACTCAATTGACTGCAATAATACCTTTTTCCTACCTAATGTCATAAAACTGTCTAAATATCCAAATATAGTTCGTTTCAAAATATGTCGTTGACCTATTGACTGCAATAACACCTTTCTGCTACCGCATGTCATAAAACTTTCTAAATACCCAATTGTAGTTCATTCAAAATATACCGTTGACCTATTAGACTGTAATAATACCTTTTTGCTACATCATGTCTAAAACTTTTTAAATTTCCAAATACCTACTGTAGGGCTGGAAACCAATATTTTATTGGTATCATTAGGCTATTTAAATTTTACCTGGAATCGATTTCCTTAAGTAGCATTTTATACAGGGAGTTGTAGTTTGTGTCTGTCTTATGGGCAGTGCAGTTGTTAGATTGAATTCGCAAGTTTTATTTATTGATGAGTGTTCAAGCAATGTGGCATCCATGGGCACGTGTTGTTACCAGTGGGACTTCTTGGTCTGAAAAACGTCTTTCATCTAACATATCCAGTGTTATTGTAATGGACTGTTATTTATCATAGCTAGACAATAAATAAAGTCCCCAGCGCAAGAAACACTAGGTTGGAAAATTCAAAACTATATGTTGTAGAATGACATTATATTTCGAAAATTCTTACAGAAAAAAAGTGCTCCTGGAGGTTCTAAAAGCATATAATATTAAGAAAGAATATGGGTGTGACACAATTGCGGCAAAAATCGGACATCCGGTTCTGCGATTTCCTCCGTATTTTCAATTCAATTGAGCATACGTTGGGTCAAGTAAAATCAAAAATAAGATCTGGAAACACTTCACCGAGACTTAGTGCCAGCGTTATAGAACTGATTAAGAAAAATATAGATTCTGTTTTAGCAGAAAGTTTCTATTCTATTCGCTTAGGGTTGTGGTACATTGCCCACTTGCACTAAAGCTTACTGACGGCTTATTGTGTCCCTTAAGGATCAATCTCCCATCAGTCGAGTGTTCTCCACCGAGCTCAAAATAGTGTCGATAGGGGCTCTCGCTATTTCTTCAGGTTCAGGATATGGTTCCCCGAAGTGCCTAAGTCTTGCCATGCTTAGAGCAGGACAGTCATATTATTTGGTGAGGAGTTTCTTCCTCCTCCCCACATGCACTACAAGTTCTGTTTTAGCAGAAAGTTTCGATTCTATTCGCTTAGGGTTGTGGTACATTGCCCACTTGCACTGAAACTTACTGACGGCTTATTGTGTCTCTTAAGGATCAATCTCCCATCAGTCGAGTGTTCTCTACCTAGCGCAAAATACTGTTGATAGGGGCTCTAGCTATTTCTTCAGGTTCAGGATATGGTTCCCCGAAGTGCCTAAGTCTTGCCATGCTTAGAGCAGGGCAGCCATATTATTTGGTGAGGAGTTTCTTCCTCCTCCCCACATGCACTACAAATAGGATCCTCCTCTAGTCCAATGATATTTAGATGTCGTTTCAGGCGGTAGTGTCCCGTTAGGAGTCCTGTTGTCATTCTAAGTTTCCTCCTGCTTAGTTGCATTAGTGCTTTGGTTCTATTTTTGTCCAGCTCCCTAACAAAGGATTGCGATTGTTTTAAACCAGGGAGATCCATCCAGTATACCCGATGTAGCCTTGCCTGTTGTTCCTGTATTGCTCCTCGTGCTGTTTGGTACGAAAGTCCACATGTGAGCTCAGGGCCAATCAAGGTTTCTGTCGCTCCCTCTTTAGCTAGCCTGTCGGCAGCTTCATTTCCTTGTATTCCTTGATGTCAAATTTTGCTGCTAACTTAATTTTTCCAGTTTCTCGAAAACTAGACATATAAACAGATTAAAATTTACACGATAAGTTAAGGGCTACTAGCACAATAGTTTGTATCCAGAGTCGTTCACTTGCAAAACCGTTTCAGTTTTTTACAAATTTGGCTGCTAACTTAATTTTTTACAATTTCTCGAAAACTAGGCATACAAACAGATTAATATTTACAGGGTTGGTTAAGGCCTACTAGCACAATAGTTTGTATCCAGAGTCGTTCACTTGCAAGCCGTTTCGGTTTTTTACAAATTTGGCTGCTAACTGAAATTTTTACAATTTCTCGAAAACTAGACATATAAACAGATTAATATTTACAAGGTAAGTTAAGGCCTACTAGCACAATAGTTTGTATCCAGAGTCGTTCACTTGCAAGCCGTTTCGGTTTTTTACAAATTTGGCTGCTAACTTAAATTTTTACAATTTCTCGAAAACTAGACATATACACAGATAAATATTTACAAGGTAAGTTAAGGCCTACTAGCACTATAGTTTGTATCCAGAGTCGGTCACTTGCACGCCGTTGCAGTTTTTTACAAATTTGGCTGCTAACTTAAATTTTTACAATTTGTCGAAAACTAGAATAAACAGATTAATATTTACGAAGTAAGTTAAAGCCTCCTAGCACTATAGTTTGTATCCAGCGACGTTCACTAGCAAGCAGTTTCAATTTTTTACAAATTTGGCTGCTAATTTAAATTTTTATAATTTCTCGAAATTTAGACATATAAACAGATTCATATTTACAAGGTAAGTTAAGGGCTACTAGCACAATAGTTTGTATCCAACGAGGTTCACTTGCAAGCCGTTTCAGTTTTTTACAAATTTGAAAGATTTATTGTTTGGGTGTTACGCCACTCTAATGTTAAGGAAAATTAATATTTTTAAAAAATAATAAAAGTCACTGCGTTTAAACAAAAAACAAATCCTGAAAAAAGAAATGTTCTGTACACTGTCAGTGACTTTTAATTATAAAAAGTATGCCTGACCCTAATCTATCTCTAGTGTAGTATATATTCGGTCTAAAACCTAATCTGAATAAAATAATTTTTCTGACGTTTCGAGACCTAATATCGAGTCTCGTTATCAAGGAATCTAATAAATTCAAACTAACTAAATTAAAAATTAACTAAGTAATTATAAAAAATAATTAAAAAAGGATACAAGAGTTTTCTGATAGAATTCTTCGAATTTTTTCGAAAATATTTCTCTGATAATCGTTTCGTGCTTTTCTGTCTGCATGAGTTTTTTTTTACAAATGTGGCTACTAACTTAAATTTTTACAATTTCTCAAAAACTAGACATATAAACAGATTAATATTTACGAGGTAAGTTAAGGCCTACTAGCACCATAGTTTGTATCCAGCGACGTTCACTTGCAAGCCGTTTCAGTATTTTTACAAATTTGGCTGCTAACTTAAACTTTTACAATTTCTGGAAAACTAGACATATAAACAGATTAATATTTACAAGTTAAGTTAAAGGGTACTAGCACAATAGTTTGTATCCAGAGTCGTTCAATTGCAAGCCGTTTCAGTTTTTTACGCTAACTTAAATTTTTACAATTAATCGAAAACTAGACATATAAACAGATTAATATTTACGACGTAAGTTAAAGCCTCCTAGCTCTATAGTTTTTATATAGCGACGTTTACTAGCAAGTCGTTTCAGTTTTTTACAAATTTAGCTGCTAACTTAATTTTTTACAATTTCTCGAAAACTCGACATACAAACAGATTAATATTTACAAGGTTAGTTGAGGCCTAGTAGCACAATAGTTTGTATCCAGAGTCGTTCACTTGCAAGCCGTTTCGGTTTTTTACAAATTTGGCTGCTAACTTAAATTTTTACAATTTCTCGAAGACTAGACATATAAACAGATTAATATTTACAAGGTAAGTTAAGGCCTACTAGCACTATAGTTTGTATCCAGAGTCGTTCACTTGCACGCCGTTTCAGTTTTTTACAAATTTGGCTGCTAACTTACCTAAATTTTTACAATTTGTCGAAAACTAGAATAAACAGATTAATATTTACGAGGTAAGTTAAAGCCTCCTAGGACTATAGTTTGTATCCAGCGACGTTCACTCGCAAGCCGTTTCAATTTTTTACAAATTTGGCTGCTAACTTAAATTTTTACAATTTCTCGAAAACTAGACATACAAACAGATTAGTATTTACAAGGTTAGTTAAGGCCTATTAGCACTATAATTTGTATCCAGAGTTGTTCAGTTGCAAGCCGTTTCGGTTTTTTAGAAATTTGGCTGCTAACTTTATTTTTCCAATTTCTCGAAAACTAGACATATAAACCGATTAAAATTTACAGGGTATGTTAAGGGCTACTAGCAGTATTCCTTGATTGAAATTTAACGTTTTTATGTTCACACAGATACCGTTTACACGTTCATGTGTAGATGACGAATACAGCGGCAGCGAAACAGAATAGTTTAGTTAGCGTAATACTGTAAATATTAAAAATTGTATTTTGCATTATTATTAAATAAAAATAAATAGCGCATAGAAATATTATTATTATTGCTATGTTTCATTAAGTCATAAAAATTTCATTACTTTCTTAGCTAAAATTGAAACAAGTCCAACCCTAAGGACTCGACATATCAAACTAAGGACTCTACATAATGGTGTTTTGTCCTGTAAATTTTCGAGCAGTCAATAGGTCAACGGTATATTTTGAAACGAAGTATACAATTTTTTTTAAATAAAAACTCCAACATTATAAATTTGTAACAAATAATATCAGAGCACAGAGTGCGCCAGGCCAAGTTCTCGCAGAATCGGCCGCGCGCGCCCTGTGCAATATTTACACGAACCCTTTCGAGCCCCTTTCGACCCCCTCTATCTCCGAGGCTAGTTACGTTATAGGACTGGAACTTTTCAGGGAGGTTAAGGTTACCAAAAAGAATCAGTATTCCAAATTTCATACGCCTAGGTGGAATAGTTTCCAAGATACGCGTGTCCAAAAATCACAATGGGCTTATCCAACAATTTTTTTTATTTTATAATTCAAAAGTGCTCCATTCGACAAGCTTATCACCAAAAGATTAGAATTTTTTCTGATCGAATTCACCCTTAAAATAGCGGTCAAACATCGCTCATTATGAAACGGGACGATGGCGACTTGTGCATGACGTAGTCTCACGATGAGCGATAAGCGTTGGCACCGCTGTAAAAATTTTGCAACTTACTTTGTCAAAATGACACTTGTCAAAAACCTTATCCCCCTTAGAGGTTCATGGCGGTTTTGCATTGGATCCATTGCATTCAGTTGTTTTTCGTGGGATGACGTCAAGCTGGAACTGAATGTTTTCAGTTTTGTCGAATTTTAAACCTTAGTATTTTAGTTATTATCCGTCCAACCGACCTAATATTTTGTGTATGTGTGTTTCGATTGACTGATTGTGCAATAATATAGACGTATTTATTGAAAACGCGAAATCACTAAACAAGCCCATTGTGGGCATTCACTGATTCACCGACTTACTGACTGAGATCATCATAAATCTAGGGTACTTCCAATCAAGTTAGAGCTTTGAAATTTGGAGCATAGATAGTGTTTAAGCTGATAATTACGAGAAAAATCAAAAATTTCGAGCCCTTTTCGACCCCCCCCCCCCCTATCTCCGAGACCACTTACGTTTCACGACTGAATTTTTTCAGAGGATTAAAGATATCAAGAAGAAGCAGTATTTCAAATGTCATTCGACTAGGTGGAATAGTTTCCAAGATACGAGTGTCCAAAAATCACAATCTTGGGCAGTCACTGACTTACTGACTGACTGACTGACTGATAGATTATCATAAATCTAGGGTACTTCCAATCGAGCTAGAGCTTTGAAATTTGGAACACAGATAGTGTTTAAGGTGATAATTACGAGAAAAATAAAAAAAATCCAACATGGCGGATTTTGACAGGAAATAGCGACTTCTGCTTTGGAAAGTTACGAAGTGCATGCAATCGATGTATATGTCGTAGGCAGAATGCAAATTTAGGCTTTTTATAAACTTCCTAGGCATTTTACAAAAAGCCGGCAAAACGCGAGCATAAAATGCATTTTTCGTTATGACTAACGAAAACTAACGAAATTCTGGCATTAAAGCTGTTGTTAGATATAATATAATTTCTTCTTGTGGCCACGGAGTTGTTAAATACGTTCTCGGACAGGTTTGCTCAGTTTTAGGTTTCATCAGTATCTTTTTTATCTATCATTGTTGAGTTTACTGCGACTGCACGATTCATGTTGGTATAAAATTTTATCAACACCACATACAACTGACATTTTATTAAATAAGACACTGATGAAACCGAAAACTGAGCAAACCTGTCCGAGAACGTATTTCACAACTGAGTTTATTATGCAGTTTTTATTTCTGCACCTTTTGGAGTTCCGGAGATCGTTCACGGCTGATGTCAGACTGTGGACAACCGCCGCCACATCGCTGGGCCATCTCCAGAAGGCGGCGGCGCACTTTAACTTGACGACACTGTACGACACGTGCCAATAAACAATTTTTGTTGTTAACGACAAATTTACTATGTTACATCTTGTCATAATAAAGATACTACATAAATGTTCGTGTGCTTCAGAGTTTTCCTGCAAAATAAAATTATTTTTTTAACAGTCGATCCAACTGGAGGAACTACTGGCAAGATATACAATAATAATTACTAAAACAACGTCTAATTAATTTTTTCTTTTTCAGGGATTTGATAAACAATAATAGATTTAAAAATCGCTATGTGCCAAGTAACCGAGATCTGGGTTAGCTTTTATTTCTTACTTGCGTTTTGACGGCTTTTTGTAAAATGCCAAGGAAGTTTATAAAAAGCCTAAATTTGCATTCTGCCTACGACATAAATACTAAAACTAAATATCATTTGGTTTTATCAGTATCTAAACAAAAAGTTATGAAATCCCACCAAAAACATATTTGTAAAAAACAGGCCAAGTTCTTGTCAGGACTGTGTGATTTGTTATATAAAAAAAAATAACTGAAATGTAGAAATTATGCCAAGTTCCTTGCCTACACGTTATTAACAGTGTTTTGATAAGCACAGAAAAATATTGTGTGAATTGATAAGTTTACAGACAAAACTTGGCAAGTTTTCAAGGGTCTCAATATCGCTCACTTCTTTAATGAAAACTTTGGTGTGTAAATTTATCAATTCACACAATATTTTTCTGTGCTTATGAAAACACTGCTAACAACGTAGGAAAGGAACTTGGCATAATTTCTACATTTCAGTTATTTTTTCTCCGATAACAAAACATACAGTCCTGACGAGAACTTGGCCTGTTTTTTTACATGTATGTTTTTGGTGGGACATTTTATTAACAGATTCCTGAAGGGGCCTAAGTAAATAATAAAATGGGAACCCCATACACACAGGGTTAGAATGTGACGTAAAAATCCAAAACAGCCTGGCCCGATTCTTTGTCAAGATAATGAAGTTAGGTAGATGAATAGACATATTTCAATTCACGGGGTTGATGGGCCAATCAGATTCAAAAATATAATTACAGTGTTGAGATAGATGGGATTCGAATGGGTTATTGAAAAGCTGTTCTGTGAAACGTATTGAAATGCATTGAAAAAAGAAAAAGATAGAAGACAATTTAAAAATTGTATTCAATGACAGTGGCGTACTTTTGTTGATTACATTATTAGAAAAAATACATTTTTGACAATCTTCGTAATAGTTAAAAGAGAACTGTCCAAAAGGCGTTTGTGGACGCAGGTGGGTAAAGATGATATTGTAATATTTTAAAGTAAAATTGTAATTAAATTATTTACAGCGGGGCAACTGTATATGGATAGGTTCTCATGTAGTTTGTGGACCACCAAAGCAACTTAAATTTTTAAACAGAGTAGGGTAAAATAGCTATTTATGTAACTAGTTGGGAAATGATTCACTTTGTTTAACGAGTGTAATGTTTAGGGGACGAGCGAAGCAAGATCCCTGAAAATTATAAGAGTTAAACAAAATTGCACTTTCTAACGTGTTTCATACAAGATTTTTTGTAATTTTGAAAAAAAAATATGTAAATAAAATTATTCGTTCAGATTCACTAAGAAGGTTTAAGATGTAGTACTGGTTTAAATTAAGATCTTCTAGTTGATCAGTTATGTTTTGACAGGTTTTTGTCCTGTCATTGTTAATAAGTCGTCATTAAAAACCTATAAATTATTCTGATTTTTCAGCGATTTGCTTGGTT
Organism: Philopedon plagiatum; assembly: GCA_963971165.1. Classification (NCBI taxonomy): domain Eukaryota; kingdom Metazoa; phylum Arthropoda; class Insecta; order Coleoptera; family Curculionidae; genus Philopedon; species Philopedon plagiatum. Next base: position 19,557,056 of record OZ020192.1, on the reverse strand, counting down.
TCCAACTGATTTTCATCTTGGAACGGGTTGTTAGAATGCATTTGGTTCTATTATTGTCGAACGTACGTAATAAAATTGCCCTTTTCTTTATAGATTCGCGGAAACCCTAAGAAATAATTTCTTAGTATAGAACTCAGTGGTCTTATTCTTACACTTGTCAGTTTAAAACTTTTGGTTGTCAAATTAGACCCGACTAGCGTTGAAGAATTTGACCGATTAAGTTTAATTATTGTATTAAAACATCTAAGTAGATATCAGACGAATTTTTTTTATTTCATATAGTAGGTACCTAGTAGACAGTTGTGTGAGTTGTGATGATGTCGTTTTGAAGTTTTATTTGTAAGGAAGTGTCGCATCACAATTTTTTTTTTTAATATTGAAAATATCTGATTCCGAGACCCCAAGTGAAACTGAAGGGGCAGCTCAAAACGCGTTATCTTCTGTTGTGCAAGAGAAGTTAAGAGAGAAATACGAAATATTTATATTTTTGTGTTTAATTTTTTCTAGTTACTAGTTATGAAAATAATATTTCATCACTAGTTAGGAAATATTTTACTTTTCGCCAATAGTTACGAAAAGTAAGATGTTTCAAAACTGTCATCGTTTTTAAAAAGTGTCACTTTAATGTCAAAATTAGAAAAAAAGTCCCCCCCCCCCCCCCCCCGACATTCATTATCTGATAAATAACACTAATCTAATTTGGACAATAATTTCCTAATTTTTGTACCTGAATAAACAATATGTTCATTCCATCAACAATAATTATTGTTATACTGCAAGATACTTAATTTTATAAATTTATTCATCTTTTTTTCTTTCTTCATTTAGGACGCTTTTTATGTTGTGAATTTGAGAAATGATGAAAAGCAACTTTGCCAATGTTAACACTTTGCACCGTTGATTTTTCAAAGAGTCATAAGCTTATGTACATAAGACTGCTTATCATAAAAATTGTAACACATGAGTAATGTATCAATCTCAATAAAAAGTGGTATGTCTAGCAGTAATGAGAACTTAAAGGCGGTCAGGCAAAAAAATCATAATTTTTCTGTTAAATTTATTCTTAGTGAGCCTGATTTTAACTTAATATGACGTACTGAAAAACAGTTTTTTTCAGTACTGGGTTCTGTTCATAATGTCAACATGCAACCAGTAAAAAAACGACCCGATTTCAGTCAGTAAACACAATTTGAGCGAGGTCGTATTGTGGGGCCACGGGATGGTGGCTTTTGTTCCAGGAATTGTTGACCCTGATGGGTGAAATGTGACTAGGGTCAGTGTTGTTCCTTGGCTTGAAATTTTTGTACCTTTAGGTTTGTGCAAACTGTACCAAATTGGGCAAAATTGTACCAACTAATAATAAATTAATGACAGTTTAATAATTTCATGAAAAATATCGGTGTATTTATTATAATATATGCATGTGTTACCAGATAATATCATTTTCTAATAATTGATTAATAATATATACTAAATAGAGCATACTGACAAGCTTATTTTGTTTAACGGAATTAATTTTACTGGCAGAATAGTGTGCTAAAAAGTTAAAAGGGGTACCACCGTACCAAAGTTTTCTAAAATGTGCCAAATTTGGTACAGAAGTACACTCTGGAACAACACTGACTACGGTGTCACGACGTTGCAGGTCGTAGTTTCAGAAAGGCAGAGTACGACGTTTCGTGGTCTGCGTCACGGAGAAAGCACGCCAAGACAGCTACTGAAGACTGTTCACGAACCGATTCAACAGTTCTTGTGCTGAAGCATATAAATGGTTTAGAGCTGTTCGAAGACCTCTGTCATTGCCATGAGTTTATAGTAAAATTGGATCATTTAGACAGCATTCCTACCATCTTCACCTGGTACTGCCACTAACAGAGACGCATCGAAGCCAAAGGCCTGAATGGTGGCACGAACAACTTTCCTAGGACCAAGAATGGAACTCGGTAGTCTTCTCCGATAAATCGGGATTCTTTTTAGGGACTCGATGGGCGGCAGTGGGTCAGAAGATGTCGTGGAGAATGAAGAAATTTAGCTTTTTCAATAAAATTGAGCGACATTTCGTTCGCAATGTAGCTGTTATGTCATATGTCCACTACTTTTCATTAATGGGTCCATGGCGGCCGTGCGTTATTTAACGGAAGTATTAAGTAGAAACATACCCGACATCCATCCCATTGGAAACGTTGTTTCAGGATAATGCACGGTCACATATCGCTCATGTAACTTTTTCTCATCTAGAACAACATAATGTTAATGTGCTTCCTTGGCCCCCACGTTTTCCTGATTATTTCCCAATATAGAACACGGTGGGACATGGTAGGGAGAACCTCAGCAGATTACCTAATCTACTACTGCTTCAGCAGAGTTGAGGAATGGCATTCAAGTTGCCTGGGATACACTGTCTCAAGAGGACATTGATCATTTGCTCAAATGCATGTCCAGACGCATTGCAGTGTGTAAACTCCGAAGATGGTTACCAATTATAAGAATTTCAAGGACATCCCGTGCGTGCTGGGATCCAATGTGTCACCAGTTATTGTATTACATTTTATATAAACTTGCAAATTTTCATTAAGCTAAGTGCATTATTTATAGATTTTTTCATAAGTAGTTTATAAAATTGTATATGTCTTTCCTCCGCATCCAGCGGTTCAAATGTGTCTTCAACGTCTTTAAGATAAATTGACATTGTCAAGTTAAACCCCGGTCGAAATCCATAAGTAGTAAATTTTCGTGGCTTTCATCGGCCTGTAATATTGGTAATGCGACCATAACATCCAATCAGTGGGATTTATGATCGGCTAAGCTTGTAAATTTCTCAGCGGGCGGCCCTTCCAAATTTAATTGTGTCAACATGTTTCGGGATTATTTGATTGCTTTTCGGGCATTTCGAGGGTTGTTTTCCTTGTTATTTGAACGAAATATTGCCGGAAAAGACATAAAAATACAGATTTGGGCATATTATGTAATAAATTTGTTGCTAAAGTTTCTGGAAGTATTGTTTAAAGAAGAAAAGGTAAATGGTTCAGATACACAAATTGCTCATTCGAAAGAATAACGGCACACCATAAAATAGTAGATGTATTAACCAATAAGATACATCTAAAACTTGGTGTCTCCATCTTTACTGAAAGCAAAAATATTCGCTCATACTAAGACTTTTCGGACACCTTGTATGTATATATTTTACTAAATAACCATTAGATGGCGCCAGTGGTACTATTCTTTTAGACACAAAAATTGACTTTAAATGTAGTTTTGTTGCTCAAATGCATTGAATTTAGTTAAAACCATTTAAATAAGACTAGAATATTATTGTTATGTTTCATAAACGTTAGTATACTAGTTAGTACTTCCACGGATTTTGCTCAGAAGAACTAACCGCTATCATTCCTCCTTGCCTGTTCCTAACAGAACAACAAGAAGCGCGTTACATATGCACCCCTTTACTGTCCAGGTACAAAAGCCTCTACGTTATGGAAAATATTGCCTGCAGGTGTTTTCCCTTCCCCTTCCAACCTCCATTAAAAATCATTTAAATCCCGTGTCAGATGTTCAAGGTACGATATTATTTAGGCTTAACATCTACTTGGGCTGTCCCAGATAAAAAAAATTGCAAAGGCAAGTGACGTTATTTCTGAAGGTGCAGTAATGAATTGCCTCTATATGGCGCCACATTACTCTTCGTGGTAAAAACAAAATTATAAAATTTTAAAAATTTGATTAGGACATTAATAGAAGGGGCTAAGTCCACATTTTGATGAATCCGTACTATCAGTTGTTGAGGTCAGATTTGCGTCAAAAAATTGCTAACTGCAAGAAAACTCATATGTGTGAATCAGAGTTGATCGTCATTTCGGTTCAACAAGTAGCTAACTGTCAAAAGGTAGCTACTTCCACGGACTTAGCCACTTTTTGACCAAGACGTGCGATGCAATAATAACAGGTGATAACATATGAATAGACCTGTGATCCTGGGTTTATAGTTTTAGTTAGGAGAATGTGTTTTTAGTTTAGTAGAACGTGCTGCATTGTTAATTTATAAAAAATATAGTTTTTTCAAAGGTCAGCTTTATTTGACATTATTTAAAAGACGGTATAGGAAGCCCAATAGGTGCGAATTTAGGAGGTGGGGCGCAGGGGGCGCCCCCCTCTCTAGGGTTTGCCTTGTGCAGGGATATCCAAATAAATGTGAACAGGCCTTATAACTTTTTTATTTTCAAAGGTTTAAAGTTTTTAGATTTTCTCGCTTATTTTAAATTGGATGGTATGATTTTTATCATATTTTTGGATTCTAGGAGAAGTTCTAGACATATGCCGACGCACAGTATTTTTTTCATTGATCGTCTCCCTTTTCCAAAATATTTAAATATTTTCAACATACCTTTCCTTTTAAAAGCAGTATATAGTGAGGAAAAAAACAAATCTGACATAATGTATCAATAGACAAACAGAATTTTTAAATTCTGTTACCAACGACCGCCAGCTCAAAGGTCCTATTATTAAAATAAACATTTCGCTAATCTGTACTAAAGAGTCTCTAATATTTCGTTATATTGACTTTTTTAGCAATTACTAAAAATTCTTTTTTATGCCATATTTGCCTAACCAATGTTGTTCCGCATAACCGATATTTCTTATTATCTTTTAATAAATTACATTTCCTATTACGCTGCCACTGGCACCCTTTTCGTAAAACACCCAGCCCTTCTCAATGGGGGGCGGCTGCCGCCCTTAGTTTCCACGCAGCGTGGCTCATTACCAGGCACCCGCGCCCGGGACAGGCAGCCATATTGGCCTTTACTTGGATTTTTCCAAATATTTGTAGCCCCAGGTTTAATTGATACTTTAAAAACTCTAGTGGGTTTTTTACATATTTTATATCTTGTAAAATTTAAATAATGTCAATAAGAAGAATTCTTATAATATTTATTATGAATTTAAAACGACAATTTATACAAAGTTTATTCAGCAAAATTTCTATCTCTTTGCCGGTCTCAGTCACTAATATCAGAGTATGGCTGGTGAGCCCCGTTGCGCGTCTACCTACAGAGTGGTCCAAGACGTTCGCAAAAAATGTGAAATCATTTTGTTAATGAGTTTATTTAAATGCACAGCTTGTCAAATATAGCTTTGCCTCTGAAAAATATCATACTTGCGCGGACGAGGAAGTGCGAAAGCATTCGGATAACAGAAATGGCAATAATAAGCGGCTTCTGATGCTGGTTCTGTCAACGACAAAAATAAAATAACATAATTGCTTTATAATATTCGGTTTCATTTAAATAAGATTATCCTTCCAAGTCATTAATCTAGCATAAATTACTTTAAGACAGGTAGCAGTCCACAGCAATTTTGTTCCTGGATTCTGCTTGCTTGATTCTGATAACAAATAAAGACAAATTATTTTGTGTTAAAGGGATTGAATTGAGTGGTATCATAAATACTCTCTGGAGTGGTATCATAAATACTCTCTGGAAATTTTGGTAATTATATTTATGACAGGTACCAATTACAACTCTAAATTCGATAAGTTACCTGATGCAATATAATAAATTGCTACCAGTCTTATTATAATTGTTATTATCTTGTTCGGAATAGGTACCGAAAAATTCCCTACAATAATTGTATACATTATTAAAATTAATATCAATATTTTTGTCCGAAAAACACTGTTTTAGAGAGGTCCAAACGAGTTCAATGGGATTTAGATCCGGATGGTATGGAGTTAATCTCAAAACATCAGCCCATGTTTTTCCAAGATTTTATATGTTTTATCAAACGGTTTTGATATTTTAAGTAAACTGTATAAATCCACTTTTAACATGTCGTTGGTAACGGTGGCACCACGTCGTCTTAACCATGCCTTCATTTCCTTCTTTCTGTAACCAAAATTGGGAAATTTTTCTGTTTGCACGTTGTGATAGGGAGCGTTATCGATAACAATAACACTCTTTGCTGACAGGTTAGAAATAAGTTCTCCTTGGACCCACTTTTTGTAGTTAGCGTAATTCATTGCACTGTGATAATCATCCGATTTTGTTTGCAATTTAAATGCCATAAATACGCATTCGGTACAAAACCATTTTCACTGCCTGCATGAACTATTTCTAGTCTTTGTCTTTTTGACACGGGCTTTCGATGCCATTCATTGAATTCGTTACTGTTACCACTTCAAGATTTTTCATGCATCTGTGAACAATGAATGTATGCCTCATCCATATACATCATAAATTACGAAATTTTTCATACTTCTTAAGAATTTTAATCTCTTGTGACTTTACCATCAACAGTTTGCGGTTGGTTTTTGTTTTCCCCACCTAAATCCCATTTTTTTCGTAATTTTCCTTAGATTCTCCAGAGAACCGGTGTAATTGTGGTCTGTCATCTTTTTGTGAATTTTACGCAAAGTTAGCACATTTTTTTCAGTCACTTTAAAGTTGACAATATATCGGCTAAGGACTCCTTCATCACAACCGTCCAATTCGGTTTTAATGCTCCATTTTCTTTTTTTTTTATTAGGAGTTGAAAATGAAGAGCACTGGCCATTTTCCACTTTTCTTATCTCACTCATTATTGTTCGAATTGTGCGAATACACACGCCGCCGCCGGTAGCATATAGCAGTTTTGAAACACGCTCTTGAACTTACTTTAAATCCCTGATGAGTTTATTCGCTTCAGCATCTTTGCGCATAAAATGAGTAATATTTGCCAAAATGTCACGACTTTGCTCAGATAACACTTTGCCTCTTACTTTAGACACGAACTTCATATCGAAGTACATATATATCACGATAGTTAGAACATAAATGAATTTAAAAAAGCATGCACTTTTGTTACGCACTGTACGCTGTACGGTTTACTGCGCTTTACTGGGCGGGGATAGAGGCAACGCTATATTTGACAAGCTGTACGTATTGCGAAAACATGGTGTGTACCTAAACACATAATAATTAACTATTATCAGAATCGTGAAAAGTCAAACAGCAAGAAACAAAAATTTTCAAAATTGCTTAAGAGTAAAGTACCCTTATATTGAAAAATATAGGAAGATGATAAGGAGAAGCTGTTAAGAATTAAGAGTTATAAATGCTTCAATTTAAAACCATAAAATTTTAAGGAGACTTTACTCGTAAGCAATTTTCAAATTTTTGTTTCTCCCCTGTATGCTATTTCACTTTTTACGATTCTAATCGATTAATTTTGTTTTTAGGTATGCACCAATTTTTCATAATATTTACACTGCGATAAAATAATTAATTATTGGATCAAAACATATATTCACATTTGTTGCAAACTTCTTGGATCACCCTGTAGACGAGCAACGGGGCTTGCAAGCCAGACTCTGATGTTAGTGACTAAGGTCGGATCTACAACACACAGGGACTTGAAATTTTCGTTAAAAAATTATATAGGTTGCAAACTTGCTTAGGCCATATTGTGTATGAATACACAATTGAAAAATCCTAACGCAATCAGTTGGTATTAACAATTTAATTGTTTATTTCCTTATAACTGCTCAACCATTGGTTTTAGAGAAAAAGTTTCTCGTCAAAAAATATTTCTCATGATGTAGGGAACAACTTTTGTCCTTACGGGTTTTTCAAAATTTTTAATTTGGCTCAGTCGAAACGCGAGTACATTACTATAATTTAAATAAGGGGCTGATGGCACGGAACACTAATAATTGTGCAAGTATAGCTTGCACTTTTGACCGATTTTTTTTTTATCTGAGACAGCCCATGTAGACTTCAAGTCTAAGTACTAACGTATCGTGGGCGTCTGAAGAGAAGGGAAATGTAATCTATTAACACCGGATTTAAAGGAATGGAGGTTAGGAGGGGAAGGAAAAACATGTGCAGGCAATTCGTTCCATAATCTGGAGTCCCTAGGTATGAATAAGCGAGAGACGACTGTTCTAGGCTTTTGTAGCTGGACAGTAAAGGGATGCATATGTAACGCGCCTCTTATTTTTCTGTTAGGAACAGTCAAGTGGGGAATTATAGCGGCAAGTTCTTCAGAGCAAAATCCGTGGAAATATCGGTAGAAAAGGGATAAATCTCCAACAGCGCGGCGATAAGCGAGAGAACGGAGTTTTCTTGTGAATGCTGGGTCATTGATGAGTCGAATGGCGCTCTTTTGGATATAATCAAGGATGTGTCGGTGATGCCGCTCCCCAGATGTAGAAACAGTACTTAAGGTAGGTCTTATTTAGAAAACATAAAGAGTGTGTAAGTTGGAAGGGAGGAAGTATTTATGTATTTATAATATAATAATATTGCGTATTTTCGTTGACATGAACAAACGTATGTATAGTAAACTTTCTCTTAGATCTCGCAATATGGTGGCTAAGTTACTTGTCATTTGTGACACCCTGTTAAAGCCTGGTCTATTTTACGTTTAGAGGTTGGCTGTAAAGACAGGACGGGACTTATACTCACCGTTCAACTTAAATAATAAATACCAAAAAAATTTAGTCTCTGAAATCTATAGAGTCCGAAAGTAAAATATTTAAAACACACGCTATCCAAAAAATACCCACAGAATCACTTAACACCAAAATCAAATGAAAATAAAAGGACGCGACCTGTCGTGTCCACTACTGATCTAGGGACTTTTCAAAGGAACCAATATCAGTTTTGATGTCATCTGTGGTTGTCAAATGTCGAAACGCTGAGTTTTATCATAATTTGAACTATACTTTTGATCTTATGGACAACTTGAAGAACCTGTATTTATTGTATGTCTCTAAAAAAGTTTTATTTTGAATGCTTTTTCTAATAGAAAATAAAACTTCACGTTGCATTTAGGTAATGTACTGTACGTTACATACAAAAGAATCAATTTTCAGTTTTTTATGTAACAAGGAAAAGCGGTAAATGCAAAAGGAACCAAGGTAAATTTATATCTCCAATTCGACGCACCTGGTCTATTGAGAATTTGAACCACTACAATAATTTGTGGACACCAAATGATTATTAATTTTGATCATTATTAAGACCTGTCCTAGTCCTTTGCACAAACTAATGGGCATAAATCCATTATTCCCTTATTTTTAAAACTTTTATCGACTTGTCAATCCCGCCATAAAGAAAATTAATCTATACAAATTTAGAATTTTTACACACAACACAAAACATTAAAAAACAAACAAATCACGCTATAAAAGTAAATGTAGCGTAAAATGAAATAAGTGCTTAGCTTAGCGACAAGTTAGACGTGTACATTATCATAATTGGATTATTTCGTAGCCATTTAGCAGTGTTAGCACGACGACAAAGGGCTTTAACCAGTTTAATTTTGCTACATTATACCCTGATAATGGGATGTTATGAATATATCATAAATATTAATTTTTGGATCGGGAGGTGGGAAAACTTTAGACTGTGAAAAATATTCTAATGTTATGGTCCATAACCGGCAAAATCATTGGGCTGTTGTAAAAACAACTAAACCATTTTGTTGTAATTTGTTACAGTTTAATGTAGTAAAAAAATAAAAGTTCCATGCATATATGAGTAATACATTACTTTTTTTAATATTACATAAATAATAAACCCTTTGAATATTTATTTCTAATACCACCATATAACGATAATAATAAATTCATAAAACAGTGAATCGAGAGTGTTGCTGCATTTTTGTCTTTTCACTTTTCCGAAAAGGTTGTAAATATATGTCACTTTCCGAAGATACCGGGCTTCAACCAATTTAATTATGCTATATACATTATACCCTGATAATGAGAAGCTACGAATATATCATAAATATTAATTTTTGATCGGGAGGTTGGAAAACTGACTGAAAAATGTTCGACTGTTATGGTGGAAAAATCACTGGATTGCTGTAAAAACATCAAAACCATTTTATTAGTCATTACTGTTTTTAATATTATATAAAAAATAAACCATTTGAATCAATCCTAACAACATCAAATATAAATAATAGTAAATGCTTAAAACAGTGGATATAATATGTTTTATTTTTATCTTTTCGGAAATGGTGAATAATTGTGGATAGATGTCCCGTATCGGCGATAAAGGGATTCTACAGCTCGAATTTTGCTACAATATGCATTGATAATGGAATGTTAGGAATATATCATAAATTTTAATTTTGGAATTGGAAGGTCGGAAATTGTGACTGAAAAATATTTTAGTTAGATATGTTCCATAGCCGGCAAAATCATTGGGTTGTAAAAGCATCAAAACCATCTTATTGTAATTTGTTACAATATCTTGTAGTACAAAATAAGAGATCCAAATTATAAGTGATAGTTATTAATTTTTTTTTAATATTATGTTAAAAATTAACTCGTGGAATATACAATTACCAACACTAAATAAAAATAGTAATACCTAACTTCATAGAGCACTGGATGTATATAGTGTTGTCGCAGTTTTATCTTCACGGAACAGGTTGAGGACAGATGGCACTTTCCGATGTTACAGGGCTTGAACCAATTTAATTTTGCTACATTATACCCTAATAATGTGATATTACGAATATAACATAAATAGTAATAAAAGACCACCAGACCAGATCAAGGAGAATCCTAACGCAGGCGTCAAAATACCATCTGAGAAGATAGCCATGCTTCGGTTTGCAGACAACATAGCTGCTTTAGCTGAAGGCGAGAAAAAGCTGCAGACAGGATACCCTAACCCAGAAAATGCTTCCAGAATACAAAATAAAGATAGATAGTAAGAATACAAAGGTCATGAAATGTCAGAAAACCGGCAATGAGCGCTAGGCTAGGAGAAAACAAACTAAATGAAGCTAACGAATATCGACACATGGGCAGCATCACAGTAAAAGATAACAGCAGCAAGCATGATATAAAGAGCAGAACAGTACAAGCAAAGAAAATTTTCGCACAGAAGAGGCAGTTGTTAGCAAGCATAGCAATTCGGAATTACGGAGTGGGGAGCGTTGATTTATACGAGTGTGAAGTGAAGGGAAAGGAACAGGGTCACAAAGGACGAAGTGCTAAACGGAGTCAGGAAGGGAGGAGTACGTGGAGAACATTACAGAAAATATCCAAATGATCGGACATGTTCTGGGACATGGTATAATACAACTGATTGTGAAGGGAATGACAGAGGGTAGACAAGGCAGAGGTAAGCCTAGACTAAGTTATTTATATGAAATAGACAAATAAGGTTACCTACAGGAAAACAAAGGATTTAGTGCAGAATCGCCAAGGAGGGAGAGTTGCATCTAACCAATCTCATGATTCCAAGAAGAGGAATATACAGTTTATCGCCGGATCTGAATGGCAGTATTTTGAGAAGTGGTACCAGACATTATTGTGCGTGGTGGTTTGCTACTGCTTTTCCACGAGATTCCAACCGAATAATTAAAAGTTAACAGACGGGCGGTACTGGGATACGATTAGCAAACCTTCCGCTTAGTAACCTTACAAACTACCACTGCGCTACAGTCGACACCAAAATAAAAAGTAAACTAAGAATCTCTTTTATTCATATAGTCCACACCTGCGCAAGTCTGTAGAATGTAGATAAACCATGAAGACGGGATTGTTAACTAAATTAATAGAATTAAAAAGTTGAGGTTCAGGGAATACATTTTTTATACGGTTACCGAGCTGAGAGTAGACGTTTTAACCCGCACAATTAATCAGAAGAAATTAATGCAGTTCATTTACTTAATAGGGACAGTGTTATTCCTTTCAAAATAACTCTCTATACAGTCTAATTATCCCTGCGCGTTACGCCTCTGCTTAGCTTTTATCCTGATCTACCAGCCGGGTTTTCCGGAATTGGGGGGTAATTTACATAGCACGTTGTTTCACGTCCGAGAGGATCCATTGCGGGCGTGTGTGAGTGGAAACTGGAAAATATTCGGCCTGTTTGCGCACCACTCATTATGCGATCGATAGTTCACTGAGAATTTTCAATTTTGTTTGTTAGTGCGGAAATACTGCCAATTTTATTATTAATTACCTGGTTTATTGTTACGCTTAACAAAATAATAGATATCAACGGTATTTATAATTTTCAAGTGAAAACGTGTAGAATTTCGTTGGAACCGTTCGTCATTTTGTTCGTATTTCTATTCTCTACAAATCGTCCATTTACATCATTAAGATTGCTCCAGTACTTTCCATTTTATAAGCAAAAAACTAAAAAAATCGCGTTCTTTTGCTTAAAAAGTTTATAACAAATTAATGGAAAAAATTTCGGAGTTGGAAATATAACAGAAATCATCTACGGATCGTCTTTTAGATGATGGCACAGACGGCTTTCTAATAGGATTAATGTCACGACAAATCACTATATTGCTTGGCCTATAAGTAATTTGAATAGGAATACTCATATCAGTACCACAGGGTGATCTGTGTCAGTACATCGTCACTTTGGAGTGGATAGAACCGATAGGATGCAGCTATGTATATCCACTTGAAAATCGTCAAATGCTAAGGTCGCGATTGAAATTACTATCCAATACGTATTTCAACTCAGTCCTGTTGTATATATACCGGGTGTCAACAAAATCATTTTACATACCCTAATTTTATCATATAAGAAAGAAATTTCATTTTTGGGTTGAAGCTTAAGTTGACAAAAACACATTTTTTGCCATAAAAACAATGGCGATAATATCGTTGTGGTTTCTCCGGAGGCGAGTTTAAGTTTTTTATTTTAAATGGCGCTCTTTAAATTCCCTTTTCGGTGATATATCACAAGTGGTAGTTTGCTCTCAAAATGGTGGCACTGGAGGCATTTTTCTCAGTTTGAGTAGGTCGTCATTTTGAAGTCCCTTGTTGTAGTTTAGTGAAGAAGATTGTTTAACTTTTATTTTTAACATGATTTCGTAAAACTCTTTTTAAATAATTTGTATATGCAAATTTATGTTTTACTAATATTGCCCATTTCTAAAGCAATTTTCCACCAAGACATTAAATAGAAAGTACCAAAAGTAAAATATCCGTCGTGTAGTACATGTTATTAATTACCTACCTAAAATTATCAAAAAGACACATTTTAACGGGTTGCTTTTTAAGGCAAAAATGGATTTTTGTCAACTAAAGCTTCAACGCAAAAATGAAATTTCCATTTTTAATGTGAACAAAATTAGGTCGTTCACAGCCGGTATATACAGGGTGTTTCATTAAGGGTGATGAGGTACCATATCTCAGGAATTGATACTCCAGGAGCTTTGGAAAAAAATCCCAAGAAGGAAAGTGGCCAAGAGAAATTGCTGGAAATAATTTTTAAGTTCCTAACTCTGCCGCTAGGGGGCGTAATTGCTGTGGTCATATAAAAAAATACATTTTTCTGGAAAATATCCCTATAAAAGCTATCAAAAAAATATTACACTGATAATTCTACTAGAATTCTACATCTTTTTGGTTTAACACTTTTTGCTGTAAGATGTAAAATTAGGGCGAGAGAGGAGGGTGAAAGTCTACTGATAAAAGTGTCCATAATTTTGGTTTGACTCAACCGAATTTGATGAACTTGGTCTCATTTAAGAAAGGAAGGCTTGCTAATTTAAACGAAGTAATAACTGTGTTACATTGACTTTCGCGGCACTCGCTAGAGGGCGTTATTTGAAAAACTCCTTGTTTTTCAATTTTTCTTCGAAATTTTAAATGGAATGACATAGTTATTATATCATAATCGAAAAGTAGAATAAATTTGCAAGAGAAAATGTAAAAAATTCGATTCGATATCTTCATTAGTTTCGGAGTTATAGCCAAAAGAATAATTAATATCATGTTAATTAAAAAAAGCAATTGTTTTATGGGTCCGTGGTCAAGCTTGCCATAAAAAATAAAAAAAAAATATTTTTAAACTTTTTATTAAGTGTGATACCTGACAGCATATTCACGTTCCGCAAGAGGAGCATTTTCAAAACACTGAAAATATATGGCCAGCATATCGCAAGCCTCGGCGCTGGTACAAGCCATTTTTGAAAGATGCAGCACAAAAGTTGAATAACGATAAACTCAAAATTAAAAAAAAATCCGAGATAAAATTTGGACAGATACTTATCAAAGATTGATTAGAGTGACATTTCAATTAATTTGCTTCCCTGAAAACCTGCCGATTTTGTTTCATGGCTTACTAGATAATTTTTTAATAATACGTCAGGTAAGTAAATTAAAGGCAATAGTAATGGAATAAAAAGTGAAAAACACACTTAATAAAAAGTTTAAAAATGTTTTTTTATTTTTCATGGCATGCTTGACCACGGACCTATAAAAACAATTGATTTTTTCAATTAACATGATATTAATTATTCTTTTGGCTATAACTCCGAAACTAATGAAGATATCGAATCGAATTTTTTACATTTTCTCTTGCTAATTTATTCTACTTTTCGATTATGATATAATAACTATGTCATTCAATTTACAATTTCGAAGAAACATTGAAAAAACAAGGAGTTTTTCAAATAACGCCCTCTAGCGAGTGCCGCGAACGTCAATGTAACACAGCTATTATTTCGTTTAAATTAGCAAGCCTTCCTTTCTTAAATGAGACCGAGTTCATCAAATTCGGTTGAGTCAAACCTAAATTATGGACACTTTTATCAGTAGACTTTCCCCCTCCTCTGCCGCCCGAATTTGACATCTTACAGCAAAAAGTGTTAAACCAAAAAGATGTAGAATTGTAGTAGAATTATCAGTGTAATATTTTTTTGATAGCTTTTATAGGGATATTTTCCAGAAAAATGTCTTTTTTTACATGACCACAGCAATTACGCCCCCTAGCGGCAGAGTTAGGAACTTAAAAATTCTATCCAGCAATTTCTCTTGGCCACTTTCCTTCTTGGGATTTTTTTTCCAAAGCTCCTGGAGTATCAATTCCTGAGATATGGTACCTCATCACCCTTAATGAAACACCCTGTACAGTGTGACCAGTAAAGTCCGCATCATATGGGATTTTTTTATTAATAGCTTTATTCGAAATTTGACTTTGGCATCAATTTCTGCTTCGATCGAAATGAAAACTAACCATAAAAATAGTAGTCACGTGATTCGTATTATCTGCCAAATTTTAATTTTTTCCAAAAAAAGCGGGGTTATTTCTCAAAATATCGAAAAATGCTATTAGAAAAAGTGTTTCTAAATGCAAGTTTTAGCCCATATGCAATTTCAGCTGCAAGATAATTTAGATTTTTTGCCAATTTTTTTTAAATTGCACCACTGTTGCAAAATAAGACTCAACGCAACATACATAAAACTTCTTAGTTTTGACAATGCTTTATTCCAGACACATTTTCTTTAAAGTAGCGCCATAGTAAATGTGTGTTTTTCTACAAAATCCAAATAGGGCTATTAAAATTTGGTCACATGTGATGCAAAGTTTATTTGTTTTTGACCCTGTATAAGGTAACTTCATAAAATAACTATTTTTGAAAATGTAGTTTGTGTCTAAAAGTAATACACCTTAATATTAGGAAAATAGTTTAATTCAAAAGGGTCAAATTTTCTAATAAAAAAATCATAATATGAAAATTAAACGCATTTAAAATTCAACCTTTTTAATTAGTATGAAACTATTTTTTTCACACTGTGTACTTTTTTGTCTTAATTATAATGTGTATTACTTTTACACACAAACTACGTTTTCAAAAATAGTTATTTTATGAAGTTACCTTATACAGGGTCAAAAAAAAAACTTTACATCACATATATGACCAAATTTTAATAGCCCTATTTGGATTTTGTAGAAAAACACACATTTAATATGGCGCTACTTTAAAGAAAATGTGTCTGGAACAAAAGCATTGTCAAAACCAAGAAGTTTTATGTACGTTGCGTTGAGTCTTATTTTGCAACAGTGGTGCAATTTAAAAAAAATGGGCAAAAAATCAAAATTATCTCATGCAGCTGAAATTTTTGCATATGGGCTTTTCGATATTTTGAGAAATATCCCCACTTCTGAATTTTTTTTTGGAAAAAATTAAAATTTGGCAGATAATACGAATTACGTGACTACTATTTTTTTGGTTAATTTTCATCTCGATCGAAGCAGAAATTGATGCCAAAGTGAAATTTCGAATAAAGCTATTAATAAAAAATCCCATATGATGCGGACTTTACTGGTCACACTGTATATAACATTTTTTCTATTAGTTCAACATTAAACAGCAAATCTTAACTTCATTTCCCCTTGTAAGTCTTTCTCTTGAGGTTTATTTTTATCGACACATAATTATACATCACACATCATTAATCCTATAATCACCACCCTCATATTTGTTAATTCCAATTCCCAAATCCCTCAAGGATAGACCCCGCTAAAATCTCGTCGCTCTAGGGTCGCCCCAAATTCGATTAAGACCCGTTTTGTGTTTGACAGATTACACAAATACTAATTTTTCATGCGGCTATGATTAACCATCAATTTAAATTAATTTAAGAGATTTTAATGTTTAATCGAATTTATTCGTCAGTCGCTTAGTAATATCCTTTATAATCGGGGCTTTTTATTCTTTTAAAAAGTAGCATGGCAGGGTCACTGTTTGTTTTTAGAATCCTACTACATAATTATATAGATATACAGATATTAACGGTGCTCTGTTATTTTCTGTAAAAAAAGCAATGACGAAGAGGATTGTTTGGATATTGGGCAAAATGTGACTTTTGTACATTTAGATTCACTAAAAAGGTTTAAGATTTAGTACTGGTTTAAATTAAGATCTTCTAGCTGATCACTTAGGTTTTGACAAGTTTTTGTCTTGTCACTCTTAATAACTCGTCATTTCCTTGGTTTCCACATGATTTTCATTTTGGAACGGGTTGCTAGTAGTGTTGTAAATGGAAATATTTCCGTTAGAAATATTTCCATGGGAATGGAAATATTGGAAATTTCCGAACGTGCCTCGGAAATATTGGACATATTGGGAATATTGGAAATATTTAAAAAATATATTTAAAACTTGTTCTAAATGATTCAGAACAAATGTTTATTATTATATCTTTTATATTTTGTAACCCAATAAGCATTAAACTAATAACACAGTTTTCACAAACACATATTGATGCGTCCAGGACGAATTCACATTTCAGGAAAGTTTGTAAAGGCTGTCCCAAGCAAATAAAAAACATTTAGGCAAAATGAAGAAAATGGCTCATCTAGCGACAACCACAACGAATGTGTTTTGGTAAATGAAAGCATTTTAAGTGATAATTCCACTGTTGCCTCTGAATCAGAACGCTCAGTAACAGAAATACTACCACCAGGACCGTCAACCTCAAGTTTTACAGCTACTTGTAGTAGGTACTATTAGCAGTTCCAGATATGCCTCTTGCTCGACTTGTTTGTTAAAAATAATTATTTACTGTTTGACAAATTTGACCCTATTTATATTTTTTTTATGTTTAACTTTTATTTGTGTTCATGTATAAGAAGCGTTCTATTTTTTGTTATTTTTTAAATAAATATTTAGTTTTTTGAATTTTCTTAATTTTTTTTTAGTCTTTAATTTGTTTCCAATATTTCCATATATTTCTAATGTTTCAGGAAATATTTCCGGAAATATTTCCAAAAATATATTTCCGGAAATTTTACAACACTAGTTGCTAGAATGAATTTAGTTTTATTATTGTGAATGTACGTACTAAAACTGACGTTTTCTTTATAAGCGTACCTTACACGGTCAATAATACTGACAATATGTTATTATATTGACAAAAATATTGACCGTGTAAGGTGGATATATTGATGGTTTGATGGATTGAACTGACGGGATTTCGAATTTCCGAATATCAGGCATCAATATCAGCGAGTAGGGGGATACTGTCAGTATTACTGATCGTCTAGGGTACGCTGTCAATATTGGATCAATCCTTAGTGTAAAGTCAGCTGCTGTCAACAATGGAAGCAGCAAGCCACGCTTTTTTAACCAATCTTTCATACAGCGCTTACGCTTTACTGTACCTTTTATGCCTAAACTTAAAATTATCGTAATCATGCTCTCTGTCTATAGGATCCATTTTCAACAGGCACGGATAATAGTAGATTATGTACTGAAGGAAATATTGACAATAATACTTATCGTGTAAGATTGAAGAATATTGATACAGAGATTGAAGTGGATTGTTGAAATATTGTCAGTATTGATTGATATCAATATTATTGATCGTGCAAGGTACGTTATACATTTGCAAAAAACTTAGAAACAAATTCATGGTATAAAATTTAGTTGTCAGTTTAAAATTTTTGGTTGTCAAGACCGATCTAGCTTTGGAGAATCTGGCCGTTAATATCTATTGGCTTTTTAATCTCAATCGATCATCAAGTCGATGATCGTGAGCTCCAAAGAGATACTACTATGTAGATTATTTCAAAAGTTTATGAGTTATTCCATAGGTATTATGCAAAAGGTGTTTTATGCACGAAATTTCTATGAACACCCTTTGAAAATAATATGTAAATAAGTAAGAAAAACCAAAATAAAATTAAAACTTTATCACCCTGTATCTCAAAAATAAAAAGTTTTCGGAACCATGTTAATAGACACTTTTTCTTATTTTTGACCAAAAAATCACCTCAAGCCTTAAAAAATTCCAATTAAAAACTAAAGAGCAATCAGAAGTACCAGCTGAAAAGTTCAACATCATACAAAAAATAGCCTGGGACAACACAAAGGCATACACTCAAAATACAATAGGAAACAACTATCCAATGTAAATAAGAGAACATGTCAAAGAAAAGAGGAGAGCCAGAAGGAGATGGCAACACACTAGGGATCCACCGGACAAAAATGAAACTCAACAACTTAAACGAGAAATACAAAAACTTAAAGAAGACTCTATAAACAACTACTTACAAAACCTTATCAGCTGATAAAGAAGAGGATTTCTTCTTATGGAAGGCAACAAAAAAACTGAAAAGGTCAATCACCTAAATGCCACCATCAAACTAAGGGATGGTACTTGGCAAGAGATAATAAAGAACATGCTGAAGCTTTTGCAGAACATCTAGCCGAAATTTTTCATCCGAATGGTATCCAGTGCAATGTCAATATGGAAGAGTCCGTAAGTAGAGTGTTTGTGCCGGTTGTCCATCAATCCAAATCCAAATCCAATCCCCCCACTCTTCACCCCACCAAATCCCCCCACTCTTCACCCCACCAAATCCCCCCACTCTTCACCCACCAAATCCCCCCTCTCCTCTCCCCACTCCTCTCCCCTCTCCTCTCCCCCTCCCCTCTCCTCTCCCCTCTCCTCTCCTCTCCCCACTCCTCTCCCCTCTCCTCTCCCCTCTCCTCTCCCCACTCCTCTCCCCTCTCCTCTCCCCTCTCCTCTCCCCTCTCCTCTCCCCACTCCTCTCCCCACTCCTCTCCCCACTCCTCTCAGGAGCTTCCAAATGAGCTTTCAAAACTATTCCTCCTACCAGCTTTTCCCCACACCACTTTTATTGCTATAAATTCTCAATATTTACAGTATTTAACACAATTCAGATCATGTCTGTAGCAGTCCCTATTGATCTCTCCTGGGACGCAGAACATTACGAAAGCTATAATCCACAAGACTACATAGAAAACAATTTAATAATAATAAATCCACCTCCCAACCTATCTAAGAGTGCTAAAAAAAGTTTCGAACTGAACAGATAAAGAAAGTTCAAGGATTGGAAACAGAAAAGGAAAAGACTGAAAAGAAAGAAAAACTATGTCTTGCCCAACAGCAAATGTAATGTTTAGTCATGTAAGCGGAAAGAAAACCTTGCAGGATTTTACTACAGATGAACTAGAAATGTTACCTTTGGAATATCTAATTAATTATGCAGATCCTTTGGAACTCTTGGATGTATGGGGGAAATTACCAATGTCTTATAAATCAAGTTTTGATCTTCAAATTAAATTGCCATGTTTTATACATTACAATCGTCCTGACTGGAGCACACAATTCGATGGTCCTCCTGTATCTCAGAAATCATGTTTCATGTGCAATAGAAACATAAAGTAGAATAATGTAGATAAACTCACTGTTATTTTTTCAAAAATAAACCTGTATTTTAATAAATGAATTTTTCATAAATGTCAAACAAATAATTAGAAGTATTATTCATTAATCCACCTATCACCAATCACCCTACCAAATCCCCCCACTCTTCACCCCACCACTTCCTCCTCTCCATACCCCACCGCTACTTCCAATCCATATTTAAAGCTATAACAAACCATTTTTGCGGTTAGTTATGTATTCTAAGTGGTTCAGTATTACTACATATAACTTTAGTGTTTTATCAAGGTGTCGTTGTTTAGTTTGCAAAAACCTAATTGTTAAGAGTAATAGTGCTTGTATACAGTATTGTACAAATTGTTGTGAGCTGAGACCAGTGAAAATATCTGAAGAAATGTGTTGACTTTTATAAAAGAAGAAAATGCTAAAACCTCAACAGAAAATAAAAGTGTTGGAACTCCAATATCATCTTATTAAAGTAAAATACAGACTTTTTCAGAAAAATTATGGTAGTGAAATACTAACATTGTATGATGAAGCTATTATTTTATGTGATAATCTACTAAAGGAATCTATAACAGTTAAACATTTTAATGATCATTTGATGATAATAAATTTGGGATTAGATTCACATAAATCCTATAATGTAATGAGAAGAATGATTGCTGAAGAATAAAATCCATTACAACGTTAAATTCATACAGTTCGTCTTCTCAGTTCATTTGTGATTTTAGAGAAGCACTATGAAGAAGGTTACATTTAACGAAAATATGAATAAAATCCATGTATTGTTTGCATGGAAGTTTGCTTACAAAGCAGCACGTGAGAGTGATTATGAGCAGTATGTATTGGATCGCTACCGCTTTCAAAATAGACTTCAATATGCTGAGAACCTCCTAAAGGATGTTTTGGATGAAAATTATAGGAAGAAAATATACAATGAACGTTTTAAATAATTTTTGTTTTATTACAACCAATTCAAGCTCATATCCTCCCACCTCGACCATGTGGTCTTGACTTGCAATACTGAGTGGGGGAATATCTATAAATTTATACGCACACGGTTTCTAAAACATTATTTGCTAGAAATAATACATAAATATGATTCAAAAACGAAAGCTGGTGGGTTGCAGAAAATCGGTGAAAAAGCTTAAACAAGAAGACAGAAGCAGATGCCCTGTTTGTTTATATTCCATGAGAAGAGAAGAAATTTGCACACCCAATTCGTGCACACACAAATTTTGTATAAAGTGTTTAACAGAGTGGACGAAAACAAACGCACATTGTCCTCTTTGCAGAAGATTCTATTTCTCAATTGTTTTAAAAGAGACTAAGGAAAAGATTCTTGTGAAGAAAAATGACAGTGCTGATCAAGCTCTAGTGATATTGTTGTATATAAGTGACATGAATTTAATATAGATATATCAGAAGTAAATAAAACCATGTTGTTAAATATAAAGTTTCTTTATTTTATTTTATTATATTACATCTTTTTTTAATATCCAAGAATTGTGTGATTTATCCATTCCCAACCATTTAACATAAACTTTATCTCCCTTTCTTCTTAGCACCTTTTCCACGAGATACACGTTTGAATGTTTGACTTTCTGCAACTCCGGTTCATAAAAACTACCTAAAATTATTTCATTTTTGTCATCTGTCAGCAAATATGTTCTTGGGTTGGTTAATTTCATTTCTTTAATTTGAAAAATTTCATTTGACCAGTTTGGTGTATAGCCATTTTGAAAAGCCTCCCTGTATTTACTAACCCTAACATAATCCCCTTGTTTAAATTTTGATTTTCTGGGGTCAATTGTTTTTATATTATTATAAGTTGATTTTAGAACATCTTTTTCATTTTCTTCATTTATATCTATAGGTTTTAATCCTGTTGTTCTATGTTTAGTTGTATTATACTTAAAAACAATATTATTTAGGATATCCAACCATTTATAATTGCCTTGCAAGCTAAACTGTTTCCACATGAGAGTTTTTAATGTTCTGTTGACCCTTTCAACAATCCCCGCTTCGATAGTGGAATATGTACTGTAGTGATTAATGTTATATTTTTCCATTGATTTATTAAAGTTTTTGTTGAAAAATTCTCTTCCTTGATCTGTATGTATGTTAGTTGGAGTAGTTTTCGCAAGCTTTAAAATTTTTTCCATAGCTAAAGTTACTTCCTCAGCAGTTTTTCTTTTAACAGGTTGAACCCAAACATATTTGGAAAATGTGTTTATAACAACTAAAATATATCTATATCCTTTATTTAGTTTTGCATAAGGTATCATTTCCACCAAATCAGCTTGCCATAAATCGTTTAAATTTTTAATAATAACCCGTCGTCGTCTAAAATTTTTTCTAGCAGGTTTATGTAACTCGTTGACTAGATCTTCCTTGATGTTAGGTTGTGCAGACATGATAATTAAATGTTTAGTTTGTTACTTCTACAGGACATTTTATTAACACTTCACCATAAAAATCTTCTAAATGACTACCTTCAGGACGATGAAAAGAAAGAACATCCCCTTTCTTTAACCGAATACCTACAGGGTCGGTGATCGTTTTTCCGTTAATTTTTAAGAAAACATATTTTTTCGGGTATTCTCCAGAAATTATAGTAGCAGATTCCATAGGAAAAACATATGTAATTCGTTTGTCTTGTAATAAATGGTAAACTCTATCGGATAGAGAGTAAATTCCCATGAAGGGTAACACCAAATTATACCAAAGTTTAACTGCACTAAGGTCAACAACTTTTATAATGTTATGTTCTTCAGATGAAAATTTATTATCCTTGCCAAAGATGTGGGAACCAAACTTGTCAATAGACATGGTTGTTGCCAGCGGTAGAATAAGGAATAAACATGTGAGAATTAGTTCTTAGTTCTTCTAAAATCGATATTATTTCATTTTGATGACCAGTATGTCCTGCCATTTGCGATGACATCAACAATTTCAATCTATCTATGATTTCGTTTGGATCGTCATAATAAAGGTAATCTAATTTCTTTTTTGATAAATTTAACATAGCTCCCCCCTTTCCACTTTTTGTAGACAGATTTCTTGTAGAACGCGGTCTTTGTGGAGGTAACAAACGTGAAGTGCTTGGTAGAACTGCACGATAACCTGTCTCTGTTGTGCTTCCACGTTTTAATATACCTTTTTGTAATAAGTAAGGTTTGACTATTGTCAAGTATTTAATGTCGGTCGAACCTTGAATTTGACTATTAGGATCAAAATTTCGTCTATATGCATTTGTCCTATTCAAAACATCCATATAATTTTCCATATCATTTGATGTATAACCAACAGGTTCTTTTTTAAAAAGAAGCTCATACAATCCAGGTGTTCCCTCATACCTAACTCCTTCAACTTTAAAATCTTTTCCTATGAAATCCACCACAGAATTAGCAATCTTATATTTATCTGCATCAACATCATGGCTAAACCCATATTTGTTATCAAATTTGCCTTCCGTGTCTTTTATTAGCCCATCCACGAAAGGTCTTAGAAGTGAATGATATGCTTCCAAATATTCTTCATAAGCAGGTGTTCTTGTTAATTCTAAAACATCTTGTCGCAACTCACTTATAGTTGGTTCAATTGTTGTTTCAGGGCTTGATTCTCCTGTACGAGACTGTTGCGAATCTTCAAAAAATACTTCTTCATCTCCTAAAAGTGAGGGCATGTGTGTTGAAAGATATTTACTATATGCAATTGATTTCCTTTGATTAACCTCTGGCGTAGGAAATTGAAATTTTGGAGTCGAAACTAATTGTGGTGAATATACTTCTTTTTTAATGAACGGTTCTGTTTTAATTGTCTGAATTAACTCATGCAAAGGTTGAGTTATTGGTTTAAATTCTTTTTCCATACGAATTTCTTTATCAGATAAATCTGATTTTAAAGCTTTATACTTTTGTCTAACGGCCTGTCTAGTTTTTACCAACTCTTTCGCTGTTTTTTCGTCCATCTTTACAAAAGGTAGGTTGTATACTAGAAAATTATCGTTGTGTCAGAGAGTTATATAGTGGAAATAAAATTATCAAATCCTTTTCTATAGCGACCATCATTAAATTGGCAGTCTTTGTCAATAACGACAAAGTCATATTTATGTTTCCAACACATTGAACACAAGTTTTAAACTCCTGAAAGCTCATGTCACCATTTACATGATCATCATATATATGTTTCAAGTTTGTAGCATCCTGTTGAAAAATTACCAAGAGGTTGGCATTATCACGTATAAGTTGTTTAGGGATTGATGAATATGTTTGACACAAATAAAAGCAATCTGTATTTTTATGACGTCCGAAACAAAAATAATCCCTCATAAGACTTTGATCAGTGCATACTATATCATCAAATACAATCAATGAATTTGGTTTTATTTCAGTGGGTGAAACAATATCCTCAGCGTTCGATGATTCAAAATAACCAATAAACTTTAGTGGAGCAAAAAGCCTTTTTAGATATTCATATTTTGATTGATATAAGGATTTTGAGTACACATATATGTTTTCAAATCTTAATCCATTAGGGTGTGTTATAAGAGAAATCATAACATTTGTCTTCCCACAACCCGATGGTCCTACTATTAAACATCTTTTACAGTTTCCACCAAATAATTGTCCATGTTTTCGATAATTATCATGACATAAATCAAAATTTTTTATCGGTAAAGAAAAATCTTGTTTTTTGATCTTCATTGTTTGAACATCACTATTTAAGTAAGGTTATTTGCGTTTTTAAATCATTTATATATAATGATTAGACATAATAATAATGTCATTCACTGCGTGGAAGGACAGAGAACAGGTAGTGGTTTATTAAATACTCTTATTAATAAATTACCAGTAGAGCTCCATATTCCTTCTTATAACTTTTGTGGGCCTGGTACAAAGTTAAATAAAAGGCTCGCCCGAGGTGATAAGGGAATTAATTTATTAGACGAAGCTTGCAAAGAGCACGATATAGCATATTCGGTATATTCCGATTTAAAAAACAGAAACGAGGCAGATAAAGTATTAGCTAAAAAGGCATTTAATAGATTTAAAGCTTCAGATTCAAATCTAGCCGAAAAACTGTCATCCTTGGCTGTGGCCGGAATCATGAAAGCAAAAACAAAACTCGGTATGGGAATAAGAAAAAGATGTCATAAACGCAAGAAAGGAGGTCAAATATCCTTTAACCAAGGTGTAAGAAAAGCACGTGAAGAGCTGGTTGGAAAAAAGTTTGCTAATATAAGAAATCCTGCCAGCACAGCTTTATCATCCATTAAAAAATTAAAAATAAAAGAACCTAAACAAAGAATTATTCCAATTCCAAAAACTGGTGGAATTTTACCTTTAATACCTATTTTTGCTGGTTTATCTGCTCTAGGAGCCCTAAGCGGAGGCGCTGCTGGCATTGCGCAAGCAGTAAATTCTGCCAAAAATGCACAGAAGAAGTTAGAAGAACAAACAAGACACAACAAAGAAATGAAAAAAATATCGATAGGGAAAGGGCTTTATTTAAAACCTTATAAGCAAGGGTGTGGTCTATATCTTAAACCATATTCAAAAAACTGTTAAATTTGCTACCTCGCCGACCTTTGACAAATATAGATTTATTAAAGTATGCAAAAATATTAAAGTTGCAACATTTTAGAGGTGTCTTTATGAGAAACAAGTTACCCAAAAAAATAAAAAAATATGAAACCGGTATTATAAATTTAGATGATGATATGGGGGAAGGCACTCACTGGACAGCGTATGTTAAAAATAATAATAACATAATTTACTTTGATAGTTTTGGAAATTTTCGACCACCAAATGAAGTTATAACTTATTTCTATAGCGATGGTAGCAACAACAATATTAAATATAACTATGAGAAATATCAATCTTTTAATACCTCAACTTGTGGACAGTTATCATTACAGTTTATTTATAATAATACGTAACTGCGTTTCCATTTTATTCTTATTTCGACCATCATGTCGTTTACTATAGCTCTTTCCACAAATTCAGCTGTACTTCAAGCAGATTTCCATCCACCTATTTACTTAGATCCTAACACTTCCTACGTTGTCGGACTTACCAACTTTGAAACTTTTAATGCAATACCAAATATTGATAAAAGTAATAATAAAGTATATTTTGGAAAAAATAATGAATTTTTAACAATTCCTACGGGAAGTTATGAAATGGACGATGTTAATAAATATTTACAGACTGAATTCCAAAAAAGAAATATTTCATTTCACCTCTATGCAAATAACAACACATTAAAATCAACAATAAAGTCTACTACAGATATTATTTTTAAAGATGGAACAATAGGAAAACTTTTGGGTTTTAATAATGGGATAATATCTGGTGATGGAGTTCCAAGAACATCGCAAAATCCAGCAGAGATTATAAAAGTTAATTCTTTATGCATAGACTGCAGTATCGCAGAAGGTTCCTATCTGAACGGAAAGCCAGTACACATTATTCATCAGTTTTTCCCTAATGTTAGCCCTGGATTTAAAATAATAGAAAGTCCCCAAAATATTATTTATTTTCCTGTTACAGTAAAAGTAATAGATAAAATAACAATAAAGGTAATAGACCAAGATTTAAATATTGTTGATTTTCGAAACGAAACTGTAACAATAAGGTTGCATATAAAAGAAGTATAATGGTTATCCTTTATAATAGAAAAACCTTCAATTTACCCACAAAAATTAATAAAAACTATAAGAAGACTAAACACCGTAAACCAAAGATTAGTAGAAAGAGAAACACACAAGGGATAACACCTGAAAATATAAGCTTTTTGAAATCTCTAGGTTTAAAGGTTTTAGTATAATGGATATCCTTAACGTAGCAGAAGGTCTTTTCATAGATAATTCAATTGTGCATTCCGAAGTTCATGGTTATGAACCATACCTACCTACAAAATTGGGAAATAATGATGAAATTATAATACCTGTTCATGAAGTAGACAAGTATACGCTTCCTTCTGAAAGCTTTCTTTACATAGAGGGTAAACTAACAAAAGATAATAATACTATCTCAAATACATTAAAATTGATAAACAATGGGATTGCATTCCTTTTTAAAGAAATGCGTTATCAACTAAACGGTGTTACAATAGATTCAGTTAGAGATGTTGGGTTAACTTCGACAATAAAGGGATACATGTCGTATAATAAAAATGAATGTAATAGACTTAAAAACGCAGGTTGGTTTCCTATGGAATCTTCACAAGTTGTTGACGCAACAACAGGATTATTTAATGTTTGCATTCCGCTTAAATTCTTAATGGGGTTTTTTGAAGACTACAAAAAAATTATTTTAAATGCCAAACAAGAACTTATTTTAGTACGAGATAATTCGGACAAAAATGCAACAATTAATACTGCAGATGAAAATCCAAAAATTGAGCTTACTAAGCTAACTTGGAATATACCTCACATTTCAGTAGCTATTCCTCAAGAATTAGCATTATCTAAAATAATTAATAAGAATACTGATATAATAATTGCTTTCCGGAGTTGGGAACTGATTGAATACCCAGAATTATTAAAAACTAATCGTCATAACTGGCCTGTCAAAACATCTACGAAAGTTAATACCCCACGTCATGTAGCAATTGCTTTTCAAAAAGACTTAAGGGATAAATCAACAACTGATATGTCTCTATTTTCCAACGTTAAATTACGAAACATCAAAGTATTTTTAAACTCTGAGAGATATCCCTACAACGATCTATTTTTAGACTTTGCTAAAAATAAATTTGCATCACTATATGAAATGTTCTCACAATTTCAAAAATCTTACTATGGAATAACACCTGAACCCATTTTTTCTCCAAAGGAATTTAATACTTATGCTCCTATCGTATATATCGATTGTTCACATCAGAAAGAAACAATTGAATCCGGACCTATTGTTATGAGAGTTGAGTTTGAATTACATGATGATCTTAAAGACAAAATATCTGCCTATTGTCTTATTATGCATGACAAAGTATTTAGTTACAATCCATTAACCAAAAATGTTAGACAACTTTAAAGCGCATGTCTAACTATATAAAATCAATGCTCTACTATTCTTTCCTACCATTATGGGTGAAGATCTAGAACTTCGAGTATCCTACTTTTTCAAAGAACTGAAAAAATTAAAACAACAACTACAAGAATATTCTGACAAGAAATCTATGATTAAACAATTCTCATTTTTGAAATTATGAGGTTATTAATTGTCGATGTGCAAGGATTTAACATAGAAAATAAGAAGTTTATTCCCAAAGAGTTGGCTGCCTATGATGGACACAAAATATGCCACTATATCTTTAAATCACCATTTGATATAAAATACCTACCACCTGACTTACATAAACAAGCTGTATGGTTAATGAAAAATCATCACTGTATTCCTTGGAATGAAGGATATACACCAATTCACAAATTTTCTGAAATAATCAAGAATCTAACAGAAAAGGCTGATCAAGTTTATGTGAAAGGGAGAGAGAAATCCGAATGCATCCGAAAATATTCATTAAAACCAGTCATAGAACTTGATGAAAATCCAAAATTACAAGAAGGAGAAGCTCATTGTTTTTATCATTCTAAATCACCATGTATATGTGCACTTACTAATGTATACAATTTATATAATAATTATTTAATGATTGAATAAAACACATAAATGAAATAAAGTTTTTTATTTGTTATAAATTAGGTTTAAAATACTTCTTGAATAATTTCAGGTGACAAAAACTTCTTCACTTCATCCAAATGCTCCTCAAATCCCATTTGTTTCATCGTGTACAGAAAAGACTTTAAATCAGAAGTATGTAAATATATGTTACAGGCTTCGGCAGCTTTTTCATACTTTCTACCCATTTCTATACATTCTTCATACGTATAAAATCTTTCAAATCCATACTCGGCTTCATAGGCAGCATCAAATTCTAAATTACTGAAGTGTTGTGATAGATTCTCTATAGCACTTGTTAGGTTATATGCTACTGGTTGAGATGTATATGCTATAGTGTTGTAAATATCCGTATTCATTAGATATCCGAATCATACGGAATCGGAATCAGCTAATATTCGTATCCATTATCCGAATTCGAATCCATTTCTTGACCCGCGCGAAAGCGGTTACAGATCATGTATACGTATGCATGCAACAGACTAAAACATTTTCTATCCGGATACACGGCTAGGTAGGTCGATGCGGTATCGGTATCATACCAGTCGAAGTCGAAGTTTAGGGATAAGAAGGCACCGCGTCGCGCCGTTCTCGTTTGAATTCGGTTCGGGTGAGGCGGGACTAGTTTAACCAATGGGTCTCATCTCATATGATACCCGTTACCCCGATAACTATGCCATCTTTTTTTAGGAAATGTCATTAGAAAGAGAAAGCACAATATCAAATATGCCAAATCGCAGACCGTGTTGTTCGCTTACACTCGATTCCGATTCCGTTTTCTCTTTGCACTTTGCATTAGTAACCACCCGATGCGAATTTATTTTGATTCCGAATCCGTATTCAAGTTCTCGGCCGGTTCCGGATAATCCGGATTCTTTTAATATTCGGATCCAACGGATTTTTGGATACGTATCCTTACATCACTAATATGCTAACCACATCTTGTTGGAGAATGTTCAGACTTAAAGTAAGTTCAGAGCTTTAAATATTAATTTAGGAGGTGGAGGGAATAAAAAGAAAAATATATTTATAAGTTTTTATTTTCAATACAACTTTTTACAAATTCATTACATGTAAATGTTTCTACATCCTCCACAACACAATCTGAGTAAAAGTTTAATAATTCTAAAACACAGCAAACATTTAAACTATTTTCCATAGGTGAAATAACATCATATATATTTTTTAACAAATCACCATTTTTCATAGAGATTCCACTAACTAAAATATTGTAATATTTGGAAAATTCCTGGTTTTTTAAGATATCAAAACGATATTTGATTAAATTTGACACGTTCACTAATTCATTTATGGTATCACCAGCTAAGAAAACTTCATTACCACCATCTTGTGTAATCTTAATTATTCTTGCATCACCAATAAAGACAAAGTGAATCTCATAACCATTCCCCTTCATGGGTTGCCACCCGGTGTTGTTGGAATAAATGAAACTTAACATAATTCCTTGATTATTTAGTAAGGAAATCCATTGATCTTCATTAAAAATCACATTTTGATTATATTTGTATCCAGAGAGTTTAACAACAGGAATATATTTTCTCTCTAAGGAAAATCCAATGCTGACCCATTTGGATTTGGATTTGTTAATGTAGTAAATTGTTTCATTGATGAGAGCTGCATTGCGCTTCTTACTAAACTCTTGTTGGTTATAGTTTGTTGGTTGATACATTTTCAGATGCTTGCTTGAAATACTGTGAGTAGAACTGTGGGTGAGCGTTTAAATAAGCAAGCGTGGTAGTGGGGAAAGCAAGAGTGGTTGGGATAGTAAGAGTGGTGGGGGGATTTAAACACTAATCTTATAGATTTAAACATCATTTAGCGACTAACCATGAATGAGTGTAAGACAGAACTTTTGATCGACATTCAAGGATTCAATTGTTCTTTTGGATACATTCCAAAAGAATTAGCGATTTATGATGGGATTCGTTGCTCAAATTATCTGTTTAAATCACCATTTCAAAAAAATATGTTATCTACCCCTGATATCAAACTGGTTAAATGGGCCGAAGAGTATCATGGACTAAAATGGGAATTTGGAAATATAGAACTTAATGAAATTGATGATATTTTAAAGCATGTGTTAGAAGTTTACCAATCGCCCAAAATTTACGTGAAAGGGAATGAGAAAATAAACTACTTAAAAAAGTTTTTGAATGAAGATTTCATATACGCTATTCCCATTGGTCAAGAACCAAAATTAAGTAGATTTAAGAAAATTCCAGAATGTTATTTTCACAAAAATGCGAATCCATGGCATTGTGCATTAGCAAACGTAAAATTGTTATATAATTATAGACATTGTTATGAATAAAAACCTTTATTATAAATATGTTTTTTTACTATTGAATTTTATTTATAGTACAAATATACTTTGAATAATATATATCCTATTGAACATATAAACACTACTAACAATATACTTAATAATACTACACACATATTTGAACTACATTCTTCTATACAAGATTTTCTATACAACTGATTCCATTCCTGTGTCACTATTGAAGTTTTATTGACATAATATAATCTTAACTTATACTGTACAACGGTAGAATCATTTATAATATTATCATCTATTTTGTGGGTAAATAAACCATTATTTATATTCATTCTTTTCCATGTTGAAGGTTATATTATTTTTAAAAAAATGTATCATATCTATATCCGTTAATAATTCTAATTTAACATCAGTCATTTTTAACATTGAATCCCATCTTAAACCTGGTAATGTATAATACCGTGCAGGATCTAGCTTAAAATTATTTAAAGATACATTTCGAAACGCTTCAAAAAAATCTGTTAATATGAGAACATCTGATAATAAATAAATTTTGGTATAATCCATAAGATTTTGACAATTAAATAAATTCCAAATATTAAAAGCTCTATTGTAATCCGATGGACACATAGGTTCATCTTTAAGTTTATCATAAAAATGTTCAATAGCTGGGAGTTCATTTTCATGTAATTTTTCGAAAGAATCAACGTAAGAATAAGGATAAACACCTTTTTTACGAATTTCATTGAACTGGTTAGGATCTTCAAAATATTTTTTAATCTCAATGCACTGATTTGATTCCAAGCTTTCACCAAGCTTTTCCAAAGAGGAACCAACGAAACGGAATGAATCCAAAAATCTCATTTTTATAAAAATACTTTTTTCGCTATTATCCTTGCCTTTTACTTTGTCAACCAATATGGATTTTGAAAATGAAATATATTTTTCCTTAGTTTGTGCAAGTACATCAATATTATCTTCTTCACAGCACAATTGTTTAACAAATAAATGACTATCATAACCAGTTAAATTATGAAAAAAGATGGGTATAAAATTTGGAATTTGAAAGTTTAAGTTGCAGATACTGTGAGCTGCATTTCGAAATTTACCAGTTAAATGATCATGACCCCTGACTTTTTCATTTTCTTCAATTGTTTTATTACAAATATGACAAATTTTGCTATTTTTATAAGATAGTTCTTCCTCATCTGTTAAAGGAAGCATTTTCACTACAGGTTTAAGATGGTCATTATAAATTCTATGTGCATGACCTTCAATTCGTTTACAAAATTCATCAGCTGCATCCAAACCAAAATAGAAATCTAGTATCGACAAAGAATCATCATATGAGCACTTAATAAAATAGCAAAAAGCGTACGGTTCGTGTTTAAATGTATTTAAAGTATAAGAATTCTGTTCGTTTCCCGGTTCTTGATGCTGTAAAGGTTTTAAAAAGCATTCAAAGTCTGCATATATGACAAACGGAACTTTTAGTTGTTTTTGAAAATTTTCAAACTGTAGAATATTTTCTGGTATATTTTGACCGTACTTATTTATTTTAATGTCATTGGTAGGAACTTTTGTAAACAAATGATTACAATCATGTGATTGGTGTAATTTTAATTTTTCCATTGATGTAAAATAAATTAAACATCCATCACAAAAATATTTTTTATGGTCTCTTTTATTAATCTGAGATGACACTAATCTTGACATGTTCTTAATCCAACAATAATGGTTGTTTTCACCTTCACTTATTAACAACAAATTTATGTGTACTGGAAGTTTTTTACTAGTGTAATGAAGAGGACCTACTACTTCATACTTGAATTTACTATCTTCATAAACACTCTCTAAACCATAAACATTTATAGATATTTGATTAAGCGTTTCAAACTTCTGTATATCCTTTAATTTCACAGGAAAATCTATTCCTTCAAAACTTAAATACTCAAAAAAATTAGGGTATGAACTTGTTCTATCAAAATTAATATTAGCAGGAAACAGTGCACTTATCACACTCCATGCAAAACAATATGAATCATTATTTTTGATATTAATAACAGCTTTTTTATTTGAAATTTGTTTTGGTAATGGTATATACGATGAAGATCTAATTGGATTATACTTGTTTATATTAAGCTCCAAATGTAATATTTTTTCCAATGCCCAACCTGATCCATTTTCCGCAAATATTGACACCTTTTCTTTAATTTCAGACAAAAACTGTTTATAAATATCACTTAAACTTGTTGTCGAAGTTATGACCTTATTTTTTGTGTTAAATGATTTAATTTCGATTCTCTCATTTGTTTGTAAAATATATTGTCCAAATAGTTCTACATTAATCTTAACACTTCTATGCTTAACTAATTGTTCGGAAAGTAAACTTACAAATTTTTGTTGTACTTCATCAAAAAATTCTTCAATGGCCACATACTTTTTCGATGGCAGCAACATGTAAGACACAATCCTGTTTTTAAAAGCAGAATTAAAATTTTCACATCATCGTCACTTTTAAGTGCACTTTTATGTAGGTTTGACAGTAAATGGGCAGAAAGTTTATTTTTCACGTACCAAGTAACACAATCTTTACATCGCGATAAAGTAAGTTTAGGTATTGGAGGTCTGTCTTCTTTAATATCTTCTATTTTAGCTTTTTTCATGGATACATCAAATACCTGGGTATTAGCCTTCCTTTTTTCTCGCGAACAAGATGGTCTCATGGCACACGATTCTCTTTTATGTCTATATACGTTCGATTGATGAGTAAAACTCTTGTTGCATTCACTGCACTGATACATCTTGAGAACTGAACAAAAAGTAGAAAAGGTTGATATTTATTCAACAGTTCTTGGGATATTTTAACTGCTCTCACAACACTTTGCACAATACTGTTTTTGCAAACTAAACAATTAATATAATATCAACGCTAAGTCAACTAACCGCTGAGGATATATAGGTAACAAGGAGAAGACACAACTGTATTATATCCAGCTGAAGATGCGACTGCGAACACTTAAGAACGAGAAGCGAAGAGAGAATATAAAGAGAATCCGTCTGGGCGGAGCATACGCATACCCATGCGCATCTCTATTGCGCAGTTGTAAAAAAACGAAAAATATAAAAAAGGTTTTTTTTTTTGGTATCTGGAAGGCGGGGCTTAAGGGGGACGGGTTCTTGGAGGCGGGGCTTAAGTTTGGGCCGGCCAATCCGGTTCTTGGAGGCGGGGCTTAAGTTTGCGCCGGCCAATCCGGTTCTTGGAGGCGGGGCTTAAGTGGGGAGTGGGGGGAGGAGTGGGGGATTTGGTGGGGTGAAGAGTGGGGGGATTTGGTGGGGTGAAGAGTGGGGTGAAGAGTGGGGGGATTGGATTTGGATTTGGATTGAGGGACAACCGGCACAAACACTCTACTTCCGTAAATATCCAAGGGTATGAAATAGCACTAGTCATTCTTAAAGAAGTAGCGAACGAAATCAAAAATAATTTAAGCGCCAAAAAAAACCCTGGGTTGGATCTTATAACAGGAGAGATTTTAAGCAAACCCAAGCAAATAGCAACCAAAGAAAGGTGTTTATAGTTATGCTGACTTACTTAATTAAGGCAGCATTTAGATTAAAACACGTCCCTAGCGTCTGGAGAGTGGCAGAAGTCATTATGCTATGCCACCAAAACCAGGCACCGAAGGAAGTCAAATCTTACAGGCCCATATTACTACTACCAATTATTTAAAAATTATTTGAAAAGCTTTTCTAAAACTACTTAAGGTTACAATAGAGAACAGTAATCTAATCCCAATTTGGCTTTAGATGTACGCACTCCACACTCCACTACAGACCAAGTCCATCGAGTAACAGACATAATAGAAAAGGCACTAGAAGAAAAGCTAACCTGCCCCACTATCTTCCTTGACGTAGCTCAATCTTCTGATAAAGTTTGGCACAAAGGACTAATTAACAAATTAAACAGAATGTTACCAAAACAATCTGTAGAGTTGTTAACCTCCTACATTACTGTACAAACTGTTCAGAATTAAACAGGAGGATGAATACTCTAAACTGAAAGAAATTACAGCAGGCAAGCGTCTTGAGTCCCGTCCTTTATTTACTGTACACTTGTGATCGCCCACAAACAGAAAATGTAAAGGTGCGTTTCCTATGGGGCGGCTGACGCGCGCGGCTGCCGCTCGGCGGCCGACTGACGCCAGTAATCCATTGACGTTGAAGCTTGCGTCTGACGCTCGAAAAGAAACGGATACATTAAATTGTCACATGAGCAGTACTAGGCGTCAGACGCTGTGCGGCAGCCGCGAGCGTCAGCCGAGAGAAACGCACCTTAACAGTAGCTATATTTTCAGATGGCACTGCTTTATTAGCAGTAGGAACAGACCTAGACGCAGCAACCAACCAACTCCAACAAGCTAGCGACCAGATTTACAATTGGACTACATATTGGAAGATTAAGACTAATGAGCAAAAATCTATTCATGTCAACTTTACTAACCCCAGTACACCCACGGAACATAGTAGGTACT
The DNA here is from genome assembly GCA_963971165.1 of Philopedon plagiatum. NCBI lineage: Eukaryota > Metazoa > Arthropoda > Insecta > Coleoptera > Curculionidae > Philopedon > Philopedon plagiatum. The sequence goes on along the minus strand of OZ020192.1, from coordinate 19,521,587 downwards.
TAGACTTCGGTCTTCGTGGGCTGTCAGAAGATAAAAAAAAGAAGAATAGGCAATCATCAACCAGTCAACATAAGTGGTATCATAGTTCCCTATGAAGACCCTGCCAAATGCCTGGGGATGACCTAAGAGGCGAAACTAAGATGGAAGGAACGTACCAGAATTAAGCGGACTGAATTAGGGCTCAAATATAGACAGTTGTATTGGCTCTGTCGACGAAAATCTTTGCTGTCTGTGCACAGTCAAATCATGATATATAAGCAGATTTTAAAACCGCCTGCGTTTATGGCATCCAGCTATGAAGCTGTGTCAAGGAGAGCCACATCAAACGCATCTAAACCTTTCAAAATAAAGTACTACGGAATATAGTTAATGCACCGTGGTACGTACGTAATAGTGACTTACATCGCGATCTTGGTATCCCGTATGTCTCTAGTGAAATTAAAAGATTTGCTATCAAGCACGAATCTCGACTCCATCAACACGTTAATGTTGAAGCAGGCCTGTGGCCAGGTTTAGATTTCAGAGGGGCAACTAAAGTTTTAGGGAGGGCAAACTTGTGATGGAATATTTTTCTAGTAGACACGACAATGATTTCAGTGATTTTCTAGAGTGGGCAACTTTTTCTTTCAGAGTGGGTATTGCCCACTCTGCCCAACCCCCCCCCCCCCCAAGCTATGGGACTGTGTCGAAGCCATAAGGCTTCTTGACAACCAGGAACTAGTTAGAAGGCTAAAGAGGACCAAGCCTTTGGTTGAACTAGTATAGACTTTGAAAAAAGCAGAGTACAGTGTGCAAGTGTGCGAGTGCTTAGTGCCATGGCCATGAGTCATAAGTTATGACTCCACAGCAGATAAACCTCTAGGACTCCATTGGGTGAATTTTAGTATATATAAGGGTTTTAGTTTTTAAGAATTTAGAGAAGAATCAATGGTTTTATTTTGAATCTATTTATATAATTTTAATAAAAAAATCACCTGTAAAATCTTGTCGCTGTAGTTTTGCAACACCTTGTATAACCAGGATCATTGAGTGAAACGAATCAAAAACTTTTGCAAAAAAGTACAGTTTTCCATTTATCGGAATCTTTTGAAAAATAACTTCAAAAACTTTTGTTAGTCGTTATAGTCCTTTTTATCCTCCACTACACGAAACTAAGCTATTTATTATACGCTTTCGCCCGATTAACTTGCGTTAACAGCCTGTTAAATCCTAATAATTACGTTTTTCCAAAGACTTTCCGCTTTTTCTTTATTTCTTTTGCGCTAAAAAGAACGAAAATAAGGAGATTTGTGTTTCTAACAAGATTATTAGTGAGTCTTTGCACTTGGGCGAAAGTAACTTAGCGGAATTGAATAAAAAGTCTCGGAAAGAAAGTTTTATTATGGAAAATGAGTTTAAATCGAACCTGGTTTAATAGCTTTTAAAAAAGGATATGAAAAATCAACAATCAGTATAACAAGAAAAATAAATATGTATGTAAATAAAGTCACATTAATATCGGGAAATTTTTATATAAATACTCGGTATTGGGACTTGCGGATTGTTTAATTTAGTTTTATGATTGTGGAAACACTTTATAAATTTTCTAAAAAACTAAGAAATAAGTTTATGCCTCATTCGTACTGAATTTAAACCCATCAATTGTCTAATTAAACCAGACTTAGCAGTAATAAATCTAACCCTCTATACTTCACAAAGTGGGGACAGGATAAAGAAAATCTCTCACGACATGTCCCTCGCAGTCGCCGCTTTTAAAATATACCTTGTTTCTTATTTCTATACAGTTTTGAAATAAATCATTATCCTTATAAAATAAAAATAAATAGTTAAAACAAAATACAATAATTTTTCTTGAAATTTCTTGAAAACTACCGAATGGATTTCAGTAGGTTTCTTGGCCTTTAAGTTGTAAAAATTGAAGGGAAGATTTTTTTTTCAATTTGCTCGAATTTTGTCTATTTTAGAGATGTAACAATACTGCAACAAACAAATCATCACTACATCTATATTTTGCTGGATTTTCTAAATTCCAAGTTCCAAATAACAAAACTGATCAAACCTGGCAAGCGCTCCTCCAGATATTGGATCAGGTAATAAAATTTCAAAAATAATAGGTACTTGTACACAGTTCAAGGGAGCACCCAGGGTGTAATGCTTAGGGGGTGCAGCATCCCCCAAGACTGAAGTGTTTCTAATTAATTACATAATTATATTATTAGATGAACATACCATTTTACTCCCCCTCTGTCCTCCTCTCATCAATAAGGAATATGCATCTATTTTGTATTGCATAGATCGTTTAATGAAATCATTACAAACCCAAAAATAGTATTTTGAAGAAAATTACAAGGATTGCAAATTTAAATACATTTTTTTTGACGTCTCAGTATAATTTATTACAATAATTTAAAAAGTAGCCATTTACAAGGATTGCAAATTTAAATACATTTTTTTTGACGTCTCAGTATAATTTATTACAATAATTTAAAAAGTAGCCATTTACCCTCAGTGCCAAGTGACGTGACGAAATAAGAAAAAATAAGTGTCAATCTTGTTAACGTAAAGCTTGACCTAAAGTTGAACAGGATTGTTATGCAACACAAAAAACATCTACATTTCCTAGCGTCACATACTCTATCCGATTTATTTTTTTCTCTTCGCAACACGACATCAACCAATTTGACGAGGAATTTAACTTCGGAAACAATAGTGTGCGTTTAGACGAGTAACATGTGGAGAACCGCCTTATTTTCCCAGACAGTTATTGTTGTTTGTGTTTTTTACAGTGTAATTTGTGTATAATTCTTTTTAATAAACAATGAAATCTATTAAAAACTACCGTATAAATATTGTATTGTGCCAATGTGCAAAAATACCACTCCAAATGCCCTGAAAACCTCATGTTTCCGTGCCCAAGAGCCGATGTTGGAAGAAAGTACTACTACTATAGTGCAAAATTAATCGAAAATTTTCCATAAATAGGTATCATTAAAGGTCATTATCATCAAATTCAAGTAAACATAATATTTCGCTGTACGATAATTTTTTTTAAAAATTGTGGTTGTGCCTATGACGCACATAGACAAAGTCTATCCATATTGTCTAAATGTGCTGATGACTATTTTTTAGAGCAACTGAATTTCCATTCACCGTCAAGAAATTGCTTAATCTGACAATCAACGGTTTAAATTGACAGGTGTAGGAAGACAACTAAGTTTTTCAGTATGAATATATTTCTGTCTTTATAAAGAAAAGGGCCAAATAAGTATGATTCTTTACAATAATAGACCTAAATTCACTTTAACAATAAGTTCCAGACAAGCCATTTGGAAGCCAAGGCTCATAGTTGTTCATTATGATTTATTAACAATGACAGGACAAAAACTTGTCAAAACCTAAGAAATCAACTAGAAGATCTAAATTTAAACCAGTACAAAGTCTTATAACACTTTTTTTGTGAATTTGGGGATCAAACATTAGCCACAGATTTATAACAATATTGTTCCATTACGCTTCTTTAAAAATGAGCACTAAATCAACAGTGTATAAAGCATTTATGTGCAAAAACTCTCTGGAAAAGCTGGAACAAAAGCTGAGGCACACAGCCCGAAGCATCCAATTATAATATTACCGTATTAGCAGAGAGAAACTGACGTAATTGTCACTTTGGTTTCCAATTAAGCAAAGCCCAAGCACTTATTCCCAATTTCTGGATAAGTGTCCTTGCTCCTAATTAATAATTTCATTTCGGGAATCTGTTTGCTGTTCGACTGTTTTTTTTTGTGCACTTTATATACAAGGTGGCCATTAAAAGCGTTTAGATATTTCAAAAAACAATTCTCTGCAGTCATTGTGGGAGAAAAAGTTCCCAAACAGTATGTGGATGGAGTTTAGAAGAGGACAAATTGACCAAATTTTAAAAGATACCTACGAAAAAATGTCATAATGGTTAAATTAACCTCATAGGTGTTCCAATCCCTTCATTATACTTAGTGCAGAAAACATTAAAATAATTCTTTTCAGTCTAATTCAAAAATCCACTTACCTGATAAACAGGAACCAGGACTTGAGGAACTAAAGGAGTTTTTGAATTGGGCTAATCCTAAAAAAAAGAAAATAATTTTATTTTAATGATTTGATTAGGAAGGCCAAATTGACAGTAATTACATTTCGGTCTGTCGAAAACAGTTTTGACTCTATTATTTTGAACCAAGCTGGCAGTTTCGCTAAAATTCGAAAATACTTTTTCGAAAGTACGATTTTTCGATAATAATTTTTTTCGAAAACAATATTAAAGAGATATTTTGGCAGAACACAATTTTTTAACAATGCAATTTTTTAAAATAGAGTCTTGAATTTTGAACTGTAATGGTTGAGAAAATGTCACTAAAAAAGACACCTAAGCATACATAATCCAACCTGAGAAAATCTCCACACATACATTTTTTGTGTTTGGTTAGATTTGCTGATATTTGTTCAGGCTATTTGTCATCTGTCGTCTGTCGAAAAAATGTATAGAAGATGCTTATCAAAATGTACTTTGGAAAAAAGAATGTCGAAATAATGTATTTTCAAAACAAGTGTTTTAAAAAAAACAAATTTAAAATAGTATATTGTATATACAACCAGTTTTGCAAAATGACTCTTTTCACACGAGTGAGACGTTTGAGGGCCTTAGCCGAAGGCAAAGGCCTCAAGTCAAACAAGTGTGAAAAGGTATTTTGAAACGTGTTATACACTATACTTTTTTTCTAATTTTGATATATTATAAAGTGACACTTTTCAAAACTGATGACGGTTTTGAAACATCTTACTATCGTAACTAGTTACGAGAAGTAAAATATTTCCTGTAACGAAATATTAATTTCATAACATGTATGAAAAAATGAACCACAAAAATATAAATATTTCGTATTTCTCTCTTGACTTCTCGGGTACCACAGAAGATAATGCGCTTTGAGCTGCCTCTTCGGTATCACTTGGGGTCTCGCAATCGGCCATTTTCAATATTTTTAAAAGAAAAAATTTAATTTGTGACGCGACACTTCTTTACAAATAAATCTTCAAAACATCATGACAACCAGACAACTGTCTACTATATTGTATCCAATTTTATATGATAATGATGACAGAAAAACAACTGAACAAGAATTCACGCTATTGATCAGTTCCATGGACAGTTTACACCAGAAAATAATATTTTAGTGATCACAATATTCATCTTCTTTCCTGATAATCACGGAGGAATCAGATTTCTTTCTATCCGTGTCAGCGAAAGTGCGTTAGACAAAGACAAATAAAATAAGAATTTGTTCAAATTTTTATCGTACCTTCTTTGCTGGTTAGGTATATACTTCGAAAGATTAATCATCGCAAATTTCTTTTTTTTTCTGATAAAATTCCCAATGGAATCCGATTTCTTTCTATCCTTGTTAGTAAAAGGGGCATTAGTAAAAGAAAAATAAAAGATCTTGCTGCCAATAAAAGAGAATAATCAAACATTTTATCACAGTCGGCTTTGCTTGTGCAAGTATTTCTGGCTGTCTACTGTGAAAGTTTAATCGGAATTGTCAAAAAACAAATTCTAACCTGACAAAATACTTACGTAAGTTTCATGATTTTATAGCACAAGACCTTTGTCTTGACTGAATAGAAACAGCATTTGCAAAAATCTCGTTTTTATTAAGCAAAAACAGTGTCAGCATAGCCACATTAACCATCTTATTTTATTCTACTTAAAATTGTTTCCTATCAAAGTAACAATACTCCCTCTAACCAATAATTTGCAATAAATGGATCGGAGGAAAAGTTTTTAAATAAATAAAGAAAAATAGCAAAAATGAGTAAATATTTTTATTAAGATAAACAATTTATAATAAGGTTAAAAACTATTCCATATTGTCCGATAATATAATGAAAATGGATACAGCCTACCTGCGAACAGTGACATTTGTGTAAGTTAAAGACACGATAAAAATTGTTTAATCGAATATACCAAGTAGTTTCACAATTTTAAACTGTCAATGTTGAGTCTTAGTTCCAGAAGCATACATAGATACACTTTGTAGTGGCACTGTGACTTCAGCTTTAAACTGAAACTAAACGCTTCTAGGGCGCATTTTTCACTACTTTTTCAATAACTAAAGAAATCTTCTGTAATGCCCACTATTCTCAACTTTATATCGGGTCGATGTTCCTGTTACTCATTCCCATAATGCCCGGTCCAAGTAATGTAAAGGAGAACAAATATGTACCTTGCGTAATATTTCAATAGTTGTTAGTCAGTCCCAGATTCAAAGAACACAGGAATTTAAGTTGCTATACTTTATTTAAACTTTTTAAGTATATTTTTACACTGCAAAAACAACTTATATTATGGGACAGGCTTCTAATAATATGTTTATCTTTTTCATAACCTAACTTTCTACCAGCTGTCAAAATTTTACGAGTATGAGAGAGAAAGAAGACGAGGGAGAAAAAAATGAGAGAGAAGAACATGAGAGAGAGAGAGAGAGAGAGAGAGAGAGAGAGAGAGAGCCATAATTGATCTCTCCATTGTAAAATGGGTTTCTGTCATCATTCTCAAAATAAATTGGATACGGTATAGCTATCTACTACATGAAATAAAAATTTCTTCGTCTGATGCCTACTTAGGTGTTTTGATATAATAATTAAAATTAATAATTTCATTTACATATTTTTGTCAAAATTAGAAAAAATTTTGCATGAAACATGTTAGGAAATGTAATTTTGTTCAACTCGTATAATTTTGAGGGATCTCGCTTCGCTCGTTCCTCAAACATTACACTCGTTAAACAAAGAAAAGCATTTCCAAACTGGTTTAATAAATAGATTTTTTTGTATTCTCTATATAAATTAAATATTTATAGTGGTTGTTTTTATCCCTTTATTTTGGTGTAGGTGCGCAACGGGATTCGCCAGTCAGACTCTGATATTAGTGACTAAAGCCGAATTTACAACGCAAAGGAATTATAATATTTTATTAAAAAATAATGTGAGGTAATCTTTCCAATACCACACGTTTTATTTTCTAACTACTATTCATCCACCGTATGAGCAGTTCATAAGGCATTCCTGGCATCCCAATAAAAGTATCAAATTACCACGGTAACGACCCCCTGGTCTCTAATCCCCATAATCTCATATAAATTGAATGCTACTTCCTCGTGTCTATTAATGGCCATTGTGTGCCTCTTTACACCTATGTTAAGTGGCTGTCAACTATTTCGTACAACATATATACCTACATAATAGAAAAAATAAGGCATCCGGCCACAATAGATCACGAATATCTGATATCTGTGCTCGGAATGTACGCGAGAAGAATATTTTGCTTACTCAGATTTAAGGGCTTCTACCTTAGAATTTAAAAAAAAAATTGGACGGCTAGGTTCACTATTGCTAAAATCGTTCTAATTTGACAATCAAGGGCTTAAACTGACAAGTCTAGTGTAAGAACAAGATGGCTAAGTTTGTACTATGAATTTATAAAATTATAGAAACCTTGGCTTTTTCGCAACTTTAAGAACGGGACAATTTAAATATGTATTGTCTACAATTACGGAGCTAAATTCATTTTAGGAATAAGTTCGAAGCATAGATTTAGACACCAGGCGCGGCCCGTCCATAAGCTCATTTGGTCAGTGACACACCTACCATTTTTGTTGATCTACCTAATAATTTATTTTGTAATTGTTTCAAACCAAAAACGAATCTTTTGTTTCAAAAAAGTGCAGGTTCCATGCGAAAACTCCCCAGGAAAGAATCAAGCCAAGCCATCGTCGAAAGATTATCCAAGCTTGCTCCGGGCTGGGTCGTATTTTAAATTGACCTCATAGGTTTATATGAACGATATAAATTCATTAAAACTAAGAGAGAAACAGACATACGCGCTTTAGGAAGTTAAAAAGAGACACAATTGGTCGACGGCACGCCAATAATATCGGGCCACTCCAACTATGGAAATACACTCAAACCGCCCTGTAAAATATACTCTTTCAAAACATTTGGTTCGGAAAAAGGAAAACTAATTAGGTATCTAATATGCGCATTGTATTAATGTATTATTAATTAACGGATAAACATAAAAATTTATAAATACGATCTCAGCCCGCCAGCGCTAGTCATCAAATATATCGGCATCGGACCGGTTTTCTTACAATACCAGCATAGTCCAGAGGTAGAATCTCAGCGAGTTAATCAAGAGGTCGTGGGTGCGAGGCTGTGTTAGGGTAAACTATTTTTAATTTTTTGTTATTTAAAAAATTAGATCGGCTCTAAAAGGTGTATTAGCAACAAGTTAGCACTTGTTCCTCGATAAAATATTTTCAAAATTGTTGGCAATCTCATATCTACTACAGCTGCACGTGCGTAGACAAAGATCGTATTACTATGTCTAGTATTGTCTAGTCGCCAGTATTGTATTCATTAAAGAAAACGGAGTTTCGGCAGCGTTCCTAATTTTGTTTTACGAATAACCATACTTTTAGCTCAGAATTTAGGCCATTTATTCTCGGCTTTTAGTACAAGGTGCGACCTCTATTGAGGAGATGCTAAACGTACCAAAACGGGAAGCCGTTAACAATCTACTAATCTAGAGTACTATAACACAAAAAAGCCATATACATCTAGAGTAGCAATGTTCAATATACTGCAGTACCTACCTATTTTATGATTTTTGCGGTGTTTATTTGTAGGTAACTAATTCCTTTGCACATTATTAAAAACCTTCCTTAATTAAAAGAGTACATTGCTCTTGCGTTGGTATCACTAGTTGCCCACAAAAGTTTGACCCACCTGTAAAAAAACTCACGGGCCGCGCCTGTTAGACACAAGGAGACGATAACATATTTACATGGAGCACTAAGCAATCAAAGATTTCCTGGTTGGTTAATACTAATACCTAAGGTTGTTGCCAGGCTTTCAGTTATGTGCCATATTTTTAGACTGATAAACTATGCTAAAATAATGCAATTACTGTAGGTTATTATCCACAATCGTAAATACCACAGGCTAAAGCATAATATGACTAAGGGTTGAAAAAATACCATTAGTGATAATAAATTTTCTCACACGCATGAAAAATCTTGGAGTGATAACAGTAACGAAGGGCACCGAAGGCCTGTATCAAAAGAGCAAAGACTAGTAGTAATAGTTCATGCAGGCAGTGAAAATGGTTTTGTACCTAATGCCTATTTGACATTTAAATCGCAAACAAAATCGAGTGATTATCACAGTGAAATCAATTTGCGCTAACTACAAAAAGTGGGTCCAAGAAAACGCATTCCTAACCGGCTGCAAATAGTGTTATTGTTATATTAATTATCGATGATGCTCCCTATCACAACGTGCAAACAGAAAAATTTCCCAATTTTAGTAACAGAAAGGAGGAAATGAAGGCATGGTCAAGACGATGTGGTGCCCCGTTACCGACGACGTGTTAAAGGTGGATTTATACAGTTTGATTAAAATGAGAAAACCGTTGGATAAGACATAATCCTGGAAGAATATCGACATGATGTTTTGAGATTACCTCCATACCATGTAAATAACTGCTGACACTTTACAAACGTCTGATTGAAATAATCAGGGTTAATCAATGCCCAAAGTACCCGCACTAAACCACTCACACGACATGGCAAGTATACACCATTTAAATATTGATCAAGTATGCGGGTTTTATTACAAGTACAACAGTCATCTGAGTCCGGCTTAAAAGGTATTTAATAGATTAAGAGTCGTTGCCAGGCTTCAATAATAACAATAATAATAAGACTGGTAGTCTACCCTAACACAGCCTCGAACCCACGACCTCTTGGTCAACTCGCTGAAACTCTACCTCTGGACTACGCTGGTAATGTAAGAAAACCGGTCCGATGCGGTTATATTTTATGACTAGCGGCTATTGGTGGACCGTCGACAAATTGTGTCTCTTTTTAACTTCCTAAAACGCGTATGTCTGTTTCTCTCTTACTTTTAATGAATCTATATCGTCCATTTAAACCTATGAGGCCAATTTAAAATACAACCAGCCCGGAGCAAGCTTGGATATCTTTCGACGATGGCTTGGCTTGATTCTTTCTTGGGGAGCTTTCGCATGGAACTTGCACTTTTTTGAAAAAAAAGTTTGGTTTTAAAAAATAAATTATTAGGTGGATCATTGAAAATAAACTTAGGTGGGTCATTGACCAAATGACCTTATGGACGGGCCACGCCCGACTTTTACAGTCTTTTTCAAGTTTTAAGCTGTCAAGATGTCTAATTATTTTAAAGTAACCATCATTCTAGAAACTCTCCCTGTAAAAATCGAAATTACAACATTATTAGAAGAGCCCAGCTACACAAGTAGCATTCCAGTATTCCAGTGATGGTCAGGTTTACGATTTATAAGGTTCGGTTAAGTTTCTCAGTAACTATCGAACATTATTTTTAAGTAATAAACTTACTTGCATCCTTTCTTAATACTGTTTCAACTATCCCTTTATTACAGCCTCTCAATAGCTTTTAGAGTCTTCTCCCTAGCAATCTACAACCTTATTCCAGCGCTCCCTTCGCTTCTCTAAGCAATTTTCAATTTTCATTTGACATCATGATGCCAGAACAAAATTAGCCGTAGCTGATGCGAGAATCGACTAATTTTTAAATTGCTCAAAGTAACTCCATCGAAAGCGTAATATATTTATTTTCTTCCATATCATGATTATCGATCCACGTATTTGTTGATTCTAAAATTTATTTATAGGGTTTAAAGTATACTAAATTACTTCAAAACTGATGGCCAATGGGCTTGTTCAGTCATTTGTCATTTTCAATAAATATGATATTATTTTACAATTAGTCAATCGAAACAAACATACAAAAAATTATGTCGGTTGGACGGAATAACAAAATTATTAAGGTTGAAATTTCGACCAAATTCGAGAAATTCAGTTTCCCGTCTGACATCATCCTACGAAAAACAACTGAACGTAACGTTTAAAATGAGAAAACCGTTGGATAAAACATATGAGACAGATAAATTCTTGAAGAACATGGATGAACATGATGTATTGAGATTACCTCCATACCATCCAGATCTAAATCCCACTGAACTTGTTTGGCCCTCTCTAAAACCGTTTGTTGCTGGCAGAAATATTTATTTTAATTTTAATAATGCAGAAAATTATTGTAGGGAATTTTTCGGTACCTTTTCCGAACAAGATAATAACCATAATAATATGACTGTTAGCAATTTGGGCATATGTCACTTGCGCGCCCATGGGACAGTAGCGCGCTGGTTGCTCACTGGATGGCGAGTGGGTCACTTGCGCGCCTCGTTTGGTTAACCAGTAACCAGAGAGACTATAAAGAATATAGACAGACACTCGAATACACCGAAAAGCCGGTCTCCCTTCAGACATTTGGTGGGTTTATGGTTTAAAAGTTTGTTTGTCCACTATTATATATACATGTAGATACATAGTATACATATTTATATAATGGTAGACAAACAGACTTTTAAACCAGTAAACCCACCAACTGTCTCAAGGGAGACCCGCTTTTCGTTGCACGGCAGTGTTCGTCTAGGTATTATTTAGTCTATGCCAGTAACCCTTTGTACAGGACAACAACCATTCGAGAACAATCACATATGATCAAAATTTTTTCCTCTGAAGATGTACCTTTAATTTTTCTTAAGAATTCCCTAAGAAGATATCGTCCGGCGACGCAATTAATAAATAATAAAACACATATGAAGGGTGAAGGGAAAGAACAAGGAATGTCACATTTTTTAATAAATCGAGATAATAACATCATCTAGTAGACATATATGAACTAAATATTTATAGCCGGGGTGGTAGTTAAAACCTAGAATAGTCCGAGAACTACGCGTATTTAAAATATTAGCGCGAAGGTTAAAAACAGGAAATGTCCACGGGCCAACCGATAAAAAGAAGGAAGGTCCAGTGTAGCATCGCAAGCAGGACGCAAAAAATCGTTATTAATCTTTTGACTTGGTTGGCGTTACATGTGTTTTGCTTAAGTTTTAACAAGTTATATCTTTTTTACTTCATAACGAATAAGTTTAGCCATATAGTAGTTGTAATTACTGCGAACGATGTCTTCTCATGATACAAATAAAAGAAGATATGATACCGCGCAGGTAGGCGTGGCCATTTACGTCACCCGTGACCAATTCCGCGATATTTTGTAAACGAAACACGTCTTTTTTAAGATCGCGTTGTGTTTTCAACTATTTTTTGGTGTTTGTATATTACTTTTAGGAGTTTACAAGTAAAAATGAGATGTGCTCTGTGCGGTTGTGATGTGGACAATCAATCAATCAATGTAATCAATGTATGTATTTACCCCTTTATTTATATGATGATTTTAAATCATATACTATAAAATTTGTATTATAAGCAGGAGGCAAAGTATATTGCCAATAGAATTTATATAAAATCGCCTATAACTAACGTAATCTCTATATTGCGCGTTATAAATTTCAAAAATAGGACACAGCGTGACGTCATGCGCGAACCCGGACGAATTTGACACGATTTGGTATCATACCTTCTTTTATTTGTATCATGATGTCTGCTGATAGTGACCCCTGCAACGCCAATGATAATAAAACGAGAAGGAGAAAGAAAACTGAAAGAGATGGTTGATGTAATGAAAATAATGCGTTTACACTCCCACGAAGAAGGGCCGCCATGCAACTGCAAAAGATTAAAATGCTTTGAAAGTATTACTGCTACTGAAAGAAAAGAAGTACCTATTACAATATTTTAATAGTTTGGGCTCCAACGACGAGCAAAATGGTTCTGTAGTCAGAATACTCAAGCTTATTATGCTGATCTACCCTACCAGTAGTTTTGAACCCTAATGTTACGAACGTGAAGGTAAACATATTTGCTTAAATTAGTTGATGGTTATTAGCAGCAATATTTTTTTCAGAGTTCTTGCCAGTTCTTGCAGCCAGCTATAATGTGACATTCCTTATTTTTTACGATATTTGCTTGTACTTACGTTAGAATTGTTATGTTTTTTTTTTCTGTTTTTAACAGTTGATCTTAATTTTCGTTTATAATTAGTAGATCATTATATAGTGTTGCCAAATAAAAAGATGTTTCATTTTCTTGTAGCCTTGTGGCGTAATTGTGAAGTAATTAGATCTTAAATACTAAAATTTCAATTATCTCAAAACAAAAATACTGCGACATTCCTTGTTCTTTCCCTTCACCCTTCAATTATTATTATATTTATAGTAAAACCAGATTTATTTCTTATCATATTGATGAGAAACACTTTTTATAAAATTAAACCTACTGATAGAATTATTTTTATATAAACTAATTAAATTAGATATATAATCATGATGTTTCTTATAGTTAGCGTTTTTACAAGAAACGGGCAAGTGAACACTGTTGATTTTAAATGGTATTTAAATGAACATCCTTCAACACACATATGACTGGGTGCGCAACATAAAACTTGCATTAAATTTCCTATGAAAAGATTCACACGCATTTGTAGTCCGTTCAGTACTATTAGTACAAGAAGCCCAGCTATTTGGTGGAAAAGTTGCATTGTCATAAATATACTCGTAGTTATCTACTAAGTAATCCGCATATTTTATAACATTTTCATTTTGTGGAATTAGGGAATACAAGTCTTCAACAAAACACTCTCCCACATTATTACTATCTAAAAACAATAGTCCAAATGTTCATTTAAGTCACTGACCTATCTGAGTTTCTTTATTTCTGTATTCACTTACTAATCCTAAACTTTGTACTTTCCTAAACCACGCCTGTGTTAAATGAAATCTACATTCTATAATACAAATTTGTAGCCATACCTTCTTAACACTAACATGAATTGATTTTTCAAAATCACAAACAATTTCATTTGGATTTAAACACAAATTGATGCTACTACAATAATTACGAAGTAATTTAAATGCATCCTGAATTTTTATTTGGCAACAGAATGAAAACTAAAGGGATATAATGCCCTATTTCGATTGTATGAATAGTGAATAACTGCATATCATATTTAAGACAAAAATCAAATGTACCATCGACATAAAGTACAAAGTTCACAAGTACTTTAAATTAGGTTGACATTAAAATAAAATTATATGTAAACTGTAATTAATAAATTAATAAAAAGTTTTCGCCCTTACTAGTATGGCATTCATAGGAGTCCAATGCGCTGTGGATATCTTCCAGTGATCGTGGTAATGAAGGCAGTATACTTCTTCTTGACCGGTAGGCACTTTTTCTGATGTTATCAATATATTTTGTTGTTAAGTTATTCAAGACATCTGAAGCCTCACTGATGCCCACATTAATAATTTTTGATGGGCGTAGAGATATGTTTTCGGTAGATTTTCTTTTGACTCCATTTTGTAGCTTCTTCACTTGCAAATTTTCAATGCAAGGATAGTTATGCTGACCATGTACCAGCAGGGGAAAAGCCGCTTAATATTGCCATTTCTGTTATCCGAATGCTATCTCACTTCCTCGTCCGCGCAAGTATGAAATTTTCCAGAGGCAAAGCTATATTTGACAAGCTGTAAGGTTAAGGTTTTTGATAAGACAAATGTCATATCAGCAAAGTTGGGAATCGTCGCAAAATGTTTGCGTCAGTGTCAATGTTTAATTCATTTCTTAAATTTGGGTCGCCACCGTAGGACTACGTCACCAGAGGCCATCTCTCTGTTTTAAAATGAGGGATGTTTGATCGCTATTTTGAGGTTGAATTTGATTACAAAAATCTCCCTAATAACTCACCCAAATTTCATAAAAATATTTTAAACGGTTTTTGAGATATCGTCTTGTAACACTTTAAAAAACTCTCCGTGTATAGTATAATAGCATAATGTCTTTACTTCGAAGCTGTTTTTGCAATGGTAGTGGTAATTTAAGAGATTTAAATTACATTAGAAGTGGGTAAATTTTTGAACGATCTACTCTTACACATGGATTGAAGAAATTTAACAAATTAGAGGAAGATATGCCAGGAAACTACATTCAGTATTCTTCTAACATTGCGTTTTTGGAGATTCCCGATATTGGATGTTTGTTACTGGGGCAAAACTAGCTTTGGACAAATTGATCGATTACCTTGATAAAATCTTACAAATACCCTGTATATTTCACATAAACCATTTCGTAATTTCGAAGATTTCCTCATCAATTTAAAACTCCTGCCCTTACATTTACGGGCCCTGCACGTTTTGAAAGCAGCATTCAGGCACAACGAACCGCGTAAGTCCTAAGCTCGCGGTCCTAAAGAAACCCCGAAATAAGGGTTATTTTTGCGTATTTGCGCCCTAGGATCGATTTAAAAATATTTTGACCGCAAGAAATGTTCCTTTGTAGCGTAGAGATTTGGGGATAATGGGCCATATTCAGGTCTTTATGTTGAAATAGGTGTAATCCTATATTCTTTAACGACGGTCTTTATGTACGGGACAATGGTCCTGAGTCAAAACATTTAAGTTTAGTGGATTATCAGATTTTTCTTAGTTTATTTTTTACATATGCTAACGTGCATATATTAGTATAGTTTAAAATATAGTCGAAAAGTCGATGCAAGAGGACGTTAAGCCAGTGAGCGACCTAAATAAGAGGTGTGCAGGATCATTATTTTAAAGTCGGATTATTAGGTTATAAATTATTTTTCATAAAGGAATTATAATTCGAATTATATTACCGATGCCGTGCGGCCTCTTATATTATAATTGATAATAGGCTACGCAGTGCCGGATCTAGGAAATTTCGAAGGGGAGCAAAACTAAATTTTGCCGCCCCTAAACCTAATAATTTTACCTAGATTTGCTTTTGAAATGAATAAGTAACACAAAAAGGCCACCAAAATAAAGCAGTATTGAACGCTATTTTATTGAGTACAAGAAACATGAATTACATTTAAGAATTACTGTACAGGGTCTTCCAACGAGGACTGAACAGGGGCTCATTTTTGAGCTTCCTTGTATTTAAAGAAAAATCTAAAATAGCCAATCGATGTACTTTTCCTGCAGAATTCAAAAATGAAACCAAAACTTTATTTGAACCAGAAACAAAAGAGTTACGCTATGGATAAGGTGTTTTTTAAATGGAACATAGCTTTTTTTATACGATTTTCGGAACGAGTGATTTTTTTTATGTCCGTTCTGATTAAAATATTTAATATTGTGACAGCTATTTTTATTAAATTTTAATGTTTTATCCAGTATAATTTAACTTCAACCTGTTTGAAAGATACACTAGGTAATAAAGGTAAAATCACCTTGAAATCCTTCAAAGTCAAAAAATTTGACAAATTTACTTTAATATTGCCGAAATGAAATATTCATTAGATGAGAGATTGCAATAAATCTTCTCCTTGCTTCTCTTGCATTTTCTTGGCATTTGTAGAACAATATAACAATCTGCAATCTCTCATCTAATGAATATTTCATTTCGGCAATATTATAGTAAATTTGTCAAATTTTTTGACTTTGAAGGATTTCAAGGTGATTTTACCTTTATTACCTAGTGTATGTTTCAAACAGGTTGAAGTTAAATTATACTGGATAAAACATTAAAATTTAATAAAAATAGCTGTCACAATATTAAATATTTTAATCAGAACGGACATAAAAAAAATCACTCGTTCCGAAAATCGTATAAAAAAAGCTATGTTCCATTTAAAAAACACCTTATCCATAGCGTAACTCTTTTGTTTCTGGTTCAAATAAATTTTTGGTTTCATTTTTGAATTCTGCTGGAAAAAGTACATCGATTGGCTATTTTAGATTTTTCTTTAAATACAAGGAAGCTCAAAAATGAGCCCCTGTTCAGTCCTCGTTGGAAGACCCTGTACCTAGTTAAAAATATTATCGTAATTTCACATAATGTCCATTTCTAGTGTTCTGTGAAAATGGAACACTTATGGAATCACTTCGGTGTCCGCCCGTCCGTCTGTCACAAGCGATTGTCTCTGAAACTATTTGACGTAAAAATTTGAAATTTGACACAGTGATAGAGTGTAGTGTCCCAAATATAGGCGTGGTGTATAGAAGGTTGAATTTTGATTCTGGGGGTTAATTTCAGGGGGTAAATTGGAAAATGGAAAAAACATTTCAGGGGCATCGTGTAGGGCGTCAAATTAAAGCTTATTGAAGCACGAATTGAACAATATATATGATATATTTTTTATGCATTTTTTTTAAGATTTTTCTGAAAAATCGCTTAAAAATTGCTGTTCTCCCACCCTTATCACCAAAACGATCGCTCAGAAAAATCTGAAAAAATCATGAACATTGAGAATTAGGTATATATTGAACAACATTATCAGAATTGGAAAATTCTAGTGCGACCAATTGTTATCAACAATTTAATTGATTATTTCCTTATAACGGCTGAACTTTGGTTTTCGAGAAAAAGTTTTTCGACAAAAAATATTTCTCACGATGCAACACTTTTGCTCGTACACGTTTTTCAATGCTCCGCGAATACGCGATGTGATGGCGTTGGTGGCGTCAGCGTTGGTGGCGTCAGCGTCGGTGGCGGGTAGCGCGGCAGGTGGGCGGAGATCGGGCGGCCAAGGTTTGCTCAGGTTAAATGGGGGGCTGATGGCAACGGAATAGCTAGCACTTGGTCAATTTTTTATTAATCGTTCGCAGACCATGTAGCGGCTTTAAGGCAACAAAGATTTGAACATTTTTGGAAAAAAATTGCAAAATTCCTTGATTTAATTAAATGACTATTGGTTATTCCAAAATGTTTGTGTATAACTACGATGTGTTATCTTGTACAACAGATTTTCAATGGAGTTACGGTCTGGGAAGTGTGCTGATCAGAGCAAATCCAAAATGGTATTTCGTCAAAGTATTCTTGAACAAATCATTAAGAGTGTTTCCAATCAGTTGAAAAATAAACTGCAATTGAATTTTCCACTTTGCGTAGGGTCATATGTAACACTTATTGCATAGTATTAATAAAGTGTAAGGAATCCACGTCAAATCATGAGGTGCAGAAGCAGCGCTACTCGAAAAGGCTTCCTCGATCACGTTTCATTGTAGCTTTAGCTAACAAACTTGGAATTAATTTTTCATACTTTCATGCTATTTCAGTGATCTACCGTCCAGACCATAGACAAGATATATTTAGACCATCACAACGTATTCGCGACACCAGCTGAATCCGTCCAATGTATGGGCGAAAAAGTGCGTTTGTGGGCAGTGGGCGCCAGTCAGATTTTTAAACGACGGTCCTCTCGAGGCATGCGCACTCGGGACGTCTAGCAAAAGTGGTTGTTGAACTCAATGACGCAACGCGGCGAACAGAACCGGGCCGAAAAAATCTCAGTCATTTGTATGTTATGGTATTTTTGGTTGGGGTGGCGAATATAGCGAACCTCTGAAGCTTGCTATTTCGATACAAAAATAGTCTTTATAAAGTGTTACAGACATTTCATATGTTTCGCCAATTATGTATCCAACTTTTAAATATAAGGAATTATTTCGTAGTCTATTTCTTACAAGTAGTGCATAAATAGAAATAGTTTAATTCCAAATTTAAATTATATGAATATGTGAAAGAATAGGAGGTAAAAAATATAATTTATCTTAAATGCACTCCGGTGTTGAAGTGAATACACACACGGAGAAGTAGAAATATTTGTCAGTGACGTATATTGAGTGTGGTCAAGGTGTCAGAAAGGCACTGATGGGGTGTGTGTGTATTAGGGGCATTGTATAAGGGGTAAGATGGTGTAAGAAGGTCATATATAGTGTCAATGCCTCCTTCCCCTATATTGCATAAGGGTGAGTGTGTCCAAAAGGCATATTTGCGCTTTCGCCAAAGGGGCACTAAAAATACTAGTGGATTAGGGTAGAAGGGAGTATTTTAAAACGGATGGCGAAAGAAAAAAGCGCTTTCGCCAAAGGATCGCTAAGATATCAGTGTATTAGAAGGGTGAGTGTCCAAAAGGCATATTTGCGCTTTCGTCAAAGGGGCACTAAAAATACTAGTGGATTAGGGTAGAGGGGAGTATTTTAAAAGGGATGGCGAAAGAAAAAAGCGCTTTCGCCAAAGGATCGCTAAGATATCGGTGGATTAGATTGACATGGGGCCGTAAGTAGTAGCGCTTTCAGCAAAGTATCAAGTGCACACACTGTAAATAGGTGTAAAAATATTTACATCTTACCCTAGAACTTGCTTTGTTCAAGAATTATACAGGATGGGATGCCAATCCAATAAAATATACACATGTAATTTTTTTGATTTACTATTTTACTTCTTAAAACAGTTGCATATTTTATTTCTATTGTTTAGAATACTATGTTTATATTTTATTTCAACTTTCAATTTTGTAAATGTAACGTTTAAAAACATTAAAGAGACGCACTGTATATATATAAACTGAGCTATTTTCGAGGAATTATCGACAGTTTTGTATAGCAAGACAACTCAGATTTAAGCCAACAAACTATACACTTTTTGTTAAAATCTCACTAATGGTTATATTTTTATCATTAATAAAAAGAATAATTACAAGTAATATATTTAGCATTTATTACTCGATAAAAGATTCACGTCATGTAAAATAAATTTTGAAGTACGGTCCTGTCTATCACAAGGCAAACGTTCGACAATGCGCAAGCCCGCAGAGGACCGTCTTTGTTTACGGATTCAGCTCGGTAAATTTGCCGCATTCGTAATTGACATTATTTCTCTACTATATATTTTCTCTATGGTCCAGACTAAACGCTGTGTGTTGATAGATACCTACTAAATAGATATAATTATCCTTGGACTAGTCATAATTGCTAGAATTTCCGGAGATTCTAGATGCAAATTGTCAGGGATTTTTTTTTAATTTGTATGTCCATCTCCTTTTTGTGTCGTGCCAATTTTCATATATTTACTTCATTTCCACATTCCTTATAAGGTAAAGTTATTTTTGAGAAACTGTAGTTGGGTAAAACAAATTGCCATGAAATGACCCATAGCTCTTTATCAACCACTCCTCAGTCCTTTAATTCTATTTAAATTAGACTGATCAACTCGTATAAAATTAAACATACAGTGTAAGCAGGATAAGGGAACTGGAAAAGCCTCTGGTATGCCATGTGACCATAGAATCAGTGCGAGAAAAGTAGTGTATAAAACAGTCTCTGACCTGCTGTGATGTATGAAGCGAAAACATGGCCAGTAAAAGCCTAAAGGTGCGTCTAAACGGGCAACGTTTTTCTGCAATATATGGCTGCAATATTATCCAACTATAGCCCGGCAATATGTACATCACCATTGTTGCAGAAATATATCTGGAAGTGTATATCTGGGCAATATTTCCGCAACAGTATAGCTCACACCATATACTTGTAAACGGGCTACAGTCAGGCAACAATGGCTGACGAAATTGTTCGTGTGGCAGCGGCATTTATTGTCCTAAACAAAAATAAAAAATGACAAGCATGTGGATTCAACCGTACTTCAATAGGCGTGACACCTTAGATAATTTAAGTCAAGAATTAATCCTTGATAAATATTTGTTCAGGAACTTTACAAGAATGTCAAAAAGTGACTTCGAGTTTCTATTAAATAAAATTGGACCAAAAATAAAAAGGGAACATACAAACATGAGAAAATCAATACCTATTACCACAAGATTAGCGATGACTCCGCGATATTTGGCGACTGGAGATTCATATACTCTATGTTTTCATTTGACCATGTATTCATTTTTCTCAAAACAAAAGAATAAAACGAAAAGGTAACTTCCAAATTCTGCAAGTGATAAACAACAACACACGTCAAAAAAGAATGCACATATGTCGTAAAGCGAGACAAAAATAGAGAAGGCTCGGCAATATTTCAAGTATTTTCGATTGCGGAGCGAACGACCGGCAACACATTAAAAATACTAAACATGTTTGGCTATATTACCGGGCAATTAGAAATATATTGCAATATATTTCTACATATGGCTGACAAAGTTTCCGGCAACTTCCAGCTACACCATTGCAGCAACACATTGCCGTAAAAATGTTGCCCGTTTAGACGCACCTTAAAGAGAGGTTTTTAGACGGGATATGAATAAGGATGTTAAGATGGATGTGTGGAGCAACAAAAAGGGACAGTTTGCAATTAACAATAAGGACACCAAGGTTGTAGAAATATCTAAGAAAATGCAGAAACAAAGACTTTAGTGGTACAGGTGGAAGAAATAATGCTTATGAAGTAAAAGGCCAAGTGTTATATGAAACCCAACCCAACCCACCCACCCCCCCCCCCCCCCGTAGATCCGGGCCTGAGGCTACGGATTCCGAATATGGCAACCGATGTTTCTCGTCAGTCACTACTTTTGTGGCTATATGTTATTCATAGTTTCAATTTCCGCTGCTGCGAAGAGTCAATCGCATTCTTGTCGATTTGAATTTTTCGTTTTAATTTTTTACTTTTACTTTACTAATTGTTTTTTAATAAGTTCATTTTTATATGTAATTAAGTCAAGCTAAGTTTTTAGTTTGTTGTCACAGAAATATTATTTAATTATTACATCTTTTAGTTTTTAAATTAATGCAATCCAAACAATTAAATAAACTCTTTTTCATACCCATTGAGCATGCTAAGTGACAACACGCATGAAGGATTACAAACAACATTTATTAATCAATATGAGGTGGTTTTATTCGGTAAAGCTAACTTTGTTTAACACATTGTAAACTGATAATTATAATACTTTCTATTTTTTTAGTTTTAAGTACTCGAAATCGGAGCTTTCGATTGTAACTTAAATTAAAAGTTTCACAATTGAAATTACCGATTATTTCAAAAATCGTATTATCGATCGTTTCTAATTTAAATTATCCCATGGCTAATAATGTAGTGTCAAAAAAGACAAGGCAGACAATACAAAAAATATTTACAGGTCAGATTCTCCATCGCTTTCCGGTTCAATTTGTTCAATTTTGCGTGTGAATTTGTTTCTGAGTTTTTTCGCAAATTTATAAAGAGAATGGCAATTTTAGTACGTACTTTCGACAATAATAAAAATAAATTCATTCTAACAACGCGTTCCGTGATGAAAATTATGTGGAAACCAAGCAAATGACGAGTTATTAACAGTGACAGGACAAAAACCTGTCAAAACATACCTGTTCAACTAAAAGTTCTAAATTTAAACCACTCCTAATCCTTAAACCTTCTTAGTGACGTACGTGAACGTACTACATGTTTACAACTTGATAGGTTTGCTCAAAATGATTTTTTCCATCACTAGTGTTAAAAGTATATTAATGCACAGCTTGTCAAATATAGTTTTGCTTCTGAGATAGTCCAGCCCACTAAAAGTGCAGTAGATCGGTTGCATCGCTGGGGTAGGTACAGTTCGTAACAAAAGTGCATGCTTTTTCTAATTC
This sequence comes from Philopedon plagiatum, assembly GCA_963971165.1. Lineage (NCBI taxonomy): Eukaryota > Metazoa > Arthropoda > Insecta > Coleoptera > Curculionidae > Philopedon > Philopedon plagiatum. Next base: position 19,499,164 of record OZ020192.1, on the reverse strand, counting down.
GTTTATGTACTAACTGTCGTGACGTGTATTTCAATATGGAGTTCGTGCCTGAAGTAAAAGGCCAAGTGTTATATGGGCAAAGTCGTGAAATTTTGGAAAATATTATTCATTTTATGCGCCAAGAAGCCGAAACGAATAAACCCATCAAGGATTAAAGAACGTTCACGTTTCAACTGCTACCGGCGGCGTGTGTACGCACAATTCAAACAATAGCGAGTGAGATGAAAAAAGTGAAAAATGGCGAGTGCTTTTCACTCCTAATAAAACAAAAAGAAAATTGAGCGTTAAAACAGAATTGGACGATTGTGTTGTAGTAGTCCTTAGACGATATATTGTCAACTTTAAAGTGACTGAAGGAAAGGTTTAAATTCCGTAAATGCGTAAAATTCGCAAAAAGTTTAAGAAAAAGTGGGATTTAGGTGGCAAAAAACAAAAACTAACCGCAAACTGTTGATGGAAAACACCGATACTTATTCGTTCTTAAGAAATATGAAAATATTTCGTAAATAGAACTGTCCAATAAATTTATATGGATGAGACATACACTCATTCTTCTCACACACGCATGAAAAACCTTGGAGTGAAACAGTAACGAAGGGCACCGAAGGCCTGTGTCAAAGAGGCAAATACTACTAATAGTTCATGCAGGCAGTGGAAATGGTTTTGTACCTAATGTGTATTTGGCTCTTAAATCGCAAACAAAATGGGGTGATTATCACAGTGAAATGAATTACGCTAAATACGAAAAGTGGGTACAAGAAAAACTTATTCCTAACACGCCTGCAAAGAGTGTTCTTGTTACCGGTAACGCATTCTATCACAACATGCAAACAGAAAAATTTCCCAATTTTAGTTACAGAAAGGAGGAAATGAAGGCATGGTTAAGAAGACCGTGGTATCACCGTTATCGACGTCATGTTAAAAGTAGATTTATACAGTTTAATTAAAACGAGAAAATCGTGGGATAAAACGTTTGAGATAGATAAAATCCTGGAAGAACATGGACATGATGTTTTGAGATTACCTCCATACCATCCGGATCTAAATCCCATTGAATTTGTTTGGGCCTCTCTAAAACAGTTTGTTGCGGACAGAAATATTGATTTTAATTTTAATAATATAGAAAATTATTGTAGGGAATTTTTCTGTGCCTTTTCCGAGCAAGATGGGAAATGTCGATGTGATCATGTCAAAAAGTGAAAAATTTTACATTGAGAATGAGCCAGCTCTTGATGTGATTATTGTGATTGTGGGCAGTATTGTAATAAACCCGCAGGACAATGAAGGCGATATTTCAGATTTAGATAGTAGTAGTGATTCGAGTAGTAATTCAAGTATCTCAGGAATTAACACTCTGAAAAGATATTTGTGTTAAAAAATTAAAGTAGTATAGGATTTAGTGAAATAAAGTATGGTTATAAACTTTCTTGGTATTATTGCTCCGTTTAATCTTATTTATCTTCCATAACACTTCAGATTAGTTGGCCAGTCAGTTAATAAGAGCTATTTAATAGATTAAGGGTCATTGCCAGGCTTCAATAATAACAATAATAATAAGGCGAGTAAATAGCAATTTATTATACACATCAGGTAACTTATCGAGTTTAGAGTTGTAGTTAGTACCTACCATAAAATATAGTTACCAAAATTTTCGGAAAGTATTTATGATACCACACATAATCACAATTCAACCCCTTTAACACAAAATAATTTGTCTTTATTCTTTATCAGAATCAAGCAATTAGCATGCAGGAACAAAATTGCTGTTGACTGCTACCTGTCTTAAACCAATTTATGCTAAATTAATAACTAGGAAGGATAATTTTATCTAAATGATACCGAATATTATAAAGCAATTATGTTATTTTATTTTTGTCGGTGACTACTCTAAACCAAAGCAGGGTCGCTTAATATTGCTATATGCGAATGCTATCTTACTTTCTCGTCCGCGCAAGTGTGAATTTTTCAGAGGCAAAGCTATATTTGACAAACTTGTACAAGTTTATAACTTGATAGGTTTGCTCAAAATGATTTTTAGATCACTATAAAAGTACCATAATGGACACAGAACAAACGCACTCTTACCACGAGTTGTAACCGTTTCATGTAAAAACAGATTTATTCATTGATTTCATTTATTTAAGAAAATATTGAAATCTAATCTTTTTTACTATGCTCGGGTTTACTTAGTGAAACTCGGGGTTAGTGTTCTAATTTTAAAGTTTTTATTTTGAAATCATTTTAAAAATATCATTGGTTGCAATAGTGCAACCATCATGTAGATATTTTAGGTTTTTAAAATTGTCCTTTGCACCTCTGCCGAGCACAGTAATATTTTAGATGCTGTCACAGTTATTACATTTTTAAACGAAATTCCTAAATAGTAAAAATCGTGCACATATACTTACACTGCTAATACTATTGTGAGAAAAACCCCGTTATATCAACAATCTTTAAAAAACTACCCTAAAGGCGTATAAAGGGCACTATAATGGAAAGAAAGGCTTTAAGAAGAGGCCCTTAGGATCAGGTGTAAAGCACAACATAGGATTTTTCGACACCTATCTGAATGGTTGTCAAGGGCCTCAGTGTCACCGGATGAGATCCTTGAATCGTCTTAAATAAGGTTAATTTTGTTTGATTTGCTTTGTTTAATTTAGGTATTAGTTGGCATTCCGGATTAAGCGGGGAAATCATTTAAAATTGGTTTTTGAAATAATATTTTTGATTACAAATTCTGTCTTATATAAGACATGACCTTACATTAGCGATGGGCAAAATCAAATTATAATTCTAATTATATTACCTACACCGCGCTGCCACTTATATAACCAATGTTTCTTCGTCACTCATTTATATTGGTATGTGTTATTCATAATTTAAATTCCTCCTACTGCGAGAGCGGATCGTGTTGATGCCGATTCTTTCTGTTTTAATGTTTATTTTCAAATCGTTAAATTTATTGTTTTTAGGAAGTTTTTATTTCTAATTAAGTTAAGCTAAGGTTTTTATTTTGTTTGGCACGTATGCTATTTTACCATTACATGTTTTACTATTATATTCAAATTATTTTAAATTAAGAATCAAGCAAGAAAAAGCCACGAGCGTCATAGCAGAGACTATAAATAATATAGACAGACATTCGAATACACCGAAAAGCCGGTTTATTATTATAATTTTTATAGCTTTTAGTTTTTACTTTTACTTCATTAACTTTATGGTTTCTCAATAAGATTATTTTTACTTTAAATTAAGTTAACTTAAGTTTACAGCTTCTTATACATAAATGTTATTTTATTATTACATGTTTTAGTATTTAAATATATAAAGTAAATCCAAAAAATTAAATCAATTTTCCTTTCATACAATCGCGCAAGAAACACAAACTTCCCAAATTATGGGTTACCTAATAAGCAAGGTTTATTTATTCATCATGCGACAGTTCAGTCCAGGGAAGCATTCTAACTTTACCTTCCGTAAAATACCTATTGTAAATAGTAGCTATTAATAATAAAAAACCTAGAAATCCAGAAAATGGATGAGTCACACTTATGTTCCTTCCAATTTCAAAATGGTTTTTGCATTTTTCCATTGAAAACAAAATGGCCAAAATGTTGCAACTAACAACCAACTCAGAAAAGCTAGATATTTTTAAACCTAGGTGATTAGTTCTTGCACACTCTGTAAGGTCTCCCGGAAAAGAGTCTCCCGATTGGCACTGCAGTCATATTGGGCTCCTTCAGCTAACACCGCTCACGGCTACGCGCCGGCGCCGCGCCGGTCTCTTCGAGGGTTGGGATGCTCTGCATCTGTTCCTCGAATACTTATATTTCTATTTATTACATAATGTTGTAACCCTTGTGATTTGTAAATATATGTATGAAATAAATGTCTTTAAAAGTAAAGTAAGTCCAGGGAAGCTAACCTTGTTTACTTCATTGTTCATAATCTGAATAACGATAATCATAATTCCTACTAACTATTCCATCGGTATTTAAAATTACATATTTCTTTCTCTATTCGAACTACTCGGAATCAGAGTTTCCAATTAAATTGGAATTATGATTTTCATAATCGGATGATATCGATTATTTAAAAAATTGGATTATCGATTATTTTTAATTCAACTTGCCCAACCGCTACTTAACTTATGTACATATCTACCTATACGTAAACGTTTAGGAGTATATAGTCGGATCTTGCTAAAATTAACTGATTTAAAAGTTTTTAAGACTTTCCACTAGCTATTAAAACTTCTTACCTCGAGCAAATTATGTTCCAAAGAAATACTTTAATTTAATTTTCAAATTAAAACGGTCCCGAACAGAGACGCTTCGCGAACGTTTTCGCAGGCCAACAAAAGGCGGAAAATAAACTAATTTATGTAAGTAGCGTTCCCCTAATGAAGAAAACTCCGCCCTCGACTGACTGAAGTTTAAAGAAATGTTGCCAGATTTTAACGATTTTGTACAGTTTAAACTCCAGCAGTGCAAAGTTAATTAAAAACTTTACACACGTATTATTAAATGTTAGTATTGCCAAATTTCACTAAGCATTTTGCTTCAGTCATTTCTTTTGGTATTGAAAATTGTAGGAAAGAGGTACACAATTGTAGTGAAATGTCCTACAATGTTTTTTCAGTGTATCGGCCATTTTTTGTAAAAAATAGTATTGGTAGAAATGAACTTTAAGTAGCTTCTGTTTTATTTTTTCCCTATTTTTAGCTCCAAAATATGCAATGTAGTTTTGAAATAAACAACGTCTACCTTTTATCTTATTTTTTTTTTAAATAAAGTTAACAAACATGACAGTATATCTAATTATTATTAAAATTGTTACAATTAAACACACAGTTGTTATAACTGATGATTGGCCCACCCCTACTTGGTGCAGATACTATTCTGTTGTTAGCGGTTGCGGAAAATATAGAAGCGACTAGTTCTTTGTTTTCAACATTCTCCCTCAATTTTGTTAGAAGGTTTTGATGAAATTGCTGATTCAGTTGTAAATAGAATTTAATAGAATTAATGTTGCCATGTCCTGTTAAACTGATTTTCATCCACTCCATCTTTCGCTAAATTTGTAGCTGTTGCGGCTCCATGCGAGTAGTTAATAAACAGCCAGATTCTCCAACGCTAGTCCGGTCTAATCTGACAACCAAAAGTTTTAAACTGAAAAGTGTAGAAAACTAAGTTTTATACTGTGAATTTATTCCTGAGCTTTTTCGCAAATTTATAAAGGAAAGGGCAATGTTAGTACGTACTTTCAATAATAATAGAACTATATAAATTCATTACAGCAACTCGTACCAAGATGAAAATCATTTGGAAACCTAGCAAATCGCTGAAATATTAGAATAATTCATAGGTTTTAAATGACGACTTATTAACAATGACAGCACAAAAACCCGTCAAAACATAACCGATCAACTATAAGATCTTAATTTAAACGAGTACTAAATCTTAAACCTTCTTAGTGAATCTGAACGTTATGTTTTTCCATCAAGGCCAGCTTTTCCTGCTAACGTTCTAGTCCATTTCAAAATCCCGTTTTTCGCCACCGGACTAATCTTATACCATTTGCCAGAATGTCCCCAGTCAGGAATTGTAGTGAGGAAAAGGCGGTTGGTTGTGATGTTAGCGCTTTTCTTAAGCTTCGGATTCCTACAAAGCGGTACCGTAAAAAAGCGGGCGTATTTTGACGGCCGTTTTTGCCAGAGTAAAGTACGGCCGATTTGACGGTGAACATTATTGTAAAGTAACGAAACGGTGTAATAAATACGGCCGCTATGACAGTACACTTCATTGTGAAAATTATGGAATATTATGTGCATATTTTCGCATTTTCTTCCAACCTATAGCTATTGCTCCCGATACAACGGATAAGTTAATAGCATGTGCCTGTATTTTCCATAATATTTTAGGTGAAGCAAAAGTGCTCGCTCCGAATCAAGCTACTTTGAATGATCTTATGTCTCTACCAACGCAAAACTTAATTGATCTTGCCGAAAATAATGCACGTGCCCGACATACACCGCTTGAAATTCGTGATAAATTTAAGCTTTATTTCAACGGACCCGGGGCTATTGAATGGCAAAATCGTTACTGTAGAGAACATTACAAGAGATTGTATATCTGTCATTACAAAATAAAACTTAAAAAGTAAATAAATAATACCCACCTGTTTTACGTAGTATTGTACCAATTTCATGCCATAAGCTTTGCTTCAGTTGCATCTTCCTGTACTCCGCAGACTTTACATTATATAGACCTTCATGAGTTCTAACAAAGTCAATTAAAATTTCGTCTTGTTCACTGGACCAATTAATTTGTTCAGCCATTTTCAAATTCCATTCGCACAACACAATCTCTGCACAGGAGCACCGCTTAAAAACGTGCTGGCAATATCCCACCGTACCGAGCGGCCGCTTTCGAAAATACGGTGCAGTATTTGTATGAAGCGGTAGCGCCGAACGCTCTGAAGGAAAACACTCAGCTTTCCAAGCATGTACACGTTTTTTAGTGATGTCAGTTGCCGTCAAAGTACGCCCGCTTTTTTACGGTACCGCTTTGTAGGAAACCGAAGCTTTAGAGACCAGTTTCTTATACAATCTGTAACAAAAAAGAAAACATTAAAATGCATGTATTTCAAAAATCTTAGTTTAAATAATTTTAGGAAAGTAAAGTTGGAGAAAGGGCCTACCTTACTGGGCAAATGTCCTCATTTGTAGTGTTCCTAATCAATTATTTGCTTCCCGTCAGTTTGCGATCTTCACACTGGCAAGTTTTAAAAAAAAATTGGATGGTACTCGATTTTGTTACGTAACGAGCCATCATTTAGTTTTTCTTCTTGAAGAAACCCCATCAAACAATTTGAAGCTTCACCTCCTCGAAATGCCAACTCATAAGACATTACATCAAACAATTTTTTCTGAAGGTATTTTCGTTGTTGAAATTTACCATTTTTAGCAGTTCATGGTGAGTAAAAGCTGAGGAACTGGTTTTTCTTTTATCCAAATCGCCTTATAAGCTGCGTCTCTTGCCTTCTTGAATCTAGCATGAGTAAAAGGATCAATAGTCACACCAAACTCTCTACTGAACTTTTCTGCTTTATTTAAATGTAATGTTTCTTATCCAAAAAATCACCTCATCTTCTGGAAATAATCAAGAAGCTATCATTAAAAATACAGAAACCCATGAAAATATCCTCATTATTTGCCTTAACAGTTGATTTCTCACCATCACCAACAGATCCGCGCCATCCATAAAGGCAAGTGGAGCAGTGCCCCAGGGCGCCAAAGGCCTATGGTTTTTTCACCAAAAATGCCGGGAGAATTTGCGAAAAAGTTAATTGCGAAGAGTGTTTTAAAAAAGACGCCGACTGTTCAAAAAACGGCAATTGGAAGATTTGCCAAAAATGTCGAGAGTTAGGAGCATCACAAGTCGCCCTACTGCAATTTTGCCCAGGGCGTTGCAAGAGCGCTGCTCACCTCCCAGAGCTATCCCTCAATTTATTTAAGCGAGAACATATTAAATATGTACAAAATAGGTCATTTAATAAGAAAAACAGGTTATTTAATGGTATGATAATTACTAGAAATTATATTTAATGTAAAAAAGTTGTGGGCAAAATGCACAAGATTTAGTGCATGGTAATTTTTAAAACAATTTTGCAAAAGTAACCTGGACCTGCAATTTAAATACAAAGAAATCTATAAATTATTGAAAGATGCTTAAAATAAATAGTAAAAGATTAATTTAAATCATAAAGAACCAAACAAATTTGTTTAGATTTTTGGCGCTCAACGTGGGACACAAAAAAAATCATTGAGCAAATCCAAGGATTTCCGTTGTTTCCATAGACACTCTACGACATTCTCTTCCATAGACTTACATACTCTGTGGGTATATCATCTTAACAAGGGCCCCTTAAAGCTAACCCTACGTTCATTTGCGAAAAACAAATCACAGAAATAACGAAAAAGTGTGAGTCACATCGCGCTCTATTAGAATTCCCTATCCGTTTGTCAAAAGCATATGTCATTGTGTATCATAATTTCGCCAATTTTGCGACTAACAAGTAAATGAACATTGATCAGTGCAATAATGCGAAAACAGGGTTATCGACCAGTCAAAATTAAATTTCTTGCTGCCTTTTTTATTTGTAAAACATATCATCAAAAGCGGCTATTTTTCAACGTTTGTTCAGAACTTACTATGTTTAGACCGGTCTAATTTGACAAATAAGGTTTTAAATTGACAAGCGTAAGAATAAGAAAACTAGCAAGGTGACCGATAGAATAAAACGATAAAATTTTGTACTATGATTTTATTTATTTATTTAAGTTTTTCGCAAATGTACACTGACTAGCAATATTAACGCACTACTAGAAATTTGCAACCATTTTCATGTTATATTTCTTTCAAATTTAATGTCTGATTGGAATGATTTTTTTTTGCATAATATAGGCTCATTCTTTACGACTCCTACTGTATTCAAAATTTTTGTTAGAAAGTTAGTTGTCATTGCATAACAAGTGTAACAAATGTATCGTATTTTTCTCCAAATTGGCAACACCCTGTGAAATATTTTAGCATTCATAAAGTATTGCATTTAAAACCTAATTTGAGCCTCATCTTTTCTTAAACATTTTATTTTTTGGTTCACTTAGTTATGTTTGATAATAAAGAAAGTAGGGTCTTTTATACCTCAGCATATTTTTATTAGATTATCATAAGAAATAACTTTTTAAAATTATTTATTAAACGGGCAATAATTAACGATTACGACACAAAGTATCATTCCAAATTTCAACAACTATCATTTCTATAATATGTCTTGCAAGGTTGCAGGAGGAGGCTGACGCTGTCGTAATTTTCTGCAATGTGCAGAAACCCCATAAATGCCCGATCGGATTAAAATCTGGACTGTGTTGACCAATTTAGAGCCTGAATATTTATCTTGTGTAAATATTCAGTTAAAATGCGCGCTACTTAGTGTCTTGCATCGTGCATAAACAAAAAGTTATTGCCGATATAAGGAGCGAAAGAGACAACATGCTCAGATAAACTATCATTAATATACCTACCTTTCGCTATTTAAAGAACTTCCACGTACAGGACCAATATATGTCCGCGCTGTTAAGGAATTTTTTCCCAAACGATAATGATACTGCAAGACCTCATGTAGCGCGCATTATAACTAAATATCTACACGAGGTAGATACTCAGACTCTGACTTTGACTTTGCCACCGCACAGTCTAGATCTTAACCCGATCGAGCATTTATGGGACATTATTGACAGAAAATTAGGACAGCGTCAGCCTCCTCCTGCAACCTGGCACGACGTAGAAGCGATAGTTGTTTAAAATTGGAATAATACTGATCAGTGATCAAACCCAAATAGCAAATTTAATTTCGAGTATGCCTCGTCGATATGCAACGGTTATTAGACGTAGAGGCGGAAATACAAGCTACCGATGTATATTTAATTTTTTTATGTAATTTGTGTTGTAATCGTTAATTATTGTTAGTTTAATAATGTTTTTAAAATGTGACTTCTTATGATATTCTAATAAAAACATGCCGACTTATAAAAGTCCCTAGTTCCTTTATTATCAAAGATAACTAAGTGAACTAAAAAACACAATGTTAAGAAAATATGAGGCTTAAGTTAGGTTTTAAATGCAATATCTTATGAATGCTAGAATGTTCCACAGGGTGTTGAGAATTTTGGGAAAAACACGATATCTTTGCTACACCCGGTATACAATGACAGTTAACTTCCTAACAAAAATTACGAATACAGTAATATTCTTAAAGAATGACGAAAAAATCGGACAATAGGTTAAGAAGAAATATAACATCAAAATTGTTGCAAATTTGTAGTGATACATTAATATTGCTAGTCGTCAGTGTAAAAAGAAAAGGTCATTTTTCGGTATGAATTTTCCACGATAATAGGATTGAAATCGTTTTAGCAATAATAAAATGAGAAATATTTGGCGACTAAGGAAATCGTAAAAATAACTCATAAGGTTTGAATGACTATTATAACAATGACAGGACAAGAAAATCCTAGAAACCAAGAAACCTAGATCTTAATTTAAATCAATACTAAATCTTAACATTTTTTAGTAAATACCAGGGCATAATTTGGGTATAAATCCAATAAAAATTACTTAATAGTTTACTTTTAACAAACTAAGAATTAAACCTCCCCCCCCCCCCACATAATAGAACAAATAAAATCCAATGTGTTTTTATTTCTATTTTACTAATATTCCCTACTCTTATCTACAGCAAATGTATTTATTAAATTACTTTTTGTTAGTTTTTATGAACTATAAAAAGTATTTTTAGAAATTAATTAAATATGCCGGTATACAATGAAATTTTTCGTGCGGGAAAACGGCAACATTGGCAAGAATCCCGGATTAAGCTATTCCGGAACAAAGGAAGCGCTCCGGAACGCGTAAGTACGCCAAAAATTCGAAGAATCTGAACTTCTTAATTAAATGCAGTTTTACTGCTGGCCCGAGGAACATCATCCCACTTTGTCGAGACGAATAAGTTTAATTAAATCCTTGTGTTTTATTGTGTTGACGCAGCCAAGTTCTTATCTTAAAATTTACTAGCGACGACACTGGGAGCCGCTCCTATACATTGTCAACAAAAAGTTAGGGATATTATAGTGCAAATGCAAAAAAAATAATTCTTCACTAGTGCAATAAAGGACCGTTAAGAAAAACTCAAGACGAAGGGACTATTTTTAATAGGGAATACGCACATATTGTTTTTATTGCGTTAATCGTTTAAGGAAGTCATTACAAATCCAAAAAAATTATTTTGAAGAAAATTACTAGGATAATTTAGCTACAAAAAATATTTACTGTTCGGTATAACTTATTACAATTTAAAAAGCTGCCATTTGTCCTTAGTGAATAATGACGCCAGGGGATCAGCAAAAATAAGTTAATCTACATGTCAACGTAAAGCTTAACCTAAAGTCGATCAGGTTTATTTTTCTCGGAAACAGTTAGAGACGGAGCAATCGAAATTTTTGGATTGACAGTCGAATAGTGCAACTAGCTTCGGTAAAGAATTCAGTTATACAGGATGTTTCGTTCCGGAGCTATTAAACGTCAAAGTCGAAATTTCCGCGATTTCCGTTGAAATCGGGTACATGTTTCAAAAGTGAATTGAATCGATGTAAATTTTTCGGAGGTTGTAGAGGACCCGGAGCTTCAGAACTCTATGGAAACTGGTGAAGATCGGAACATGGCAAGTGATTCTTTTGAATTTTTTTAGGTCGAAAAATGCCATTTGCAGGCCCCTATTTGATACCTAATAACTCGAGAACAAAACGTCGGATCGAAAAACGGATTCATAAGTGAAACTTTAAAATCTGAAATGCTCTCTTTTTGCAATACATTTTGCTAAACCTAGAATCACTGAAAAATTGATATATTTGGGCCTCGATTTGAGCAAAACTGAAAATTTCGATTTTTGACCCAAATATTTCACGGTTTTTAATTTTTGTGGGGTCAAAATGGTTCAAATTGAAATCTCATATAGGTACGTCATCGGAAAGAGTTCGTCGAAGTACATGATATCCATATTTTGTAGTTTCGTCATTCTTTATAGGAAGGGCGCAATCGCCGATTAAATTTCGATATTTGACTTTTTTTGCCCTCGACATCGGTACATTTGAATCACTCTGTATTTTTTCCTATCTAATTTTTTCCCAATTTGTCAACACTATCTTATAAAGGGATAATCACACTTTAAAATGAATACCGAATGGGTCATCCAGCATCCAGGAGCGTATTTAAGGGGTAAAAACCAAATTTTTTGATTTTTTTCCGACAAACCCTATTTTTAATCGACATTATTCCACATTATTTTCCTTATTTAGTGATTCTTTTTGGGTTTATTTTATCCACTAATTATTTAAGAACACCTCCCACTAATTTAAATCGCTTATTTTCTCGTTAATGTTATAACTAAATTTGTTTATTTGCATCGCGGACATTTGAAAATTTCTGAATTTTCGAAGATTGTGATGAAAACAAAGAATTTCAGTTTATTTACTCGAAATTATTAAGTTATGATGTGGCAAAACTTCCCAAAAATGATAGTTTTTATTGCAAAATTGAAACGTTCCTGGACCGATTTCGTCTTGAAATATACATTTTAGGGACCTTCTACTTTAACTGCAGGGAAATTTCATTGGATGAGTTACGCTTTAAATGCCATTTTTATTGATTTTTCGATGACGAACACTGGAATTCACCATGTACTCATTATGAGTCATAAAAACACTTTTGACGACACGGCCAATAGAATCACGTTTTAAAAGCAGCCGCGAGCGTCAGCCGCCCCATAGGAAACGCACCTTAAAGGTGCATTTCCTATGGGGCGGCTGACGCTCGCGGCTGCCGCTCGGCGGCCGGCTGACGCCAGTTGAAGCTTGCGTCTGACGCTCGAAAAGAAACGGATACATTAAATTGTCACATGAGCAGTACTAGAGGCGTCAGAGGCTGTGCGGCAGCCGCGGGCATCAGCCGCTCCATAGGAAACGCACCTTAAAGGTGCGTTTCCTATGGGGCGGCTGACGCTCGCGGCTCCCGCAGAGCGTCTGCTGACGCCAGTATATCCATTGACGTTGACGCTTGCGTCTGACGCTCGAAAAGAAACGGATAAATTAAATTGTCACATGAGCAGTACTAGGCGTCAGACGCTGTGCGGCAGCCGCGTGCGTCAGCCGCTCCATAGGAAACGCACCTTTATTTGGGTTATATGCATATTCCCTATTCTGGTCCAGGTGTCTTCCTGCTCTGACGATTTCTGGGTCATTATCTCTCATCAGGCATGCTTACGCTCAGGGTGGCTGAAGAAACGACCCCGAGATATGGAAGGAGAGCTACAGGAAGACCAAAGCAGAGATGACTGAATGGTGTCAAGAATGATCTAAGGAATGGAAGAAAGTTTAAAGGGAGAAGAAGCTCAGAATCAGGAGTTGAGGACACGATTAACCAAAAACGCCGACTCAGTATAAAATTGTGAAAAACGGGTCGAAGAAAATTCCTAAAGCCTTTAAATTATGGAATCGTTTGTTACAAAAGTGTTCCCTTCTTCCGTTAACCTTTAATCCTTTAAAATACTGTCCCAGATAAAAAAAATCTACTAAATCCCTTACATTCTCAGCATTAAATTCTGCTAAGCGTTCTACACATCCATATTCTTTCTAAAAACGAAAACATAAGTTTGCATTCACGGTGTTACCGACACGAACAAAATGTGGCCATGCAACGACAACGTGATTAAGCATTTTCAACATACAATTTTCCAACCTTAATTATGTCAAATTAGTACAGGTAAAATGACTGACAGCCGCGAGCGTATGTGTGTTATTAATTCGTTAAAAAATAAACGGAAACGTAAGTGGATAATTAATTTGTCGACGATTTTATCTGACAATGGAAAATATACCGTCATCTTGACAAACACCTTCTTACAGATAGTAACAAGCTTTCGTCATTGTTCTACGGCTCTTTGTAATTTTAATGAGGGGACGGTAATTATAGTAATAATTTGTTAAAGTCATCAATAAATAATAGACAGTTAATAAAATAGAAATAAACAGCAACAAATCTTTCGATAAAATATATACTATACATAGATAGATAAAAGGTGACCTAAATTTGATAGGTCATAAAATAGTAAAATGCCGTTTCATTGAACGTAATTATATAGATGGGTTAGTCTAATTTAATTTTAAAATGTTTTTGTATATTTAGTAATCACATAGAGGCGCTGCGCTGTTAATATCTAAAATACCATTGACACAGGTAGATACAAGTACTTTTTGACTCTACCTTGATGTTTCAATTAGGTATAAAATGAAAAAGTCTCACTAGCTTATAAGATTCATATCCAGAGATGTGGATACAATCATGGATTTATTAAGAAAGGATTCGATGTTCCGTATACTGTGAGCGTATTGAAGGTGAAGCCTTATATTTGTTGTTTGTTATTTATGAAAACATCTTCCCCTATGGGTACAGTTTACGAACGTGAAGGAAATAAGTAATTGAATTAAGAATGGTAGTACCTAGACAGAGATAAAACAGCATTGGAGTGTTGGAGCTCAGAAGTGTTGCTGTCTGTACTGGTTGCTTAGGAAAACGGCTGTACCTCGGTCTGAACACTCGGTTACACGTATGTCTTTGTCTAATGAACTAGAAAAGAAAAAGTGTGACTTATAGATTTATAAATGACTCGGAGCGACTTTAAATAAACCTTTAGAAATAATATAACCTATAAATAATAAAACCTTTTTAACTTAAATTTATTATTATTTAGCAGAAAAATAAAATATTTTAGGGCTTCTATTACTTTTAGTAAATCTTGTGACGCTTCTAACGTATTTTTTGTACAAAAATACAAGGTAAAATAAGATGTGGCCAATGTTTACAAATTGTGTTTACAGTGTCACTTAGAATGGTTTGTTTTGGCTTCAAAGAATGTTAAATCATCCCGTATCCATTCTTAATAAATCCATATATACAATATGATATCATTGAATCCTTGGAATGGTCCTAGATATTTCAACAGAAAGGTCGTAATGTCTGAAAGAGCCTCCAAAACCTTCGAAGGAGTGACAAAAATATAGACTACTTTTTCCAACGGTTTTTCTACTATCGGATAGCCATGCAGCTCTATAACCTGTGAGCTGCAACTTGTTTGACTAAAAGTAAGAAATTGTAGAGTAGAAAGTTTTTCCGAAAAATTTTCGAAAACCAATTTATAAAGAATTATTTTTTGAGATTATATTTTTTCGAAAATATCTTTTTTTTATGCAGAAAATGCCAATTTAAATATTTATGTGGGAACGTTGAAGAGGAACTGAAGAAAGGTAAGGTGGGCGTGGTATATAGAAAAGTAAGGCAATACTTTGCAGAATATCCTACGAGATGGACTGGGTAAAGGTCGTACTGAAGCAAAAAAGTCGAAAGATGGAAAATATACCTAGGTCAGCTTTCTGCAGGAGGTGTGCCAGAGAAATTGAAAGATCTAGAGGATGTAAATAAAGAATAGGCGTTGAAGGAATTGAAAAGTCATAATGCCGCAGGCATAGATGAAATACCAGAAGAACTCATACATCATGCGGAAGACGATGTAAAAGACATGTACAGTTTTGTATGCTGTATTTACATAGAAGGAAAGGTTCCTAGGAACTTCGAGAAGATTGTAATAAATACATTAGGTATCAAGAAAGGTAGAAGCCGATGTTTGTGAATATTATCGGACGATTAGTTCATTATCACGCGCTAAAAAAAATCTTAAGACGAATCATTTACAGAAAAATAAGATTTGTGAGTATTGTGACTGACTAGTTTGAATTCAGCAGCAATACAGGAACCGATATTGGCTTTGCGTGAAAGAGGAATGATTTAGAGTTGAAAAGTCAATTTGCATTGCATTTATAGATTCGGAAAAGGCATTCGACAATGTGGAGTGGACAAGAATGTTCAGCAGACGTACAGCATTTGGTAAAAAGTTTAAGGATAGACGAGTAATATACAACCTGTACGGAGATCAATCAGTCGTAATAAGGGTGGATGACCAGTATGAACAAGCAAAAATAGGTAAGACCGTTTTAGACAGGCATGTACCCTGCCCACATAATTTTTAATCTACAGGGTGAGTTTTTTAAAGTGTTACAAGGCGATATCTTAAAAAGGGTTCAAAATATTTTCATGAGTTAATAGGGAGTTAAGATGGGAAATTTAAACAAATTTTTGACAATTACCCCCCTCCCTCTCTTTTGAGGGGTGGGGAGTAACTTTGGAATTTTAAATGGGATGATGATCTTTTGTTTATAAAATTCAAATCCACGTAAAAACTACGTATGTGATGTGTCCAATGTTTTATTATTTCCTCTTTCGGTTACAGAATTATGATTAACTAAATTTTGATTGAATTTAAAAAATAAATAAATTTTGCCATTAAATCAAGTTCACTTGTTTCAGAATTATTATTCATTTCCATGGAAATGCGTTATTTTTACTTAAGTCAGTTGGGAATTTTGACGTTTTGACGATTATTTCTCAGTTTATTGCTCAATTAAATATGGAAGCGAAGTCCAATGTGCAAATTGATATGTTGTTAATTTACCAGAAGTGTACTACTGGCAGTCTGAAGACGAAACCACGAGTTCCGAAGCAAACTAAAACGGACGAAAATAGGGCATTTGACATTTTAGAAGCGGTAGCTATTGACGCGCATGTACATAGGTACCAGACGGCTTGCTAGAGATGCTGGAATGAGTCATACCACATTATACTCCACCAAGAGCTATTTGGGCTAGTGTTGTAAATATCCGTATTCTTTAGATATCCGAATAATACGGAATCGGAATCAGCTAATATCCGTATCCATTATCCGAATACGAATCCATTTCTTGACCCGCGCGACAGATCATGTATACGTATGCATGCAATACTAAAACATTTTCTATCCGGATTCACGGCTAGGTAGGTCGATGCGGTATCGGTATCAGTCGAAGTCGAAGGTTAGGGATAGGAAGGCACCGTCGGCGTCGTTCGTTCTCGTTTGAATTCGGTTCGGGTGAGGCGGGCCTAGTTTAACCAATGGGTCTCATCCCATATGATACCCGTTACCCCGATAACTATGCTATCTTTTTTTAGGAAAGGTCATTAGAAAGAGAAAGCATAAGATCAAATATGCCACATCGCAGACCGTGTTGTTCGCTTACACTCGATTCCGCTTTCTCTTTGCACTTTGCATTAGTATACAGCCGATGCGAATTTATTTTGATTCCGAATCCGTATTCAAGTTCTCGGCCGGTTCCGGATAATCCGGATTCTTTTAATATCCGTATCCAACGGATTTTTGGATTCGTATCCTTACATCACTAATTTGGGCAAGACTTTGAAAATCGCGTTACATTTTGCAATTCGGTCACAAGACAAATGCAAGGAAATAACAGGTTCCTCAAGAATGTTATTTTTTCTGACGAAGCGACTTTTTATAATTGCGGGCAGGTAGGATTTTAAGTGATCCCTTATCAGTAGAAATTTAATTTCTTTTTTTTGTTTGTTTGTTTTCTTTAGGTAGATAGACACAGTACGCACTACTGGGTGTCGAAAAATCCCCACTGGTTGAAAACTCTGCCAAATCAACATCCCTGGTCAATTAATGTTTGGTGTGGTATACTCGGGGATAGAGGTATTGGTCCGCATTTCTTTGAAGAATATTTAAGTGGAGAAATGTACACAGATTCTTTAAGAAACCATTTACTCCCAATTATTGAACCAAAACATAAATATTGACATGTGGTTTCAACAGGACGGACCTCCACCCCATTATGCAATACAGGCCCGTAATCATTTATTTGAAAGAAATATTTGAAAACATGCAGGTGGATTGGACAAGCTGGTCCGGTCAATTGGCCTGCTAGGTCCTCGGATTTGACCCACTTAATTTTTTTCTTGTGAGGTTTCATAAAGGACAAAGTGATGGCGACTGCATCTACTTTAGATGATATGAAAGTCCAAATCCGCTTTGTCTGCTTATTAGTGACACCTGAAATGTTACAACGGGTACGACATTCATTTAGAACTGGATAAAAAAGGGTAATCCTTAAGTACTGGAAAACCATCCCCGGCATGATCCAGTCACAGTTTATTAAACCCCTGTAATTTAAAGTTTATTTATCTTAAAATGAATACTCCAAAAAAAAACGCACCTCTATGTTTCATAATAAAAGTATATTTCATATAACGAAGCCAATCAATTCTGAATCTTCTATCACGGATATTCCAGCGTAATAATTATAAAATTGTTGCCCTACAGAAGCGTTAACAGGGTAGAGCGATGCGTGCTCAATGAAGATCAATAGCTCATTAGGGTATTATTGGAACATCTAACTAATTGGTAATTTAATGTGAGCCTGATTAGACAACGAAAACGGCTAAGGGTAACTCAATAACGGTATCCTACAGTTTATGGTAAATTATTACGTTTATTAATGTGTTAATCAGTTACCTAGGATTCCTATTCGATCTGCAAAAAAAGCATGGTTTTTGAATTATCATGACAAGGCTTGTGTTTAATCGAATGTTACATTTTCAGGGCTAAATTCACTAGGACCGGTTTAGTAAAATCAAATCAAGAAAATCAGACAAAACTGTTTTGAATATGGCATATGCCTATAACACAAATAAATCTAAAATATTGTTTTTTATGTAGTCTCTACATAAATAAAATGTTTATGGCAGTTGCTGATATCCATTTACTTTGGTCTTTACTAACAAAAAAATTATGTTCTACTGCAAATTTTCGCGCTAATTTGAAAACTTGTAAAACATTGGCTGTGCCATCAAAGGTATTTTATGACTCACAATAAGTACATGGCGAATCCCAATGTTGCAGGGTCATCGAAAATCCATAAAAATTGCATTTAATGCGTAACTCATCCAATGAAATATCCCTGCACTTAAAGTAGAAGGTTCCTAAAATCCTTTTATGCAGATTTCAAGCCGAAATCCTCCCAGGCCTGTAGTCAGGTTTTGATTTCAGAGGAGGCAACTAATGTTTTAGGAGGAGCAAACTTATAATGTAATATTTTTGTAGTAGACAAGACAATGATTTCAGTGATTTTCTAGAGTGGGCAACTTTTTCTTTTAGTGTGGGCATTGTCCACTCTGCCCCCCCCCCCCCCCCCCCTAGCTACCGGCCTGCAACCTCCGAAAATTTACATCGGCTTAATTCACTTTTGCCTCCTGTATCCGATTTCAATGGATATCGCTGAAATATCGAAAAAATATCGAAATATCGCGGTTTTTCACGGTTTTTTTTGGTCAAAATGGATCCAAATTAAAATCCCATATACATGATCGGAAAGAGCTCGTCGAGATACATGATCTCCATATTTTTTAGAATTTTCATTCCTTATAGGAAGGGAGCCATCGCCAATTAAATTTCGATTTTTTTACTTTTTTTGCCCTCGACATCGGTACCTTTACTCGTACGGTACTCCGTATTTTTTCCTATTTAATTTTATTCAATTTTTCAACGCTATCTTATAGACGGATATTCAGACTTTAAAATGAGTACAGAATGGGTCATCCAGGAGCGTATTTAAGGGGTCAAAAATTAATTTTCTTGATTTTTTCCAACAAATCCTATTTTTAACCGACATTATTTTACACTATTTTTCCTATTTAGTGATTCTTTTTGGGATTATTTTATCTGTTAATTATCTAAGAATACCTCCCACTAATTTAAATCGCTAATTTTTTCGTTTAAGTTTATTTGCATCGGGACATGCAAAATTTGAAAATTTTAAATTTTCGAATTTTTGGACCATTGCCTTGAAAACAAAGAATTGCGGTTTATTTACGCAGAAATTATTAAAATACAATGTGTCAAAATTTCGCAAAAATGCCAGTTTTTCTTGCATGATTGGAAGGTCCCTGGACCGATTTCGGCTTGAAATATAAATGAGTAAGATTTTAGGAACCTTCTACTTTAAGTATTTCATTGGATGAGTTATGCATTAAATGCCATTTTTATTGATTTTTCCATGTTCCTACAATACTGGAATTCGCCATGTACTTATTATAACACTTTTGACGTTACAGTCAATGGAATCACGTTTTACAAGTTTCGAAATTCACGCGAAGATTTGCAGAAGAAAATCTTTGTTTTGTTAATAAAGACCAAAATAAATTGATAAAAACAATCACCACAAACATTTAATTTATGTAGGGGATATAAAAAAATATATTTCAGATTTATTTGGGTTATATGCATATTACCTATTGCCGCTTACTTTCTGGAATCCTTCGATTTAATATCATTTTAGGCCTTGAACGTTGTTGTTTATTTTTGTGGTCGGTACCACGTTTGACTATCCACAAAGTGTTCCAAAAGTCATATTCTTATTTTTTAATTTCAAGCAAATTAATGTACATGTTTGAGTTCTTGGGTTACCTAATGCTTACTACGACTTCTACTACGTCCACTTAGTTCTTTAGTTTAAATGGCTCAAATAGTGACACGGTTTTAATTGTGTACTAAACACTAAAAATTACTGCTAACTTAACTTATAAAATAGTTTTTTTGTTATATTAAAATAATAAAATCTTAAATACAGACAATTGATGAGAAGCGGAAATATCCGTTGAAATAATAATTGAAATAATAGAAAAAAAGTTCAAATTGTCGTCACCTAAATTTAGCACAATAAACAATGACAATTGTGTTATTATTTGCTATTTTAACAAAAACTGCTTTTTTTACTTTGTTATTTTATAAAAGCCGTTATGTAAGTTTACGGTTAAAAATTCATTACATGCTTGTTTAAGTCACTATACGTATATCGAGTACAAGCATTTAAAACTCCCAGTAACAAAGTTAAGGTAAGAAAACAGTCTAATTGACTTAAATAACTCGATTTCGAAAACAAACGGCTCTTTATAACCGGAGCGTAATAAAGTTAGCGTAGTTTCTCCGTTACGGGCGTAACGGTATTAATTTTGGCGAGGCGACAGACTCCGCCGGTCGTGAAATTACCCTTTTCCTGATTTGCGACCTGGCGAGCTGCAAATGAAATTCCGAATTAAGTAAGCTCGGGCGCAATTTCACAGTTCCAGATGCTTGAGATAGCTTATTGTGTTAATACTGTTTGTCAAATCATTTGTAGCAGGGAAAATAGGCCAGTCATCAGATTGAAAATTTGAAATAATGTTCTAATAATGCCATAAAATATACTAGATATAATATAACATACAAAAAATTTTAAAAGGTACTCAGCCAAACTTGATAAGCAACAAAAGCGGGACGAGTGAATATCTCATATGATTCAATACCAGGTGTGGCATATATAGCCAGAAGTTGTCGTTTTACGTATTATAAAATATAAAATGAAACCGTTTAACGTTTCTGCCTTTCTGATGAGTAGGTAGGGCTGCACAAATTGAAGTCAATTCAACAGCAGCGATCTCGGGCGACAGAGCTACGGCATTTAACAGCGAATTACCCCCTCTCATCCTCATTTCTCATTTCCCGGCTTTAAAGTATGACGGTACAAAGACATAGTGCGGTGTATATCAGTGTAGTTTAATAAGAATTCTTTCGCTGCATAAATCGTTTAAGGAAGTCATTACAAACCCAAAAAAATTATTTTGAAGAAAATTACTAGGATAATTATTTAGCTACAAAACCTGTTTACTTTTCGGTATAATTTATTACATTTAAAAAGCAGCCATTTTTCCTCAGCGCATAATAGCATCAGGAGATCAGCAAAAATAAGGGTCAATCTACATGTTAACGTAAAGCTTAGCCTAAAGTCGAATAGGTTTGATTTTCTCAGAAACAGTCAGAGGGGTAGCAATCGAATTTTTTGGGTTGATACAGGAATAGTGCAACTAGCTTCGGTAAAGAATTCAGTTATACAGGATCTTTCGTTTCGGAGCTATTAAACGTCAAAGTCGAAATTTCCACGATTTCCGTTTGAAATCTGGTACAGGTCGCAAAAGTGAATCAAATCAATGTACATTTTCGATGGTTGTTGAAGACCCGGAGCTTCAGAACTGTATTGAAACGGGTGAGGATCGGTAAATGGCAAGTAATTCTTTTGAATTTTTTAGGTCGAAAAATGCCATATGCAGACCCCTCTGCATCGTCGGATTGTGATATGTGAAACTTTAAAATCCCAAAGACTTTCTTTTTGCAATATATTTACCTAAACCTAAAATCATTGGAAAATGGACATATTTGGGAAAAACTGGAAATTTCGATTTTTGACCCAAACAATTCACGGTTTTTAATTTTTTCTGGGGTCAAAATGGTTCAAATTAGAATCACATATACGTCGTAGGAAAGAGCCTGTCGAAATACATGGTGGTCAAATTTTTTAGTTTCTTCATTCTTTAGAGGAATGGAGCAATCGCCGATTAAATTTCTAAATTGACTTTTTTTGTCCTCAACATCGGTACATTTGAATTACTCTGTATTTTTACCACCTATCTAATTTTTCCCCAATTTTTCAACTCTATCTTATAAAGAGATAATCATACTTTAAAATGAATACCGAATGGGTCATCTAGGAGCGCATTTAAGGGGTGAAAACCGAATATCCTTGATTTTTTCCGACATATCCTATTTTTAATCGAAATTATATTCCACACTATTTTCCTTATTTAGTGGTTCTTTTTGGGTTTATTTTATCCGTTAATTACACAGCTCCACCATCTACCATATGTTTTTGGGGTCGCTGAATCCAAATTCGGGGCCCATTTAACCCCATCACGTCAGGATTTTTTATAAACCTCAAAAGAAAAACTCGAATCCTCAAAAAATCCTCTATTCCAATCCATTGATCACTTAATCCCAATAACCCCATAACCTCTTTATTCCTTCATCCTTTAAACTCTTAATTCCTAAAACCCATAACCCCCAAAACCCATAAACCCCATAACCCCAAAACCCATAATAAGTGGTACATGCAAGTAGCAATGATTTCCAAAGATTTAACTTATAAGATTTCTTGCATGAAGCTATCCTTTGCTGAGTTATTGAGTTGTGTGGTTATTACAGAATATGGGGTTACAACTCAAGAAGCATGAATGGCTTGAACATCTTGTGTTTCAGTGCTTTAACGCACCAAAGTCGTTTTCTTACGGAGTTATGGGGTTTTAGGGGTATAGCATTTGGAGTCTATGAGGTTAAGGGGTTATGGGTTAAAGAAATTAAGGGGTTATGGGATTGTAAAGTTATTAAAGAATATGAGTTTAAGGCTCAACAAGCATGCATGGCTCGAACATACTGTGTTTCAACGCGGATAAGTTTCTATCTTGCTGGGCTATGGGGTTTCGGGGTTATAGAGTTTTGAGGTTTATGGGTTTTGGGGTTTATGGGTTTCGGGGGTTATGGGTTTCAGGAATTAAGAGTTTAAGGGATGAATTAATAAAGAGGTTATGGGGTTATTGGGATTAAGTGATCAATGGATAGAGGATTTTTTGAGGATTCGGGTTTTTCTTTTGAGGTTTATAAAAAATCCTGACGTGATGGGGTTAAATGGACCCCGAATTTGGATTCAGCGACCCCAAAAACATATGGTACATATATTCATATTCCAGGGGTAATTTATCGAATTTTTTTTTGTGGAGCTGTGTTATCTAAGAATACCTCCTACTAATTTAAATTGCTTATCTTTTCGTTAAAGTTATAAATAAATAGGTTTATTAATTGTTTTTTCCGACAAATAAATAAATAATAAATAAATAACTAAATAATTTTAACCGACATTAATCCACACTATTTTCCTTATTTAGCGATTCTTTTTGGGTTTATTTTATCCGTTAATTATAATTATCTACGAATATCTTCCACTAATTTAAATAGCTTATTTTTCCATTAAAGTTATAAATAAATAGGTTTATTTGCATCGGGCATCGGGGACATGCAGAACTTGAAAAATTTTGAATTTTCGAAGATTTCCATGAAAATAAAGAATTGCAGTTTATTTACTCGAAATTATTAAGACATGATGTGTCAAAATTTCGCAAATGTGCCAGATTTTGTTGCAAAATTGAAAGATTCTTGGACCGATTTCGACTTGAAATATACATGAATAAGATTTTAGGAACCTTCTACTTTAAGTGCAGGGATATTTCATTGGGTGAGTTATGCATTAAATGCCATTTTTATTGATTTTTCGATGACCACACAACACTGGAATTCGCCATGTCTGTACTTATTATGAGTCATAAAAACACTTTTGAGGACACAGCCAACGTGATCACGGTTTACAAGTTCAGGAATTAGCGCGAAAATTTGCAGTAGAAAATCCTTTTTTTTTTTTTGTTAATAAAGACCAAAGTAAATGTAGTACAACAACCGCGATAAACATTTAATTTATGTAGAGAATATAAAAAAATATATTTCAGATTTATTTGGGTTATACATATTCCCTATTGGATGGTCATCTGTACAAAACACATGTTGAAAGTACCTACGTCACAAACAAAACCATAAATCACATTTTATGCATGCAATAATTCATTTCTAATTTAATTTTCTGGTCGATTCACTTTCACTAAGACCGATCAAGTTCAGGAATTAGCGCGAAAATTTGCAGTAGAAAATCCTTTTTTTTTTTGTTAATAAAGACCAAAGTAAATGTAGTACAACAACCGCGATAAACATTTAATTTATGTAGAGAATATAAAAAAATATATTTCAGATTTATTTGGGTTATACATATTCCCTATTGGATGGTCATCTGTACAAAACACATGTTGAAAGTACCTACGTCACAAACAAAACCATAAATCACATTTTATGCATGCAATAATTCATTTCTAATTTAATTTTCTGGTCGATTCACTTTCACTAAGACCGATCTAACTTGACAGTTGAGGGTTTAAATAAGTTAATACGGTTTTGAACTGTGCTTGTGCATCTGAAGAGTAGTGAAATGGATTCAGGACTATAAGGATTGGAGTTTGGAAGGGGAATGGAAAACCTCTGCAGGAAGTTTAGTTCATAACCTGGGCACCCTAAGTATGAATAAGTCAGTAGCGGTTGGTGAGATCTTAAAGTTGTATATCTCTGTTGCTACTTACGGGACCCAACCCAAGCCAAGTTCAGGGTTTTTGATAGTGAACCTACTAGGAATGGTTTGGTAAAGAAAAATATATTGTAATTTGCGCAAAAAAAGTGAATTTTTGCTTTTACCCCCTGCTTAAAAAATGAACACGCTTAGGTTAACCTTAAAATTATTTTTTAGGTTTAAAAAAATTCAAATGATTCTAACTTTCTGCTAACACATTTTTTTCTCTTAAAATTTAAAAATTTTGACAAAATGATGTAAAATTTGTTTAGAAAAAATAATAAATAAAATACCTAAGCGTGTTCATTTTTTAACCAGGGGGGTCAAAGCAAAAATTCAACTTTTTTTCGCAAAATACAAAATACTTTTTTTCTTTACTAAAATATTCCTAGTAGGCTAACCATCAAAAACCCTGAACTTGGCATGGGTCCCATAAGTAGCAACAGAGATATACAATTTTAAAATTTGAGAGGCAGAAGTGGAATATGCTAGGTTTGTGTAGCTGAACAGTAAAAATGTTATGTAAACTTGCTTTAAATACCTATTTCTCTTATTTCTCAACTTAAGACATACGTTTTCTAAAAATTGTAACTAGTATTTAATTTCAATTTTCATACCGTGGTTCCACATACACAAACATCGCGGCATTGCATCGTGAGTTGAAAATAACTTGTTTTTACACATACTTTGTGAAATTCTCGTAATAAGCTAAAATCGAAATTTGTTCTTCCTTTTAAAGTGTTTTATTTACTACCCATTTTAAAATTTGGAAGCCTCGTTTTGGCTCTTTATTCCTAAGCTCCGCTCATTAACTAACAAACGAATTATCTATTAAATTCATCTGAAATAATCCGCTATAAAATTAGCATATAATTGCCAGTTAAAGTTAAACCCGTACATTCCAAATAATTTAATCAACACAGAAACTCGCGTGATACTGATGCCTCGCACTCCACTTTAAAATCGACCGATCGCCCGAGCATATTATTTTGGCCCTTATTTAGCCTAGTTTTAGAGGCTATTTTGGACTAAGGGCAACGTTAGTCCCTGCAGGGCACTGTTCTTTGTCTGCTTGTCACCAGTGGATTAGGGACCGCATTCTTTAGGGAGAGAAGTAATATTATGCTCGGATAGAGTGCGAAAAATTATGTCTCATAAGCACTGTACACTGTGCAATTAATATTTATGGAGATATTTTTCTGAACCGATTTAAATAGGCATGCGAAAGATTTTAAATGATCAAGCTTCTTATTAAATAAATGGATTTAAGGCTTTTACCGGTATTTATATTTATTAATGGAAAATAATGGAGTTAGTCATCGATAGGTGACGTTTCAACATTAACTGACAATGAGCTTATCGCATAGTTATTGTAAACATGATGATTTTTATTTGTTTCTTTACGGCTTTTTGCAACTTTGCACCATTTTCATTATTTTCTATGAAATCCGAAAATACTTTTTTCTACGGGCATGCGGAAAGTAACTACTTTCCGCACTTATATGCATGCTGAAAGTTGCACTTTTCCATCAACCATCCAAACATTATAAATCCTCCGAATAATTACAGGGCCTTTCTAATTATATCGTTACTATGCAATTAAGTTTGTGTTATTTACATTATTTATTATTTATTTGTTGATTGTCAGTATAGACGTCAAAGTGAAAATACAAAAGTTATTCGACTTTTATCCACTCTGCTAGTAGGCTGTGGAGTAGACATCATGAATCTTAATGGTGCATGGACGTCCACAAAAGTTGTTAAATTAATGTAATTGGAAAAATAATAGCTATTTTGCATCAAATGAGGTGCATATTCTTACAAATAAACTTCTAGTGAAACCAAAGATAGTTTACATTGAATTTAGAACATGGTGTTACTGGCATCAAATAATTGATATATTTGAACGATCCATTAAAAACCAATGAAACCGTATATTCCAAGCAATCTTATAACCTATTGGTTAACAATGACAAACTAATCACTGAAATAAACCGAATTTGTATTGTGCAATACGAAATAGAATGTATCATTGATAGTGTTTTCTCTGTGTACGTCGTGAAAATTCCGCCACTGCATTTCTAATCATCTGAGCTGAAATTTCTTAGACGCATTCTCTGATAATTCTCGTTAAATGGTCTATGTTTTCAAAAGGTTTGTGGGCACTGGGCATAGACTTTTTCTTTTAAGAATATCCATAAGAAAAAGTCGTGCAGAGACTGCACGACTCCCATAGTGTGCATAAAAAAATAAAAGAGTTTACTGGAACTGTTCGGAAACAAAAATCATACATCCTCACAAATGAAGAAGGAAACATTGTGTTGGATATTAGAGAGCAACTGATTCTATGGGAAGAATACATCAAGGCCCTTTTCAACGACCAAAGAGAAGAAATAACTACCAACACCAACAATGAAACTGGACCATCTATTTTAAAAGAAGAAGTACAAGCAGCAATAAAATCTGCCAAAGATGGGAAAGCTCCTGGCCCTGACGACTTACCTGCAGATGTGCTTAAGCTGATTGAAGAACAACATTTAGGTGCTGTAACTTCCCTATTTAATAAGATATATGAAACAGGAATAATACCAAAAGAATGGCTTCAGTCAACGTTTGTCACAATTCCTAAGAAGCAAAATACCAAAAAATGCGAAGAACACCGTACGATCAGCCTAATGAGCCACACATTAAAGATCTTTCTCAAAGTCATCCACCGTAGGATTTATAAGAAGCTCGAAGAGGATATAGCAGATACTCAGTTTGGCTTTAGAAATGGTTTCGGTACACGGGAAGCCTTGTTTGCCTACAATGTCTTGGTGCAGCGGTGTCTTGATGTCAACCAAAATGTATACGCCTGTTTTATTGATTATAATAAGGCATTTGATAAGGTGAGACACAAGCAGCTAATAGAAGCACTGGAACGAAAAAACCTCGACACAAGGGATATACAAATAATAGTCAAACTGTACCTAAACCAAAGTGCGTCTGTTCGCGTCCAATCTGAACTGACGAAAGCAGTGGAAATCAGGCGAGGAGTCAGACAAGGGTGTGTTCTTTCTCCACTCCTCTTCAACGTCTACTCAGAGGAAATCTTCACCAAAGCCCTCGAAGATGATGCCGGTGGAATACGAATTAACGGTGTTCCATTGAACAATTTGCGTTATGCGGACGACACAGTACTACTCGCCGAAAACATGCAAGACCTTCAGAATATGTTAAATAATGTCATCTCAGCTAGTCGAGAATATGGTCTGACACTCAATGTTAAAAAGACCAAATACATGATTGTCACCAAAACTGAAGTGCCCAATGAACATCTGTATGTGGAAGGCGAAAGGCTGGAAAGAGTCGAGAGGTATGACTACCTAGGTACAAGTGTCGACGGCTCCGTGGATTATTGTTCAGAAATAAAGATTCGCATTGAGAAGGCCCGTGCATCCTTTGTGAAGATCAAGAAGCTGCTCTGTAGTCGCGATCTAAGCCTGGACCTGAGAACTCGGATGCTCAAATGTTATGTGTTTCCGGTCCTTTTGTATGGTGTAGAAGCTTGGACCCTCAACGTGTATTGCGAGCGGAAACTAGAAGCCTTCGAGATGTGGGCCTACCGTAGGATGTTGAGAATATCATGGACAGAACATGTGACCAACGTGGAGGTTCTAAGAAGAATGAAGAAAGGCGTAGAGATCCTACAGGAAGTGAAAAAAAGGAAATTGCAGTATCTCGGCCACATCATGAGAGGTCCAAAGTATGAGATTCTGCAACTCATAATCCAAGGAAAGATTGTAGGAAGGAGATCTATTGGAAGGAGAAGAATATCCTGGCTTAGGAACCTGCGAAAATGGTTTAATGTCACGTCATCTGATCTATTTAAGGCCGCAGCTTCCAAAATTAGAATAGCAATGATGATAGCCAACCTCCGAAATGGAGACGGTACATGAAGAAGAAGATAAGAAAAAATCTGGGGGAGTTATATCTGGGGACCTTGGTGGCCAAGCAAATTCTGACCTTCGTCCAATCCACCTCTGTGGAATTGTCCGGTTTAAAAATTCTTTCACTCTTGCAGAGCAGTGACATGGAGCACCGTCATGTTGGAACCAAAGTGTGTTTCTTATATCCAGTGATAGTCGATGAAAAAATTCAAATAATTCCTTGTTCAAAAAGTTTAAGTAGATTTCAACGGTAACATTTTCTCGAAAAAAGTATGGCCTTACAATTTTGCTCTTAAAAACATCACACCATCGTTTGTCTTAAAATAATACTGGTCAGGACACTCAAGTACAAAGTGGGGAATCTCATCACTCCACCACCTACAGTTTTGGGAACACACCACACCATTTACGATCGAACGTGGCCTCATTTGAAAATAATATTTTTCTTGCAAAAAATGGATCATCTTCTACCTCACCTTGATACCAAGAGCAAAACAAATATATCGTAAATGGAAATCTCTAGGCTGCAGTTTGTGAAGAAATTTTGGTTTGTATGGAGGGTTGGAGAATCTGGCCGAAAATTTTGAAAAAATGAAAATCACACTGAAGAGTTATTTAAATAGTAGATTTTTGTATAATTACTTTATTTTGTGGATACTGTACTCGTATCTACGCTATCATTTAGTGCTGCTCCTAAAATAACTAATTATACAGTTTTACAGATTTTTATTCCGTGGCCAACTATATATCTGCAAGCAAAAATTATAAAAGGCAAATCCAAATATACTTTTTAATTGAAAGCCTCGACTAAAGCTGAAAATTAACTCTCATTCTAATTCTCAGTGTGCTATTCATCAGGTGATGTTCATCGTGGTGTACAGCGTTTCGTCGCATTTAAAACGTGTGAAAAGCTGCAGCACATGTCAAGTGCGGGGGCCGAGGGGGCCGGGGCCGTTTCCTGGCCCCCGTATTCACGCCGTCTTCACCGCACCGTTTACTTCTTTCAGACCAGTGAATAGCGAGGTGTTCGAAAATAACTAACTTGCCTTGCTTGGGTACCTGCGAAAGTGCGAAGCAAACTGTTTTAATATGAGGATCTGCGGATTGTATTTATATTGTTCGAACGACTACGATTTGATCTTGGTTGTTCTTTACATATCCCGTCTTTATATTACAGATGTCTGGGTATAAGTGGATGGCCTTAAAAAATAAAAAACACTAACAGCCGATGGCACAAAACTTTTAATCCAAAATCTTGGAGATGTTTATTTTTTCATTTGTTTTTAACACAGAAAGAACTCTGAATTAAACTAATTCCACAATATGCTGGAAGTAAATGTCTTTGGTATACTTAGTTCATTGACTTAAAATTGAAATTTTCTGTTGTGCCGCTTTTGGGTGAAAAAACGCCTATAAAACTACAGACAAACTCATGCAGCGAGTCAGGCAAATGCATACTTGCCAACGGGCGCCAGCAATAAATGGATCAATGTACTACTGGCCAAACATCTCTTATTTTAAGTAAAACAATTTTAACGTTGCTGACGGCCTTTAGGTTCTAAATGCATTATTGGGTAACGAGAACTGCCTATACCTTGACCTATTTATGACTTCTGCTAATATATATATATATATATATATATATATATATATATATATATATATATATATATATATATATATATATACATATATACATATATATATATATATATATATATATATATATATATATATATATATATATATATATATATATATATATATATATATATATATATATAGAGTAAAGTGACCACATATGGAATAGGTGCTTAATATGGAATATCGATTTATTTTAAAAACTATTTGCGCCATTTACTAACTGAAGAATGACACATCAAGAAACGCTTATTTTTGCATTGCCGCGAAGTCTTGGGTACCTACCCATGTTTGCATTAGTATGGATCATACCGCCCCTTTTATTATAAATGCACAACTCCCAACGTTACGTTTCAAAATTTTCAGTCAACAAACCATAGAGAAAATATATAATAGAGAAATAATGTCATTTGCGAATGTGGCAAATTTACCAAGCTGAATCCGTAAACACAGACGGTCTTCTGCGGGCTTGCGCCTTGTCGAACGTTTGCCTTGTGATAGACAGGACCGTACTTCAAAATTTATTTCACATGACGTGAATCTTTTATCGAGTAATAAATGCTAAATATATTACTTGTAATTATTCTTTTGATTAATGATAAAAATGTAACCATTAGTGAGATTTTAACAAAAATTCTATAGTTTGTTGGCTTAAATCTGAGTTTTCTTGCTATACAAAACTGTCGATAATTCCTCGAAAATAGCTCAGTTTATACATATACAGTGCGTCTCTTTAATGTCCCCCCTCTTAATTTTTTAAACGTTACATTTACAAAATTGAAAGCTGAAATAAAATATAAACATAGTATTCTAAACAATAGAAATAAAATATGCAACTGTTTTAAGAAGTAAAATAGTAAATAAAAAAATTACCAAAACTATGTGTATATTTTATTGGATTGGCATCCCATCCTGTATAATTATTGAACAAACCAAGTTCTATGGTAAGATGTAAATATTTTTACACCTATTTACAGTGTGTGCACTTGATACTTTGGTGAAAGCGCTACTTACTTACGGCCCCATGTCAATCTAATCCACTGATATCTTAGCGATCCTTTGGCGAAAGCGCTTTTTTCTTTCGCCATCCCTTTTAAAATACTCCCCTCTACCCTAATCCACTAGTATTTTTAGTGTCCCTTTGACGAAAGCGCAAATATGCCTTTTGGACACTCACCCTTCTAATCCACCGATATCTTAGAGATCCTTTGGCGAAAGCGCTTTTTTCTTTCGCCATCCCGTTTAAAATACTCTCCTCTACCCTAATCCACTAGTATTTTTAGTGCCCCTTTGGCGAAAGCGCAAATGTGCCTTTTGGACACTCACCCTTCTAATCCACTGATATCTTAGCGATCCTTTGGCGAAAGAGCTTTTTTCTTTCGCCATCCTTTTTCAAATACTCCCCTCTACCCTAATCCACTAGTAGTTTTAGTGCCCCTTTGGCGAAAGCGCAAATATGCCTTTTAGACACTCATCACCCTTATGCAATATAGGGGAAGGAGGCATTGACACTATATATGACCTTCTTACACCATCTTACCACTTATACAATGCCCCTAATACACACACACCCCATCAGTGCCTTTCTGACACCTTGACCACACTCAATATACGTCAATGATAAATATTTCTACTTCTCCGTATGTGTGTTCACTTCAACACCGGAGTGCATTTAAGATAAAAGTTAGAAAATTTATTTGGTTAGAGTTAATCTTAATAACTCAAAACTTAAAAGTATTTTTGCAAATGGAAATAGCAACTTTAGCATTTACAACAGCTGTATTCCATGTGTTTCCTTCAGTGATTACAACTGGATCCGGTTCTGATCGCCGAGTTGCGTCATTGAGTTCAACAACCACTTTTGCTAGACGTCCCGAGTGCGCATGCCTATGCAACAAACAGGCACATGAATAGACCAACAGATTCATTAACCCACACACCACGATTCAGGCTTATAAAACTCTTTTCTGGCTAAGGAGATAAAAATAATAAATACACGTCGCCCATTTTGTACCCCTAGAGTACAAATAGAGTACTGCTTCATCTCGTCATACTAAAAAGACATATTTTTTTAAAATTATAATTGCATGGTATTGGGCGAGGTAATAATTGAAATTTGAAGTGCTCGACAGCAAGAAATATTCGAAGTTAGAGAGCTCCAATTTTGGAAATTAAGATAAGTTATTAATTTAGTGGAAAATTATCGCAAAAACTTATAAAAAGCAAATAAAAGACTACAATATTGTAAAGCTAAACTTACCAGAACCAGCACTCTGATGTCCCGCTAAACCGAGCATCGCTGCTGCTGATCCCTGACCACCCCCAGCTGCAGCGTTCATTTGAGCCGCTGCCGCAATTCCGTGAGGCAAAAACGCGGCTGCTACAGCAGCTTGAGCGTTAAAGTAGGCCATCCTACTTGCAGCCATTGTCATGTGGTGGTGACTAAAGCCGTGTTCAGACGGATGAAAGCCAGCTGGGGCTTGAAGTTGGTACTAAAAAGATATATTATATAATTATACATAATCAATCAATTTTGTTACAATAAAAGCAAGTTTAATTTAATAACAAAATTTTTAACTCCATTTTAACTTCAAAAATAATTCCAAACGGTCCACACCAAAAACGGTTAGGGAATTTTTATCAAAACGTTTAAACTGATCAAATCTTAACTAAAATTTTGGTTATGTTAACCATCTTTGAGTATTAGATTTAACATATTATGGTGTTGAAACTTTACCACTTACAGTAGCTAGTTTTAAAAGGATTTGGGTTATAGTTCAATTTTTTACACTAAATATGGTTAAATTTATTAAGATGTACAGGATGTCATCATCTTTGAGAGCTAACTCCCAATTTGAAGTCACACGAAGAGTACATTACACTGTAGTCTAAAATGCCGCATATAGAAATAATTTCTGTGATTCTAATGACGGCCTTTGCCAAGCAAAAACAAGAAGGGAAAGTATCTGAAGGTAAAAGTTCCATAATCTGTAAGTTAGCAAGATGAAGGAACTGAAAATTTTTTATATTCTGGGCTTCTGGGGCTGGACTTACTGTTTAGGGGTGCATAGTGTGTGACGCACTGGTCTTTTGGATATAGGGTCTAGTTCGTCCTATCAAATATCGTAAAATATTTATAGAAGATTGGCAGATCACAGTACGTTGTTGGTGAGCAAGAGAATAAGTCGGGAAGCTTTCTTTGAAAAGAAAATTACAATGCTGAAAGATTAGGAGGGTGTCATTTTCCAGATATGAGAGAAAGTCTTATCTGAAAAACATAGGAAGTATGCAAACTGAAAGAGAAAAGATATTTTCAAGCTCAAAAAAGGTCTAATGTAGGTAGCTAATATGTTTGTGCTAATAACAAAAGCGACGCTAACAATGCAAATGATTCTTTACTTTGTAGGTCAGGCGTGGCCTACAACCTACAAGACCATGTGGATGGGATGGTCATTATTTTAAGTAATATGATGTAATAGGACAAAACATACAAGAATAATTATTTCATCGAATATTTGTCACAATAAAAATTACTGGGGGTTAATATTAGTTCACTACTCATTAGAGTATGCTGCACATATCCTTAAAGAGTGAGAATATTCTATTATAATTTAGAATCAATCAGAAACTACATCCGGGAGACAAAACATTCATCGACTTGTCGATTAGAGTCCTTGCACAATTTTTAATTTTATGTTGAATTAACTCATGTAGGCCCATCCCATAACTGCACACTATTTTTCTTTTTTCATAACTCTCAGGAAATTAGCAACTCAGATTAAGGAAGCCAGGTTGCAATCAGCTGATTTTTAACGGAAAAGAAGGGCTCACTTAACGGCAAAATTGACAAAGATGCCAAATAACAGGACAATGAAGACAAAGACGAAACGAAAACATTTTCCATTATAGTAGTTAGCAAATCGGCTGAAGAGGACGCCACGTTCCTAATCTGAGTCGCCAATTCCTCGATATTTGAGGCACAAAGCATTCCAAAACACATGCTGATCCGTGACGTTAAAACGAGGTAAAAGCCTATGTCACCAGTGATACCACATAAGCAATTTTACAGATACCATCGTCATGTACCTATTACAATATACAATAGATATTGTACTAAATACATATTGGATAGTTTCAAGGGTATTTTTATAAATCACAAAACAAATAGCTCTGAAAGGAAGAAATAACTGTAAGAATTAATATATTTACTATAATGATGTTTAGGTAGGTATTTTGTATTGTGTGTACTTATATAACAATGATGAGCATGCTTAAATTCCCTTGTTGAAAATAAATAATACTTTTAATAAATCAATTGCCACAGATTTACAAGATCACTTTCAGACAAAAGAGTGAACAGCTATAAAAACATATACAGACTGCTGGAAAATTATTCAAATCTGATTTGATGAATCCGTCTACAATTATTATTATTTTCTATAATATTTAAATGCCCAAAAATGGAAAATACACAAATATTCCCTTGAGGTTACTTGTCTAGTTTTAGCGCTAAAATACTTTAAGAGAACAATGAGCTAAAAATAACTCCATTGAAAGCGCACTATAATAATAGAATAAGTATTTTTAACATCCGTGGATATTAAGCCAGTTCAACCAAATAGGTTCTTGAAATTCTCAAAGACGATTGGTCTAAAGTGAACCTATGCGGACGAATGGGATGCTAAAAGCCCAGTGTGACCTAAGCATTTAAGATCGTCGTGATTACTAATATAATTAACTTATTCATTCACTTATAATTCATTTATTCAATCTATTTATCTCCTTCCATATACTAGGATTACTATCAATTCACGTATTTATTAATTTTAGGATGGATAAAACTGTATATAATATATATATATACAGGGTGTCCCAGGATAGGTGTTACGATAGGACAAATGGGTCAAAAAATTTTGAATTTGAAAATGGCATTTTGGGAACATGCCCCGCTTGGTCCAAAACTGAGGAATACAAAATTTCACTCGGATTGGTATTATACAGGGCGAGTTATAACTAAAAATATGAAAAATGGCCAAGAGTAAAGTACTCTTATTTGTCCAAATGGAACAAAAGCTTAGTAGAAAAAGTTGTTCAGAAATGTAACTAATATCATAATTTGAAATTACAGCTTTATAGTCAATATTTTTATTTTTGTCAAATTTCTTGAAATGTAATAGTACATTTTCCACCACTATCGTATTCGGTTTTTTATTATACTTGGAAACTACGTTTTCTAACATGTAATATGTACATTTACCAGGTATAGCCTAATAATGTATTGTAATACGATATTGGTGGAAAATGTACTATTACATTTCAAAAAATTTGACGAAAATAAAAATATTGACTAGAAAGCTCTAATTTCAAATTATAATATTAGTTTCATTTCTGAACAACTTTTTCTACTAAGCTTTTGTTCCATTTGAAAAAATAAGAGTACTTTACTCTTGGCCATTTTTCATATGTTTAGTTATAACTCGCCCTGTATAATACCAATCCGAGTGAAATTTTGTATTCCTCAGTTTTGGACCAAGCGGGGCATGTTCCCAAAATGCTATTTTCAAATTCAAATTTTTTTGACCCATATGTCCTACCGTAACACCTATCCTGGAACACCCTGTATATATATATATATATATATATATATATATATATATATATATATATATATATATATATATATATATATATATATATATTTATATTTTTTTAAAATTAATTAAAGCACATCAAGAACGACCTATTATATATAATATAATGAAATTATGAGTGTTTAAATTTCATATTCAAGTACCCTATTTTGCTTAATATATTTTCTTCCAAGCCGTAATTTTATCAATGACAAGACAAATTCGTTATAAGCATTACCCCTGTACTCACCTTTTGATGAGAATAGACATTTGGTGTTATTGCAGATACTGCAGCCGTTGGTGATCTATGGTGATGAGAATCTCCCAGTCCCAGAAGTTCCTGTATTGCGAAAGGAGACCGTTGAGGCATCGTTTGTGACGGCTTATTTAAAATGCTGGGTGCCGTCACGTGGATGGTGTCCACTGAAAATAGAAAGGTTTGTCTTTGAACTAACTATAATGGTGGCATAAAGGTGAGTTTGGTAAATGACCAGAATAAAAAAAATATGATGAATTGTATTGTTATTAATAAACTAAGAGATAGCTACTGCATTAAAACCTACAAAATTTTGTCACGAAGATTTCGAATCTCTTGGTGTTGCTAAACCGCTCTGTGACTAATATCAGAGTTTTGTGTTGGAGAGCCCCGTTGCGCTTTTAGAATGTGGTCCCAGAAGTTTACAACAAATATGAAATTATTTTATTATGAGTTTTTCTAGATGTAAGTAATATGAAAAGCTGGCGCATATTAATATTAGAATCGTGAAAAGTCAAATGGTATACGAAGAAACCAAAATTTGCAAAATCGCTTAAGAGTAAAGTATCCCTATTTTTAAAAAGATAGCACAATGTTACGGGGAAAAGTTGTGCGAAATTAAAAGTTATACTCAAAAAATTGACTGCTTTACTCTGAAATGATTTTAAATTTTTGTTTTTTCGAGTTTCTGATAACGGTTAAATTGTTTTTTAGGTATGCCCCAATTTTTCTTAATACTTACATTTAGATAAACTCACTAATAAAATTATTTCACATTTTTTTGAACTTCTTGGATCGTCCTGTGGACGCGCAACGGGGTTCGTCAGCCATACTCTGTTATTAGTGACTTATACTGGTTTTACAACACCAAGGGAGTCAAAACTTAAAAGAGAAAATTCTTTAGATTTTGACTTCGCTATTTCCTAGTCTATAAGGGCGTAACAGCACAATGCAATGGGCTTATTCAGTTTTTCGCGTTTTCAATAAATATGTTAATGGTATTGCACAATTCGTCAACTAAAACACGCACACAAAAAATTATGTCGGTTGGAAGGATAATAGCAAAAATATTAACGTTTAAGTTCGACCAAATTCAAAAAATTCAGTTTTCCATTTGACGTCATTCTACGAAAATTATTGTTGGCCACTGTCGCATTAGTTATATTAAAGCTAATAGTCTCAACAAAACATTATTGAAATAATTCAAAAAATAAAATTGCTCTAAATATAGACTTTGAAAAGTATTCCTACTTCTTTGGAAACTGTGTTGCCATTGTTTCAATGACCAAAATATCATTGGAAACCAATAAATTCCTATTATTCCTTAGAATGTAGACTTGTTAGAGCCAAAAAATTAAACTATTTGATGAGAATGCTTAAATATAATTGGGCGAAAAATAGCTATTTGTAGGCGTGTAATTCAAATTAAAATATATTCTATTAAACGAACACAGTTTAGAACTACAGTTTAAATAGAAAATCTAAAAATTAAGTCAATAATCCTTATATCATGTTAATTAAAGTAAACACTCCAATAAAACATATAAGGTATTGAAGAAATAATAAACAATATTAATTTAATGGATTCTATTGTTGGCTGAAATATTACTTCTATTGCTCGCGGACACCCGTTGGAGAGGTTAAACTTGCGCTGTTTGTATTTGTTCGTTTATTGCGTTAAAGGTACGCCAAGAATAATAGATACCTAACTCATTTCAGTGTTTTATGGTATGTAAGTCTAAAAAGCTTTGCAATAATAATAAGTATTTCGATTAAATAAGATTCTTAGAAATAAACCTTTACTGAAACCAGTGAATTGGGTATTACTGCATCGAATTGTTCTATTTAAACGACCTATTAAAAACAAATAAAACCCAATATTTCAAACAATCTTATAACCTATTGCGTTAACAGTGATA
The DNA here is from genome assembly GCA_963971165.1 of Philopedon plagiatum. NCBI lineage: Eukaryota > Metazoa > Arthropoda > Insecta > Coleoptera > Curculionidae > Philopedon > Philopedon plagiatum. Next base: position 19,461,140 of record OZ020192.1, on the reverse strand, counting down.
ACCTAGGTACTCATTGAAAGAAGCCGAATTTGTATTGTGCAATACGGAATATTACGGAATAGAGTGTATCATTGAGTGAATTGGTAGACCGAAATTCAATCGTGTAAAGTACAATGACGTTGGTGCCGGCGGAAAGATTGTTGCGTCGCCGTCTCTCTCGAGCCTCGTGTGACTTCATTAAAAACCAGTGGTTAACTAAAAGTTCTCCCTCCGCCGGCACCTACGTCATTGTACTTTACACGATTGAATTTGGGTCTATCTAATTCAATATACGATAGTGTTTTGTCTGTGTGACAGAAAATGTTTATATTTTAGGTATTTAATATTCGAATTTAGTTTTAGATTGAAAGTTTTTTCAAAGTGCTTACATGTATTGAAATATAACGATGAACTACAACAGAAATATTAGTAAAACCCAAAGCGTCGCGTCGGCGTGTTATAGATTTTTGCTCCTATCATTTGGTGAATAATGATCAGCAGTTCTTTGATACCCATGCGTATATAGGTATACTTTTTAGGTTATAAAATACATATTATGCGTTGGCTGTTTTCTCAGTTCTCATAATATTTCTATGTAATAGTTTAGTATAAATTTTGAATATTACTTTTTTATAATTTAGTTTGATAACATAACCTCGATAACAAACCAGCAAAATTTTTGCAGGGTGCCAACGTTTAATGTATTTCTTAAAAAATAAATACTGGATAAGCCTATTGCATAGATGCCGAGGTTGTCTAACAATATTAAGGTTATCGCTGCATCTTCTCGCCTCTATATCCCTGTAACGCATGCAGGTACATTGGATGAGGTTTAGGTAAACGCACTTGTTAAAAACTCCATAAGAGCAACCGACGAGCTGAGGTGATGCGCAGCCGATCAATGAGTGACAATCCTCATTCCGCTATCGTAATTCAGTCGCCTACCTAATTGGATGATGCCGACCTCCCTGCGTGCGTCAGCGTCAGCTGTGTGATCCAAATAATGAATATCGATGCATATTGGCGAGTTTAATAATACCGTGTACATTATTTTTGCTTTTGCTTAATTTGTGAAAGAAAAGTTAAAGCCGGTAAATATTAACAAAATATCGTACGCGCTTAGTGATTGCATTTTAAATTATTAAACACTAATTCCTGGATGTTTAGTCGAAGTTGAGGTATTTATTTGTTGCTTTAAACAGTTTTTCTCCAAAGTGTTTTATGGAATGTGTGTTTGAGGTAGAATTTTAACTCTTTGAAACTGAGAAATTTGGAAGAGTTATTAAAAATATTATTTCTTCAAACTTGTTAAATAGAAATATTGTTAAGAGAAATGACAATACAACAACCTAGCTCACTGTTCTTTTGTTCTTTATATGGTCACGTGTTTTATCACCAGTGGTGTGCAGTGATTACAATTTTTTTAATTGACGGGCAATACCTAGCTTATTATCGCGAAATGCAATTTATGACTATTTTTCCCCAATCTGATCAAATCAGGATTTACCGGTTTCAATATATGCAGTGAATTTCATAACACCATGGGCGAGTTTTTAAACTCAGCGCTTAAATCCATCAATATGTTTCTTCCCCTTCTAATACATTCACAAGAAAAACGACAAAACACAACTGATGTCATCGAGTGCAGAATGCGCTGAATTTAAAAAATCGCCCAATATCACAAAAAAGTGTGTACAACAACTCTATACAGTACATTTTGTTTAAAGTGGACCATAGAGTTTTACAAGTTAAATTTTTAGTCTCATGTTAGACCATGTTCTATTTATTAGAAGTATATACCTACATAAAACTTGAGATAGGTAAATTTCAGAGTACCTAGTAAGTTTTAAGAATATGTTAGTTTGCCAAATATGTTAAAAAGCTCCGAAAAATACCTAAAAGGCGTATTTAAAATTATTACAATAAAATCGTAAACGTCAGAGAATCTGTCACTTTTACTTCGTACGAAAAGGTAAAAAACAATAATACAAGGGGTGTGAAGAAGAATCTTGCATTTTTAGCTATTTTTCGAACTTTCTTAATCTTAATTAAGACTATAATTTATCTGGCAAGCTTTATTTCTATACTTTTAATAAAACAGGATCTAACATGAGGTTAAAAATTTACATGTAAAACCCTGTGATCCGCTTTAAAAAATACGCTCTATGTAAAAAGGTTTACTTGCATTTCCCTCAATCCACACACACAAATATAATAATAAATAAAAATAAAAGGTTTTCAATTCAGTGTTTAAAACGCAAGACAAATAAGTATTACGTTTCATTGCAATGCCTTTTTATAAAACGCCTATCAACTAAGTAAGCATAAAAATACTGATATAACTTCTGAAAACCATCTCACGATATACAGTCATTGAAAATTCAATCTTTCAAGTCTCCATGGAAATGCGACGCACATCTGACAATTTAAGTTATCAATGGCTGTACATAATATATGTATATTGGTTTAAAATTCATTTTTTACTAATAACGTAATGTTGACTCTCTTATTTAAAATCTATTTTATAATCCAAGTATTTTGTAAATAAAATAATTCATTTAAAACAATATTTACGTGAAGTAAACTAAATAATTATAAATTGGGCGGGAAAAGCATAAATAATATTTTTTTAGCATAAAGAATCCTTGTTAAGCCACTTTGGGCCAAGATTCAGTGAAATTTAGCTTAATAATATGTTTGTCTCTATCCACCAAAGAAGGTTAAAATCGGATAAACCACCATAAACAATCATTTTTAAAATACGCAATCGGATATAGGACATAATGTCGATTTCTCGAATTTTTTGCTTTATCCGGCGTCCTAACTGTTCTACGTTTTGAGCTTCCCAGCCATTATCGTAAACTTTTCTAGCTAGTTAGCTAGCTAACTAGCTAAACAAGTTTACGAAGTTCCAAGTTAGTTAGCTAACTAGCTAGAAAAGTTTACGATAATGGCTGGGAAGCTCAAAACGTAGAACAGTTACGTCGCCGAATGAACCAAAAAATTCGATAAATGGACATTGGTGCCGTCCAAAGGCAAATGGCGCAAATTAGAGTTAAGTTGCGTACTATTGAAGAACATGGACTCTTATCGGTAGTTTAGACATATACTTTTAATAACAATGTAGAAACAACGACTTATAATTTAATATAATAAAAAATTAAAAGAATACACAATTTCAGAACTTATGGGACATACGTTAGTAGCATTTTCATTAATTTATTTGATTTTTATTAATTTAACAACAACCTGAAATTAAAATTTATAGTTTTCTTCTGCTTGTCTAAAACTAAAACTATTGTTCAATTTCATAAATCACCCGAGAAAAATTTGGAGGATGTTTTTAGGCATTAAAATAATTGAGTTTTAATAATTTTTCGAAAATTCGCTCATAAAATAGGTACGTTTATCACTTAATAACTGATATAGGTATCCACGTATTTTTTTTAAAATATAATACTCGTTTATAATTTTAGGGAAAAAGTAAAATTTCATTTTGCTATGGTATTAGGTAGGTACAAGTACCCTCATCGCTTAGATTTATCTATATGTATATCAGTATTGAAAAGTATACATGAAATCCTTACAATGATACAATATAATCATCACTGTTTTGCGGACTCTCTCAATTCTGTGATTTTTATAACTTTTAAGTGGTGGGCTTCATATTGAACAATTTTAGTCCCCTTTCCTTAACTTTAAGCTAATAGAAAAAGGTATAATACAAAATACCATTATTTTAATAATGACAGAAATTTCTTCCGTTTAGATTTCAAATTTGTAATTAATATACCTATTGTTGTTTTAAATATGAGCAGAGCATAACGAAAAATTCAAAGATTCATAAATTGGAAAATTGAAGTTCAGTAGTAAACCATTATTTAACATTGTTCATCCGAGGGTTATTTATACCGCCTACTTTTTTCTAACATCAGTGTATAATTTAATTTGGACTACACTGTATTCTTTTTAATTTGTCATTGAAATTTTTAAACCTTCCGAACCTCTTCCCACCACTTCGGTAAAGTGTTCCGACGGAAGAATTTCTCACCACCGAGCAATTTATGACATACAGTTTATTTTAAAATAGCCTTAATCTGCGATTCTTATCGACATATTAGAAGGAATCTAGCAATGTATGATACGCAGCTTATTTTTAATATACCTATAATTTGAGATTGTCATCAAAATTAAATATTTTTCATTTCTCATGATGATAATATGATGATGGTATCCAATTTGACATTTTCTATAAGCTTATTTGATGGTGGTTTGGTTCTGACAGTTAGATTTATTTGATAAGGAACCCATTTATTTATTTAGATATTGTTAGTATACTAATACCTTCTATTCTAATAAAACTATAGGTACCTTTATATTACTTTGACCATGATATATTATTCATTCTCTCCTGTGAAATTTTGATTTTGATTTGACTGCTTTTGTTGCAATACAATTGAATTATAATGAATTAAATATAAAATTTAATAATTTTTAAGCTACAATAGAATCATCGAAATATATTTGAGAAATGCAGTATGGTATAGAACCAAACTTGTTTTTTATTTTGTTAATTTTTAATTTTAAAAGAACATCAGCTGAAATTTTTGGTAGGCAGGTACGAACTAAAGGTTTTTGATACTGATACCTATTGTTTAAATTTATTCTTGGAAACCTGAGCAAACCTGTACTCTATATTAATAAAAATAAGTTGAACGTATTCGTTAACACTAAATAAAAAATATTTAAGTAGATACTGAAATGGAATATATTACCTACCAGAATAATTTTTCACTCCACTCTCAATTTCATTGTTCATATTGAGCACCTCCACAGAAAACGTCACTTATTGACACCACTACTCTCACCCTCGAACAACATTAACGTGTAAAAAACATCCAATCATTTTAAAAAATATTTGTACCTATATTGAAAAGTTGCAAGTCATAATTAAGTCTTATGCACCAAACTCTTACTCAAATATCAGTTTCAAAAAAAACATTTGGTTTCAGTTCGCGAGATTGTGAATGACAGGTGTGAAAAAACCGGGAGTAATTAATAAAAGTGACCGTTAAACTGTTCCTAGCTACCGATCCTACCGTGTCCCATCGTAAACTGAAGCCAGAAGTTAATACAAAGGGAAAAATACCGGTGTAGGGAGGCTATTGACTACAAGATACTCCCTAATATTCCAGTTTGAATAGAAGTTTGTCAAAAGAGGCGGTGCCTCCCCTTAACCAATAACGCGTCACTCTCTTGTTTTCCATGGCGCACTGCGATTTTCGCTCTAGTCTGAAGCCGCCATGAAGCCTAAGCTTGCTTGATTGTTAGTCGACTGCGTTCAAAAACCACGTTCCCAGCGCTGCGGCCTTCATCAACCTATACGGTTAAGACAGAGACGAAAGAACTTTGATATACTTTTATAAGAGGTCTCGGACGCACTCCAACAACGTTAAGGTGGAGTTTAACTCACGCACTGCTAATCTCCCTATTTACAACAGATTTAAGGTTGTTTTTTCGATGTTGGACGTTACAGTCGTTGTTTTCGGTGTCAAATAGATTTAGACTTAATTAGTAATGATGTGTTCAATTATTATAATTGGGAATAATTAATTGGCTCGACGAGCTGGGGGTTTAGGAGCGCGACATAAAACAACAGTTTAATTTGTCTAATTTAGGTGTCAAATTGATTTTGTTTGCAGCTGTAGCGATGGTCATTATGTGAATGTACCTATATGCAAATGGAATTAGACCAAGACTCTATGATGGTGCTAATGACCCGAGATTACTTTTTAATTAATTATTACAGTTTTAGATTTTTCTGCAATTTATCTGTTTATTTAACGTCAACACTGGCTCTAGGGTCCGAGCTACTTGAAAGTTTGCTTATTTAAATATAGCTATGAAGAAAAATTTTCTTTTACTTAGTTCAAGTTTTTAATTTGTGACTATTTAAATATGTATAGGTATCACTATACAAATTAATCTTTCAGTAATAATTCATATTTACTTCCTTAGCAAATTCGGGTTACTTGAAGGATTGCCTGTGTAAATAGGTAAGTACCTACCTAAAGCTATGAAGAAAAATGTTTAAATTTTTGGCGCCCAATGAGGGGCACAACAAAAAATTTTTAGTTCGAGTTTTCAGTCTGTCACTATTTATTTCGGTTCATCTTTCAGTAATAATTCATATTTACTTCCTTGGCAAGTTCGGGCTACTTATAGGTTTGCCTGTTTAAATACTTAGCTATGAAGAAAAATGTTTAAATTTTTGGCGCACAACCAATAAATTTTTAAGTTCGACTTTTCAGTCTTTCACTATTTATTGTGGTTCATCTTTCAGTAATAACTCATGATTACTTTCTTGGCGGGTCCGGGCTACTTGAAAGTTTGTCTGTTTAAATATCTAAGGCTATAAAGAAAAATGTTTAAATTTTTGGCGCCCAAAGTGGAGCACAATAAAAACTTTCTTCTAGTTCAAGTAAGTGTTCAGTATTTTACTATTTATTTAGGTTCGTCTTTCAGTAATAATTCATATTTACTTCCTTGGCCGGTCCGCATTGGCATTGTTTACTACAGTGCAGCGCATATACGGCGTTGGAACGCAGTAAAGAATGGCCAAATGTTCGCCGCATGTATCTAGGCAAAGCTTACCATGGTTCAGCACAAACTGAACGTTTACAATTTTGTCGAATTTTAAGCCTAAACATTTTAGTTATTATTCGTCCAACCGATGTAATTTTTGTGTGTGTATTTCAATTGACTGATTGTGCAATAATATAAACATATTTATTGAAAACGCTAAATGACTAAACAAGCCCATTGATAAAAATCAATTCGCAGCCGATGTGTTGACTTTTCCAATTTTCAACCAGCTGAAATCGATCTGATCTGACGGCGGTTTGTGAAAACAAGTGTCACGTGGCATTCAACTCTCGTCAGGCAAAGTGTATAGTTTGTATATCGAAGGTATTATTTAATAATCTTGCATCTGTATTATAGATATGACACATACGTTAATGATGATACATCGAGATGAAAGTTATGATGTAACAAGCTTTCGATATAAAAACAATATTTGAGGGTGGCATATTTATATTTAAAATACAAACATAAAAACAGTATTCGAGGGTGACAAATTTATATTTAAAATACAAACAATATTTGAGGGTGACAAATTTAAATTTAAAAATCTTGTAAAAAATGCTTTTTAAAAAAAGCTTTTATTATTTAGATGTACTAAAACGAAAAAAATAAGTATTGTGGTAATGCTGAATGCTATTTCTGAGTGGACGTAGTTAGCGTGGGTGGATCCTAAGAAAAGTAGTATCAAAGTTATCACTGAAACAGGTATAATATATTATGTTAAATTTATTGTCTCAAAAGCTTGTCGCGTAAATAGAAAAGAAAAAAATGCATACTTAGGTATTTACAATTACTGCTAAACAAAATTAATGCCTGTATGAACTTTTCGCGCGCGACGAGCTTTAAAGACAGTAAATTTAACATAATATATTAGTATATCCTGTTTCAGTGATATCTTTGATTCTTTGATACTCCTTTTATTAGGATCCACCCAAGCTAACTACGTCCACTCAGAAATAGCATTCAGCATTACCACAATACTTATTTTTTTCGTTTTAGTACATCTAAATAATAAAAGCTTTTTTTTAAAAGTATTTTTTACAAGATTTTTAAATTTAAATTTGTCACCCGCAAATATTGTTTGTATTTTAAATATAAATTTGTCACCCTCGAATACTGTTTTTATGTTTGTATTTTAAATATAAATATGCTACCCTCAAATACTGTTTTTATATCGAAAGCTTAATGTTACATCATAGCTTCCATCTCGATGTATCATCATTAACGTATGTGTCATATCTATAATACAGATGCAAGATTATTAAATAACACCTTCGATATACAAACTATACACTTTGCCTGACGAGAGTTCAATGCCACGTGCCACTTTTTTTTCACAAACCGCCGTCAGATCAGATCGATTTTAGCTGGTTGAAAATTGGAAAAGTCAACAAATCGGCTGCGAATTGATTTTTATCAATGGGCTTGTTTAGTCATTTCGCGTTTTCAATAAATATGTTTATATTATTGCACAATCAGTCAATTGAAATACACACATAAAAAATTACATCGGTTGGACGAATAATAACTGAAATGTTTAGGCTTAAAATTCCACAAAATTGAAAACGCGCGTTCAGTTTGTGCTGAACCGCGGTAAGCTTTGCCTGGATACATGCGGCGAACATTTGGCCATTCTTTACTGCGTTCCAACGCCGTATATGCGCTGCACTGTGATAAACAATGCCAATACGCGGCCGGTCCGGGCTACTTGAAAGTTTACCTATTTAGATAAAGCTGTAAAGAAAAATGTTCAAATTTTTAGCGCGCAACGTGGGGCACCACAAAAAAATGTTTACTTCAAGTTTCTAGTCTATCACTATTTATTCTGGTTCATCTTTCAGTAATAATTCATATTTACAACCTTGGCCGGTCCGAGCTACTTGAGAGTTTGCCTATTTAAATAAAGCATTGAAGAAAAATGTTCATATTTTTGGCGCGCAATGTGGGGCACAACAAAAAAATTCTTTTAGTTCAACTTTTCAGTCTATCACTATTTATTCTGGTTCATCTTTCAGTAATAATTCATATTTACTTCCTTTGCGGGTCCGGGCTACTCGAAAGTTTGTATATTTAAATAAAGCAATAAGGAAAAATGTTCAAATTTTTGGCGCGCAACGTGGGGCACAACAAAAAATTTCTTTTAGTTCAAGTTTTCAGTCTTCCACTATTTATTCTGGTTCATTTTTCAGTAATAATTCATATGGACTGCCTTGACGGGTTGGGGCTACTCGAGAATTTGCCTATTTAAATAAAGCGATACTAAGGAAAAATGTTCAAATTTTTGGCGCGCCACCTGGGACACAACAAAAAATTTCTTTTAGTTCAAGTTTCCAGTCTTTCACTATTTATTCTGATTCATTTTTCAGTAATAATTCATATGTACTGTCTTGACGGGTCCCATCAGCTACTCGAGAGTTTGCCTATTTAAATAAAGCAATAAGGAAAAATGTTGAAATTTTTATCGCGCCACCTGGGACACAACAAAACATTTCTTTTAGTTCAAGTTTCCAGTCTTTCACTATTTATTCTGATTCATTTTTCAGTAATAATTCATATGTACTGCCTTGACGGGTCCCAGCTACTCGAGAGTTTGCCTATTTAAATAAAGCAATAAGGAAAAATGTTCAAATTTTTGGCGCGCAACCTGGGGCACAACCAAAAATTTCTTTTAGTTCAAGTTTCCAGTCTTTCACTATTGATTCTGGTTCTGGTTTTTTTGTTATTCCCTTTAATTTATACAGTAATAAAAGGTTGAAGGGATATAGATTAAAATAATAATTGTTTAATTCTATATATAAAATGGATATTTACTTGAAAATTAATGAAAATGTTTTATTTAGTTTGAAACGTTGAAATCTGATTACAGTAATATTGTTTTAAAACATGGAGATTACAAAACTGCAATAAAATACAGGCCCGTATTTAAAAAATTGTGCCTGATGATGGCGGTGTGAAAATGAAACGTCATATTTAAGATCTGGGGACGCCATTTGACAGAGGAGCAAAAGTAGCGGTATAGGCGTGCATCAACGCACGTTCATCAATGCCCGTGTGTAAGTATGAAATGACAAACTTTTTTATCGTGCGTGCAGTGCCACATTCATACCATACACGGGCGTTGATTCACGCGCTTTATTGATGCACTCATACATCTCTCTGTGTCTATGGCCAGCTTAAGTAGGTAAAGATATCTTTTAATGGGAGAAAAAAATGGTAGGAAAAAAGTACACTGAATTTTATTAATTTTTTAAAATATATTAAAGAATAAAAAACTTTTTCACAAGCACCATTCAGTTTTTTTATGTTCTGACAAGACCGAAGTCTAAGCACTATGTACCGTGGGTGTACTGGGGAAATCCCACTCACACATCCAGAGGTGGAAACATCCGTACGGACTTCACCGGCCCTTTAAGAGGATGTGTGGGGTGGTACCACCTCGGTCGACGAAGAAATCCTCTACCACCTTCCTAACACATGTACAAATATTGTAGTGCAGTTCTTTGTACTGTCGCACAATTGTCTTGTCAGGGATGCCTGGTACGCTAGGTACCGATTGGACAAAAGACAGACAGCGCGTCTGTCTTTGTCATGGGTGGACTCACCACCTTGTTACCCCGCTAGCCAGAAATTGCTAGCGATCCACCAAGGAAGAGGTGACGATACTATTTAAAATTCAAAAAAGAATGTTTTTCCAGAAGGTGTCTCCAGGATGGGACAAAGCCCGGAGTGTCCCGGAGACCTTCTATGAAGTGAGAAAGCTGGCACGGGCATGTCCAGCAATTTTTTTAAATTTGGGTAGTCGTGACTACCCAAAACTGAGATTTTGCATGGTGGGCAAATTTTGCTTTCTTAGTCTTTGTCAGTTGTTGGAATTTACTTTTATCAAGGAAAGTCTTGTTTTTGTAACGTCATGTCTCCGAGCCCCCTAAATCTAACTATGTACATGCATTGTATTAGGGCTAAAACTTTCTTAGTTCTATGGCCGTAACAGGAGCCGCTACATAAGGTACTTTCCTAAAGTAAATATTTCAACCTAAAAATGCAATGGTATGGGTAGAGACGTAAAACTCAGTGTCCATATTGTTCTGCTAAGTTATTTACTAAATATCTTCGTGCTGGTTTATTTCTAAAAAAATATCTAGTTAGCAAATATGTTAACATAATAAATTGTATGTGATACTTACTGTGCTACAGTTCTTAAAAGCTCGCTTTTAAGCATCGGGGCTGCAAATCCTATGTTATTATTTGTTAACCAGTCTTGAATGGCAGCTTTGGTCCATGAGCCGTTTGGTATTTTGGTTAATAACATGCTATGATAAGGGGCATTGTCAATAATAATTAAAGACGGTTCAGTCAATTTCTTTAATAATTGATTTTCAAACCATTTCATGAAATTTTGTTGGTTCATTTCACCATGGTAATCCGCAAGTTGGGTTTTTGAGGAAAATATAAGCTCTACACCCTCGATAAATCCATCTTCATTGCCAGCATAAAGTACGATGTATCTAAAATAATTTCGATTAAAAACATTTTCATACTACACTGATAAAACAGGACTACTTGTGGGAAAAGAATTGCTTCTTTTGCCAATTTTGTTCTTAGGACAAAGGAAATTTATCGGACAGAAAGATACCACTCTTCGGCCAAACACACCTCGGTATTTAAAACCAGTCCCAAGTTCTCTTGGGATTTAATTCTATCAAGCTGAAAGAAATTCATTTAAACTAAAAACTTTCCCACCATAGTTACTCTATGATCTTCTATCAAATTCAAAATTCTCTTCTTAAAGAACCCAAGCATTTGGCAACCAACATAACCCACGAGGCCTAGTGCCCTAAGCCATCGTGCAAACTCGTTCTTAACGAATCGCGCGAACGTCATTCATGGTAAGGATCCCGGAATATCAGTGGTTGAAACCTGTTATATTTTCTTTGATCAGTTAGTTGGAACTGGAAGCATTTGAGTATTGGGTTAAATAGTTGGTGTTTAGACCATTTGTGGCCATAATTTGACGGTAAGTAAATGCAAGAATATTCTTTGATAATTTAGTAGACTAGTTAATTAGGAATTGAGAGGTTTATGCGATGCACATGTTAGACTATACAGAATTTACAAAACCTGGACATTTATTTTAACCTTACACATTATTTATGACTAATTATTTCCAAAAAGCTCATTCGGTACTTGCGATAAAACAACTCCTATAATTTCAAAAACAAATTACCATAATTACTGAACTTCTTTGTAAATACTTCAGGGTAGGAAATAAAAATGGCGATATCTTTCTGCAAAACCGCGGCACTTGTTACCAAAGAATACACCTTCTTACAAGATATTATGTCTTAAACTGAAAACCCACGGGTTTGTTGATAAAAGATTAAGATTTTCTATTGATGCGTATTTCCTTTGAGTTAAGACACACTGCAAATCTGCCAAGATTCTCTTTTTCACCACTCAAGAAAATTTTCCGTCTGTCCCTTATAGTTTTCGGGATACTTTCATCACCAATTTAGGACGCACTGTTAGCTATACAATTTTTACCTACAGCTTCGCTCGTATGAAATACGAATGTGGACGAAATTACGGTCTCTAGTTTTTCAAAAGTTATTAATTTATTTTTTTCTTATTTTCTGACAAGATTAGAACAAAGAATTAATGCAGTTGAGATATTGAAATGTCCCACTGAAGAGCAGATCAATTCAATAATACAAAACATGGCTTCCGGCTTCAGCGAGGCATCAAAAGTTTGGATGAGTGCAGCTCAGGTGAAAATGTAAGCAAATTAATGTTAAATACCAGACAGTTGCGAGTATTTTAACTTATTTTATTCTTATTATCTTCCGACACGTTTTTATAATGTTGCTGTCTTTTGCTACGTTACCTACTTTATCGTAAATAATAATAAATAATAATTATAAATGGTTAGTTTTTGGAATATATTAGTTTTAAAATATTTTGTTTGTTATGCGATTTGTTAGTTCTCATAAGTAAATATCATTTGTTGTAATAGCGTCAGCAAAAAACACAGGTGTTTCTGTTTTAAATATATTTAATATTAAAATAATTCATTGTTTTCTTGTTCACTGTACGACATTTTATTTAATACATGCGTTTTAGGTAACTAATAAAATAAAAAAACTACTGAGTTTAAATTAATGTTCCTATATTTTGCAAGTTAATTGAAGTTAAACATAATATCATTAAAATGCTATTCAAATTAGGAAAACTCAAGGAAAAGGCATACATCCTTCTAGTATACACTTCTGATTTTAATTTAGTCTATAACTACACTTTTGAAACATCCCTTATTATAGGATTTTAAACGAGATAATTATTCTCTTTACCCAAAGTAACAGTTTATAGACAAGTCTTACGAGACTTCTAACAAATGACTTAATTTTTAGAGCTAAAGTTATGGAGATCTTAAACTGAAAAATTGATTTCATATTAAAAGAATTAATCTTTTGACTCAAATGTACGATAATCTTAAGATAAGAAATTGAATTTGCAACAAAAGGCTTAGTCTCTTTACTTAAGTTCAAGATGATCTTAAAATAAGGGACAGAATTTGTAACAATTAAATCAAGTTTGTGGCTCAAATCTACGATTATTTTAAAACAAAGAACGGAATTTGCACCAATTAGCTCGATGTTATGCGTTCATGTGCCCGGAGTGCATCATATTTTGGCATAAATCCCTATTCTCTTACTTGACAGTTTACTACTTTCCTAGATAAAGGATTGTAAATTCATATTCTTCTGGGTCAAAGAAATAAATTGAATCTGAACCAAAGAAATGTATTTCTTATTTTAAATTCCTCATTCATTTGGCATATATCAAAAGAATCATTCGTTTGAGGAAATGTCATATTCTATTAAACCAAATGATCCTTTTTATCAGTGTACACTACATTTTCACTACTACTATACTACATTTCATCTATGACTTGTGTGAACACTATTTTTGTGTATTGACATAAATAAAGATATTGAAATATTGAAAATATTGAAATACATTTGCGTAACTAACCTTTTACCATCAACTTTAGTAGTTTTTACACTTTCTTATTAATATCTTGCCATGAATGATCTATGGTACCATTGTGAAAAATCCAGGTTTCATCTAAGAAAACAAATTTGTACACAGCTTCTTCTTTTTCTTTGATATGAGATCAGTAGAAACATTCAAGTTTAGGGCTGCTGCTACACGCTAGAACAATATATTTGACGATAATTTTTCCTAAATTTTTTATCATTATCTAGGTCACCGTATACAGACAAAAGACTATAATATTAAAATTACCTCTCTAACAGTTAAGGCTAGCAATGGGCCATTATTGTCTCATTCTTATTCAAAATAGCGTATCACAGATGCTACTAACTGTTGGCAACGGCTGTTTAACTGCTTCGGCATTTCGCAAACAGGACTCTGACAACTATAACACTATGATTGTTCTAAAAGAACAGTTTTTAAACGCAAGATAAAAGTTTAAAGCTCCAAAAAGACACAAAACAAAAAAAAACAATGTGAAGCTCGGATAAGCTGTCAACCACAGCTGTCAACAAACTAGAAATGTCAAGAAATTAAACGGAACAACTTGGCAACTTCGCATATGCTGCCAACTGCCTAACAACGAATATCAGGCGCGAAATTTAAAATTCAATAAAACACTCCATTACAGTTTTCGTTTTATAATAATTATGCGGTGGTATGACTGCGCTCATTTAATAGCGTCATCGGTGACGTGCATCGGTTTTTATTTTGTATGAACTATATGTAGGTATAAGGCATTTTACACGTTCTCAAAAATGACGATTTTCGTTTTTTTTTTAATATCTTCGGAAGTAGGTATCTACTCTGAAGTTTCCTATTTTCTCATAGACATATTAGTCGGCACTAAACTGCGCATCTTTGCGCCAATGTAACCTCGTTGCTATCTCCTACCGTTTACGATATCCAAATAGTGGATCTCGAATCTGTAACACCCTCTATACTAATAAACATAAGAAAAGTGTGTTTCTAGTTTTTTTAACGCCGCTGGTAAAGTTGGATAAATTTAATGTCGTTTCCTTACTATTGCTAAGAATAGTTTATAGAAACTCTACTAATAAGAAACAGAAAGCTCTAAATTAGCAATACCACCTTTTACTTCTTTTGTAATTATATATTTTATATATTTTTTTTAAATTATGACGATATCCCAATGGTAAATTTCAAATTTATAACACTCTGTATAACCAGAAAAGTGTGTTTCTAGTTGTTTTAACGTCATTAGTAAACTTGGATAATTTTAATGTCATTTTCTTACTATTTCCAGAGACTATAAAGAATATAGACAAATCCTGGAATACACCGAAATGGGACCGAAAGCGGGCATCCTTTGAAACATTTATGTAAATTTACTGGTTTATGGTTTAGGAATTTGTTTGTTCACCATTATATATCTATATAGTACATATTATAAACGCATGGATATATAATTGTGGACAAACAAATTTCTAAGCCATAAACCAGTAAACCCTCAAAATGTCTCAATGGATGCCCGCTTTTTGGTCCATTTTTGTTACACGCCAGTGTTCGTCTATGTATTATTTACTAAGAATAGTTTATAGAAATCGTACTAACAAGAAACAGAACGCTCTAAATTAGCAATAAAAGTAATTATACCACTTTTTACTACTTCTGTATTTGCATATACCTATAGTAATTACGATTTTTTTAAAATTGTTATTGAAATCTCTTTTTAAATTTAAAGAAACAAATTATATAAAATAATCTTCTTAAAGCTCAAGCTGAAATTTCGCTTATTTACAATTTTACAAATATTTCAATAAACCGAGCTCTAAAATCTTTTGTAAGTAACGCAGTAATAACTTAAATTTTCCGCTATTCGCTGACTCGGCTTTGGAAATAATTCAGGAATATATTTGCGCCGTTGGGGTTATTTCTTCGAGCTCCAAGACGTTTTATTTAATCCATGCTTTGTGAAAATTTGAAAAGATATTCATGCGAATTAAGAAACTCCCTGCTAAAAGGAAAACGATGATGGAATAAGTTTTCATAAATTCATTGGCGTAGATAATTTTTATAAACCAGAGTCGTCACGTTGGTACACACAGAAAAAATAAACTTTCTCATACCAACTATCTCTTTTTCTAGGGTATATTGTTACGAGTACCGTTACAATTACTGTACGGATGGGTAATGTACAGGGATATCCAAATAAAAGTGAACAGGCCTTATAACTGTTTTGTTTCTAAAGATGGGAAAAAATGTTAAAAACGAAAGTTTTGGGGATTTTTATGGATCATCTCATCAGCAAAACAATTGAGCGTCGAATAAAAAAAATATAGTATAAAACATCGATTTTATCGCTTAGAATGGTAGGTATACTTTTTATCGTACTTTTGGATTCTAGGGGAAGTTCTATATATATTTTGTATAACATACCCTATGCGGTTTTTCAATCGTTTTCAAAATATTTCAAATTAAAAATTATTTCGCATAAATATATTTTAAACGTCATGCTATGAAAAAAAACTGAACGTAGTGGGCAATGGGGCGAATCAAATTAAGGTTGCGGCAACGCCGCCACGCGCCCCTTCAGCAGTTTTAGTACTAGAGTTCAATTTATGATAAAACTCAGCATTTCGACATGTAACAATCACAGATGACATCAACAACTGATTTTGGTTTCTTCGAAAAGTTCTTAGATCAGTAATGGGCCGTGTCAAGCTGGCACGACAGGTCGCGTCGTTGTATTTTCGTTCGGTTTTGGTGTTTTGTGTTTGTGATGTTGGTGTTTCTGTGGGTGTTTTTTGTATAGTGTGTGTTTTAAACATTTTACTTTTGGACTTTATAGATTTCAGAGAGTAGATTTTCTTGGTGTTTATTAGTGAAGTTGAACGGTGGGTCGGGTCCTGTCTTTTAGCCAACCTCTAAACGTAAAATAGAGCAGACGTCAACATAGTGCTATAAATGACGACATATTTTGCGTAGCATCTTTTAATCTTCGAATTTAGTTTTAGGTTGAAAGTTTTTTCGAAGTGTAAGTGTATTTGAATATAATAATCCTAAGCAAACCCAAGCAAACAGAAACAATAGTAAAAACTAAACGTCGCGTCGGCGCCTAATAATTTGTTCTCCTCTCATTTGGTGAGTAATGGTTGGTATTTCTTTGATACACATGCATATATCCTTTTTAGGTTATAAAATATTATGCGTTGACTGTTTTCTCAGTTCTCTTACTATTTCTGTGTAATAGTTTAGTATAAATTTCGAATATTACGTTTTTTTTATAATTACTTTGATAGCATAACCTCGATGATCATCCACTAAAATTTTTGCAGCGTTGCCAACGCTTAGTTTATTACCTACTTAAATTTGGGTCGCCCATCGTAGGACTACGTACCATCAGATGCCATCTTCCCGTTTTATAATAAGCGATGTTTGGCGGTTATTTTGAGGGTGGATTTGATTAGAAAAATTCTAATATTTTGGGGATAAGGATTTTGGAATGGAGGACCTACTTTTGTAGTTATTACAAAATAATAGCCAGAGAGCTGGCAGAAAATTTGGAGAAGATATTTGATTATTACCTGATTATGAAATCATTGACCTGCCAACTGGTTAGCCAGTGGTTTCGCGACATTTGAATTTTGCAAATTGGCATTTTAACTGTAGAAAATAATTGGCAGGCGACTTCGTCGGTTCTAAATAAGTAGGAGCCGTATTCAAAGTTATTTTTAAAATAAAATAGAAAAAGATTTTTGATAAAAGGTGAAACTCACACAGGACATTCTACAGACACACTTTTGTGTGCTAGAGCCATAGCAGGTCGGTTGGATAGTTCAAACTACTTGGCAGGCGACAAAAAGTCCTGTGCGTGAGTGCGACAGAGAGATCGCGCTGCAGCGGCATGTTCGCGAGATACTCCATTGGGTGGATCGTGGAAGGACAAGTGGAAGTATAGTTTTAGAAGTAAGTATTATAAATAAGTATTGTAAATAAGTATTGTTAATATATTTTACAATTATTAAATACAAAAATAAATATTTCATATTTTGTTAAGTATTAAATATTACTAAGTAGATTATATAACATTTTTGAAAAAACAATAGTTAATCTTCGTCATCTTCATTGTCCTCATTGAATTCGTCATCGCTTTCCGATAATGCCTCATCAAGTTTATCAGCTCTTACAGATGCCATTTCGTCTTCTGAAAACAATATTATTAAAGTTAGGATTGTTAGAAAGTTATTTTGGATTTTCAACGTCATCATTGTCTTCAAATCTAATGCCTCCTAAACCTTCTTTAAGTGGTTCAAAGAGATGGAAATCGCAGGGCGACAAGTCTGGGCTATAAGCAGAATTGAGCAGTATGGGACCGGGCGTGATAATGGAGGAAAATCACCATTCTGATGGATTGAATCCATCCGCGTTGTTTCATTTGAAAAGTGAGTTTAACCATTTCCACCAAGAGCTAAGAGTAGTAAATGACACCATTCATCTCCCAAAACACCTTGGCCATAACATTCCCTGCTAAGGGTACCACTTTCGCTTTTTTCGACCTAGGTGAAGTTTTCCATACATGCCTTTTTAGACTCGGGAATAAAGTATTGTATCCAGGTTTTGGCATAGGTAACTACTTTTCTTAGAAAAACTTCTCCTTGGTGATGAAATCGGTACAACAGATATGTTGACACTTGAACGCTTTGATCTTTTTGTTCAAATGCTAAGCAGTCTTCGGACCCAAGTGGCACAAATTTTCCTGTATTTCAGCTCTTCGTGAATAAATGTGTTCAACACCGCCAATCCTTATTAGTAATGTTTTTGCCATATCACTTTCAGAAACCGGCCGATCATTACGATAAGCTCATCGATTCGCTGAATAGTCTCAGCAGTGACTAATGTTCCTAGACGCCTAGCCTGAGCCAAATTTTTAATGCGTTCTCGTTCTCCTAGGAACCCCTAAGGGGATGAAATTGGGGTTCAAAGTTTGTAATGGAGTTAAATTGTAGATATACCGCGGACAAAGTCGCGGGCGCAAGCTAGCATTATATATCGATGCCTTAAGCCTGAGGCACTGAGAAGTAGTATTAATTTATTATATACTATTATTTATTTTATTTGTTTATATACGTATATATATTTACAACTTTCATTTGTCCTGCACTGCCTTCTAAATATTTTATGTATAGGTATCCCTTACTAAAAAGTATTTCAATCATTTAACAGTAATGTATTCATTTTGGTTAATGTCTTGAAATAAGCAAAGTGAGCAAATCTACTGCGTAAAGGGATATGAAATCCTAAGGAATAATTTTTAATTAAAATGTATCGACAGAAATGTTGTTTGTTATTTACGAGTGGTTGCTGGAAGGTGGTAGAGGAACTCTTTCTCGACCGAGGTGGCACCACCCCACACATCCTCTTAAAGGGCTGGTGAAATCCCTACGGATGTTTCCAGCTCTGAATGTGTAAGTCGGATTTCTCCAGTGCACCCACGGTACAGAGTACCGTAGGTGCACTGGAGAACACCTGTTAAGTTGTATGCGAGGAAAATGTGAGGAAACGATAAAAAATTAGGTGAGATGAGCTTAAATGGAAATCACCACTCAGTAGGCAGCTAGATATGCCATTATTATTGTAGACGCCAGCCTATTAACCTATCAACCGGAAGAACGATGCCACCTGTTAAAAACGTTGCTTATTTTCCTCCTCGCATTTTTTTAATCTTGACGAAGTTTCCAACTGGCGACTTCCGATGTTAAAATAGAATAATATTAGGGTACTCATAATAATTTGTTATCTATAATAAATATAATTATGGTTTTTATTATTATTTTATATATTAAACCATATCGCTCAACATTATTGCGAAAAATATTTTCAGTAGTTTATTTACTATAGTTTTGTTTGTCAGTTTGGCAATATACTAATTTTTTGCTGCATTCTTTTAGTGGTCTAGTTTTCGTATGTCGAACTATACTTAGACTTCGGTATTCGTGGGCTGTCAGAAAACAAAAAAAAATTAACAAATCACACTTAGTTAACAAATCACACACAAGAATATTAGAATTTCTTGGAAACAAATATTATACCCTCTGCACAGAGGGTATTGAATATTCGGACTACCGAGTTATTACCACTCGATTCTCGATCGTCGCAAGCAAAGCCACATTCACTCTGGTCGGAATCTTTGATTTGCTTGTCAGAAAATAATAATTGAAGATTTCAGGGAAAGGTGAACTCAATGATTCGAAGAATTGTATTAAAAAACCACACTACATCTACCACTGCTAGAGTTCAATTTATGATATAACTTAGTGTTAGTGACATCAACGCTGGGTATTAGTTCCTTCGGAAAGTCCCTAGGTCAGTAGTGGGTTGTTCGAGGGCGTATCAAGCTGACACGAGAGGTCGAGTCGTTTTATTTCCGTTTGATTTTGGTGTTTTGTGTTTGTGATGTTGGTGTTGTGGGTGTTTTAAACATTGTACTTTTAGACTTTATAAATTTCTGCGACTAGATTTCCTTGGTTTATTATTTAAGTTGAACGGTGAGCCCAAGTCCGGTCCTGTCTGTTAGCCAACCTATAAACGTCAAATAGACCAGACTTCAACAGGGTACCCTAAATGACAAGTGACTTGGACACCATATTGCGAGATCTAACAAAAAGTTTGCTACTACTGACTGCGGTTAACCGTCATCCCGATGATCATCATCGATGCCATCGCAACGAACAGGTCGAGTGATTCCGAGGGATTCCGGAATCATCGATAACACAGCTCCACAAAAACAAATCGATAAATTACCCCTGGAATATGACTGTATCTACCATATGTTTTTGGGGTCGCTGAATCCAAATTCGGGGTCCATTTAACCCCATCACGTCAGGATTTTTCATAGCCTCAAAAGAAAAACCCGAATTCTCAAAAAATCCTCTATTCATCGATCACTTAATCCCAATAACCCCATAACTTCTTTATTACTTCATGCCTTAAACTCTTAATTCCTGAAACCCATAAAACCCAAAACCCATAAACCCCAAAACACCAAAACCCAAAAACCCCAAAACCCCAAAACCTCAAAACCCATGAACCCCAAAACCCATAAGCCTATGAACCCCAAAACACATGAACCCATGAACCCCAAAACCCATTAACCCCAAAACCCATTAACCCCAAAATCCATGAACCCCAAAACCCATGAACCCCAGAACCCATAAACCCATGAACCCCAAAACCCATGAACCCCAAAACCCATAAACCCCGAAACCCATAAACCCCGGAATCCTATAAACCTCAAACCCCGAAACCCCATAACCCGGCAAGATAGAAACTTATGCGCGTTGAAACAGAGTATGTTTGATCCGTATAATATGCTTCTTAAGCCTTAAACCCACATTTTTCAATAACATCTATAAATCCAAAACCCCATAATCCGGTGAGTACGAGACTTTCGTAGGGAGAACCTACGATTTGCCGAACCCAGAGGGGCGCATTCAGAATCGACGCCCCGTGGGTAACAGTGGGTAAAAATTAACTTGTCAATGACGTCACGGCCATAAGAACCAACGGCTGGCCGCCTGATTCTGAACGGTCGGTTGTTTACCCGGGAACACCCGGGCGCACTCGGGCGTCGATTCTGAATGCGCCCCTAGGAATAACGACGAGGACGTAGTAGGCTTCTGCTCCCTTTGGGGTGCTTTATTAACGTGTCTTCCCCTTGCCTCTTGTTTTGGGGTTCATAGGGTTTGGGGTTTTGGGGGGTTATGGGTTTCAGGAATTAAGAGTTTAAGAGATGAAGGAATAAAGAGGATATTGGGATTAAGTGATCAATGGATAGAGGATTTTTTGAGGATTCGGGTTTTTCTTTTGACGTTATGAAAAATCCTGACGTGATGGGGTTAAATGGACCCCGAATTTGGATTCAACGACCCCAAAAACATATGGTGGATATAGTCATATTCCAGGGGAAATTTATCGAATTTTTTTTGTGGAGCTGTGTAATCAATCAAACCCAATCAAACCCAATCAATCGAAACTGAAACAGTCAAGAATCGCTCGAATGATATTGCGATGCTTACATCGGAATTCTGAGTGAAAAATCACTCGATAATAGAAATCACTCAAATACCGACTATTTGATTATTATTTAAATGCATTGATTTTCCCAGCACTAACAGCAATTTTTTTAAAATTTAGTAGTAATAGGCACTGAATAGTCCTTTTAATATAAATTTTAACTGTTGAAGTAGTTCCTGTTCTCAAGTAACTCACATTAAAAAATTTACCAATTGAAGATGTTTTATGTACTATTTTATGCAAAAAACAATTTGTTTTACACAAATTATAAAAGTTTTAATTTAGAAATAATTTAAGATGAACAAAATATGAAAGTTATTTCGTTTCAAAAAAATATTTTACTCCGATCGTTCACAAATTTTGACATATATGACAAGATTTTTTGTAGAAAAACTCAGTATTATAATACATCTAGTCGTTGCCAAGCAGCGAAAAGTATCTTTTAGGAATTATTAATATCTGTATCTACTGGGTGTCCAATTTCGACACATTTGCAGGGTATCTCGGTTTCCTTTAAAGATAGAGAGCTGCGGTTTTCGCATTTTCTTGAAACCTTTGATGCAACAAACAGAATTTTCATAGCCCTCTTCGTTTCGGAGATACAGGGCCATTGTGTGTCATTTTCAAGCACCCATTTTATGTGTCATTTTCAAGCACCCCTCGTATCTTAGTTGCCTTTTAACTTATCGGAACGGTAAAATCTGGTTATTATATAGTTTTTGCGTAGAATCCAGTGGCGAAGTCAATTTTTTCTAGAAGGAACGAATTTGAAGATAAAAACCAAAGTTACATTTTTGTAAATAGGACACCCTGTATATTTTGTTCTTTTGCTTTTTTCGTTGGTATATATCTTTTGGAATAATTTCTGAATTTTAGAATTAAAAAAAGAGTATAATATTTCATAGTAGGCCGTGATATAATAATTTGAAACAACGAGTTGAGGTAAAAAATTTTAAAAGCAGCCCTATGCCGCGGGGTACCTCATTACAAAGGACTTAAAAAAACATTTTACAGCAAACCCGAGATGTCCGTGTCTTAATTCGTTTTTAAATGGAAAACCTTTAAAAATTAAAACTCGTGAAAAAAAATTAAAAATGTGTGTAGGTACCTTTATTTCTCTTATAACGCACTTAAAAGTTGTTAAATAAAAATCGCGAAAAAAAAATTAAAATTTCAGTACCTTTATTTCTCTTATTGCATAGGTACCTTAAAAGTTGTTGTGTTAGTTTTTAATTAAATATCTTAACAGTTTTGTTCTGAGCGGTTAAGAAGCGTGACAAACAAGAATTTTAGTGCAAGCAAATGGAAAGTTCTTTCTCTCTCTCCAATTTGTTAAAGATTAATTAATAATAATAATCGTCTTTTATTTTGAGATATGGTCTACAAAGTTATACTAGTAAAATATATCATAGAGAAGTACCTAAATAAGCCAGTCAACCAAGACCCATGATTCATACTCGTACATGTAATAAAGGCATCACATTGGGCAGCATGCTGTAACAATTTTTTAAACGCTTTTGTCCATTGCATTTAAACAAAAATCCTGAGAACAATTTTTCTACTACCTATACTTTTTGTCAATTTTTTTAAATTTTACTTTTTGTCGTAAATAACTCGAAAGTCTCGGAAGTTCTTAGGAAAATGACCTATGATTATTAATTTCTTCAAAGAGGAAGCTATACTTTTAAACTTTGGAAGAATACCAAATAAGTTTAATAGAATTACACAAATCGTATGCATACAGCTGAACCTCTGCAAGAGTTTACCTACTTATTCTCAGTTTAACGAATGAAATAACAAGATCCCACCGCCACGCTATTTCAAAATCTTAAAATGTGGGAAAAAACAATATAAGAAAACACAATAATCAAATTATAATAAATTATCTGAATACAACCCTGTCCCGAGGGGTGACGCCGCGCCGCTGCGTTGCTATAGATTTTATTACCGATTGATTAATGGCAATGAATTGGTCAGTCTATGACACAATGATCGTTGTTAAGGTATAGATAGACGATGCAGCTATGGATATTTTACTAATAATCAATATGGGGGTTGCATAATATATGAATTTATACTTGAGACATCCTGTACAGCCAGTTGCTCTCAAGCTCTTAGCGGTAGATAATTACTACAACACTTTTCTCAAAAATAATTATAAATAATACACCAATTTGCTAAATGCACCCTGAAAAAAAGAAGAAAAAACTGGAAAAATAAGAGATGAAAAATCATAGTTTGGACCAATGGCGAGGCAGCTGGCGCCCGTCTACGGCGGAATTTTTAATTATCCCAGCCCACAGTCTTTTGTTTTGGGCATCTTGATTTAAAAAGGGGAACGGGATGGAAAGATGGCTTGATAGCCATGCAATTCGGGGCGCAGTTATTAATGCACTCCCAAATGCATATGCACGGATTTCAGGGGTGGTTGAAGTAAAGAGTTGTTTTCCCGGATTTCCAAGGGGATGGGTCGGTGGGAGAATTTACTTGAAATGCGTCGAGGTTTTAATTAGGAGTAATTAACGGCAAATGTGTAGGTACTTATATTTTAAGTGCGAGAAAATAGAAATGCATGCACTTATTCGTAATGCGTAGGTTTCAATAAAAAAATATGTAAAATTCACGGTATTAAATCAAACTACTATTAGGTATAATGTTTATTTCCAACAAAATAACTATTGCCAAGTTATTAATAGTCTCGAATCAAGAGTTGGATAATAGACGCAGATCTATGCATCTATCCATTTCCCAAGATCTTTCAATAATCTTAGACTTGGGTGCCAAGAACCTTGTTCAGTTCAACGCCTCCAAAACCCAGTCTTGCTCCCTGCCACGCCAAAAATCCGGCAATATTTATCCCATCCTCATGAATGGCCAAGCCCTACAAAACAGTGAAACATTCGATCTTCTTGGCACCGGTTTCGAACATAATCTCAGCTGGCACCAACACATTACTGCAATAGCCACATCAGCAGCTACTAAGCTTGTTTTTTTCTTTTGAGCCAGAAAATACTTCTCCCCTTCGCAACACTCTCTATGTTTTCCAAATAAGACCTAACCTAGAGTACTGTTCCCAAATTTGGGGAACGGCATCACCATCGATCCTTAACATCCTTGATTCGGATTCTACCCAAAAGAGAGCCATTCGACTGATCAATGACCCACAATCCTCACAGGAAAACTCCCTTCGCTCACTCATCGCCGCGCTGTTGGTTATTTTCTTTTCTACCGGTACTTCCACGGATTTTGCTCTAAAGAACTAGCTGGTATTATTCCCCCCTTGACTGTTTTTAACAGAACAACAAGAGGCGCGGAACGCATGCATCCCTTTGCTGTCCAGCAAGCCTAGAACATCCCACTTCTCTCGCTCATTCATACCTAGGGTCTCCTGATTATGAAACAAATTACCTGCAGATGTTTTCCCTTCCCGTCCCAACCTAGATCACATTTCCCTTCCCCTCTCCAGACGCCCACGGTACGTTAGTATTTAGACTTGAAGTCTAGGTGGGTTGCTTCAGATACAAAAAAATCGATGCCACCAGGATCTGGGCTTTGGGGAGGGAGGTCTAACAAAGATCATTTAAAAATTGACGACAAGGAGGGAGATGAAATCGTGTATTTACCAAAAAACATAATATAGAAAGAGCAAAAGAATATTTATCTCAAGGGAAGTGGGGAGCTCTTAAATTAAATCCTATAAGCTTAAAATTGTTTTAAAATTAGACATTCTGGATCGATTCAATTCATTGAGTTTTATTACCATGGTGACACCGCCGACAGGTGTTCATATACTTATATGACTTACCATTTTTGCTCACAGATTCTTGTTTGCAAAAATCACTACAGAAGAAGCACTATGACTTACCTTTCTAAATAATGTATATTAGTGTATAGTCTTGGTCTATTCGGAAGAAATAAGACTAGTTTATACATTCCTAATTTCTTACAATAAGCATTATCAGCGCATCTAAAGTATATATACTGACGACAACAAACCTCCAATTTTGTTGTAATGTACCTACAAGCTTCATCTGAACCTCTAACGATAAAATTATTTTGGTCGGTCAACTTGAGGTAGGACCTCTATCCTCTATATTCTATGTGTGTGCCCTCTCCCTCCGAAACAGCATCTCGCAGAAAGATTGTCATTTTGCTTTACCGTGATCCTTACAACAGCAGGTCCCCACGAAATAATTTTCTATATATGCAACTGTAAGCATAACTTTTAATTAAAGCTACTTTTTCTAGTCCTAGTTATACTATTTTGTTAAGAAATAATAGTACTTTAGTTTCGAAGAAATTTTATATTTACTCTTGAAGTAAATCGTAATAATTTACTTGTTATTTCTTTGGAGTTTTAAAACTGGTATGTGCTGGTGACTGTGGTGACCTGTAAAATGAATTCATGATCCTATTCAATAGAATAAACTATGATAGCCCTTTCATGATACTTAATACAAGAAACTATGATAACTCTCTTTTGTATAAACTTATCACCTAATTCAGGAAACTTAATTGGCTTTAAAATTGTATATTCCTTTTATTTGACCAGTTAAAATTTAAGAATATCCAACTGTTCAAAAACACTCTTAATGCTAAATTATGAAAAACTGAACGTTCTTTTATATACAGGGTGGTCCAAAAGTAATGGCACACAGAGCAACAGCAAATTCCTTATGTCGAAATAATGCGATTTAATCAACCTTGCCTAATTCCAAAGTTGATAGTAACAGGAAAGATAGATGGTATCAAAATTATAATTTTGCTTTCGATTTTTTCCAATAATATAATTTCTCAACAAAACGACATAGCGGCACAAAATTAGGGATTTGGAGATTTTTTGAGGCGAGGAATTTGAATTTGTCATGTTTCAAGAAAAATTCATTGGAAAATCGAGTAAATCGCAGAAATATTAGAATAACTGATTCGTTTCTAGTGACGACTTGTGGGGGGGGGGGGGCAGTGGGGCCAATATTAGGTCTCAAACCCTTTTCATGAATCCCAGGTTATTTTTTTTCTCCAGCTTCAGAGGTTTCTTCAAACTAATCTGGTATTTTTTGTTGTTTAAACAAAACTAAATTCTTATGCCTCGAGGCACGAAAGCGATAAATAAACCTTAAGAAGAAACAAATATAAAACAAGTTTTGTAGGTTTCTATTTATTGAATTTATCCACTTGTAATTTAAATATTTTCTGAATTATTTCCTAATATATTTTTTTAAATTTTCCTCCCAACCTACGCCCTTTTAACAAGATTCGAATCTAGCAGACCCTTTGAGAACCTCTGGGTTGACTAATGCTTTCAGTTTTAATAATAAATGCACTACATGTATTTAGGACGAATAATATACCGATCGTCCTTTTACTATACAGAAACCTTTAAAAAGTGCCTGAACGGCTGAAAAATCGATATTTACTTATTGTGCAGAGCGCTGCTGGATTTTAGATGGCGTGTGTTTGAGTTTTCGCTACGAAATTATAATTTTAAACTGCTTTTCCTGGTGTGGAATGACTGCACGTCATATTACCGTTTAATGTTTAGAATACATCAAATAAGCTACAGATTTATTATTAAAAAAAGCCAGGGGTTTAAACTGACAAATGTAAATTTAGATGTTGATCAGTTAGGTTTTGATCAGGTTTGCTCCTGCCTTTGTCCTATCATCTTCTGTATACATAAAAGAAGAAACTGACTAACTGACAGATATACATAGGCGGTTTTAAGTGGGGGCTTGTGGGGGCTAAGCCCTCTAAATCTCGAATTAGCCCCCCCCCCAAATTCAACTGAGTGGCCTAGCCGCCTATATATAAACCAGGGGCTTAAGACCCCCCCCCCCCAAAATAGAGGTCTAGAATCGCCTATGCTGATGTATCAACGCACAGCCCACACCGCTGCGTCTAGAAACTTGAAATTTTGCACAGAGGTTTCTTATATAACGTAGGAATCCATTAAGGAAGGGTTTTTCAAAATTCAACCCCTAAAGGGGTGAAACACGGGTTCAAACTTTGTATGGCGATACAATATAGTAATATGGTCCTATTAACTCGAAACTTCATAAAGGTGCTGTAAAAAATAATGTTCAGATTCAGTGAGAAGGTTTAAGATTTAGTACTGGTTTAAATTAAGATCTTTTAGTTGATCAGCTATGTTTTGACAGGTTTTTGTCCTGTCATTGCTAATAAGCCGGCATTAAAAAATTATGAATCATTCTGATATTTCAGCGATTTGCTTGGTTTCCAAATGATTTTTATCTTGGAACGGGTTGCTAGAATGAATTTAGTTCTATTATTCTCGAAAGTACGTACTAAAATTGCACTTTTCTTTATAAATTTGCGAAAAACCTCAGAAACAGATTCCTAGCATAAAAGTTAGGTGTCTTATTCTTACACTTGTCAGTTCAAAACTTTTGGTTGCCAAATTAGATCGGACTAGCGTTGGAGAATCTGGCCGTTATGTTTAATAAACACGTGTTTTACAGTTTTTAATAAATTAACCCCTAAGGGGGTGAAATGGACGATCAAGGTTTGTAATGGATGTTTGAAAAATTGTTATACCGCGGACGAAGTCGCGGGCGAAAGCTGAAACGGTATTAAAACCTTGTGTTCAAATTCACTAAAAATTTTAAGACTTAGTACCGGTTTAAATTAAGATCTAGTTGATCAGTTAGGTTCTGACAGGTTTTTGTCCTGTGATTGTTAACAAGTCGTCATTAAAAACTTATGAGTTATTCTAATATTTAAGCAATTTGCTTAATTTCCAAATGATTTTCATCTTGGAACGACTTTCTAGAAAGAATTAAGTTATATTATTGTGGAAAGTACGTAAATACTAAAATTGTCATTTTCTCTATAAATTTGCGAAACAATTTTGAAACACATTCATAGTATTAGTTGTCTTATTCTTATACCAAAGAACGATTCGATTCTATTAGAATTATCCTTTTCTTAATTTTCCGAAAAAAGCAGACACAATCATATTATATAGTACAACACCCAGTTGCCCCAATCTTACACTTGTCAATGCAAATCTCTGATTGTTAAATTATAGCGGTCTTAACACTAATAAATCTGGGCATTTATAATATATTTTTAAGATTTTCTTGCTTTATACACAAAAAGATACTTAAGTAGTTTTTTATTAATGCAATACAAGCAATGGGGAAATATAATAAGAATAAAACAAATGTTTTAAGTGACACGAATAATTTCACAATCGAAAGTTCTTACAACTTACCTGGTCAACTAGAAAGGCTACCTATATTTATAACCAGACTAGCTTCCACCCGCGACTTCGTCCGCTTGGTATTATTGGTTGCTTTCTAAAAAGTTATAAAACATGTGTTTATTTTTTAGAGTACTTTCCGAGAAGAACAATTTTACGTAGTTTTAAGGTACCTAATAGAATGGTATAACAATTTTACTTTGACATTTTACCCCCTTGGGGGTTGATTTATTAAAAACTGTGAAACACGTGTTTAAACATTTATTTTTCAAAGTACTTCTATGAGGTCTCGAGTTAATAGGACCATCTAATATTTTCTCCATATAAAGTTTGAACCCCTGTATCATCCCCTTAGGGGTTGAATTTTGAAAAACCCTTCCTTAGTGAATGCCTACGTTATATAAGAAACCTCTGTGCAAAATTTCAAGTTTCTAGACCCTGCGATGTGGGCTGTGCGTTATGTCAGTCAGTCAGTCAGTTTATTTTTTAGATTAAGCGAAATTGTAGAATTTCTGTAGTAGATTTAATTTATTGAATGTAGGTTTTTCGCGTAGCGTAGCAGTAACTGCTGCTACAACTTTTAAGAGAAATGAAGATAAGTTTCGTAAAATAGAACTTACTAGGCACTTACTTCGCAATTTAGTACCCGCTTGTTTAAAGCTGAACTTCGTAAAAAGGGTACTAGTGATAAGTTCTAGATAATGAAACTATCTGTTTTTCGACTTATTTATGTTTTTTAAGATAATCGTTTATAACTTTAATTTATAAACAATCTCAACTTACATTGATACGCAGCAAGTTTACAAAAATTAAGCGGTTGGGGGTGTAACTTGTCTGCGGTATATCATTTTATTTTTAAAAAAATTCTATAACCGACCTAATCTTAATTTTATTAAAATGAAAGGATAGGCATTCGTTGACACATGCGACTATCATAAACTAAAGAATGCGCTACGCAAGTGTATGTATAGAAGGATTTTTGCATTAGCTCTATTTTTGAGAGATGACAGAAAGGTGTGTGACATTGATTACGCGATATAGTAACTTTAAAATCCCCCAGTTTTAAGCTCCATTTATGGTTTTGCTATTTCTGACCTGTCTTATTGTTGTCTTTTTTGTTTTCTTTGGCAAGCAAACACTTTTACTAGGGTTTGCTTTTTTTCATATCGTTAAAAATTTGGTCCATTTGATATTTTGTCAACCGCATCCATACTGCATGTTTAAAATATTTAAATTTGCCGCCAACCTTCAAATAGTTAAGCAAACTAGATTTAGACAGATATGACATTATTGACACATGATTTGTCAAAAGTGTCGCGAGATCATTCGCAAATTTGACTTTACTACATAGGTAGCCACAGTAAGGGGTAATTTTTTTGCACCTCCGGTCACGTTAAGTTATATCCCTCTCGCACAATCAAATTATAAAATAACAATATCAAGAAACATCTTCCTTTTTGATTCATTCTGATATCATTTCCATTTTTTTTTTATTTTTAACTGTAACCAATGATTGTGATTTTTTGTTAAATTTTAAGGTCCATTTCCACCCCCTTAATAAGAACAGCAGATAAAAAAATATGTATCTTATTTTTCCACAGGCACGGATCCAGGATTTTCTTCAGGGAGGACGCAAAAAAAATCGGTAATTAAAACTTTTATTGTAACATCTGTTAATAAAATAAAAACGAAATTGTTACAGTTTCAAAAAACAAAACTGGAAGGGGAAATATAAAAATTATTATTTTTCTAATTTTTAAACGAAAGTTTTGGTTTTGTTTTGACAATTTTTATATTCTCTGGTGGGCGCGCGCGCCCCCCGCGCCTTGGGTTGGGCAAAGAAAAACTAAATACTTAATATGAGTATTGTATTTATTAAAGTAAACGGTGTTTCAAAAATGTAATTTTAGTACCTGTAACATAGTCGGATTAAATAATGAAACGGATAAACTGCAGAAAAACTTAGATTTATTGTAAATCACTAAAAATACATGCCTTCATGGTAAAGAGAGAGAATCCTTCCTTGGATTGTGTATTTATTCTAACTTTAGATTCTAGCACATTACGAATAATCATACTTTTAGTACAAGGCGCGACCTCTATTGAGGAGTCGCTAACAATCTTAGGCTAATACACATAGAAGAGCAATATTAAAAGTCATAAACATCTAGAGTAGCAATGTTCAATATACTACAGTACCTATTTTATGTTTTTTGCGGTGTTTATTTGTAGGTAAATAATTTCTTGGCAAAACTAGGCACAGTATTAAAAAACTTCCTTAATTAAAAAAGTGTATTTTGCTTGTTGCGTTGATATCACTAGTTGTCAAAAAAATTTTGCCCCACCTGTAAAAAAACTCACAGGCCGCGCCTGCCAATAGGTACTACAATTTTAGAGAAAAAGCATGCTTCTCTATTTTTATCAAAAAGTAGAGACATGACAGTTATGTTTTAAAAATAATATTCTTCAAATGTCCCCCTTGGCTGTTTCTGCAGATGACCATTCTTTGCGTGAAATTGTCAATAACATTTTGGCACAATTGCTTTTCAATTTCACCAATAACTTGACGAAGGTTTTGTGTCAGGTCATTGATCGTTGGCGGATTATTAGAATAGACTTTATTCTTGAGGAAGCCCCACAAGAAAAATCCAATGGGCTTAGATCGCATGATCTTGCGGCCGCTGAACATCACCATTTCGAGAAATGACGGGACCAGGAAAACGTGTCCGTAACAAATCCAAAATTTTCCACGCCGGCGCCATCTTGTTGAAAGAACATATTGTTAAGGTGCATATTATCCAATTGGGGCCATAAAAAATTTGTTAATGCATTGAGGTAGCGTTCGTCATTAACATTAACCGTTTCACAATCGTCACATCAGCACACAATCTACACCACACGGTTACTCGAAGAGGATGTAAAGGTTTTTCTTCAATTACTCCAGGATTTTTACATCGCCAAATCCTACAACTCTGCTTGTTCATATAACCTCCGAGGTAGAAATGAGCTTCATCGGAAAAGACAATTTTATTGCTGTTCGACTTTAGTTAGGCTTTACATTAAATTGACACTTATTTTTGGATCCCCTGACGTCATTATTCATTAAGGACAAATGGTTGCTTTTTAAATTATAATAAATTATACCGGAAAGTAAATATTTTTTGTAGCTAAATTATCGTAGTAATTTTCCTGAAAATAATTTTTTTGGGTTTGTAATGACTTCCTAAACGATTTAAGCAATAAAAAAATATGTACATATTCGTTATTAGTGTTCCGTGCCATCATCACCCCCCCCCCCCCCCCCCCCCCCCGAACCTGAGCAAACCTCGGCCGCCCGATCTCCGCCCATCAGCCGCGCTACCTGCCGCCGATGGCACCGACGCGACTCGACGTCGTATCACATGGCGTATGCGCCGAACTGAGTCGGTAGCGTTTCGACTAAGGCAAATTAAAAATTTTGATAAACATGTAAGAGCAGAAATTGTTCCTTATTTTTTGTCGAAAAACTTTTTCTTAAAACTAGTGGTTCAGCAGTTATAAGGAAATAAACAATTAAATTGTTTATAACCATTAATCGCGCTACAATTTTTTAATCCTGATAATTTTGGCTCAGTCTACACCTAATTCTCGATGTTCATAATTTTTTTCAGATTTGTCTGAGCGATCCTTTTGATGGTAAGGGTGGCGGACAGCAATTTTTAAGCGTTTTTCTCGAAAAATGTTTAAAAAATGCATAAAAAAATACATCATATATTGTTGACTTCGTGCTTCAATAAACTTTCATTTGACACCCTACACGATGCCCTTGAATTTTTTTCCATTTCCCAATTTACCCCCTGAAATTAACCCCCAGAATCAAAATTCAACTTTTTATATTTTAAGTCTACATTATTGGACCACCACACTATCTGTGCTAAATTTCAAATTTTTACGTCGAAAAGTATCAGAGAAAATCGCCTGGGACAGACAGACGGACGGACGGACACCGAAGTGATTCCATAATTTTAGCACGGAAGACTAAGCAGTGCATTTTTGAACAATATGATGGGTGGAAAAAAGAATTTGTTATTTACAAGCTCGCGTTTTTTAAAATTATTTGGTTCAGCTTATATTTTACGTTATTTTCTGAAAAAAATTCAAATTACGAAATTACCGGCTGATCCTTTATGAAAATAGGGTCGGTATCCGCGCCTTCTTCGTCCAAAAGGGGTGTTGATAAAGTCATTAAAAAACAACCATTAAGTACACAAACTACTTAGTAAAGATCAAAAGAAAAAGAAGCAGTTACTGCTAAAAATGCAATATGATAATACTGTAAAGTAAAAAGTAAATAATTGCGAAGATGTCAAAGTCGAGATCGCTTACCTAAGCGATATATGATCCGCGGCAGCCTGAAAAATTATCATAATGAGGAGAAATTTTTAGATTGTAAGGGTGACGACTTAAGGGTGTATTTAATAGGAGATCAAAGGATTTTTGAAGAATACCTTACGCGTCGTTATTTTTTTATGGCGGGTGGAACGCATTTAAAAATCGTTTAAATTCCAGCTTATACATTTAATTTTTGAGGATGTTTAGTGTGGGTTTCTTCAAACTAATGAGAATTACTGTCAGAACAATATTATGTGCAGTTGTGTCTATTCACAGTACCATTAAAAAGAACTTGATTCGTCACTATAGTCCAGTGTAGTTAAAAAAAAATTGGATTTTTTTATGTGTTTGTACTAATTAAGAGAAGAAACGAAAAATAATCAATTTTATTGTGAAAAACATGTAGATTCATTCGATACTTAAGAAATATTTGTTTAAATAATTAAATAATAATTATTATCAATAATTTTTTAATGTAAATATAAAAGATTGAAGTTCTTACGATTAGAAACTCAAAGAAATAAGTCCCACGAAAATCCATTCAATATAGACGGGTTCCGAGATTTTAGATTTCCCACGGCTAACTGCACTGGACTACTAAAACAAAGCAAGTTCGGTACTATTGCCATAAGAGCATCTGCTTACAAAACCTACGGTCTGGATCATTCTCGTTTAGTTTTTGCACAAGATGTATCTTGTATGGATGAAACTAGTGTTTTTCTCAAATTTCATGGACGGTAAATTTACTCACTCCTTCATCGGTCGAAATTTTCCAAACTGACTGTTGTGGTTCAACAGTTCAACCACAGAGTTGTTCCAAGAACATACACTTGAAGCTCCTCGGTTTTAACAGATAGATGACCGCTTCGTGGCGTAGGTTTCGCAGTAAAGTTGGTAACAAATTTAGATACAACACTTCTTACATAACTAGGAGAAACTGACCTACCTGGAAAAGACTCAATAATTAAAAAGTCTAGCTTCTTAGTTAAAATTACGATGCGACTGTCCATGGAAAAAGATTATTTTAACTCTGCCCTCGTTATGAACCATGTCTTAGTTAAAAATACCTGAAAAACAAATCGAATAATAAATAAAACAATTTTTATATTTAAAAATTTGTATGTCAAAAACGAATTAAGATACAGACCTCGGGTTTGCGGTAAAATGTTTCTTTTTTGAATACCTTTAAAATAAGGTACCACACGGCATAGGCTGGTATTTAAAATTTTTGACCCCAACTCGCTAGCGTCACCCCTTAACGGGTTGAAAGAGTTAAATTACATGAAAAAGTAGATTTATTCACCAATAGGATACCCCTAAAATTTAGTGTCTCTATGTTTACTAATAGCAAAGACATTTTCCCATGCTAAGACTTTTCGGACACCCTGTATAATACGCAAAAATAGTGAAAAACCGGCAGTTTGCAATTGCTAACAGCAACGGATAGTTAACATGTAATATTATAAGTGTATACAAGTAAAATTAAGCTACAATTTCTGATGATGGTTGGGTAAAGAATAATCCGAAACGTCAAAAAAGTGTCATTTTTTCAGTTAGTCGTCCCAATTAATGACCGTAATACTACATATAATAGAGGTCAGGAAAAACAAAGCTAATTAGTTATTTTGCAATATTTTTGATTTTGAGTAAAGACTATTGGCAGGGTTCACTATTTTAATATTACTTATTACTAATTAACAATAAAAATTAGATACTATAGGTATACCTAATATGCATTATACAGGGTGTTCCGGTGATCATGTTACAAACTTCTAGGGTAGATAAAACACACGAAAATAAGAAAAAAAGTTCATGTGAACATGGGTCCGGAAACGCTTCTTCAGGGAGCTAGGGCCCTTCAAAGATGACCTTCAAAAACTACTCTTCGCTTTATAGCTTCGGTACTACTGCAGCTATCGCCACCAATTTTGGGACATGAAATCTACTTGGTAGGTTCATCAATTTGAGCCTTCCGGATTTTGTCACCTTTAACCAGGGGCGTACAAACCAGGGGGGTATTTGGGTAAATTTGACCCTACTCCTCTTAGGCTTTAATTTCTTCACATTTTTATATCTGATTATGATATTCCAATGCCTTTTACATAAAAAAGGTACTCTTAGTAAAAGTCGCTATCTGTCACCGTTTCCTCGGAAAATGGTTAAATCCAATCAATAATAAATTATTGGTCTTAAACCAATTATTACCTTGAAATATGAAAATGAGGTTCAGTACAGATAGTGAGCATTAAAAGTTAGTCAAATCTTCTTTTTTAATGAAAATAAATTAGATTAGAGAGATTTATTGCCTTTTCGAAATTGAGGGTATAAAAAGTAAAAGGGTATACAAAATATTCCAAAAAAAAATTAAACCTACACAAGCAAAACTAATAATAAATTTGCAATAAATCATTCACGAACACCAATGAAAAACTTAAAGTTTAGAAATTTCAAAAATACAAAATAAACAAGTAACACAAACAGGTTTAACGAGTGAGTCAAGGAGAAGGCAGAGTAAATTTTTGTCTTGAAGATGAATTTACTAACGCTGTCGTTGACTGACCCTGTACGTACCAAAATAAATTCAAAATAACAATTGCTGAAAATGCCTGCCACCACGTTCAATACATTTATTGCACCTACGTAGCATATTTAAATTGACGTCAGTGAAAACATCAGGCATGGTTTGGATCATTTCAGCCGCAACAGAAATCCTAGCCACCAAATCTTCCTCCGACTGAACTGGAGTTTCATATACAAGGCTTTTCATATGTCCCCAAAGAAAGAAATCCATAGGAGTTAAATCTGGGGACCGGGCTGGCCAGTTGACATCGCTTCCACGTCCAATCCAACGTATTCTAAAACGATCATCGAGGTGCTCACGTACGACATGTGAAAAATGAGCGGGTGAGGGGTGCTCCATCATGCTGGAACCACAGATTCCGACGTATGTCGAGGGGCAACTCATCCAATAACTCAGGTAAGGTGTATCTTAAAAAATTGAGGTACACCGTCCCAGCTAGTCGAGGAGGCAACATGATTGGTCCAATTAGACGTTCTCCAACAATTCCAGCCCACATGTTCACCGAGAATCGATGTTGGTACCCTCTTATTTGAAGAGCATGAGGGTTTTCCTTCGCCCACACATGGCTATTCCGTGAATTAAAAATACCTTCTCTCGTAAAAACAGCCTCATCAGAGAAAAGCACAAATTTCGGAAATTGGGGTTCTTGCGTACACTGTTGAAGAAACCACTCGCAAAACTCTACGCGGGGTGCATAATCATTTGGTCTCAATTCCTGTACTTTTTGGCGATGGTAAGGATGAAGAAGTTGTTCGTTAACAATCTCCCATACACGTACATGACTTACATTCATGGATTCTGCAACAGCTCGGGTACTAACACCAGGATTTTCCTCGAATTGTCGGAGTACCTCTTCCTCAAATTCTGGAGTTCGTACAGTTCTTTGAGCGCCATTATCTGGCCTCGTTATTTTTACGGAGCCAGTTTCCCTTATGGGCTGATTTACCCTCTCGAACAGCGTGTGAGCAGGTACACGCCTCTCAGGAAACCGCTCCTGATACAATCTTGAAGCGGCTCTTCCATTGCAATGAACTTCGCCATAAATTAATAGCATATCGGCATATTCGGCGAAAGTATAATCCATGATTCACTGGCGACACAATATTTTATTGACAGATTTTTGACAACTATCTGTACTGAACCTCATTTTCATATTTCAAGGTAATAATTGGTTTAAGACCAATAATTTATTATTGATTGGATTTAACCATTTTCCGAGGAAACGGTGACAGATAGCGACTTTTACTAAGAGTACCTTTTTTATGTAAAAGGCATTGGAAAATCATAATGAGATATAAAAATGGTAAGAAATTAAAGCCTAAGAGGAGTAGGGTCAAATTTACCCAAATACCCCCCTGGTTTGTACGCCCCTGGTTAAAGGTGACAAAATCCGGAAGGCTCAAATTGATGAACCTACCAAGTAGATTTCATGTCCCAAAATTGGTGGCGATAGCTGAAGTAGTACCGAAGCTATAAAACGAAGAGTAGTTTTTGAAGGTCATCTTCGAAGGGCCCTAGCTCCCTGAAGAAGCGTTTCCGGACCCATGTTCACATGAACTTTTTTTCTTATTTTCGTGTGTTTTATCTACCCTAGAAGTTTGTAACATGATCACCGGAACACCCTGTATATAATGCAAACTTTATTGGTGACAATGTGTGGTGTATATTAAATCTATCCTACTTATCTGGAAAGCAACAGGTAATAACTGGAAAAGGAAATAAACAAAGTAGCCAGCTCTAGCTAACAACGACATAATCAACTGTTATTAAAAGTATTTATAGGGCTAGTTAGGAGCTTTTATAGACTAGTTATTTTGCCCAATAGAGCTTTTGGCCATTTTCACCTTTTCGCTATTAACCAAAACATTTTGATTATGATTTTCCTCATTTCCCAATAATTTGAACACTCCAATTTCTGAGTTTCTTTAAAATAATGAGGTATATCGTTAGCTTAACGCTAACGAGACGAGAAGGAGAACTTCGATACCGTTCCAATATTCCAAGATCCAAATTTGAATAAAAAATTAACCGAAAAGTGGAATGACGGAATTCAACTGTTACCTTCGCTCGGTATAACAAGCCAACCGCGATTTTGACACGATTTCACTTCATTTCCGAAACAAATGATTGTAATTTGCGATTGGTGCCGCTGATCGAGATGGCGCGATTAACCGCGTCACGATCCCGATTGTTTTAATTTATCGTTTCGTTTTGAAATGACCGTTTTATCACGCGCTACACTCGGGGTAGTTTTAATATTATTTTATTGTTCATTTTTTGCATCGATCATTTAAATGCAGCAGTTTATTTTGTTATTATTTATGAGAGCGTAATTATAAATCCTTAAATAATTAGTAACAATTATTTAGTGAAACTAGTGGATATACAGGGTGTTATGAAATTCACTGCATATATTGGAATGTGTGACTCTTGGGGTAGTCTAGAGTTCTAGAGACACGCTCAATACTTTTCTTTAGTTTAATCGAACAACTGTACATTTTTCTCTAACACGCGAAATTCAGACCATACGCGCGCCCGCAGGTCTCATTTCCTGCGACGCGACGCCGACGTTGTCAAATTTTATTTTCGAGGGGAATTTTATGTTTTAAATTTGTTCTACTAAGAAAATAAATAAATTTCATTTCATTCATTTCAAAACATAATTTCTGTATGGGTTTCTTTTTTACTGTCCTACACCTCTTAACATTTTTGAGACAACTGAATCCAAAACGGAGAAACGTTGCATCAGGGACCCATACTACTATATATCACTGAACTCGCCTTTAAAGGCGCTATTCAAATCTGTAATATACAGGGTGTGTCATTGAAAATAATAAAGTGGGTACCTGCCCAGGAAAAATAAAACACCCTGTGTAAATAAAATCCAAATAAATGAAAATGTCAGGTCAAATTAACAAAGTTTTATTTTAAACATTTTAAAGTATCTCTTACAGTTTTCCATATAAGGGGATAGGGCGTCTTATCTCGGACACCCTGTACATATTCTACGACCCCTTTCCTTTTTTAGAAGCTTTTATTTAACTTCACTTGTTAGTTTCTCAGTATGTTTAAATCAAATATTGCAATGAAAATTTCGACTAGTTCTAATTAAGCTAGAGCTTTGAAATCTTGCACACGCGTACAAGTCCAGTGGCAATGCAATATAGTATAGCTAATATTGTTCTAAATCCAATATGGCGGACGCCCTAAGATGGCGGCTTACCTTTTTCTTCACAGTCCCCATTATGGGTATCAAATAAAAGAGTTTGACGTATAGAATACGATAAGCTATGTGACGTCATTCTAAACCCAATATGGCGGATTGAATTACCTTTTTCTTTACAATCCTTTTGATATGGGTATCAAATTAAAGGGTTTGAATAGAATACGATAAGCGAGACATCATTATAAGCCCAATATGGCGGATTCCACAAGATGGCTGATTACCTTTTCTTCACAATTATTCCCTTCATATGGGTATCAAATAAAAACGTTTGACGAGTATAATACGATAAGCTATGTGACGTCATATAAACCCAATATAGCGGACGCCACAAGATGGCGGATAGCTAGCGGATGGCTAGATAGCTCAAAGCTAACAGGCAGAAGGCCTTGTAATAATGATGCATTATCAGAAATGGATAGGTTAAAACGTAACTAAAAATTTTAAAATACAATCTTATATAAAAATACCTTTTAAAAACAAGATTTTATCATTTAGATGTATTAAAACAAAAAAAAATCAGCATAGTTTTTCATTGGGGCAATGTTGAATGCTATTTAGAAGACGTAGACGTAGTTCGCGTGGGTGGATCCTAATAAAAGTAGTATCAAAGTTATCACTGAAACAGATATAATATATTATGTTAAATGTATTGTCCTAAAAGCTTGTCACGTATAGTGAAAGCTATTGTGAGATTTCGCAAAAAGAAATTGCAGACACGCTATGTAACCTATAACCCCAAAAATTTAGAGTGGAGTTTTCACCTCATTTGCTAAATGATTTTATAAGTCTTCCAATGATGCATGAAAGTGACTTTCTAGGAAAATGCCTCTGACAAACTAGAACTTCAATAGAAAACAAAATTGCTTTTTATATTATAGTAATTTATTTATCACCTACTTATTTATAGACGTAAGTCAAGAAGATTCTTTTTTGTAAATAAACATTGATGAAAATAAAACAGTCATGATTTAATAACGAACTTTTCGGCAACACTATCTGGCTAAACTAAGAAGTTACCAAACCCCTTCTACGTCTAATTTGTCGAATTCCTGACAGTCGAACGACGCCAATCGGCTTCGGCACGCGTGCCTGCTGCAGCGTCGTGACGTGCTCAATTAACTTTGTTACGTCGTTAGTAACTTGTTTCTAAATTAACATAACAGTCCAACACTGGTTCCTTGCCAAATTATGTTTCAGCACGTTTCTAGAGTCTATAATTGGTAGAACGTCATGATCTGAAACTGAATCAGAAAAAAAAATTAATAAGGGCCTATTTACACTTTAGAAAAATCTGCAGGGGTTTAAAATGTGATCAAACCCTAGTTATTGAATTAAGTATAGTATATTAATTTTAAAAATTTCTTTTTTTTGTGAATTCGAATTTTTTTTCATGTCGAAGCAGTCAGAGTATAAATGAAAATTTTGTACAGTTTGGTACAGCTTACTAATTGCCGCGAATCAACCCTTACGTCCAGTTCCACAAACAGTTTGATGCAAGGATTAAACTCATTGGACACTTGTAATATGACAGCATTCATGTTAATGTTGCGACGCACTATGATTCAAATTCGGAATTCGACCTAAAAGCCTATGCCTATGCCCCAGATTTACATTCATAAATGTATTCATAAATGTCACGAAGTGACATGCGCCCGCGCGCTATCAGTTCCGAGTTAACTGTTTTAGAGAACGTTTTTGTCACAAATTACGGAACTAAAGTTTGATAAATAAAATTGCCAAGTACCTTGCAAGTTTTAGTGGAATTTATATTTGGTGTAACAAAGGGAGGTTTTGCCTAGAGATAAGTAGTACTCAACATAAGTAGGTATTCTATTATTTACTTTTGAAGTGCCAGTCGTTTTATAAAAAATTAGCTTTGACTTTCTTTAATGATTTAGTCTGTTGTGAAATTTAATATATTTCCTCCCATTCCCTGACCATACATTTTGCGTTTTAAACAACTGTACACGTCGTGTATATCTTTAGAAAAGCTGCTAGTCTCCAGATTTAGCACCGTCAGATTATTATTTGTTCCCAAAAATAAAAAACATTTGGAAGACAAAATATTTTCGACCAATAATGAAGCCATAATATGTGCTGTTGAGGATTGGATTGCAGACCAAGACCAAGAATTTTAATAAAGGACTTATAATTTATTACTTTATGAACGTTCTGCTAAATACTCCAGTGGCGCAGCCACGGGGGGGGGGGGGGGGGGTTAACCCCCCCCCCCCAAAGGCCTAAAGATTACCCTACCCATTTCCCAAATTAACGAAAATAAAGCAATATTTTTTGTCAACCCGCGTTTTTGTCAATTTTTTGGATTGGGTTTGATTGGGTCAGATATGCATTGCGTTTCCACATGCACCTGAAAGTTTGAAATGTCAATGGCTGCACATGATATAGAGAAACGAAAATCCTCATAATTGTGTTTCTAGCAATATGTTAAAATATTAAAAATGAAGTGGGTCTTTTTTGTATTTAGTAAATATGAATTTATTTTCTATGCTTTATTAAAAAATATATTTTGTTATATTTACCTGAAAGTTAGAAAATATTTTAGGTTTTTTGCTGGCTTTGTTTAAAAATATATACCTAACTTACGTTAACTTTCATCGCGGACTGTACATATAAAAAGATCCTGCTTTTCTTTCATATTCCCTAGGTCCTTCCAGGCGAAAGGGAGAGACCACCATGCAACCCGGACAAACGCATCCGAACTTCTCCAGTGACTTTTATTATTTAAATTACATGAAAAAAGTCACTGTGATGACATCATCGGCTTGCTTATTGATTTAAAGGAACATATAACATACATGCATTCAAATTTTTCAAGTTATCTATCCATAACATCGCATACGCGCGGTTGTGTGGCGAGTTAAAACGTTTGGAAAAATATTAATGTGGTACATCATGAAGCTACTGAACCCCAGGTTTAACCAAACTTTGGATTTAGTAATTTTTGGTGGTGTTGTTGGTATATTTTGATAGTTAAAAATTAATTCTGACGGAAATAATCAAATTCACCCGACGAGAAAGGAAGTAAACATTTATAGCTATATTGGGATGTCTACCTTTTGCTTTGGCTTCTAAAAAATATATTTATGAGTAATATTCTGCTCGATAATATGTAATTATGATAAAAATGCAGCAACAATATATAAATAAATAAGTTTATACTTAAATTTACTTGTTGATTTTTGTCGCGTGATTAAAATACCACCCATTAATCAAAATTTAAACAAAATTCTAACTTTCGTTCGTTGTTCATTAGTTTCATGAATACTAGACACAAAGTACAAAGATAGCTGTTATCAGGCGCGGCTCGTCCATAAGGTCATTTGGTTAATGACAAACCTAAATTTATTTTCAATGATCCACCTAATAATTAATTTTTAAAACCAAAAAATAATAATTTTTCTTTCAAAAAAGTGCAAGTTCCATGCGAAAATTCCACAAGAAAGGATTGAGCCTGTTCCGGAGCTTGTTCCGGAGTGACTTCATAGGTTTATATGGAAATAGAAAACTATATAAATGCATTAAAACTAAGAGAGAAACATACGCGGTTTAAGAAGTTAAAATGATATGAATATATATATATATATATATACATACCTAATGCATGATACGAAGCCCAGCACATACTACAGGTGAGGGGCAGCCCACTCTTAAACGGCGACTACGGCTGTATATCTAAGGAATTTATGTTTTAATGTTAAATAAAATGTTCACCTTTGTTAGTATGATAGGTTTATATGAGATACATTTATTTTTAGATATCTAAGTTATTACGAGTCCCGCTAAATGTACGGCTATTAAGAAGCCCAAAAGTATATACCGTATATAACTCCCCGATTTTAAGAAGCCTGCGGCGTTGCCATAGCATTTTTTAACGTTCTAACGATTTTTGCATGTGTTTTAATATGAAATATCTTTAGGATGCCCAAGGATCCATATCTTTGATACACTTCCGATTATACGAAGCCCGCATATTTTATAATTCAAAATATTTGAATATATCCGTTCTTGACGGTCAAATGTACTTGGAATTTTTGGAAAACGACTTACCAGGATTGCTTCAGAATATACCTCCAAACATCCAGGCACAAAATATGTGGTTACAACAGGATGGAGCCCCAGCCCATTTTTCGCAACAAGTCAGAGCCCTGTTAAATAATGAGTACGAAAATCGCTGGATTGGAAGAGGAGGACCAGTTG
Source organism: Philopedon plagiatum (assembly GCA_963971165.1). Taxonomy (NCBI): domain Eukaryota; kingdom Metazoa; phylum Arthropoda; class Insecta; order Coleoptera; family Curculionidae; genus Philopedon; species Philopedon plagiatum. The sequence goes on along the minus strand of OZ020192.1, from coordinate 19,417,811 downwards.
GATGGCCTGCGAGGTCGCCCGACCTAACAAAACTTGATTTTTTTCTATGGGGGCATGTAAAAGACCTCGTTTATAGGGAACCTCCAACAACCGAACAAAACATGCGACATAGAATTATTGACGCGTTTGCCACAATTACACCTGCAATGCTCAGAAATGTGGAAAGGGTCTTTCAAGCGAGAATTGGTAAATGCCTTGAACAAGATGGAAGACATTTCGAACATCTTTTAAAATAAAGTGCTTGCTTTTCCATGGCCGCCTAGCTATTTTGTTCATAAAACTTTATTACGAATAGCGACATTTATGATTTTTGATAAATATTTTGAAAACGGTTTGGAATTTGAAATAAATTGCAATTACAAAAAATATTTGTTTTGAAATTCTTCATCAAATGGTAAAATAATATACAGGGTGTTCCATTTAAAAAACTTGAGAAAAATTAGTTCAAAATGTGTCATTTTTAAAATCTTATTGTGAACACCCTGTATGAAGTAGGTAAAAACTATTTAATTCATGGTGTTTCTAGCCCCCTTGTTATAAATCTCACACAATGCCGTGGTAAAAAATGCTTTTAGATTGTTTTTTTTTATCTTTTTTCCAGGGCTGGAAAACTTTTTTTTTTTTAGTTTTTAATTTATTGCTCTTAAAGTACCGAAGCAAATTAAATAAAATTTTAGGCAATTATGAAGGACACTAATACAAACCTAAATATGCAAAAAAACACGGAGTGTCCCATTAAAAAAAATACAACTTTATGTTATCACACTTTCTTGGTCCGCCCTGTGTATGCGAAAATATTTTCCTAAAATGCAGCCTGTAATACAGTATAAGTCACCATATGAATGAGATTCCTAACTTAATTCGTGTAGGAGCTATGGAAGCCTGACGCACTATTGCAGGACCCTGTATGTATTATGTTGGTCTACCAAACTTTTCATAGATAAACTTTTTTCCAAAGATGCATATATTAACACCAATGAAACTAAAATTATGATATTTTAATTTATTGTCCTCTAAAAGCCAGGACTCAGCATAGAACTATATTTATTTGAAATTATCATTTTGTGTCCCATTTGATCCTCCTTGTGTCCATAACTAACCTTTTAAATATGTGTCAAATTAGTTTTGGTTTACACCAGCGCCGGAGGGGGGGGGGGCAAAAGGGGCGGTCGCCCTGGGCACAATTTCACAGGGGCACAATCAGGCGCTCCATTTTTGTAAACTAAATTTTTGTAATATTTTAGATAATATAAATAATAGCAATATTTGCATTTTCCAAACTTCCTAAATTACATATTATATGTACATCTTTTATTCTGTTATATAACTAAATAACTTTTGCTAAGGGCGTAGTACACCTGGCGCTCTAATGAAAAAAGTAGGTCTATTTGGCGTTATGATACGATATAAATAATGATTAAAACTCCGTACAATTAAAATTTTTCGAAAATATAATTGCAGCAGGTTAACTCACGGTTCGTCAACAATTATTGTAACCTAAATGGCTAAATAATAATTGCAGAAAACGCAGCGGGTTCAATGGAGGGGGCGCTTTATTAAAAAAAAAATTATGGAAAACGAGTAGAAACTGGTATTATTAAAAGCAATAAAATACTTCAACTTTCCAAAGTACAAAGGTGGGTGTCCACTGTCCACTAGAGCGAATCGCCAGTTTCCGTGATTTTTGTTGTTATTATTTTTTAAATATTTACTTGAAAAAAATTTGTTCCATTTCATTCCTTTTTTCTGACTATGTGGTTTGTCAAAAGAAAAAGAATAATTAAGATGAATACGGAGTTTGTCCTCCATTTGATTTTCGAAACACTTTCTATACTTTTTACAGAAGGGGTGTAGTAAAAGGATGTGATGTGAATACACTCAATGGTGAAAAGAGTAAGTACAAGTAAATACAAGTTTTATAAAGTATGATTTTAGCGCGTAAGCTATGCTAGAAAATAAGCAACTTGCAGCACGTCTTCTAAAGGGGCAAGTGTTAGAATGGTCTATGTACATGTACTTCTTATATTTTTTTTTTATTTGATGTTCTTTTAAAGAAAAAATATTTTTAGAAAATATTTTACAATCTGTCAATTTTTACTAAAATATTACATTAATAAAGCTATTAAACTAATTGTAAATTGATTAACTGCCAAATATTAAGAAAATAAAACGATACCTCAGAGTAAAACAATATACCAATCGTTATAAGCTTGTAAAATCTTTTTCTGCAATCGTGCGCAAAGTAGGATTTTGCGCTTTCTAAATCGTGCACAAATCATCCAAAATTCCATTCCATTTTCAACGAAGTAGGAAAATATTTTTTTTCATGAAACGCAGGACTCCCTGCTTGTTTTGGGTCTGTTTTTTGGGTCAAAAGTAAAGTCTTGGAATTATTATAATATTCATTTCGAAAAAACAAGTTCTTTTACAGGTATAAGTTCTGAAATTGAGAAAAGTATAAAACAATAAAATAAATATTTTAACAAAACGAGCAGCATCTTAAAAATTGTTGGTTAAGAATAAACTGTACTGAATAAAAGATCAAAAACCTTCCCACATTTTCGGCTACAAAATTTTATTTGACTTGTTCTGAAATGTCTTAACCCCAAAAACCTAAATTGACATACATTATAAATTTTCAATTACCCCTTTTTCCTTCCGTTAAAAACACTGTGCTCAAATTAGGTTTTCTTTCCATAATTATAGGAAAAAAGCGACCACCATCACAAAACTCGAGGTTTCAGAATTTTAATTCTATTATCAGCTCGTAAGGATGTGGCTTTACAGGATATAGTTTTCACGAAAATTTTGTTGAAATTGGTTTAGGACTGTCGGATGCAGGGAGGTGTCAAATTGATGAGATGACAGACAGACACTAGAATGTCTTAGAATGTCTTATATGCCCTTAAAATGATCGAAAACATGCACTTTAGTTGAAATCAGAAATCTTCGGAATAAAAAATACCTTCCCAGAAGCTAATAATAATTTATTTATTTTTACCATAAAAACATTTTTCTACAAACGTGTTAAAAATGCATTTTTTAACACGCCGCAGATGCCTTAAAAATGTTACTTTATGGCACTAGTGTTAAAAGTACTTTATAGCACTAGTGTTAAAAGTACTTTATAGCACTAGTGTTAAAAGTAATACTATGGCAACTACGACGCCAACAATGGTTGTTGGTTTTTTTGACAAATGTCAACTTAATAAAACGTGCTAAAAATGCATTTTTTAACACGCCGCAGATGCCTTAAAAATGTACTACGACTCCAACAATGGTTGTTGGTTTTTTTGACAAATGTCAACTTAATAATTTTATATTATATCTACGATGCTACTTAAAACTATGTGTTTCCAATATGTTAAACTTTCTAAAAATTGTAATTGTGTTTTTGTTTTTTATTGGCGTTTGTAGAAAAAATTTTGTATGATATTTGTGTTAAAAGTACTTTTAAGGCACTCATTTGAATTGCAGAATTCGCTTCGCTCATTCTGCAAACTTTCAAATTCGTGCCGTAAAATTGTACTTTTAACACTTATATCATAAATAACTATTATACATTATTTTATTCAATGCTCTCCATTGGGATCTCGATTGTTGTGAAGTTTTAGACAGCACAATTATAATACGTAGTTAAATTTAAAATTAAATTTAAAAGTTTTCTTTATCGTCGGTAAAATTCTGCAAAACCCTAAAACTGACGATTTGATTTTTCATAATATCGAGAAATAAATTTACCATTTTAGGAACGCTAGACCTCTAAGATGAAGTAGTTGTTTTTCACTGCGACGATTCGTATCGCAGATAAAATCATCAAGTTAAAAATTTTAATTACGAGTCTGTAATTTTTAGTGCATGCAGAGCTGGGAATAACTACTAACTAAGTTACTTGAATGTAACTTAGTTACTGTAACTTAGTTCCTTTTTTAAATACCTTAACAGTATCTTGTACCTAGTTACTTTTACGAAGTAACTTGTAACTGTTACTTTAGAAAAGTAACTTAAGTTACAAAACGTAACTTTAGTTACAAATGTAACTTTAGTTACAAATTTTGTAACTAAAGTTATTCTTTTATATGAAAAACATAATTCAGCATATGCAACACATCTTTTGACATATAATCATAACTTTAATGAATATTTTAAAGTTAGAAATATAGAAAATAAAGGTGAAAACTGTACATCTTAGAACATGGACAGAAGAAATAACAGACTAAAAAAGAAAAACCAAATCTTAAATGACCAACTAGACATAGATAAATCACCATTATTCAACTTATTTTAATAATTTATTTTATTATTCGATAATTTTGTTATAAATATTAACAATAAAATTCACCTAAATAAAATTATATCACTGTAAAATTATGTTAATCAGATAACCAATTTTAGGTACAAAACTATTTAAGAACAATTCTCATTTGTAAGTTTGTTAGCCGCACTTGACGAAGTAGCAGCGCTACGAAACATTCCATGCATTTTTTAAATAAAAAAGTGAAAATCTTACACAGTTTTCTCTACGTATAGAAGAATATTTGTATAATATTGTTTGGCCAACCGGTACACAATTACAGCATGTCACTTCCTCTATAGGCCCAATATGTCTCAATATTTCCACTCATGGCGAGTCTTTAAAAAATTGTTACTACTTTGGAAGTAAAAAAGCATTAAAACCTTTTAAATACAAAATAAAAAGTTATAAGCGATAGAAATTTTGTTAAAAAATCCAGCACCTAACTTCGAATGTTGACCGATTTATTTTATAAATACCAATAAACTATTAACGTTTTCCCCATACAAGAGAGCATATTTCGCGTAATAGGACCCTAATGATAAAATAATGGCGGTTTTTTTATAACGCAATCCAAACTCATGGCATTTCTTTCAACTTTTCTCTCTTTCCTCTCTTCATAACCCAACACATAGAGAGTTATACGATTATTAAAATTAAAACAAGAAAAGAATATAATAACGGCGATCTAAACAATGTTGCCAGTTTTAGAGGGCTTCTTAGAATACGTAAGGCATACTGGGCTGACTAAAATCGGTGTCATATATTAAGTACATATACTGCTAAAGTCAATCTCCCCCTACTGGCAAGTCGTTTGAACTAAAGGTACATGTTTTGAGATATTGTATCGATTTTATGAAGCCCCACAAAATTTTCGGAAAATCGCGTGGTAGTATATATATGGCATGGTTGTGCTTAATACATGCTAATTTTTTAAGAAGCCCGAATCGGGCTTCCTAAAACCACTGTGGGCTTCCTAGTATCTGCAGAACATGGCATTTTTGGCTTCTTAAAGGTGGTTTATATGTATATATATATATATATATATATATATATATATATATATATATATATATATATATATATATATATATATATATATATATATATATATATATATATATATATTCATATCTTTCTTTTCCCTTTTCCCGTTACATCCCTAATATAGATGTGAAACAATTTAACCTAAAAACACTTCTGAACTCTGGGTTTGTTCTATGTTTTCATTGGTTTTGAAAGAAAATTTATTCGTTTATATAAGTGGTTTCACCATTAGTGATAGCTTATTCAGTGGAAAGTGGATTAATGCCATGATATTATACGAATATTTACTTTCAAATGCAGAATATTTAGCGCTGAAATACGGAATGTGAAGTTAAAACGGTAGGTACAGTAAGCTTCTCACATTGTTCTCTATAACTATCTATATTTCCTAGGAATACTTTTTTCGTAATACCCAAATTTATGTTTAGATAAGACTGATTTTGTATCTTTGTCTGAATGCCAGCTCGAGCGACGAACGATTCGGCAACATGGTAAAAGTGTAACAAATGAAAAAGCAGGGAAATGATAACATCACTCGCCTATGTGACAAAACTCGCCAAAGTTTAACTCGATTTTTAAGCATTTTCCGCTTCCCAAAAAATTAAAAAAAACATTTTTGTACTTTGTTTGGACCATAAATTATAATAAGCCGGTAAAAAAAGTGTGCAACGGACCCATTGTCGACGGCCCACCAATAATATCGATCTCAGCGCGCGCGTCTCCGTCGACGCCGCCGGCTCTCAGGTTGTCCCGGGCCACTATAGAAATACACTCGAACCGCTCGCAAAACATTTGGGTTGGTCAAAGAAAAACCAGTTTCCTAATATGCGCATTGTATTTGCATAAACTTTTATTTACATTTCATTACGTCGCGCCGGCACTTATCTTATTATTATTACTTTAAGAGGTGTTTCGGCTATTCTAATTTTGTTGTGTGATATGTCACAGAAAACATAGCTTAGCTATGTTTTCTGTGGATATGTTTTTGGATATTTTAATATTTGTGTGCTGTCCATTGTGTAGTAGGGTAGTACTAGTAATTGAGTACCATTTGTGTTAACAATGGCTTTAACAGTGCAATAAACTGTTTTCATGTAATTTGAAAAAAGTCGCAGCAGATATGCAATTTTACTATTTTTTTTTTGAAGTGTTTATTTGGCGGTAATTTCTTTCATTGGTTTTCATTTCTATCTTGGCAGTCAGCCGGTCCGCTAAATATTTCTCCTATTTTCGCCGGTCCGCAGGTTTAAAAGGGTTGAAGACCGCTGATTTAGATATAGGGTATGGCATGGGCGCATCCAGGGGTGCTGATTTATCTTGGGGGGGGGGGGCTGAATAATACAATTCGGCGGATTTCTTCAATTAGTACTGCACTTTTTTAATTTTTGTGTGTCTATAAGATGTTGGTTTGTGGGGGGTTGCAGCCCTCCTGGGTGCGCCACTGGTGTATGATATATGAAATATGATTGAATTCAAAAATGAAATAAAAAAAAGGTTTATATTTAAAAAAAAATTAAGTTTGACATGGCATTAGCTTCTTTTTGGGTCACCCTCTGTTAATCAAATTTAGTTTAAACAAGGCGCATCTGAAATCAAAACTTGACCTGTCCGAGCGTATTTCTAAGAAAAAAATTCCTGAATTTTAAACGAATTTATTCCAACCTTTACGTTATGTATAAAAGAAGAAACTGACTGACTGAGTGAGTGACTGACTGACATCAAAGCACAGCCCACACCGCTGGGTCTAGAAACTTGAAATTTTGCACAGAGGTTGCTTACATAACTAACACTAAGGAAGGGTTTTTTAAAATTGGACCCCTAAGGGGATAAAACAGGGGTTCAAACTTACTATGGACAAAACATTTTAGATGGTCAAATTAACTCGAAATTTCATAAAAGTACTCTAAAAAGTAACAGCCAAATTCTTTAATGCTAGTCCGGTCTTATTTGACAATCAAAAGTTTTAAACTGACAAGTGTAAGAATAAGACAACTAAGTTTCTTACTATGAATTTGTTTCTGAGGTTCTTCACAAATTTATAAAGAAAAGGGCAATTTTAGTACGTACTTTCCTACGTACGTTCCCTTCGTACGTACTCACCTTCTTAGTGAATCTGAACGTAAAAGTTTAAATACGTGTTTTACAGTTTTTAATAAATCAACTCCTCAGGAGGTGAAATGAGGGTTCAAAGTTTATAATTGAGTAAATTGTTACACCGCGGACGAAGTCCCGGGCGAAAGCTAGTCGTACATAAAACTGTTTACGAAGTATTAAAAAAGTTCACTTATTCACTATCCGTTTTATTAGATATTAATGTCAATACTGTTTTTAAATAAATATAATGAAATAAAATCCCCAAACAGAAAGGTTCCAAGAACGTTAATAAGCTCTTCAAATATATTTGCAAAAAGATTTAAAATTAAAATTTTAATTTTTTGTGATTATATAAATTGGATTGGACTTAAAAATCTCTTATAGACCAGTTAGTTAACAGCCTTTATATCACAGAGGAACTATTTTAATTTTCTCTACACGTCAAAAATCTCCAATTTACAAATGGGCCGCTGAACGCAAAGAGCGAAAACAAATTAAAAGCGACGTTTGTACCAATCAGACGAGTTTCTTTTGATCCGAAACGACCAATGGGAAAAAGTGAAGGTGTAAAGGTGTGAATGCCAGCATATGTGTGTAAATTTGAGGGGAGAACGGGAAAATAAATAATAATGCGTATGTGTTAAAATGGCATAAAAAAGCGATGAGGTCTCAAAGGTGTAAAATGAAACGATCTGCCTGTAGGCCATTTCATTTGAAATTATAAAATGGGCATATTGGTGTGATAAGTTTTTAATGTTAAGACAAAAAAGACGTCTTTGTAGGCGACAGAAATATATTTAAAAGGAGTCCTTTCGGCAGATACATCGAATTTTTGCCATGTGGGGTTTAAAAAAGGAAAAATATTAAATACAATTTTGATTTCTTTAATGAATTATGTGTCTACACCCAGTGCCGGCTTAAGGGATTTTTGCGCCGGGGGCTAACTTTAGTTAATTGGGTGTTTGGGTTTGCTTGGGTGGTATGCCTCTCTAATGTTACTGAGAGATTAATATTTAAAAAAATAATAAAAGTCGCTGCCTTAAGTCGTAAGAAAGCACCATAACTTTTTATTTTGAAAAGCTTGCCGGGCCCTAATCTATCCCTAATGTATACAGGGTTTCCGAAAAGTCTTAGATAGAGACACCAAATTTTGGGTGCATCTTATTGGTTAATAAATCTACTTTTTTATGTCATTTAACTTTTTAACCCCCTTGACGGGGGACGTTAGGAAGTCGGGGTCAAAATTTTTAAAAGCAACCCTATGCCGTGGAGTACCTCATTTGGTAGTTGGTAAATAGGTTTAACATTTCCAGCTCAAAATATTAAATTTTTAAACACCCAGTATTATGCTAAACCTAAATTTTAATTAAATTCTATTAGTATTTTCAGGCAATAGTTGGACAGATCTGGCAATTATGTTGTTTTTTTTTGTTAATACTGCTGGAAAATCTTAATTACTGTTTGTTTAAAAATTTTACATTTTGAGCTAAATTCAACACACTCTGTGGGATGCTTAAGCAATGTCAACAATTTGAAATTAAAATTACACTTTGGTTTAATCTTTTTTTCATATTTTACTTGTTAAATGGTTTTATTGTGAGAAGATACACGAAATATACAATAACTTGTTTTCTATTTAATACATGGAAGTTTTGCTGTGTTGCGTTAAATATGTCCAGAAGTACCTATATATATATATATATATATATATATATATATATATATATATATATATATATATATATATATATATATATATATATATATATATATATGAATAACTGAGCAATAATAGGAGGTATTGAACCCGATGACCTACTGCTCTTAAGTTAACATTTTTTCCACCATTTTTACCTAACGATCTGAACCTACTTCTACAGTTTTTCTTCTTTTTTTTTTCGATAAAGCTTACCGCATCTATTGGGAATGTATCGGTGCTGCTTCTAACACAACAATGACAAAATAAATTGGATTAGGACCACACTGCCCTGCAAATTGTCCACGTAAGATACCTTTTAAGGCACGAGCGGAGATAGATATTTTCAGGTATAAAAATGTAGAATAAATTTTTGTGGCTGGAAAAAATTTTATTTCTACATATATTTTATATTGAGAAATTTCTTATGTCTCTATCTCTATGTGTCTCCCTAGTAAGATCTAAACTGAAATATTGTTCCTACATCTGGAAAGCAGCACCATAGACACTTAATATATTTAATTATGTTCAGAAGAGACTCAGATGAAAGCCAAGCGACTCATCTACCTGGCCACACCACTACTGTAGGCATTAGCTCAAATTATCTCAGGTTATTTAGTTAGTTTTAACCCCCATTTGCACCGCAACATTTAAACCCGGTTTAGCTTAATCCTCGTCAAGATTTAAGCTAAACGACGCTTAAAGATTGCGGTGCAAAGGGGGGTTAAATAAAATAAATATCATCCATTAAAGCAGATTCAGTTTTAAACTAAGTTTAGATATGAAATGGATTAAGGCATAAAGGATGCGGATGTAATCTACATGATAATAAAAAAACAGAAAAAGATCCTAAACAAATATAAAAAAACCTCGGCAAACCAGAGCAAACCCAGTGTTTTTGAAAATTTTGAGTTTCGAAAATTTATCCTGTTTAAATAATTGTTTCGAAATTTTCGTTTAGAAAAATAGTTTTGTTTGAAAATGTATTTTTGATTAGGATTGACGCATGCCTATTTGGTTATATTTGTTCACGACATAACCTAGAAAATAACATTTATGGACTTAACAGAATTTTTATTAAATTCTTCTTCAAGTTCCTCTTCAAGAGATGCAAAGAGTATTTGAGTTTTTCGTTCTAATTCTAAAAAGTTCAGAATTTGCATCAAACGTGTACATGGTTCCGAGTAGTCCTAGAATAAGTTTAGAGCAATCCCATTTTTAAAACTCGAACAAACCTATTATATTACCACTAATCTTTAGTTTGATACTATGTTTTTTATGTATAACCTGTCCCAGGGTAAATGTTAAAAACAAAATTAAAGCATTGTGACAAGTTAATATCCTTCTAGTTCTGTCACTGCCTCTTACAATGGCTCATCACAAAACTCTTTTCCTCTCCCCCGTCACCTCCGCGTTCTTCGACCTGCCTACGAAGCAAGTTAAAAGTGTTTACTGAACTGTCAGCTAAGGAAAATGTCTCTGGAAGCATTTTATGTGGAAAGTGAATCGAACACTTATCCAATCTTTCGTATAACGTTCGGAGAGTTTTGATGGGACGTGGGGGAGACTCGAGATTATTGGGTTTGTTTTCCTTGTACGACTAGTTTTATCTTTAAAATGTTCCCGCTACTTGTAGGAAAAAGTCGAATTAAAGCGAAGGGAAGCTTAAAGAAAGGCGTATATGGGGCGCTGCCCAATAGTATTAATTCTGTTATAGACAGCAAAACAAGTTTCTGACTAATTAATTTAAATTAACTAGAGAAATATTATTGAGGTTATTTTCTTGATTATAAATCTTCATGTTAAGGTAGCCTTGTGACCAGATACTATATACACTTATCTTATACCAACATACTTATTCTTTCTTCTTCCTGGGATTGGTTTGACAAAATTCTTCATCTTTGCCTTCCAATATCAAAGTTCCGTGTTAAGAACTGCCTCTTATGATGTTGCAAAGGTAGTGAACTTCTAATCTGTTTCCTCCGAGATCTAATTTTTATTTTCTTCCACTGCTTGTTTTCTCACATTTAATGACCTTGGTCTTCTTATTATTTAGCTTCATTTTGTGCTCGGAGAGTATTTCCCGATTCCGGCATTTGGGCTAAGGTATCCTGCAACTTTTTTACACCTTAAACTAAAACATCATCTATAAACCGAAGCATAGCTATCGTCTCATCTTGTATCTTAACGCCTTACGTTTCTTAAGTTGGTTCATTGCTTCTTGTACATATAGATGAAAAATTGTGGGGATAAGCTGCGTCCCTGTCTATCGTTGCTTCTCCTTCCTGGTCATCCACCCTAATTACGGTTGTTTGATCCTCGTACAGATTGCATATTACTCGCCTATCCTTAAACTTTCTCAGTATGCTGAATATTTTCTCTACTGCGCATTCAGTAGAGAAATCCAAATCTACATGCACGGTGCACGTTGATTTTCCCAGTTATACGTATTACACGAAAAAAAAATCGTGGCCTGATTATTTATTCCCATAGAGCTTTGCTTTAGATGTGCGTAGGACTAAATATTTGCGTTTCGTTTGATTTTATAGTTTTTGTGACTTCACTGTTATTCTTGTGTAACATTCGTTACTGTTATATTATCGTTTCAAGTAATTCAGTTGCTGATTAAGTCTTAGTTATCTCCGAGCATGAGCGAATGATTCATTCGCTCATGCTCGGAGATAACTCGGTATGAAACACGTGTATTCGCGAAAGCATGAACTTGGCCCAAAATATAGAAGTGTTAGTCACACCGTCCAGATTGACGTTTGAGATTTTTAAGCTGTCATTTTTCCTGACATTCCGAAAGGCTAGAGTTAAGAAATTCCCATTTCTGGAGGAAACTAAAATTTTGTTTCATTCCTCCTGTATAAACAGATAATTCTTTGTTAGGGTGAGTACGTCGAGTTTTCCCATTTTGATTACATATTTTATATGGACGTAAATTATAACCTATAATTTCACGTGTCGGGATTTGATTATTGTTATTTCTAGGAATAACCCAGCCTATTTATTTAAGTGTTTAATTCATCTTTGGATGATGTTCCGTTGGTCACGAGTTACAGCGTTTCGAAGACAGCTTTCTGACGTTTTTTGGCCGTCTTTAGATTTTGGATAGACTGAAGAAATATTGGACATGTTTCCCTGTCCAAGCCTTTTGAAGTAGACTAGTGGATGAGAGCGTTCCACAAAGAATATTTTTCAGTTTTGGAATCGATATTTGGTGCCCCAAGGTTCGAATTTGAAATGACATCACCATCAAGCTTAGTACTTAATTTGATAATCGCTTAGAAAAGCCAAATGCTCTGAATAAGAATATAATCGTACTTATACAGGGTGTTTTCTAATTGAATGTCAATATTTAAGGGGGCGATTTTTGGGTCCATTTTAAAAAGAAAACTTCATATGAACGTATGTCCTAAACGTCTTAACTTTTGAGATACAGGGTGGTAAAGTTTTCAAAAATAAATACGTTTTTATTAATATCTGTAATACCACTTTAGTTATTTTAATTAAATTTGGCATACATGTACTATGTATCAAGAGGCATTATTTAGTGTACCACAATTTTTCTTATTTCCACCAGTGGGGTTCGTACGGAATTTCACCTGCCTATTTTGGCAGACATTCATGGTACGCCACTGATTTATCGTAAAATTAAACTTATTCCTGAAATTCCTTATCATTTCTAAGCAAATCTCTTGAATTTTTTCAATCCGTTGCACGGTTTTCCCTTAAAAAAATTAAAACCTTTTCTCCGCATGATCATAACAATATCGTTAATATGATAATATCACCATGCAGAGAAATAGATTTTATTTTATAGATCAAATTTGCTTAGAAATGAATAAGGATCTCAAAAATGAACTTCCTTATTCATTTCTAAGCAAATTTGATCTAAAAAATAAAATCTATTTCTCTGCATGGTGATATTGTCATATTAACGATATTGTTATATTTTTATGATCATGCAGAGAAAAGGTTTTCATTTTTTTAAGCGAAAACCGTGAATCCGATTGAAAAAATTTAAGAGATCAAATTTGCTTAGGGGATTTCAGGAATAATTTTAATTTTACGATAAATCAGTGGCGTACCATCAATGTCTGCCAAAATAGGCAGGTGAAATTCCGTACGAACGCCACTGGTGGAAATAAAAAAAATTGTGGTACACTAAATAATGCCTCTTGATACATAGTACATGTATGCCAAATTTAATTAAAATATCTACAGTGGTATTACAGATATTAATAAAAAAACTATTTATTTTTGAAAACTTTACCACCCTGTATCTCAAAAGTTAAGACGTTTAGGACATATGTTCATATGAAATTTCTTTTTAAAATGGACCCAAAAATAGCTCCCTTAAATATTGACATTCAATTAGGAAACACCCTGTATATATAAAAAACTGATTTAATATAGTGTTATAGTACTGTAAAGGCGTTGCAACTTCCAAGAGCTAGGTAAAAAATTATCATTTTCCTTTTTATTACATACATCTAATTCATATTCTAGGATCCCTTTCCTTTTTTCTAAATTAAACATTTAAATTACTTCTATCGGTGTTTTATTACAATGTACACTTTTTGAGTTTACTTATAAGAATTTTTATTGTTGGTGAGTGGGCTGTTTGATACATTTATGATATTTTAAGTGACGCCAAATTAAATCTATTTTGTGGCTCATACCAATGATGTGGAGTGTACATTTATTTTTGGTAAGTACATTGATAGGTCGTTATCGTGTGGCACTAATGAACAAAAATTAGCGAACCCCTCCTCAAGTAAACTGCCTCGTTATTTGGAGCTAGTCGATGGCATGTTGTCATACATCTTGGCCTTTACTATTGCAACTATTCTTTGATGACAGCAATAAGGTTATAAAGTTGCGCCCAACTTTATAGCCTTATTGCTGTCGTTAATTAACAGTTGATATACTTAAAATTACGAAAATGGCAGTCTGCAATTATTTTTCTCGAGCAAGTTTACGGCTACCAGCTTGCTTAAAAAAGAATGTAATGCAGTTGTCATATTTTTGATTGGACCTAACACCTAAATGGGATAGCATTTTATCAAAACATAAAGAAAACATGGCCACCTCCTTCACATGAGAACACAAGCAAGTGTCAAAGTAGTCAGTAAAATGATTCGCATTCGTTTATTTTTGCGTATTAAAGTATTTCGCCATCACGTATGCATGAAAAATAGCAGGAAACAGCGGCACAATCGAGTTTCAGCCCGGCTTTGCGGCCTACTGCATCTCAAAATGGCAGACCTGCACCAGTAAAGAGTCGAAATAATAATTAGAAAGCACCGGTTTTTGTTTTTTAAAGAGTTGTCTAGTGATGTTGTAATTACTATGTTGCCAAATCGACCAAAGCTGAATTAATTGAAATAAGGTGGACTTTTAAATACGCAATAATTAAATATGCTATTGAACTTCGAAAATATAAATATATACTTTGGACCACCAGAACCAGATGGAAATCAGTAGATGAACGATAACATTACACCTAAACAAACCTTTTGACATTCGAGGTCAACAAACGTCATACCTCATCCAGCTTCATAAAGATTAGATCGAAACAAATGCAAGAAGTGTTAAATGACATAACGTAAGATAAAAAAAAAAGTATTCAAAGTATGCCGTGGAATCAATCATGCATGTCTTCAATTATTACTCTTGAAAGGTAACATAAAAAATAAAACTTCAAGTTCTGAAGTTTAATTTATTTTAATTTTATTTAATTTTAAGAAAATTTCATTGTTGTCATTGTCATTTCATAATACAGAATTAAAAAAAAACATATAAAACAAAGAACCTAAAAATTATGCATTTAAACTAAATGAGAGATGTGTCCACCTTCTACTTCCAAACATGTTCCCATTCTTCTTTTTACAGCATCAAAAACATTGGTGAGCACTTGGGAAGAGTTTTTAATCTTCTGAAATTTATTTGTAGTTCTAGCCCGCAGGTCTTCTAAATTTTCACAAGGGGCTTTGAAAACCGAGTTTTTAATGTGTGGCCACCAAAAAGTCGAACGACGTGAGATCGCAGGACCGTGGTGGCCACCGAACTGGCATATTATGACTAATGATTCGGTTTTCGAAAAAAATTTCCAAAAAATTTAAATTATCAAGAGTTACGTGAATTGGTGCGCCGTCCTGCAGGAAGTAGCCTTGTCGCATCTCTTCATCATCTAATACGTTTACAACATTTTCTAAAATTTCATTACGGTATCGTGCCGAATTTAGAGTCCCTTCAAAAAAAATCGGTCCAATTAACCTTATCTTCGATATGGCCAACTTTCTGTGAATGCAGAGGCATCTCTATAAAGAAATGTGGATTTTCAGAACTCCACATTCTCATTTACTGAGAATTTACATAACCAGAGAGGTAAAGCCATGCCTCGTCAGTAAAAAAGTTTTTTTTTTCAAATACGTTTTCATTATTATGTACATTACCCATAAACCACTTTGAAAATAGCATTCGCTGCGGCTTGTCGTTTGGTAACAATTCTTGGACTAAGCTTAGACGATAAGCGTGCACATGCAGGTCACATTTCAGGATTGTATTGCAAGTTCCGTAGACGAAATTTACTTGGTGGCTTAAACGCCGAATAGGGGTTTGTGGGTGTTCATTAACAATTTGCTTCAATTCTTCTACTTTTTGTTAATAATCAGAAGATTAACAACTCCCCCCAGGTGCTCACCAATGCTTTTGATGCTGTAAAAAGAAGAATGAGAACATGTTTGAAAGTAGAAGGTGGACACGTCTCTCATTTAGTTTAAATTTATAATATTTAGGTTCTTTGTTGCATACGATTTTTTAAATTTTTTATTATGCAAACATATACATGTACTTTTTTCTACGAGCGGGCGGAAAATTGAATTTTCCACACACATTTTAGTGTGGAAAATTAATTTTCCCGCACCGTGTGGAAATAATTTTCCGCACCGTATGGAAATAATTTTCCACCTCAATATATCAAATTAATAATAAGCCGGTATATTATGGTGGTTGCGAAATGCTTTAGTTACCATGTGTAACTAACCAGCTATTTACTTTCATTTTTGTTTGTTTATTGTCAGAAAACTGCCAGTGCATTTCTAAAATATTTTGCTCGTGAATAAGTGAATCCTCATTAAAAATGAATATTTGTCTCGAGGGAATCGATGAAAATACCAGCGAGGGAGTTCCCGATGAGATTCTTCTGATAGCAGAAAATGTGAAAACGGACCTGTTACCAGAAAAATCAAAGAGAAGATATGCAAAAGAATACGAGATCTTTTGCAAATGGAGCGTAAAGAAGGGCATTACAAGTTTTGATAAAGAGGATATTTATTTAGTGTATTTTTCCGAATTATTGTTGACTTTCCTCACGCTCGTAGAAAAACTATTGTACCTAACACTTGCGGAAAATGTTTTTTCTACGAATGTGAATAAAAACCTTTATTGTATGTTCAATAGTAATTTCGGAACATGGTGCATTGTGTTTTACACATTTTCATTGTGCTTCAATCACCATGGTGATTGAACTACAAAGTTCCCATTGTGCACGGGTATTTTTTACAAAGGTGGCGTTGACATCCAAAATCTTTATAATTTTTATTTGTGGAATGTCAGATTGACATTTTTTGACATCTTAAAAGGAAAAATATTGCTAATCCCATTTTATGTACCAGTAACATTCGTAGAAAAAGTATAGTGTAAAACTCGCATGGAATGACCATTTCCTACTCGTATGATTTGCAGCATTCGCCTGCGGCTCATGCTGCAAACGTCATACTCGTAGGAAAAGCATGTCATTCCATGCTCGTTGTGCAATATACTATTTCCGCACTCGGCTGCTTCACCGAACTCCGCTACGCGTCGTTCGGTGAACGGCAGACTCGTGCGGAAAAATTCATTTTCCGCACTTGTTAGGTAAATAGCTATTCTTTAAAATAAAAACTTCAGAACTTGACAGTTTTATTTTTCATTCATTATTGCCTATGTTACCTTTCAAGAGTAATAATTCAAGACATGCATGATTGATTCCTCGGCACACTTTGATGACTTTTTTTGATCTTACATTATGTAGGTACTAACGTTTGTTTATTTTATTTTCCCTATATGAAGTTTAATTTGTTACCTTTTTAATCATTTTTATTGTATAAGTCAATAAGTGTTATTTATTATTAGGTATGTATGTAAGTACGTACTAATGTATTTTTATTTTATTTTCTCTGTGAGAAGTGAGAAGTTTATTTTGTTACTTTTTAAATTCATTTCATAATAAATTATGAAAACGAAGCTTTTTTGCCATTGTCTACAAATTTAGCTGCGAGCGTCAAAGGATGGCCGTATAATTAGGACTTCAGGCTTGGTGGCTCAAGGGATGAGATGCCCCATCTAATCAGTTGTGCCCAGGGCCCCCAAATGCCTTAATCCGAGGCTGCTTTCAAGAGAGTAATAATTTAAGACACACGTGATTGATTCCACGGCGTACTTTGAGGACGTTTTTTTTTTATCTTACATTATATGAACTGCCGATAGTCCAATAAGAAAAGGTCTTAATTTTTTTTTTAAATAATTGGTAGAAGCAACCGCCATAAAACGTAGAGAATACAAAAAAAATATTACAGATTTATTAGGATTATATATATGTATGTATCTATTTACATAAATATATTTTTTTTACCACTACTGCTTTTTAATACAAATTGACAACCCTGCAGTGCCGGCTTAAGACTGTTTACTGCCCGGGGCTATTCAAAGCTGACCCCCCCCCCCCCCGCCAATAAAATTATCCAATTTTTATTTCCACTAGGTATTATTCATTTGAATAAAACGAACGTAAAAACATAAAGATGTAGAGGAAAGTCGTCTAATATTGGGTAGTTGCCTAATTTTGAATACTACATCATCTCAAAACTTGTTAATAGTTTTCTGTAATTGAATCCACAAAACGAAAGGTCTTTCACATAGAATGAGCCTGTGTGGAGCACACAGTTTGGCTGTTCAGTGTCCACTTCTAGATGGCGCCAGTGGCGTATTCAGGATTTTGATTTGACGGAGGGGGTCAGCCACCAAACGGAAAGTGGAAAGGTGCAAAAGCGCCGCAGGCGAAAATTTTTCGGGGCCGCGCCCAAGGTTCGTCATAAAATCGAAATAAAAATATCTTTGTTCAGACAGCTGGGGGTTAAAGCCGAAGTGATTGAAACAAAAATATCTGTCAAGATTTTTTTTATTTTAATCACATAACCTTAATCATAAAGGTTGCCTAATTCTGGATAGAAAGGTGTCCTAAAATTGGATATCCAAAATTAGGAACCTAACTAAATGTACGGCTCTAAAACTTTTTTATCGACAGGAAAAAAAATTCAGTAAAATGCCTAAAAGAGGACTCCCACAAAAAATGGAATCCAGAGAATATGATTACGCAGCCATTAACGCAGTTAAAAGTAAGGAAATGGGGTATTTACAGGCGTCAAAGAGCTTCAACGTTCCAAAAATAACCCTTGAATTATATGTCAAACGTGAGCAACCCTTAGAAGAACAGTGTAAACTACAAATGGGCCAAAAACCAGTTTTATCGTCTAAAATGGAAGAAGACTTGGTACAGAACTGTTTGGAAATGGACAAAAGATATGGTCTAGGACTCGCAGATATTCGCAGACTGACCTATCAGCTTGCTATAAGGAATAACCTTCCTCATCCATTTTGAAAAAAAGACGCAAATGCTGGCAAAAAATGGCTTAGAAATTCTTCAAACATCATCTCAATTTATCTTTGGGAAAAGCTCAAGGAATTTCAAAAAATAGAATAAAAGATTTCACGCAACAAAATGTCAACTGTTTTGTATGTCAGTTGTGTCAATCACTCACCGCCCCCTTTAGCCCACCGCCCGGGGCTGATAGCCCCCTTAGACCCCCCCTTGAGCCGGCACTGCAACCCTGACTGGTGAAATTTTAACGAGCAAAGTGCACTGGTGCAGTGCCTATTTATTTTATACCTAGGCTTTCAAATACAGGCTAAATAATGATTAAAACTGCTATTATTTTTAAGTCCTACTGCTTAAAGTCTCGTTTTCAAAAGTTAGAAGTGTTTTCGTTTAATTAAAAGAGAAATAAATTGTTTTCGTTTTAATGATCTTCTTTTAAATGGCGACAATGACAAAGAGGAAAGGGTTGAGGGATAAAACGATGCGGTTTAAATTTGTGGCTTTGGTCCTAATCCAATATTTTCTCTAAATAATGATGCTTATAAAAATTGAATCGAATCTTTAAGCAAGTCCTCTTATTATGATATTTTCGGAACTTAGGGTATTTGACACTCGCACACTATGTAAAATGTGCATTTAAAAAGCCTTTACGTAAATTATTTATATTTTAAGTAACTAAAGTTATCATTCTCAATGTGGTTGCTTATGTATAAGCAAAAGGTTCTTCATTAAATCAAAGAAACATTCTAACTTTGACATTATTTGCTATATCAGTTCGAATAATTTTTATATGTAGCTAATAGAGATGAAGAACTCGGAAGCAACGTTGTATAAAAATTACATCGATTTTCTTTGAAAATATCCAGAAGGTATTTACGAAAATATGATTTCCAAGAACAAATTTTCGATTTTTGTGCGAAAGATTCTGTTTTGAGAAAGTAAAATAATGGAAGTAAGAATTAAGCCAGAAAAAGCCACGAGAGTCATAGGCATAAAAACATCACGCGTGCCTCTGTCTCATTTTAGGATATTCCTGGCTTAGTTGCTGGAAACCGATATACCAGTGGCGCAGTCCCTTTAAACAAGGCTTTTTAAATTAAATTAAATTAAATCATTATTCATCATCATTAGTCGTAATATGCCAGTTAGGTGGCCACCACGGTCCTGCGATTTCACGCCGTGCGACATTTTTTTATATCCACACATTAAAAACTCGGTTTTCAAAACCCCTTGTGAAAATTTAGAAGAACTACGGGGTAGAATACAAATAAATTTCAGGAGATTAACAACTCCCCCCAAATGCTCACCAACGTTTTTGATGCTGGAAAATGAAGAATGACAACATGTTTGGAACTAGAAGGTGAACACGTCTCTCATTTGGTTTAAATTTATAATTTTTAGGTTCTTTGTTGTATGTTTGTTTTTTTTAATTCTGTTTTATGCAATGACAATGACAACTTCAGAACTTCACAGTTCTATTTTTCATTCGCCTATACCTTTTACTTTCAAGACTAATAATTCAAGACTTGCATGATTGGTTCCACGGCATACTTTTAGGATTTTTTTTGATCTTACATTATGTTTATTCTGATCATCTTCCAATAGTAGTAATTTACGGAACATATATTTTATTTGAATTGCAGGTTTAGCTTTGAGTGTAAGGCGATGTTATTGAGCGCTTAGTTAGTGAATTCAATCAGTTTGAGTATCTAGAAAACAAACTATAACATCACAAAATTAGTTAAAATTTTCCTATCTATAAAGAATTTGGTCTGCATGTAAAACTCAAAAGATTATTCGTATTTTAGACTAAGAGTTATTGTGGTGGTATTTTTTGCTATACAGGATCTCAATTTTGGTTACATTGTATTATAAACTGTTGGGAGAAATAATATCTTATTCATTCATGATTGCATTTTGTTATTTTTAAAATAATAAATTAAATATTTGAGATTTCAAAATTCTTCTTATTTACTTTATAATTTTCCACTACATAAATACTGTGCAAAAATATACATGTTTTACTGCAGTCACCGCCATTTTATTAAAATGTCTTTAGCTTTCGGTACTTGTACTTAAAGATCTTGTACATTTTCACGCCAGTCCAGTTTTTTTTTCTAAAGGATTAGGCTTTTTGTAAGTTAAAAGAGAGCGTAATGACAAATTTTGCCTTAAAGCCTAGCTTAAAGTGTAATTACACTTTTGCGCTTTGCTGGTTTGAGATTTTAAAAAGTATTTTGAATGAGAAATGATTTAAAGCGAGTGGTTAAAATGAGTATTATACACGAACGAAAAAAATTAAATAAAGAACAAAGTTAAGAACATTCTTTGACTTGTCTTCAAAGTGAGCCATTGTATGCTAAGATTCGTTCACTTTTTACGTTGAAAATCGAAAAAGAAACGTCAGAAAACGCTTTTCCTTAAATAATTTATAATTTTTGAACATATTCAACGTACGGCTTTGGAATGTTCTGAGAATTTGGGTCTTGGCATGCTTAAAAATTATGTCCAAAAATATTTTTTAAAGTTGTTGCAAGAAACAAAATTTTCATAAAAGATGTTTCCATTTAAGTGACCTGCTTAACGGGAA
Source organism: Philopedon plagiatum (assembly GCA_963971165.1). Taxonomy (NCBI): domain Eukaryota; kingdom Metazoa; phylum Arthropoda; class Insecta; order Coleoptera; family Curculionidae; genus Philopedon; species Philopedon plagiatum. The sequence continues at coordinate 19,396,384 of OZ020192.1, read as the reverse complement.
GTAGTGCAGCATCGCACCGGGGTTAATTTTGCATCTAAAGAGTTGAAACTAGTCGACTTTTAAAAATATAACTTTTCAAAAATGGCGCCAAAATATTTGCTCGGAATAAAAAATAGGTAAGTAAGCCATGAAGCATTTGTGCTTTAATAATATATTATGCAATGAGCAATAGCTATCGAGCCATGCGTATGAGAATTCTGTTGTAGTGAATATGAGTGTTTTAATAGCCATTAAATGTGAGTTGCATACACCATTTGTTCTACGACTAGTAACAATAACGAAAAACAAAAATTTATATTTTCAAAATATATTAACTCATTTTTTCGTATGTTTTTGCTGATTTTACGAGTAATAAATTGTTTGCGGCTCTTGTGGCCTGTTCCACAATTTCTAGTGGAGTTAAGTTCTCAATTTCACTCCCACTTTCTCACATTTTCACCGATTTTATTTGCAAAAAGCACAGATATTACGAATTTACTAAGAAAACAGTAACTACGCACTGTCAAAACTGGATAATTGTAAATTTGTCATTGAATATTGCTGTGATGTTGCATATCTATTGGCTATAAACTTGTATCTTAATGAAAAATCTGTATCTTAATGAATCGCATTAAGGTACAGGTAGTAAATATCTAATAAATTAATTAAAATATGAGAGTAGAAAAAGAAGTTATTCGATATGACCTAAATCCGATGTAAAAAGCTTAATTTTTTGTTTCATGGCATGCTTAAAAAATAATTTCTTAGATTCAATTTTTTTGCTCTCAATTTTTGATAGGAACGTGACTAATTGTTGTACAATACGATTGATCAAGTGCCTGTCAAAAATTCCGAGCAAAAAAATAAAAACATTGAATTTAAGAATACAAAACAGCGACGCGTTGTTTAGACCTGACGTCACTTGAGAGCGCGCGAAAATGGCGGCTTTTTAATTCAAAATAAAATTTAAAAAAATGGTTAAATTATCCTAGTAATTTTCCGCAAAACATAATATTTTTAGGTTTGTAATGATTTACTTGAACTATGTATGCAATAAGAATGTATGTATATTCCTTATTAAACAACTGTTGGTCCATAACGTCTGTTGCTGTAGGTTGCTGGACAATTTTGTGATAGAATATCTTTTTCCTACGACCACCTATGAAAGTGAGAAAAAATCATGGTTAACTTTGCTAGAAAGTGCCTTATATCACACTCGTGTTAGAAAGTACTTTTCAACACATGTGTTATCCATATCACTGACTAAAAGCGCGAGAATTAGTTTTGTTTCTGAGTAAAAGAAACAAAAAGTTGAGCCACAAAACTCAGACTGCTTATTATTTTATAAAATCAAAAAAGTTCGACATAAATGAAGTTCATCATTAGATTCCTTACTAATATTTTTTATTATAGGCACTATTTAAACATAGTTGGAAGGCTGAATTGTTTTTATAGTAGCGATGCATATGTATCCATAGGTTACTTTCAGGCACAGCATTCGTTACTTGTACTTGGATACTGGTTACTTATATGACTTGTGATTGCTTGGTTAAAAAGAGTAGTGCGGATTTGTAGGCGAACAAATACAACGAGAATGAGTATGAATCGGTACTAGATATAGTGATACTGGTAATCATTCTATCGTCGTTTTTATAGGTTAAGATAGCCCCACAGTATAAATCATGGGTGCACCCAGGATTTTGTCTTGTTGGGGGGCTGCTTGGAGGGGGGGCTGAATAATGCAATTCGGTGGATTTCTTCAATTAGTAGCGCACTTTTTAAAATTTTTTTTGTCTAGGATGTTGGTCTGAAGGGAGGGGACTGCAGCCCCCAGTCCCTCCCCTGGGTGCGCCACTGGTATAAACAAATACAATGAAACAGCTTTAGTACCTGAGTATACTCGTACTTATATAGTCTGAGTATATGAATGGTTTGCGTTAAGATACCAAAGCCGTTTTTGACAAATAAATAGGCTACCGACATACGTAATATTTACTAAAATAACTAATATTATATTATGAAAATATAACGGAACTTAAAATTCTTTATAATATTGGGGCAATATTGGAATAGGTACATAATGTACATTGTATATATTATCATGTAACAGAGACTTGGAAACCAAATGAAAAAACAAATTTCTAACTATAAAGCAAATATACATGATACTAAATATAAAGCGGACAAAAAATCTGCGAAGAAAACGGGGCGTTTCGGACGCCAAATTCGTAAATACCTATACGAATCTTCTCTGATTACCATGTGCTCATACAAATGCACAAGTAACCACTTATAAAACAATCTGATAGTATTTGATATCGGTACTAATTATTGTTACTTTCGGATCTGCTGAGTAACGAGTACTAACTGGAGTAACGAGACTTTTTTGACACTGATATTTTAAAGTAAAAACTATGAAATGATCATCATCAGATCAGATGTATAAAGGGCTCAGGTTTACTTCGGTTTCTATATATAGACGATAGAAACCCTTCTAAAGTATTTATTTATCGCTGCTTGGAAGGCGTTAATATCTTATCAGTTTTTCTCCTTTCACGACACAATACCAATATAAATAATAACACGTGTAAATTCACATTTATGTTTTTGATTCTCCATACCACATCATTAAAATGATATTCTTTTGATACCCGCATTAAAAATAATGACATTCAGACAAATCCTGAAAGCACATTTTGCTCTTTATCGCATTTTATCATCTTTCGTATTACAAACAATAATGACAGGACGGGTGGTGCGTTCCCCTCCTCTCTCGCCACCCCTTAAACACACATCACAAAGGGATGGAGGTATATATCGGCCTAAATCTCACCCATTGAAAAATCAAATCTATATCAGCGGAGAGGATCGGAAATGAATTCTGACATTTATGTACACAAAACGTGTTTGTTATAACGTTTAGTAGAGGCTCTTGCGTATGTGTATAACTCTTATGTTGCGGTGCCCAAAGCATACTACTATTGCAGCCTGATTTTTTGAGATATTTTGCTTTATTATATAAATCTATCCTCATGCTGTATTATATACAGGGCAGTTTTTAAGCGGTCCATAGGATTTTACTTGTTAAATATTTAACCCCATGCTAAGCCCGGTTCTATTAGAAGTATATAGATAAAACTTGGGAGAGATAAATTTCAGAATCTTAAGATTATGTTACTTTGCCAATTATGCCACAGAAGCTCCAAAAAATACCTAAAAAATATATTTTTTTGAAACAATACTTTTTTACAGTACTCTTAATTATTGTTTTTTATGTTTGCATACCAAGTGAAGATGACACAGGTTTCCTAACGTTTAAAACTTTATTGTTAAAATATTATATTTTTTAAATATTTACAATGTTATCGGCAAGTTATCGATAAGACATTCCTCTTGTAGTGGTTGAAACCATTTTAATTTGTTCATTAGTAACGCAAATAAACTTATTTTAACGAATTATAACAATAAAGTTTTAAACGTCAGAAAACATGTGCCGTCTTCACTTGGTATGCAAAGATAAAAAACAATAATAAGTAATAAGCATGTATTTAAAAAAAAAATTACTTCTCGGTATAATTTATTACAATTTAAAAAGCATGCCTTCAGTACCAAGTGACCTCAGGAGATAAGAATAAGTGAATCTACACGTTAACGTAAAGCTTAACCTAGGGGTGCTACATACAAGTGCAGTACAAAAAACAGCCACATTTTCTAGCATCACATATTCTATCCGATCTTCGCAACCGCAACACGACATCAACCAACCAGATGAGAAATTTAACTTCGAAAACAAAGGTGAGCGTTTTGACGAGTAGCATGTGGAGAGCCGCCTTATTTGCCCAGACAGTAATTGTTGTTGGGGTTGCCCCTGGATTTTTAATGACAGTGTAATTTATGTATAATTCATTTTATTAAACAATGAAATCTATTTAAAAAGTCCCCTATAAATATTGCATTGTGCCAATGTGCAAAAATACAACTGCCAATGCCTGAAAACCTCATTTTTCACCTAGCAAACCCAAGCAAACCTAACCCAACCCAACCGAGAGCAGCCGTTGTTGGAGGAAAGTGCAAAGTTAATTAAAAATTTTCCATAAATAGGTATCATTAAAAGTCAGTGTCGTCAAATTCAGGTAGGCATATTTAGCTGAACGTTTATTTTTATGTTACAATAAATCCTATATCAGTAACGAAATTTTAAAGACAAATAAGCGGCCACCCGTCATACAAGCATCAACTTCTAGTAAATTATCCGATTGTCCTTGCAAAAATTTCGTTCCGGTCAATGGTAAACATTCCTTTTATTAAAATGTAATGTTTCTTATCCACGAAATCTAACCTCTGGTAAAATATCAAGAAAATAAATTAACACTGGAATACACTATGCACTAGCCATTATATAACACTTTTATTTACATGAAATGTCGAAATGTGACGTCACAATCAATAGCATCGCATCTTACAAGTTTCGCAATTTGTTAATAAAAAACAAAACAAATTAATAACAACAACCACCATAAATATTTAATTTATATAGAGAAAAAAACGAAATATTTCAAGTTTATTTGGATTATATGCATACTCCCTAGAGTCCCTAGTTATTTTTATTTTCAAAAAATTCCAATACAAGCCTGTAACTTATACAGGCCTTCCTTGTACCCCATTTCGGCGTTATCTGCTCTCATTAGAGTAATTGATGGCGTAGGTGTTGTGACAGCCTGAACTCAACGGCAGCGGGATCTGATTGATCAGATTGAGTTTCACGAATCCGAGTGATTTGTTTTACGCTTTTGTCTGTCATTTACCCAATAGTTCCATAAAGAAAATAAGAAATGAACCTGTCAAGAAGGGGGTTTAATTCCAATATCAAAATTGGACAAGGTCTAATGTGTTTATTTCATTTCCTTTATTATTTTCAATTCGAAGAAAAATAGAGCGGATTTTATTTGTTTAGATGTCATTTGTCATTTCTTTTTGGTGGATTTATTGTATTCCTACGTGATTCCTGGTTTGTTTATCAAAAGGGTTGTGTTCTTTGTGGCTTTAGAAATACCTAATTGCTTAGAAATATTTTAGTCGCTAGGGTCAAAGTTCACGGTAAAAATATTAGATACGAAAACAGGTTTACCCTTCACCAATATAGAACATCATTAGTTGAAAGAAGTTTCACTTATCTTATAATGCTATAAAATTCTATAATTCAATTCCAGATGAATTTAAGCTATAATATTAACAAATTTAAGTACAACCTTTGGGCTTATTTATTTAACAAACAAGAAGGCGATTGGTTGGCATAGGCGTAGCTAGCTCTTTCTATATGGGGGGGGGGGGGGGGGGCTTAAGCCTCAGCAACAACATTATGTGACGATATTGAAATACAAGCAAAAAAACCTAATATACAGTATGCCCACGGATGGTGTAGACAAGAGAACAAATGGACCAAAGAGTGAAAGATGCGTAAAAAGGTCATTCTTTATTAAAGTTTTTGCTTGCTTTAAAAATAAGATCCACGGTGCCAGAAATTTGTTTTTTTGTACAGAGTATGCAAAAAATAAAAAAACGTAAAGTTTGGTTAAAAGTGAAGTTGCTTTTTTAATTTTAATGCAAAACATTACATAAAAGGGTTCATTTAAATTTTAAAAGAATTCTTATTCCAGATTTTTAATTAAAAGTTTGAAATTTCTAAATTACGCTTTTAAAAACTAAATTTTTCTGTCACATTGTCCCCTTTTTTTATTTGATTACACTTTTGAAAACTGTGACGTATTTGTCCAAATAATGAAGATGTTATCTTTAGAGCAAAGAATATTTATAATCCAAAATTACCGAAATGGCGATAATTTTATTGTTATCGCTACGTTACTGAGAAGTTTTAAGAAAAGTTTCCAAATATACATTCAGTATGTGTTGTACAAATATATAAGATTTGCTTGAAATCCGACTCAACCAAGTTAAATTTAACCGTGGAGTGCTCCCTTCCTATACAGAACGACAAAACTAAAAAATATGGATGTCACCTATTTCGACGCTCTTTTCGATGAGGTATATGGGACTTTGATTTGGATCCATTTTGACCCGGAAAAAAATTAAAAACCGTACAAAATTTGGGTCAAAAATCGAAATTTCCAGTTTTCCCCAAATAATTCCAACATCCGTTTTACATATAGGTAAATGTATTGCAAAGAGAAAGTATTAAAGATTTTAATATTTCACGTACCAAAAAGGGTCAGCAAATGGCATTTTCCGGTGGTCACCAATTCCAGTAGGGTTCTAAGACTCCTAGTCCTCTACAACCTTCTAAAATTTGAATCGATTTAATTCACGTTTGCGACCTATAATCGATATCACACGAAACCGCGTAAATTTCGACTCTGACCTTTAATAGCTCCGAAACCGTACACCCTGTACAAACTGAATTTTTTACTGAAGCTCGGCACACTATCCCTCTATTATCCCAGAAAATTTGATTGCTCCCCCTCTGACCATTTTCGAGAAAAAAATTGAAATGGTGAAAATGTCAAAACGGATAACAGATACATTTTCCACAATCACCACGGGATATACAGCGTGTCCCATAAAGTTCTTCCCATATGGAATTTTTTGTTATTAGACCTGGTACAAAAAAAAACGGGAAATCGTCTGCATATTTCCAAACTAAAGTATCAGCAAAAAGATTTTGAAAAATCTTTAACATATACGAGGGAAAGTCTAAAATTTAAATAGAGCTTAAGAATACATTTCTATTGTCAATTTTTTGGAAAATTTAAGCAGAACTGTTTTTTTTTTAATAAAAGTTAAGGTTGTTAACAAATTTTGAAACAATTTCAGGTACAGGGTGTCAAAAAAAATTTTTTAAGCTCAACATAGAAAAATATGTGCTAAACTAACTTAATGATTTCTAAAATTACAATAATTTGTTTGGAAAGTAACTTACTAAAAACTAATTTAAATATTGTCTAGTTGATTAAAATTTCGGTTACAAAAGTAAGCATTTTTAGAGATAAAAACATCAAAATAAAAGACGTGAACAAATATATTAAGTTTCAACGATCCCAGCTTCTTTTTCAATACAAATTATGGTTATTTTGGAAAAAGCTCCCACAGCATTTTTTGTTGAATTCTTTTGAATTTCTCTGATACACTGACTTATTACCCGTTCTAAACGATTGATGTCAACAAAAGGGCTAAGTCTGTAAACTGTTTCTTTTCAATAGCCCCAAAGAAAATAGTCGAGTGGTGAAAGATCTGGAGGACGCGCTGGCCAGGGTGTTGCTGAACGTCTCTCCAACCATCTACCTTCAAAATTTTGGTTAAGAAATTCTGCAACCACCTGTGTACTATAGCATGGTGCTCCATCCTGCTGAAACCAAATTATTTGTCTTTCTTACAATGGCAGGTGGTGAAGGAACATAAATAGTTCATTATTTAAGAAATTGAGGTAAAGACGAGATGTTTCTCAGTTTTCTCTAAAAAAGAAAGGCCCAACAATTTGATCTTTATAAAGACCACACCAAACCATAATTTTAAATGATTTCTGATTTTTGCATTCAATGATAAAATTTGGATTTTGATCACTCCACCACCTGCAGTTTTGAGAAGACACTACTCCAGTAGACGTAAACGTCGCACAGTGGGTAATATCGCCGATCTAGCGTCCGAACATTAAGATTATCTTTTAAACATTCTGTTTCAGTGTTAATTGTATTGTGCAACATTGTTTTTAATGAATTTATAAAGACGTTCTTAAATAGCCCCAAAGAAAATAGTCCAGTGGTGAAAGATCTGGAGGGCGCGCTGGCCAAGGTATTGCTGAACGTCTCCCCAACCATCTACCTTCAAAATTTTGGTTAAGGAATTCTGCAGCCACCTGTGTACTATGGCATGGTGCTCCATCCTGCTGAAATCAAATTATTTGTCTTTCTTACAATGGCAGATGGTGAATAAACATAAATATTTCATTATTTAAGAAATTGAGGTAGAGTCGAGATGTTAAGTTTTCTCTAAAAAGAAAGGTCCAATAATTTGATCTTTATAACGACCACACCAAACCATAATTTTAAATGATTTCTGATTTTTGCATTCAATGGTAAAATTTGGATTTTGGTCACTCCACCACCTGCAGTTTTGAGAAGACACTACTCTATTAATAATATATAATATGGCCGATCTAGCGCCTGAACATTAAGATTAACTTTCACACATTTTGTTTCAGTGTTAATTGTATTGTGCAACATTGTTTTTAAGGCATTTATAAGGAGGTTCTTAAATACAAAAAAATAGTACGACTTGAACTTGTCCATTTTTCCGAAATGGTACCACATAAATTTTACACAGGTTTTTCAAATTTTCTTGTGTCTTTCTTATCGAGGTTTAGTCCAATGTTGCTATAAACGTACTTTAAAATAAATAGACTTCGATCGTTCGTTACACTATACTAAAGCTCCCTGCGCGTAAACGTCATCCTCCCTACAACAATTAGTAAAAAGTCGGTTGACTTGGCAGCTAATATTTTCCCCAACAGTAGAAAAGGGACTTAACATTATGATAATGTAAAATTCATTCCCTGGTCATGCGGGGTTAAGCACTAAAAGATCCAATATATTGGTGAAAAAAAAATGCGCAATTGAAAATAGAAAAATTATTAATTTTTGTACCCTGGCAAATTTTTCACAACTCAATAACATGCCCTAAGTAAGTACCCACTATAAGTTTGATGATTAATCGAAGAAAACTTCCAAGCACTCACAGTTGGTAAGGGATTATTTCGAAGCCACAACAACTAACTAGTCTGCATGTTCTGACAAGTCATAATTATTCGAGTTTATTAATATTCATCTTTTTTATTAGTACACCGATCACTTTGTTTTGATGAATATGGTTACCCCTGGTTAATTAAATATTGGAGTTTTAGAAATACAAGGCAATAGCATTTTCTACTTTTCGGACACCACATGTATCATATTCCCCACTGTGCGTTGCTTCGTCCGAAAATAAATTTCTTTTATGAAATTGGGATGTGTCCTCTAGTCCGCCTTGGTGCTACATACAAAAATTTAATCGCAAATTGTAATCATCAGGTTTTAAAACAAAAATAAATGTTGGTATATCGATGGTATTTGTTCCTTTGCGAAATTCTTGAAGTTGTGGATTTTGACACTCGCCTGCCTTCTTCATATTCTGGTAATACCTTTTTCCAAATGTCGTAATGATAACTTTGGATTTTCCACGACTTGTTGTATGACATGCATTTCCTTTTCTTCATCGGCAACCCATTTTTTGTGCTTCGTTTTATATAAATTTTGAACGCTTCCCGTGGTTAAAAATGTTTGCAATATTATTTCCAACCGCTCTGTATGATGTGTTTTTCTCGATGTCTATCATTGAATATTGTAGCTGCTTCTCTATGTGTTTTATAACCATCGCCGACTAATAAAACTATTTCTATTTTCTCTTTTTCTGTTAATTTTTTTTTTTGGCATTTTAGTGTAAAGAATACATTTATTTTGAAACAATAAAATTAGTGACAACTTAAATAGGATTTCCATGGAAACAAGGCTTTGTTAAAGGCATTAAGCAACATGATGGGTATTTTTGTTATAATAAGAGATGTACTAAAATTTTTCAAAATTTCTTAATGAAATTAACTTATATTTTCAAAACGTTTGCTTGGGTGTTTTTTTATCTTGTGACAGCCCACGAAGACCGAAGTCTAAGTACTATGTACCGTGGGTGTACTGGAGGATCGACTCACACATCCAGAGCTGGAAACATCCCTAGGGATTTCACCAGCCCTTTAAGAGGATGTGTGGGGTGGTACCACCTCGGTCGAGAAAGAATTCTTCTACCACCTTCCTTATTTAGTGCGAGACACGGCATTCCCAGGCGGTCACCCATCCAAGCAATAATCGTGCCGAGCGTAGCTTAACTTCAGTGATCGAACGCAGTGGCTCGATCACCAAAGTTAAGCGTTAAGTTTTCGAACAAAAATTAAAATAATAAGTTTTAAAAAACTTTTTGACATACGCCGTACATGAAATTGTTCCAAAATTTGTCAACAACCGTAACTTTTATTAAAAAAAAATTCTGCTTAACTTTTTCAAAAATTGGACAATACAGGTAGTTTATTCTTAAGCCCGATTTAAATTTTAGACTTTCCCTCGTATATGGTAAAGATTTTTTGAAATCTTTTTAGTGATATTTTAGTTTGGAAACGTAGAAAATTTTCACGAAAAAAATTGTTTACCAGGTCTAATAATAAAAAAAGAATCCCATATGGGGACACGCTGTACTATAGACCGCCGGTAAATAAAACTATAAAAAGCTAATATAAAACCCCCAGAACCATAGCTCTAAAGTCTTATACTTCTGTGCTCATAGAAGTGGCGTCGCTGTTACATTCTGTGTTGTCCTTAAGCCACAGTAATGATTAGAATTACAGAGAACAAAAGGCATTTCGCAAAAAAAACAGAACGACTTTAGGTATGGATTAAGGCAGTGGCATAACAAAAACTGAGTGCCACCCCCCCCCCCCCGAAACCTTGGGCCCCCCCGCAAACGTTGGGTCGCCTCTCCACAATGACTGGAAAAACAATGGGACCCTAGCAACGTGGGCCCTTCAACGAGCCGAGCCCCCCTGCGGGTCTTTGTTACGCCACTGGATTAAGGACTTTAAAAATAGTGTTTTAAAATCGTTATTTTTTCTATGCTTATTCTTTTCTTTCTTTTTTAATTTGCTTCTGGGTAAAATTTCTACTGGAGTCGCCAATAGGGAATATGCATATAACCCAAATAAATCTGAAATATATTTTTTTATTTTCTCTACATAAATTAAATGTTTATGGCGGTTGCTGTTATTCATTTATTTTGGTCTTTATTAACAAAAAAAGGATTTAAAACTGCAAATTTTCGCGCGGATTTCGAAACTTGTAAAACGTGATTCCATTGGCTGTGTCGTCAAAACTGATCTTATGACTCATCATAAGTATATGGCGAATTCCAGTGTTGTAGAGTCATCGACGACTCAATAAAAATGGTCTTTAATGCGTAACTCATCCGATGAAATATCTCTGCACTTAAAGTAGAATGTTCCTAAAATCTTATTCATGTATACTTCAAGCCGAAATCGGTCCAGGAACCTTTCAATTTTGCAACAAAAATTGGCATCTTCGAATTTTCAAATTTTAGATGTCCCCGATGCAAATAAACCTATTTATTTATAACTTTACCGAAAAAATAAGCGATTTAAATTAGTGGGAGGTATTCCTAGATAATTAACGGATAAAATAAACCGACAAAGAATCACTAAATAGGGTAAATAGTGTGGAATAATGTCGGTTAAAAATAAGATTTGTCGGAAAAAATCAAGAAAATCCGATTTTCCCCTTAAATACGCTCCTGGATGACCCATTCGCTATTCATTTTAAGGTGTGATTATCCCTTTATAAGATAGTGCTGAAAAATTGGGAAAAAATTAGATAGGAAAAAATACAAAGTGATTCAAATGTTCCGATGTCGAGGGCAAAAAAAGTTAAAAAATCGAAATTTAATCTGCGATTGCTCCCTTCCTATAGAGAATGAAGAAACTAAAAAATATGAATATCATATACTTCGACGAGCTCTTTCCGATGACGTATATGGGATTTTAATTTGAACCATTTTGACCCCAGAAAAAATTAAAGACCGTGAAATATTTGGATCAAAAATTTAAAGTTTTTCCAAATATTTCCATTTTCCAGTAATTTTATGTTTAGGTAAATGTATTGCAAAAAAGTATTTGAGATTTTAAAGTTTCACTTATGAGTCCGTTTTTCGATCTGACGTTTTGTTTCCAAGTTATTAGCTATCAAAGAGGGGTCTGGAAATGGCATTTTTCGACCTAAAAAAATTCAAAAGAATTACTTGCCATTTTCTGATCGTCACCAGTTTCAGTGGAGTGCTGAAGCTCCGGGTCCCCTACAACCTCCGAAAATTTACATCGATTTAATTCACATTTGCGACCGTACCCGATTTCAACGGAAATCGCGGAAATTTCGATTTTGACGTTTAATAGCTCCGAAACGAAACATCCTGTATAACTGAATTTTTTACCGAAGCCAGTTGAACTATTCCTCTATCAACCCAAAAAATTGGATTTCTCTCCCTCTGACTGTTTCCGAGAAAATCAAGCCTGTTCGACTTTGGGTTAAGCTTTACGTTAACAAGTCAATTTTTGCTGATCTCCTGACGTCACTTTTCACTAAGGACAAATGGCTGCTTTTTAAATGGCAATAAATTATACCGAAAAGTAAACATTTTTTGGAGCTAAATTATCCGAGTAATTTTCTTCAAAATATTTTTATTGGTTTTGTAATGACTTCCTTCAACGACTTATGCAATAATAAAAAAAATATGTGCATATTCCTTATTCTAAAACTCAAATTTTATTACAAATTTTATTTTTATTATCGATCTCCAAATGTAACAGATATTAAAAAACATATATTTTTTGGTTAACTGACACTGTATAAAACGCAACAGATGTACACTTTTTACACATCTGTACCTATACGCACATCAAATCCGATCTTTTCACACAGATAAAAAAATAGCCCCTCCGGCGATAACACGAATTGTTATTGGTCCTTCGTAATTGAAGGAAGGGTGGCACACTTCGTACGTTATTCAATTATCCCTAATTGAAGGGGTGAATATGACGTAAAACGTCAACCCTTATGTGATTTCTCCATTATGGGAACGCGCGTGGTGGGTAATTGCGAATTTTGGGAATTTAATGGTCCGTTCGAATTTTTCGATTAACACTTAAGATGTATTCGCTTTCAAGATGGGAACGGGAAATGTTGATGGGAATTTTAAATTTATTAGAAAAGGGAGCTTAAGAGAAAGCTCCCATTATTATTATATTTTGTTATTGTGTAACGTTTTTGTTGCTGAGCTATTTGCTATACAGTATTTTTTTTTAACGCGAGCCATAGAATTTTACATGATAAAACTTCAACCCCACGTTAACCCCATTTATATTAAATATAAAGTTAAAACTTGAAATAGATCAAATCTACAGGGTGTTTTCTAATTGAATGTCAATATTTAAGGGGGCGATTTTTGGGTCCATTTTAAAAAGAAAACTTCATATGAACGTATGTCCTAAACGTCTTAACTTTTGAGATACAGGGTGGTAAAGTTTTCAAAAATAAATAGTTTTTTATTAATATCTGTAATACCACTTTAGATATTTTAATTAAATTTGGTATACATGTATTATGTATCCAGAGGCATTATTTAGTGTACCACAATTTTTTTTATTTCCACCAGTGGCGTTCGTACGGAATTTCACCTGTATATTTTGGCAGACAATGCAAGGCCACTGATTTTTCGTAAAATTAAAATTATTCCTGAAATCCCCAATCATTTCTAAGCAAATTTAATTGAAATTGATTTCTTGAATTTTTTCAAGCCGATGCACGGTTTTCGCTTAAAAAATAAAAACCTTTTCTCTGCATGATCATAACAATATCGTTAATATGACAATATCACCAAATCACCATGCATAGAAATAGATTTTATGTTTTAGATCAAATTTGCTTAGAAATTAATAAGGATCTCAAAAATTAACTTCCTTATTCATTTCTAAGCAAATTTGATCTAAAAAATAAAATATATTTCTCTGCATGGTGATATTGTCATATTAACGATATTGTTATGATCATGCAGAGAAAAGGTTTTTATTTTTTTAAGCGAAAACCGTGCATCGGATTGAAAAAATTCAAGAGATCAAATTTGCTTAGAAATGACTTGGGATTTCAGGAATAATTTTAATTTTACGAGAAATCAGTGGCGTACCATCAATGTCTGCCAAAATAGGCAGGTGGAATTCCGTACGAACGCCACTGGTGGAAAAAAAAATTGTGGTACACTAAATAATGCCCCTTGATACATAGTACATGTATGCCAAATTTAATTAAAATATCTAAAGTGGTATTACAGATATTAATAAAAAACTATTTATTTTTGAAAACTTTACCACCCTGTATCTCAAAAGTTAAGACGTTTAGGACATACGTTCATATGAAGTTTTCTTTTTAAAAGAGACTCAAAAATCGCCCCCTTAAATATTGGCATTCAATTAGAAAACACCCTGTATACAAAAGCAAGTTAAGCTATAAATTGTACCAAAAAAATTCCGATAACTACTTATAGGCCAGTCAGTGGGTATAAAACAAGGCCCTTGTCTTACAAAAGGTGGGGTAGAAACGATTTTTATATATGTGGGCTAGGTCGGGACCTTGGTGAAAAATCTAAGTTTTCGACCTTGGGGAGGGGAGGCGCAAGCCGCCATCTTGGATTAAAAGTGCTAAAAATTGTTTTTTTATAAATAATTCCTCAGCGGTTGATCCTACGACAAAATTTTCTATGTTACAGAAGACAAAATGCCTTACATTTTTTGTATTGCCATTGTTTTCATGGATTTATTAAGAATGGATACGGGACGATTTAACATTCTTTGAAGCCAAAACAAACCATTCTAAGCGACACTGTAAACACAATTTGTAAACATTGGCCACATCTTATTTTACCTTGTATTTTTGTACAAAAAATACGTTAGAAGCACGGTTTTCGCTTAAAAAATAAAAACCTTTTCTCTGCATGATCATAACAATATCGTTAATATGACAATATCACCAAATCACCATGCATAGAAATAGATTTTATGTTTTAGATCAAATTTGCTTAGAAATTAATAAGGATCTCAAAAATTAACTTCCTTATTCATTTCTAAGCAAATTTGATCTAAAAAATAAAATATATTTCTCTGCATGGTGATATTGTCATATTAACGATATTGTTATGATCATGCAGAGAAAAGGTTTTTATTTTTTTAAGCGAAAACCGTGCATCGGATTGAAAAAATTCAAGAGATCAAATTTGCTTAGAAATGATTGGGGATTTCAGGAATAATTTTAATTTTACGAGAAATCAGTGGCGTACCATCAATGTCTGCCAAAATAGGCAGGTGGAATTCCGTACGAACGCCACTGGTGGAAAAAAAAATTGTGGTACACTAAATAATGCCTCTTGATACATAGTACATATATGCCAAATTTAATTAAAATATCTAAAATATTTAATTTTTCTGCTAAATAATAATAAATTTAAGTTATCATGGTTTTATTATTTATAGGTTATATTATTTCTAAAGGTTTATTTAAAGTCGCTCCGAGTCATTTATAAAGCTATAAGTCGCACTTTTTCTTTTCTCGTTCATTAGATAAAGACGTACGTGTAACCGAGTGTTCAGACGTATTTCCTAAGCAACCAGCAGACACAGCAACACTTCTGAGCTCCAACACTCCAATGCTATTTTATCTCTTTCTACTACCATTCTTGATTCAATTACGTATTTCCTTAAAGTTCGTAAACTAGACCTCTAGGGTAAATGTTTTCATAACAAATAAACAGACTTCACGTTCGATACGCTCACAGTATACGGAACACCGAATCCTTTCTAATTCATCCATGATTGTTTTCTAGGTCTAATACATATGTAACGAGTTACAGCTGCGAAAATATGAACATTTTTCCAAGATATAAAGTCCCCATTTTTTTTATTTTAAGAAATATATTTCTGGCTATTTAGTACATAATTATAATAATTTTGTAAACTGAAAATAACCTCATTTCCACACCACCATGAGGCGGAGTGAACGACACGTTTTTTTAATGTTGTATCCCCAATAGGCCTAATCCACAATGTCGGTTTCGTAATCTTAAATGACACTTGAGCCGCGCGGAGGGTCTTGGGCGGTGCGGGTCCTTCTTCACGGACCGAGTTGGTTAATGTTGACGTCTTCATTGTAGCCTTCGTCATCAATATCATCTTGTAACTCACTTGTGCTCCTAAGAATCTGGGCTTCCATTGATAAAATGTCCTCCTCTTCTTCGTCCTCGCTCTCGATGCAAACGTCTGGTACGTTTTCACATAACTGGCCATTACAGAATGCACACACAATAGAGCACTTGCTTTTTTGCAGCCACATGCTCCGCCGCATCCTTTCTTGCATTTGCATGAAATAAAAGTTAATAAGATCACTGGTGCTAATTTTTCTATTATTGTTATTGGAGCTAGCCCATTGGTGCCAAGTTTACAGTCCCAGTCTTCTGGATTTTTTTGGATTCCATACCATTTTTGGACTTGATGGTACGTCCTAAACGCATTATACTGTGCAGCGTCCTTTGTTGGTGGTAAAAAAGCAATATTAAATTTTCTTTTTGTTGTCGACTAGCGAGTACCCGGCATGCGTTGCAATGCTACTCAAAGAAAGAAAGTATACAATTCTGAAAAAAAAAATTGTACTAATTCAAAAACTTTCGCGGACGTGCACACAACAACTCGCCAAAGTTTCATCGCAATCGGATGAATGGTATAGGAACGCATGCGGGACAAACAAAGAAACATTCATTTTTATATAGATAGATTTTCTGAAACGTTGGTAGCGGACTTCTTCCAAGGTTTTCTCTTTCATAGTCAGCAGACAAAGCAACGAGAAAGCGTGCTCCAGCGTTTGCGATATCTTCTGGTTTGACATCCTGATGTTTGAAGATACCCAAATTGCCTTAATTCTTGATTTTTGAACAAGCGAACAAAATTTAGGTTTTCCTTGGTTGAAGAGGGACGATGTTGTGTCATAGCCACAAAATGCATGAAGAAACAGAACGTTCACAACTGCTTCTTTACGTCTCAAACTATTTGCGGAATATAGTCTTTCAGCAGTTTTGCTTCTCCCAGGTTTGCGAAGGTAGACGTTGCTTTGGGTTGGTGATAGTGCTGTCAGCAGAATTAAGAGATCGACGACTTTGCCCAAGGCCAAAAACAGCATCAAATTTTAAGCTCAAGGAAATGATTGTGCTAACAATCAACACATCAGCATCTTCCTCAGCCTGCTAAACTGTAATAGCAGCCTGCTGAAATTTTTTTGGCAGCATCGAAATCAGGCGAACTTTATTGTTTTCATTGACTAAAAATCGTTCTTGAGAAACTTGAACTGAAATTTACTGTATTTTAAAATAAATTTTACTATACAGTGTGGTCCATTAAGTGTGCAACAGATGGAAATTTTTTCAATAGATGCACAACCGAAATATAAATACCGCCAAAAGTTGGTGCATGTCCGATAACTATATCAGGTTCACGTAGAATGGCTTCAGGTCAAACAGCATACAGGGCATGCCAAAAAATATAAAAATCGTTCAAGAGTAAAGTACCCTTATTTCGAAAAATACAGAAAAAAAAGTTTTGAAGAAAAGTTCTTAAGAATTAAAAGATATGTCCAAATACAAAGTCATAGCCTTCTATTAAAAATATACATATATATCGGTAAATGCAAAAGCTTTAATTCTTTCGCTAGTGGAAAACACAAGACCGTAAAATGACAAATAAAGTATGACTATTCTTTTTGATTCTGGTCTGGCTGTCCTCCTGTTATCGCGATTTCTGGGCCCTTACTCTTCATCAGGCAGGCTCACACCGATAGTGGCTGACGAACAGACCACAGTGGTACAGCAATTTAATGCAAGAAGCCAATGCTTGACTAATAATAATTAACACTAACAAAAGTTCCAATAACGAATTAGACACAAGACTTAAAATATTCCACGGTATTTTGTCACTACCCTCACTATTAAAAACTGAAAACTTACTAATGTTTTTTTCCCATAAAAATATGATGTTCTATGATGTGAAATACACAAAAAACAGAAAAAAGGAAAATTTTGAGTTATACCGATTTTCTAGTGTGCCCGCGATATATCCTATGTCCGATTTTAGGTCCCGATTATACTACAAAAGGGCAAATATATTTTATTGAAGTTTCTAAATACAATTATTTCATCGACATGATATTTTTTCATTACATTTACATACACATTTATTACTTCTACATGTAAAATGTTTCCCCAATTTTATCCGAATACAATTTTTTTATCTGTTAAAAAGGACAATTTTCCGACGTTAGCGCATTGGAAAATTTATAAACTTTTCCGCTTTTCACATATTTGGCAAACTTTCTTATATTCGTTTTATTCAATATTCAGAAAAAGTTTGATAGTCACTTTAGTCGAGATTCGGGATATTCAATTTATAAATTTACCTTATATATTGAATTTTCGTAGCGTGTTTGCCGAACAAGGTAAAAATTGTAAATAGTTGTACCAAGAAAGAGTCTTTTTTTATTGTTATTTCTAAAGAAACGTTAAGGTTTAGATATTCTTGTGTATATCAGAAACCCCTTATTAAAAGCAAAACATAACGTTGATTCCAATAGAAAAGCATTTTTTCCGTTTAGGAAGTGACTCCGCTGCCGGCGCCGGCAGTCATCATGGATGCCGGCGGCGGCAGCCGAGCTGGGTGCCGAGGAAGTGACTCCGCAGCCGGCGCCGGCAGCCATCATGGATGCCGGCGCCGGCAACCGAGCTGGGAGCCGGCAGCATTAAAAAACTAGTGTCAGAATAAGATGAGAATCAAAATACCTTAATTCAATCAAAAAATAATAAATTATTATAGTGCAAACTTTAACGAAACTTAAATCTTCCTACAAAAATATTACAATTGTTATTATTCTGCGAATTTAAGGGTAGAAATAAGAAAAATAAACATCAAACTTTTCCTAAAATTAAGTCTTCGCTTTCTTAGTCCTTTTACGATTCAACCTTATTACTGTATTTCCAAGTCTCTTCGGACGTCCACATTTTTTGACCTTTCCTGGTATCTGTATGTCTAGTAATTCAAACTTAGGCTGTTCTTTATACCTTTTTTTCCCACTTCTGAACTTCGACGTTCCACTGAAGAAAATGTTTAAGTTATTTTAAATTGAAATTTTTGATCGTGGTTGGATATATGGATATATGTATTGTAATCAAACTTTTCATACCTTCAATAAAAATGTTCAATTAATCTGATATCAATTTGATTGGAATTCTTGTCTTCTATGGACATATTGCCATTTTTTGAGGTATAAATAACTAGCAGAGCATATGGATCTGTAACTCTGTGTCTCTGTTTTGCTAATAGAAAATTGAAATAAGCTTTGGATGAAGTATGATTGTGATTTTGTTCAATCCCCAGTATGCATAGAAATTGTTTACACTCACTTACTTTCAAGAAAATGCTAGCCTGGCAGCCTTTCTTACACGTGGAACACTTCCTTGTTGACTTTTTATTTTTTGTCTTGAATGGTCTTCCACCTTTAACACAGACTAACAGCAGATAATAGTATTTCAGAGTCGGATTAATATCCACCATACTATTAGGATTTCGTTGCCTCTGATTGTCATTTGTTCTGCTATCACGCAACCAAAACTCATTGTTTGTGGATTTCTTGTATTCCACCAAAACACAATTAAAATTTTCATATGAAGAAAATTTATCACACACTCATATTTTATAGTTTTTACGCAAAATTGCAACAACACAATGTTTACATATCATTTAAAATACGTAACTATAACTATTTTAGGTTAGAACTGCCGGCATTCCGTTTTGGCCGTATCTGAACCGGCGCGGCGCCGGCACCCGGGTGCCGGTGCCGGTACCCATGCATCGACATTTTGGGAACCGGCGCCGGCTCCGGAGTCACTTCCTTTTGTTTATCTCTTGAATAATGTTGAAATGAAGGATATTAAAACAATAAAGGGCATGACATTCCCTTGACAAATTACATTTGCCATTTATCATTTTGATTCTATTTTCTTGAACCTCAGAAGCATAAAATTAAAATTTTGGTATTGAGCTCTTCGATTTTCAGAAGAATACATACCTAATATGGTGTTTAACATCGTTTTATAAATACTTGTTAACCCCTTGGTCAGAATAGTATGATATTTTTTGATAAAGTTAAATCATTTAAACATTCCTAGTTTAAAGGTCGGTGCACATTATCATGCACGTATCGTTTCCGACACGTAGCGTTTCGATTCGGTACGTTTGAATCACTCTGTATTTTTTTCTATCCATTTTTTTCCCAAGTTTTCAGCACTATCTTATAAAGGGCTAATTACACTTTCAAATGAATACCAGGTCAACCAGGAGCGTATTTAAGGGGTAAAATCAAAATTTTCTTGTTTTTTTCCGAGAAATCCTATTTTTAACCGGCATTATTCCACACTATTTTCCTTATATAGTGATTCTTTCTGTTTATTTTATCCCCTAAAGTTATAAATAAATAGGTTTATTTGCATCGGGGACAAGCCAAATTTAAAAATTATTGAATTTTCGAAGATTGCCATGAAAACAAAAAATTGCAATTTATTTACTCGAAATTATTAAGATATGATGTGTCAAAATTTCGCAAAAATGATAGTTTTTGTGCAAAATTGAAAGGTTCGTGGACCGATTTCGGCTTGAAATATATAGATATTAATACAATTTTAGGAACCTTCTACTTTATGTGCAGGGATATTTTATTGGATGAGTTATGCATTAAATGCCATTTTTATGAATTTTTCATAACCCTACAATGCTGGAATTCTATATGTACTTATTATAAGTCATAAAAACACTTTTGACGATACAGCCCATGGGATCACGTTTTACAAGTTTGGAAACTCCGCGCGAAAATTTGCAATAGAAAATCCTGTTTTTTTGTTAATAAAGACCAATATAAATGGATAACAGCAACCGCCATAATTTATATAGAGAATATAAAAAAAATATTTCTGATTTATTTGGGTTAATGCACATTTCCTATTATTTATATACCTATACATTTCCCTAGTAACATCTCTTTGCATAGTTAAAAATAAAAGTATTTTATTTTTATTAAAATTACAAAAAACTGACCCTTAATGTTAAACCACAATATTAACTTCAAACTTCAGTAAACGGGCCTATCATTGATCAGTCTAACAGTTGGACTGAGGATTAGGGTTTAAATCACACCTATAAAATCCAACCTGAGCCGTTTTGGTTTCAGGACATGAAGTTCTCAGTTATCTATGTGGAATATTTTGAGTCTTTTAAACAATTCATAAAGATGCTCCCCATATAGTGCAGCATTTCTTCCGGTTACTGTATATTCTGAGCCGATATTTAAAATGGAGTTTTTCGTGATGAAAACTGTTAAACTGTTAAATATGTTATCCATTTTCTTTTCACAGTATGATTTTATTTTTAATTTTCGCTTTTGAATTAGTACTTTCGTTACAACATCAATGGCAAAAATATTAGAGACCTTTTTTGACACCTATGATGACACAATACACCCATCAACTTTACAAAAATCAATTTTAGCTCGTTTTTCCTTCGAAGTAGATTAGAAAATTGAATTTATTTATCCAATGCGACATTTACGACAGTCGCAGTTCAAGCTGATTTGACGATTGTCTAACGAGTTGAAAGTCAATTATGAATCGAGCATTAGCGCGAACTAAAAACGAAATTGCGAATTCATTATAATTTTCACGATTTAATTTTGAAACCTCAAATCGCGGAGAGGTTTTCATCAGGACGCTTAACGAACCGAGAAAGAGTCTCGAGACACGCCGAATTACTGCCATTTTGTGCATCACAACGGGGGTTCATAAGGCACTTTATGCATAATAAATTCGCCATTTTGGCAATTGCCTTTAGAGTTTAATGGTTGACTAATTCATTAAAAGTGAATATACAAAGTAGGTACCAGTAATTTATATTAATGAAAAGCGGTGCATGCACAATTACCATAAATTATAAATTATCTTAGTTAAATAGGGAACAGATAAGATCATTTTCTCCCATAACTGAAGTCACTTTTCTACTTTCACTTGGGCTATCATAGGATATCACTTTAATGGCCAGCATTAACCTAGTCATTACTTATGGTTATTAAAGTACTCAACTACTCAAGTTATTATTATTAAGGTCTACTTCTATGGTAAAGGTTTTGTTAAATCACAGTGCCTCGACTGCTTAGAAATGCTTCTATAGTTTATTGATGATGTTGTAACAAAGGTGTAGTTTATTGTCTTTAGTTTTAGTTACTGTAAGAAATAAGTTTAGTTAGTTATGCGTACTATTACACTACACTAAAAACTGTTTTGTGAAATTTCATTGAAAATCATTAGTTATGGGCTGCTATAACCAATGATTGGATATATTTTACGAACATAAATTTACCAATACTAGGCGACAGTTGGTATTATTTTTACCAGGCGCGGCCCGTGAGTTTTTTTACAGGTGGGGCAAAATTTTGTGGGCAACTAGTGACATCAACGTAACAAGCAAAATACACTTTTTTAATTAAGGAAGGTTTTTCAATAATGTGCCTAGTTCTGCCAAGAGATTATTTAGTTACCTACACATAAACACCGCAAAAAAACAAAATACTAATTGCATTTTCTCTCTCTTTTTTTAACTTACATGCAAACAGTTTCTTGCACCGTTAAAAAGCCATTATTAACACCAGTGTTGTGCACTAAAATATGACGAAATTAACAAATTTTCGAATAGGCAAAGGAAAGATTACCTTCTTTGAAGAAGAACAAAGAACAAAAATTTGGCACGTAGCACAGCACGGATTTTTATATGTAGCCAGACGAAACACAACACCAAAAATATGTTATAGACATCGCTAAGGATATGTAGGTACCACAATTACAAAGATTAAGAATTCACCGAAAATTAATTTTTTTTAATCTATGTTCTGTGGTTATGTACGCACCAAATTTTGACACTTCGAGTAGTAAACCTTGGTTGAAATTATCACAACCTAGAGCGCATGCCCGCAGCTTAAAATCGATAGACGGGTCCGATGCTGCGTTGTAACGATAAACTTGACAACAATGCGAAAGTCACCACCTCGAATTTCGTACCTGAGTATACAAAATTTCATAAAAATCGAATGAACGGTTTGCAAGATATTTCGAAGTTTCCATATTTTTGTTACACACTGTATATTTTCAAACAAATTATTCAAAAAATCTCAATATTTCTAAATTGTAAAACTATAAAATAATATTTGAAGTAAAACAATTTAAAATAGATATTGTATGTTAAAATGGAGTTTTCTATATCCCAAAAAAAGTCATTTATCTTTAAAATACAGGGTGTTCCGAAAACGTATTAGGAAACTTGGAGAGGTCATTCTACATAGAAAATAAATATAGTAGATCCATAAAATAAATTTTGAAATCTCAATATTTTCCGACTTATAGCTGAGCAAAATTTAATTTTTTTAACACTTTTTTTTTGTCATACTGAATTTAATCTTTTATGTATTGCATTGAAATTTTGCACACAAACTATGTTTAGTGGACTCGCCAACCTGCGGTCTATACAGGGTGTTACAAAAAGATGTTAAGATATTTTAAGGGCAGATTCTACATCTAAAAATATGAAAATAAGTTTTTATAAACATGGACCCTCAAACGCTTCTTTTTCGAGATACAGGGTGTTAAATGTTTTCACACCTCAAGGTTTCCGAAGAATTGGGAGAAATATCAATAACTACTTGAATACAAGGACACAATGCTTATCTGTGACGTCATCAGCCGTGGTCATATGAATAAATGAATACAATATTATATTATATGCTTTTTTTGGATTTATGTTTTTGTGTGACTTATAAATTTGCACTTTAGACCATCATTATTTAAATATTTAAACTTGCATTTGGGCAAATTATGCGTTAATAAGATCTAAAATATGTATAAGTGATAAAAACTATAATGATTTTAAAAAGAACTACTTTGTGTAAAATGTTTTACTGTAGTTTTTTTAGGTACATATTTTAAGGTGAGTATTAATACCAATTATAAAAAATAATATCTTCTATTAAACTAAGAAATCCTAAAGATTTTGCCTCAGATATTGTGTATCCTCAGATAGCAAAATTTTCCAAAAATTTAGGTACTCGAGGATTTACGAGTAACTAAGTACTGAGAAAAATTTACTGAAAATCATCATTGGATTACCTAGCCACTTTAAAGTTAAAGTTAATGTATGTCCAATTATTTTGTATATGTATTTAATTTCCTTTTATGACCTTTACCTAATCGGTTATTTTTCTTGGCACAGTAATTTTTGAGCAGAGTGTTGGTAATACTGCTAAGTAAAATATCAATAATTGTTTTTGCTGAGTGTGTATTGCAGCCATCAAAGTATATTAAAAATTCTTGTTTAAGGATATATTTAAATACGAGATTAGTCAGAAATGATTTTTGAGAAAAAATGTTTAAGAATGTATTCTCATGGTCACTTAGTATTTTCTGGAATAAAATATATGAAACAATAACTATTTCAATTACATGATCTCTAGGATATTGCAGGGCACCTCTGCTTAAGTTAGTTATGAGATTAAAATTATCTTCAACAATAAGTTCTTTATTGCATATCAAAGAATTTTTGCAATAATTGCATTTCAGCTTCTTTAAAGCAATATGGCTGCAATATCCCCCCAGATACATTTTAAGAGATGGACAGAATCAAACAAGTAAAATAAAGGTCTTTTAGCATCGACAGGGTGTGGGAACACTATATTAAGTTCTTTTTTTGGTGAAAAATTTGACATAGCTTTTCCATTAATGGCATTGTTGTCACTGAGTACACAAAAAACTATATAACCGATAGCCTCTAAATGAGTTATTATTGTTTTGATAAAATGAAAAAGCAATTCATGGTTAATTTTAGATATAGGGGCAATGTGAACAACTTCTTCCAAATCTGAACAAATACTTGTAATCATGAAAGTATATGCAGATGTTGCTAACAATTCGTTATTATTTACTGATGCCCCCACCAGGTTTCCCCCTTTATAGTCTAAATAAGGGTTAATATGAATTTCATCCATTAGCAGACAAACATTTTTGTCTTGATCATTTAAATATTTAAAAATATTTTGTGCGTAAGTCAAAAAAATTTTTTTCTCATCAATATGGGGATCAGTTAAAAAATTATTACAGACGCCTTTGATAGTTTCAGGATGGGGTAAAATTATTGGCCAGTGATTTCTTAAATATCTGTACGCATGAGGACTGATTGTATATACAATTGAACAAAATACCATAGTTGTAGTGGAATATCTGTATCGTTCTTTTGGCAAAGTTCTTAATTTTATTTGTTCGGAGATAAATTGCAAAGCTTGTGCTAAAATATCATTGTCTACTTTTAAGTTTTTTAGCAAATCTGAAACAAAGTTCAAAATTTCATTAATTTTTGACATATCCATGTTATTTTTTCTGTAGTCATATTCGGGATCGCGGTCAGGATTCGAGTTATTTTCAGAGTTATTATTGTCTTGTTCGGAATCTAAAGGAAGAATATTCATCGAACAATCAATGGTATCAAGTAAATTTCGCAATTCATCCAAATTACTTGACAAAAAGGGCGTTTTTAGTTTATCCATTTGTATACTTACTGGTTGTCCGTACAAGTATGTACTTATTTCTAAATTATTATTTATTTTAACAGCCCACGTAATTGAAGGCCCCGGAATATGCTTAATCTTAAAGAGAGTCTTTGAAGTTTTTTCATTAATAATAAACCACCCTTCATTTAAACTAAATGTTTTAAACAAATTATTAAATTCTTCAAAAGTTTTATAATTTGTAAGTTCTTTATGTATTAAAATGTCATGCTTGCTTTCTTCAATACCTTTTTGAAATCGTAATTCGTCTAGTTCTTTAAGTTTTTCTTCTCTGCTTTTTCGATGCGTTAAAGTTTTTGATAAGTATTTTGGACAATTGGGAAATTTACTAGGTACGCTGTGCTCTTTTAATCTTGGTATATTTAACTTTACAGAAACGACATCACCGGTTCTCGTGTCTTGCTGACTATACTGCCTGATAAAATCATCTTCTGTAAAATGAAGCTCACATACTCGGCTACTAGCATTTGGAATAAAATTTTCACGATGTACGGCATTCTGCCATTTCACTTGCCCTTCCACACTCTTAGGAAAACGAAATACTCGTACTGTTGGTCCGTTTGGGTAATTACCCTTACAACCGACTACACAACATCTATAAGGCATTTTAATAATTATTTAAAACACTATTGAAACCGGTAATACACTTTGTTTTTTCACTACATACACAAAACACTTGTAGATTGTTAACACGAAAAGGAAAACTGCATGTCATATGGTACAACGTTGCCAGATCGACGGTAGAGTTTTGTCTGCTGACTGCACGTTTACTAAAACTTATTATTATTGTTATTTTTTTATTTAACTTCAAAATACTCCCAATAAAATACTGCTGTAAAATTATATTAGGCCTGTGTTAATAACTAAGTTAACGTAGTTATAAACACATTACACAAAGAAAAGTTATTTCTAAGCTTATCCTAATTAAGAATTATAGATAATCTGACAATATTGTTTCAAGCACATGTCTGGACGCACAGCGTATTCGATTGACAAAATCTAATCGATCCGGATCAGGTTACAAACATTAAGTTAGAGGAATACGTAATTGAATCAGGAAGGGTAGTAGAAAGAGATGAAATGTGTCGGAAAGTGATCCGGATCGGTCCAAATTTTTGTCAATCGAATACGGCTCGGGCGGCTGGACCTGAAAGGAGTTTTTGCGTATGGCCATAGATTAGGAGTTGTTGCATAGATATCCGTATATGTAATGACTTCGGGTGATGACGTCACATAACGTTAAGTCATAAGCATTGTGTCCTTGTATTCAAGTAGTTATTGGAAATATGCGAAGACGATTTAGAGCATGTATTGAAGCACGGAGAAGCCATTTCCAGCATCTACTATAAACTTAAATCAAAAAGCACCGTTTTCTGAACAAAAAATATTTTTAAAAAAATCATTTTCATTATTTGTTTTTATTGTAAGAAATAAATTAATTTTTATCTCGAAAACGGTGCGTCAGAACAAAATAGCTCAAGAGACACTTTTCACGCAGAATTAATTGGGCTTAAAGAAAACGATATCAATTTTGCAAAAAATCAGTGGCGTGCTATTTTTTTCGCTAAAAATAAAGACTTACACGCACGCACGCCACTTATGCAAGTACTTTAGAAAATAAATTTTTGGACGTAAAGGTACCCTTTGATTACATACTGGCATGTACCAAAATTCATGTCAATAGCTTAACGCATTTTCGAGAAATTAAAAAGAAACATTTAAAAAAGAAAATATTAAACATCCTGTATCTCGACAAAAAAGCATTTAAGGATCCATGTTTATATAAACTTATTTTCATATTTTTAGATGTAGAATCTGCCCTTAAAATTTCTTAAGATCTTTTTGTGACACCCTGTATACCGAGCCGGGATCGGAGAAAATGTATGTGTTGTCCATTTGACATTGTCGCCATTTCAATTTTTTTTCTCGAAAACGACCAGAGGTGAAGCAATCGAATTTTCTAGGTTAATAGAGGGATAGTGCGACTAGCTTCAGTAAAAAATTCAATTATACAGGGTGTATGCTTTTGGAGCTATTAAACGTCGAAGTTGAAATTTACGAAATTTCGTATGATATCGATTACAGATCGCAAAAGTGAATTAAACTTTCGGGAGTTGTAGAGGGCCGGGAGCTTCAGAACCCTATTGAAATTGCAGAGTATCAAACCCCAGTAATTTTTTTGCAATGTTTAAGTCAAAAACGCCATTTGCAGATGCCTTTTTGGTACTTAATAACTCGAGAAAGGAACGTCGGGTCGAAAAACAGATTAATACGTGCAACTTTAAACTCTCAAATACTTTCTTTTTGCAATGCATTTACCTGTACCTAAAACGGCTGGAAAATGGATTTATTTGAGAAAAACTGGGAATTTAGATTTTTCATCCAAATTTTTCACGGTTTTTAATTTTTGTCGGGATCAAAATGGATCCAAATCAAAATCCCATATACCTCGTCGGAAAGAGCTCATCGAAATACGTGATATCCCTATTTTTTAGTTAGCGATGCGGATACCAAGGGCGGTCTATCCTCGATCATCAGTCCGGAGTGTGATATCTTCCTTAATACCTAGTCCTGCCATAAGTTCTGTCCCTACCAAAAGTGCACCCGCAAAATAACGAAATAAAAACTTAGTTCTATATTACTAAGCTATTTAATACACAAGGCATGTCAGAATACAAAATCAACCAAGCAAACCCACTCAAAATGTCCTCCTTTTGCTTTCACACATTTTCTCAAACGATCTGGCTACTCATCGATCGCGGTACGCACTACATTCAGTGGTATCGATCCTGCTGATTTGACAAAATGTGCTTTTAATGACTTGATGTTTTGGTTGGGCTTAGAGCAAGCCTTCTCCTCCAACACACTCCACAGCCGTTAGTCCAACGGATTCAAATCGGGACTTCCCGAAGGCCAGTCTTCAGCACTAATGAACTCAGGTAAGTTGACTGCTAGCCAACGTTGTGTTCTTTTCGCCTTGTGGGCCGGCGCTGTCTCGTTGGAACACTCAATGTTTTCCATTTTGATCCCGACAAAAATTAAAAACCGTGAAAAATTAGGATCAAAAATCTAAATTCCCAGTTTTTCTCAAATAAATCCATTTTCCAGCCGTTTTAGGTACAGGTAAATGCATTGCAAAAAGAAAGTCACGTCGAACAAGGTATGACCTCGGGTATGACTGAGTGGCTTCGCAACCTGTCTAGGATGTCGTTTTGATAGTTGATGGCTTTAGTTTTGACACAAAAGTGCAGTTGAGTTGTCTCTTCATACCAA
Source organism: Philopedon plagiatum (assembly GCA_963971165.1). NCBI lineage: Eukaryota > Metazoa > Arthropoda > Insecta > Coleoptera > Curculionidae > Philopedon > Philopedon plagiatum. The sequence goes on along the minus strand of OZ020192.1, from coordinate 19,367,744 downwards.
ACCATTACTGCAGCTGGGTGATGACCTCTTTGGACTCTAGGGATAACTGTTTCTTGAGAGCTGTGTGCGTATATCCTGTCATTTTGATGATTATAATTTTTTTCAGTTGTAAAAATGTTTTCGTCTGAAAAAAGAATTTGGCGATGTCCACCCTTGGCGTACCTCTCCAACAGGATTATGATCTGGTCGCCCTTATGCCTCGTGGAGCTTCTGTAAATCTTTGTCCCGTCCTTCTTTGGTAAGCACCAAGTCTTAAGTCTTCTGCTATTATGCGAGGCATGGTCCTTGTAGGGATCTTCATTTCTCTGGACAAAATTTTTTGTTTCCTGAGCGGATTACGGCGTATCCTCGCTTTGACAGCTTTAATTGCAGCTGGATAAACAAATTTCTTGGATATTTTCACCTCTCTCAGAAGACTGAAAATCTTGCTTTGTGACTTAACACACTGCAGCGCAATGACGGCGATACCATTTTCTTTGGCGTCCAACTCCATGTTTTCAACATAAACACAAAATCTCATCTGATGGTTTCGGTAGCTAAATAGTTGCCCTACTGCACCCTGTAATTACACGGTCTTCCGCCAGTGCCATCCGGAGATATCGCCACCTTAATGCAAGGTACAGCACTTATGGCAGGACTCAGGACTAGGTACATGCTCTAGAAACACGAGGTGCATGACAATGATGACAACGCCGACATTATAGGCTCCCCGGGGGAGGCCGATTGTGCGTGCTGCACCCTAGTTTTCTCACTTGTCAATCTAAACCATTTAATGTAAAATTAGACCGGTTCAAGCGATAGTCAATCTGGCCATAAATATCTAGATTAGGATAATTTATTCAATAAGCTGAAGTAACACTGACGGATAAATAGAATACAAATTATAAAACATAAATAAATTAATAGCATATTTTATTTTTAAAAAAATCTAACGCAATTTCAATCTCCTTCTGATCCAAATAATAAAATCAGGTAAGTACGCATTTATTAAAAACTCCTCCATTGCATAATACATCAAAGGCCAAACTTCGAGCAAAAGAGTCATTAAAAAACCGCTGTCTACCCCCGCTTGCCCTTTTCCTCGGAATGGTAGCAAGCTATAGCGTTGATTTAATGGTCGTTGTTGGGGTTGTTCCCTCACCTTTAGTTTCATGAGGGGCGTAGTCAGCAATGAAGGCCCCCTGCTCCCTTCTGCGTCTCTTGCTCCTGTAAAAAGTTCCGCGACAACGGGTGGCGGATCGCAATAGAGCCTACGATGTCGATGAAAAGCCGATGTTGGAACCCCAAAATATGGAACAAAAAAGCATGGCCTTTACAGTCTTAAAGCTATTTAATGTGTTGGCTCTTGGCTATTCCACTGAACATAGTGAGAAAACTTCGGCGTGACGTCTTGATTTTTTTTTATATACAGTATGTCCACGGATGGGGTTTAGAAGGGGACAAATGGACCAAATTTTGCAAGATACGTAAAAATGTCACTCCTAATAACAGTTTTTGCTTGTAAAATTAATAAGATTTACGCTATGAAAAATTTAGTTTTTTATACAGGGAGCATAAAAAATACGAAAACGTTATTTAGCGTAAAAGTAAGCATAGCTTATTTATCATTTTCTACCGAAAGAACGAATATGAAATATGTCTTAAATTAAACCCTAAGCCGAAGTACAAGATTTCATTCAAAACTTTAAATATTAATAGCAACGAGTTTTATCACATTATTTTTTAAGGTTCCAACTATTCTCTCCTACACCTTTAACCAGAGTACTAGTTTCTACATCTACATATTAAACAATAATGACACACATATTTGCCAATGTCTTCATTAAATGAAGACATTATTTAATTCAAAATACTTCTTATTCAAGTGCAATTTTTAAATAATACGAACATTTAATTAAACCCAAAAGAATATGATATAAACTATATAAGCAATACAATAAAGATATCAAAATTCAAACACTCCACCCTCACATTCAACACAAGTTTCTAATTGCTTCCTTAGATTTCTGAAGGAATTTCTGATTTCTTCCTAGGATATTGAACGATGCGCCTGAGTAATTCTGCCTTTTAGCCTTTTAGCACTTATCAAAAGAATAAATTTTGTTCTTTTGATAAAAAATGACATGTTTGCTCTTACGCAAAATAACGTTTTCGTTTTGTTTATACGCCCTGTATCAAAAATAAAATTTTTCATAACGTGAATCTTATTTATTTTTCTAGAATTTTTTTTATAAGGAGTGACATTTTTACGTATTTTGCAAAATTTGGTCCATTTGTGCTCTTCTAAACCCCATCCGCGCACATACTGTATACGGACATACAGAAAATCAACATTCCTGACGAGATTCCTTATTACTAAGATCGGTCTAATTTGACAATCAACGGTTCAAATTGCAAGTGGATCACTGAGACAACTAAAACTTATAGAAATAAGAAAAATGAAAACAGAACAAAAACTTTTTTCCTATTTTTTAAATTAAAGTCAAAATTCTTGACGTCTCAGAACCTAGCCTGGTGCCGTTGTCAAAAGTCAAAGGAAAAGTTTTAAAAAATACATAACATTATATTACAATTTTTTAAATACCTATAACTGTCATTTTTTATTTTTACAATTTAGTCTTTAATGCGAGAGTGCGTCTTTCCAGAAATTTAATTCTAACCTTGTTTAATTATTCTCATATTGAAAAAGTCATTTCTCCACAACCATTACAGAATGTAGAAATTCCGAAATCATTTTTAATAATAGAACATATACATTCTGACTCTTGAGTTAGAATATTTATTCTGAAACACTTACTTCTTATGTGTTTCGCATGTATTCTCATTCCATAACAAGGTACGGTATGAATATTCTGTAATCGAACCAAACGACATAGATTGCCGTGGATTTCAAAATTGTCAGTGACAGATGCCAATGGTGGCGGCGTCATAATTTTTGTCAGAAAAGCTTCAATTTAAATGAAATAATGAGTGAAAAATCGAATGAATCAGATATAGAATTTGACATTCATTAATTTGATTCATACTTTCTGGTCGTGGAGAAAATATAGTCTGTTACTCAGTTAGAATGAAAAAACTCAATACTCGTGGTTCCTCACGCTCGCTAGCGCTCGCGTTCGGAATTGTCCACTCGTATCGAGTTTTTTCATTCTAACCTTGTTACAGAATATACTATTCTCCACAACCATTTAAGAATGTAGAAATTCCGAAATCATTTTTAATAATAGAACATATACATTCTTACTCTTGAGTTAGAATATTTATTCTGAAACATTTACTTCTTATGTGTTTCGCATGTATTTTCATTCCATAACAAGGTACAGTATGAATATTCTGTAATCGAACCAAACGACATAGATAGCCGTGGATTTCAAAATTGTCAGTGACAGATGCAAATGGTGGCGGTGTCATAATTTTTGTCAGCAAAAGCTTCAATTTAAATGAAATAATGAGTGAAAAATCGAATGAATCAGATATAGAATGTGACAGTACTCCACCTGAAATAACAAATTAATGGTTGTGGAGAAAATATAGTGTGTTACTCAGTTAGAATGAAAAAACTCAATACTCGTGGTTCCTCACGCTCGCTAGCGCTCGCGTTCGGAATTTTCCACTCGTATAGAGTTTTTTCATTCTAACCTTGTTACAGAATATACTATTCTAATACAAGTTATTTACCTAGAAAATTGCCATTTGCCATAATCGTTGTTAGGCAAACTTATTAATGTATTATATTAGGCAAATGCTATCTGCCTGGGCAAATGACTTTTTTATTTTTTAATTGCTTCAAGTCTAGGCAAATTCTATTTGACTAGGAAGGTTGTCTTCGCCTAAATCGTTTTTAGGCCAATGATAATAAAACTATTTTCTGAGCAAACCTGAGCAAAAACTATTAGGTAACAATAAAAAATTCTAAATAATATTTACTGACAGGGCTATACAATAAACAATCTAAGGAGCAAAACTAACTGTACACACTAGCTGATATAATATTACATTAATACTTTCATAGTAATTTGCCTAAGAACGAGTATGGCAAATGCCATTTTTCTAGGTAAATAACTTTTAAATAGAAATTACTTTTTGAAGTCATTTGCTCAGGCAAATAGCATTTGCTTGGACAAAAACCAAAAACTATTTGCCTAAAATAACTATATGCCTGCGACATTTTGCTTCTTAGATTGTTTATCAATTTTATAACCATTTAAGTAAATATTTAAAACATTTTATTGTTATCTAATAATTTTTGCTCAGGTTTTCTCAAAAAATAGTTTTATTTCCATTTGCCTAAAAAGGGTTTCGGCAAATACCACCTTTCTAGTCAAATAACATTTGCCTAGTCTTTAAGAACTTAAAAAATAAAAAAAGTCATTTGCCCAGGCAGATAGCAAGCCATTTGCCTAAAATAACAATATGCCTGCGACACATAGCTGACATCTGTTCAACAGGAGCGGCCCGTGAAATTTTAAAGTTGTGTATATCTGTTGCTACTTATGGGACCCATGCCAAGTTCAGATTTTTTGATAGTGAGCCTACTAGGAATGTTTTGTAATTTGCGAAAAAAAGTTGAATTTTTGAATTGACCTACCTTGGAAAAAAATTAACACGCTTAGGTATTTTATTTATTATTTTTTCTAAACAAATTTTACATCATTTTGTCGACAATTCTTAAATTTTAAGAGAAAAGAATGTGCTAGCAGAAAGTTATAGTCATTTGAATTTTTTTTTAATTATATTTTCGGTTTAAAAAAATTCAAATGACTATAACTTTCTGCTTGTATAGTAGGCCTTTTTCTCAAAAACCAAACAAACCTACACACACATTGAGAGTTGTATTTTACCAGTAAGCCAGCCAGTGAGCCAACGCTCACTCCCCTTTACATCTGCATATTTTAGCATTTGAAAGAACACGTCATGCAATCTTACACGATGGGCCGACTCATTTGAATATTTATATTTTACGATGGATGCGAAAAAGAGAAACCCGTACACAAAATTACGTTCCTCTCTCACTTTGGGGTAACTCTAACTGCGAGTCTGTCTTTGT